>CM020215.1:47376415-48576415 GCA_009819775.1 Phoenicopterus ruber ruber
TTGGCATCTCAGTGACTTAAAACTGTCTTAAGAATCCAGGGACTGTGTTCAGTTCCTGGCTCTGGGACTCCTCCATCAGGTTATTCCACATTTCTGTGTGTGACCTTTTCCACCTGTAAAATGTGGATAATGAAAGCAGTTAAAGGGATTTGCTGTCTATAGATGCAGAATCCGTAGAAGAGCTAAGTATCAATCCTAATTATCTGGTATTACTCCCTGCAGTTGGTTTCCAAAATAAGAATGTAACATGACTCAAAAGTCAACACTCATCAGTAGTACTCTCATCTCTCATCGTAGAATGAAAAACAGATGAAGAGTGAATACAGACTTCTGAAGACATCTGATTTCTACTTGCCTCTGGAAATTTGTCACCTCTCTTCAACAGTCAGTGAAGCTGATTCTGCTTTAATGCACTTTTTGACCAGCCGGTGATCTCAGCCATCCCATTTCTCTACTAGAACCATCTGCAGTTTCCTTACTATTTCTTAATAAGCACAAACAAGAACCACAAGATTTGCTTCGCAATAATAGCCTTTTAACCCATAAGAATGCTTAATTCCACAGACTGAAAGTACAGGCTAATGACTAACTAGCAGAAAGCTGTCAAATACATGTCTCCACGTGTTGCACACCCAGGTCATACACGGTATCTACATATGCCTATGACTGGCAATGAATGTGTTGGTACACCCTTGGAAATGGATGTTCTTTTTGGAAGAAATCCTGCTTTCTTTTGACCTTGTCCTAAACTCAATGATTTCCTTCCATCTTACAAATCACCAATTCTTTCCCTCCCTTTTCCCCTCCCTTGGGACCCGGGGTTCTGCTGGGACCTGTCCTGTTTCAAGGGCAGTACTTAAATTAAAGAAGATCTGTAAAACAGAAGATCCTACTGATCCTCTTGAGGATTATTCTCTCTAGATGATCATGCTCAGAGATTGCATTTTGTGTATTTCTCATCACGTTCTTAGGAAAATATCATTAAAATAAAATCTACATTTTTTCATGATGGATCTATTAAGTTGTACCCCAGATATGATTGTCCCTCCCGATACCGCAACACATTGTTTTGAAAATGATAAATCACCTGTACACACTTACCATATCAAGTGAGAGAAAAGTAGCAAGAGCAGAGGAACAACAACTGTGTATATTTATTTGCCTCTATTTGTTTTACATAAGTTAAAAGACATTATGATCGCCCGTTGACAAGAAAAAAACAGTTAATTTAAGCTTAATCAGTTTATTCACGAAGTCTGATGAGAGCTGTCTTCCTAATGTCCAGAAATCTAATCTAGAATATTGAAGAAATCAGCATAAAAGTAGCAGTTTCATAATGTGGTTTCAATAATAAAAATGTTAGCTTGTCATTTATATGTGAAAGTCATTCATACACAGTGGTTTTCCAGCTTGCTAATAGTCCTTGACGAGGCAAATTAGGTTTGAAGTCTCAAAGCCCAGCGCTGTAACGTAATCTGTCCTTATTCTATAAAGCAAAGTGTGCTCATCCTTTTCAGATGAATCTGAACACCCCACGGCGCTGGGATATTCCAAACACCCAGGAGCCGATGGCTGCTTTGGGCACATTAAACTTTGTCACATCACGTGGCGTAGAGTAGCTCTTGCCGACACAGAGCTGGAAACACAGGTGTGTGTGACAGGCATCCTGACACTGCTGCTACTGGCAGAACTTACAGGGATGACTTCATATTTGCAAAAATATCTATATTGTAAATAAGACAGCAGTTAATGTGGCTCCCTTTAAAAAAAGAAACCAAATGCATTTAATGTAAAAATAAAGACAAAAAACCTGACCTTTACAGAGGACTAAAAATAAGACTGAGTTCTCTCCAAATCATGTTTCTATCTCATGTTCTATGGCTTAAGCATTTGAAATACAAGGGGCAAAAGAGGAAGGAATTCATCTGAATAAAGTAGCTAACAGTCAGCTGCTGTTAGAACTCCAGAAGGAAATTTTTCGGACCTCCTCAATAATAAATCAAAAGCCATCAGCAAAATAACAAAAATGACAGACATTATTAAAACCACAAAAAACAAATGCCAAACTATATGTGAAGTATACAGGTTTTACCCTCCACCCTCAAAAATAAATTTACAAAAAATAAAAATCAAAGAATTTACATCCATGCTACTCCTTAGATGTATGCTAAATGTAATGAAGAAAATAGCTTGCAATAGAAACCAAGTCCTAATACCTGAGTGGAACCAAGCCAACGTGAACCAAGACAGTGATATTACAGTCATTTACACAACAAGAGCACTGAACAAATTCACAAGATCAAGACGAAAAAGATCAGGATCCAAAACTGCCTTGGCCACAGTCAGCAGACCAGCAGATACCCAAAGCAAAAACCAGACTTTGGCAACTTCTTATTACCTAACCAAGAATAATGATAATGAACACAATTCTGTACTTCTTTCCAGAATTAACTTTTTCTTTAGAGGGCAAATTTAGAAAAAAAAGCACTGTAGTTTCACCAAAGTAAGTTCTGTTATCTTCCTCTAACATACTGCCTTATTTCAGTTTCCAAGTCATGAATATACTTAATCAGTGTCAAATTCAGATAATTAGAAGCTGCAATGGAAAAGGGCATTGATAATAGGTGTATTGGAAATGGCAATGTTTTGATGATGTGGGATAATTCTCAATGACTTGTTTTAGAAACTGTTAATGTATTTTAAGAGAGACTCATTGGTATCAAATGAGTAGAAACTGTGACCACCTGACATCCCCTGACACTCTGGATTTGTGCTTTACTTGTGCTAAACTAATACGCACAGGATTATGACTCTTGCCTTCTAGGAAGACTCACAGAATGGCATGTTCGTCATTAAGACACTTCTCAAGGGAGACATTTTATATATGAATACTGCCTTTTCATTCAAGTATCTCAAAGCTCATCAACATTCAGTGAAATCTCACACAATGATGTAAGGCAAGTAGGAACTTCATTAATAGGTGACCTGTCCAAAACCTAGAGCTGGAGAAAAAACGTTAAGGTGCATAAACTTTATTTTATTATTTTAAATGAATATTAGAAGTGAGAAGATTGAGGGACAAAAACACTCAATGAGGGTCACATAGCAAGTCACAGAAACAGAAATAGAAACAGAACCCAAACTGCCTGACTTTCTGTGCCTCAATATTTACCATTATTATTACAATATTTGATGCTGGATGCATTTCTTGAAAGTACCCTAGGTATTTAGACACCTACACACACACATAAGCTCGTTGTGGATTTTTAAGAAGCCAAATTCCCTGGTTGACAACATCGCTTTAAAAATACGCTCCCTTCCTTGCTCGGAAGTTTTGAACATTCACCCTCCTGTGAATATCTCTACTTGCTACCTATCAGCTTATTTCATGCCCTCACGTAAAGTGAAGAGGAACCTTAGCTTATGGGAGACATAATTTTCATTGCCACTAATGGCTCAGGCAACAGAGAATTTAGGTGCCAACAGTGTGAGACAGTGTTTGTACAGGTGCATTTTTAAATGACACAATTCATAGTGTTTGGAAGCAGCCAGTTTCTACTTACTAATCATGTCTATATTCATATTGTAGAAATGGAATACTACCAGAAAAATAACGATGGATGGGAAAAACAGATCAGTAAACCAGAAATAACAGTGCCAGTCTGACACCGTCTTTTACCTCAAGGTCATTTAATCTAACACAGGTCAGTACTGATGAACATGTCTGACTTCTGAGTGCCGCCAGAAGAAAGCAGCTGCTTCTGACAAGGAAAAAGAGGGATCACTGATTTTCTGGGCACCTCTTCAGGTAACTTGATGGGCAATATACGTTTCTGTCCCCATGTTCAGCAGCTGGGCTTGATGAGTAAATTCAATTCCTCGCTTTCATATTGAATGAAAAGGCTGGAACAGGGAAAGCGTTTCTGTTTCCAGGAGTAGGTGGACTGGACTCAAATTGCCCAACCTCTGTGCATCTTTGGGAAATGTAGCCACAGCCTGTCATGTTCATACATGCAAAAGGGAGGGACTTACTGAGATACTGCAGTCAGTCTTCTGTGTAATATGACTGTAAATCTTTCTTAAATTAATTCTCACTTAAATTGAAGCTTATCTTTTGAAATAAGGACTTGTCACATAAACCATGCCCTGGCTTATGGTTGGTAGGAAAAGCAAGAATTTGAAAACTGCAGATTTGATCTGAGAAACCTCCCAAATAATACAAAATGCGGGCTTTTGCGTCATCGTAAGAAACAGCCCATCTTCTCTACCTTCATTAAGAACACTTGAAAACTGTCTCTTGCACAAGGTCCATTCTAACTGATAATACTTACGATTCTTAGGCAAGATGGATAAGGAATCCATATTTTCCTCCTCACTCTTGAACACATTCCACTGCAGCTAAAATTCAGACCGCAAACAGTGCACTAGCACCATTGCTTTCTGCTTGCTTGCTATATCACTTTTCCCTTTCTTCCCCAGGACAGAACTTGTTGCTTCCCCATGCTTATGCAGTGCCAACCACGGCGGCGTTCCTGATGGCCTTCTCAGCCTCTCCATAAGAAGCACGCATGACATGGAGGGAACTCAGGCACACACGAATTCAGCATTTCGCCACCTCTCCCCAAGGAGAATTCATGGGGTAAGCTTACACAGGCGGTGATCTCACGGACACATACCTCAGTGGGACTCCTCGGCGATCGCGTCAGGCAGGGCACGCCATCTGGGAAGACAGGCTATGGGGCCGGCCTGCTCTTACTGGATCCTCATGGGAGCTGAAAAGACCCAGACCTCTATACAGAAATATAAAGCCCCTGCAACAGGAGGTAATCTGTTGTTTTGTACCCAATAGGGAGGAGAATTCAGAGCACGTAACTTACCTTCACTTGTACTGCCCCAACCCCCAAAAGATTGCCTTGCAATCCCAATTGTTCAATTCATTATCGTCATAGCGCAGTAATACTGAGAGGTTATGATGTAAAGTGGCATATCTTTGCACCTGGAATTATACAAATGCGTTGCGACACACAGGTCTAACAGTCTGGTGAGCTGGGTCCAAAATTACACCTTAATTAATAATGGTTTGCCAGTTATAATAGGAAAAAGGACAAGGTTAAACCACATGGAATTAGAATGTTTCTAATGGATTACAACCTACACAAGGAGAAGTTAACATATTTTTGTTTGTATGACTCATAACCCCTTTCATATCCACAGGAGCCTGCGTTTAGCTATTTAGTTCAGAAAAATAGGGAAATAAAGACCATTTGTGATCCAAGTCAGTAACAAAGAAATAAAAGTAAAGAATGTGGTGGGGAAAAATTGTATCACTTTGACAAGGCCAAGAGACAAGACAAGCCTGTGCATGGTAATGTTCATGCATTTATGCTAAAGATAATGTAAACACAAATACACTTAATGGGAATATAATTCGCATGAGAGGTCACACCAGCATGACAATTCACGAGTGTCTGAAAAGCATGTGATGAAGCAGAATCCTTGAAATCAAATTACTTCCCCCCCCTTTTTTTCCCTTGTCTCAATAAAGATTTTAACAACCTTGCATAAAAGTGAATGAATACTGCTCAGCCGTATCCCAAGACACAGTGTATTTCAAGTGTTTTGCACAGTTTTCTATATTTATTAAGTATTTATAATGTTTCCTTAAAACTTTGAGTTTTGTAACACCATATTAAAAATGCAACATTTTATTTAGGACCTTGTGATGCAGCAGGGAGTCCAGGGAAGAGATTCCGATGGGGAGGCAGGAGACTGAGCTCTATTCTCAGCACAGACAACACTGATCTGCTCTGGAGCCAGGCGCAAGTCACCTCATTTTGTGGCACCTGTCTTTCCTCTTCCACTCTTTGCCTAATTAGCTATGATATTTTGGTGGAAAGGAATAGAGGGGAACTGGGGACAGGATTGTCTCCTATAGCATGTAGATACAAAAAATAGTACCTTCAGGCTCCACTTTCAGCTGGGACCTCTTGGTATTACTGAAGTATAATTAATATTACATTGCAAAGCACTCTAATATTTAGAGGAAGATGGTGTGTAAAAACAGTCACCAGCTGTTCCTTTTCTGCATGCTTAGGACGACTGGTGCCACTCCATAACTTTTGGGAGCCCTGGTTAGAATTAGCTATTTATACTGGACTTTGATGGACAAGATACCAAATCAGCAAAAGAACCAAAACAGGAGAACCTGCTCTGGCAACTTTTTTTGTTTAATGAATCTCACAATATAACAATGTTTTTTTGAAGCCTCAGCTACAGTTATAGGAGAATTTGTATTACCATCAAAAAACGCTCAGCCCTCCTGATTGAGAAAGAGTATCTTGAAAACATCAACCTTACAGGTTGAAGAAGGAGCAGACAAATATGCCATACTGGCATTAGCTGTTTCAAGCCTGACTTGGCTGAAGAAAGACTTTTGAGGCTGTGATTTTCTCTCCAATTTCTTATTTGTCACTTTGCTTCTCCTTGCCTGATAATTTTGAAACCACTGGCTAATTTCTACCAAAATTGACAAGAGGGTAGACGTTTGAAATATAACTGTCTTGTATATGTTTTGTGAAAACTTAAAGCTGGCTAGCACACAACAAGCCAAATTGTTTTCCCTCATGGGGACTAAACAGCTAGGATGTAGCTGCTCTTCACATATGCAACTGCTGACAACCAACTGGCGGTCGAACATGGGTAATCATCCGTGGATAGCTTCACATTAGCCCTGGCCCTGTTTTTCAGGGCAAGCATCCACAGCTGCTGCATCAACAGCACATGGTGGAGAGCTGACATTATTTAAATTGGAGGAAAGCATAAGCGGGGAGGTAAAAGACTGGAGGAAAAGGACAATTCATAGGAAACCAGGATTGCTTAGTCCCTCTGCTCACAGAACGACTTGCTTAAATCTCACTGATTTTAAGATAGAGGCCACACCACAGCAGAGACACCCTCAATTTTAGAAGAACACAGTAAAATGAGCACGACATGAATTTTGACCCCTCAGAGAATCACTTTAAAAGTCTTGCCACATTTTTTTGATAGCACTTTTTTTGCTTCCTGTGCCAATATGCAGTATTACATTATTTACAAGCTTTGGAGTTCTTTATGCATTAATTTCATTGCTTTCCTGACTTAGCCTTGCAAAACAAGAGTGCAAGAGATGCACAGAACTGGACAAGGTGAAGAATCACGAGAAAGTGTGTGGTTTTCCACCGGCCCTGATGAACTTTGCTCAACCCCAGAGAACACAGGGCAAGCTGAAGCACTGAAAGTGCTTCTATATAGCTGCCAATCTGCCCATACCCAAGTAAAGGAGAAAGATGTAAAAGGCAAGAGGAGGCAGTTAAGTGCTTTATTAGGATTTTGATGGAGATGGTGTTTTAGCATACAGCCACATGGCAGCAAGCCAGTTTTTTTCTGGTTTTGCCCTTCTCCTCGTGATGTGGTGAAAGAAAGCGGAGAAGTTAAAGTGCCTCCCAAACCATGACTACTCAGCCAAGAGGACTGGGCGTAATATAGCCTTTCCTCTGCCATGTGTCCTTCAGATACCGTTATAAGCTCCTTTAGAAGGAGAGGGAAACAATCTTCTTTCCCTGGTCCTACCCATGCATGTTACACATCAAATGGTATGGGCACAATCCCTTGTCCCCCTGTCCCATCTCAGTCAGATCAGCGCTGCCCCTATCTCAGAGACATCTTGTTCGAAGAGAACTTGGCATAAGATCTTCTTCTGGATAAGAAGTTTTCTGTCCCTCCTTCCCTGGCACAGATTTGTGGTCCCAGCTTATTCTCTAGTGCTCTATTCAATGCTATTTGCAAGGTCTTGTTTTCAGAGGAGGCTCAAATTCAAATGGTTAATATAGATGCACTGTTGCAGAGATCTGGTACTGGGTTGTGGTGGGTTGACCCTGGCTGGACGCCAGGTGCCCACCAAAGCTGCTCTGTCATTCCCCTCCTCAGCTGGACAGGGGAGAGAAAATATGAGATACTCGTGGGTCGAGATAAGGACAGGGAGAGATCATTCACTGATTACCATCACAGGCAAAACAGACTTGACTTGGGGAAACTAGTTTAATTTATTACCAATCAAATCAGAGTAGGATAATGAGAAATAAAACTAAATCTTAAAAACACCTTCCCCCCCCCCCTCCCTTCTTCCCGGGCTCAACTTCACTCCTGATTTCTCTACCTCCTCCCTCCCAGAGGCGCAGGGGGACGGGGAATGGGGGTTGCAGTCAGTTCATCACAGGTTGTCTCTGCTGCTCCTTCCTCCTCAGGGGGAGGACTCCTCACACTCTTCCCCTGCTCCAACGTGAGGTCCCTCCCACAGGAGACAGTCCTCCATGGACTTGTCCAACGAGGGTCCTTCCCATGGGCTGCAGTTCTTCATGAACTGCTCCAGCGTGGGTCCCTTCCACAGGGTGCAGTCCTTCAGGAACAGACTGCTCCAGCATGGGTCCCCCAAGGGGTCACAAGTCCTGCCAGCAAACCTTCTCCAGCGTGGGCTCCTCTCTTCATGGGTCCATAGGTCCTGCCAGGAGCCTGCTCCAGCATGGGCTTCCCACAGGGTCACAGCCTCCTTCGGGCATCCACCTGCTCTGACATGGGGTCCTCCACGGGCTGCAGGTGGATATCTACTCCACCGTGGACCTCCATGGGCTGCAGGGGGACAGCCTGCCTCACCATGGTCTTCACCACGGGCTGAAGGGGAGTCTCTGCTCTGGCGCCTGGAGCACCTCCCCCCCTCCTTCTTCACTGACTGCAGGGTTGTTGCTCTCACATCTCACTCCTCTCTCTGTTGCTGTTTCTTTTTTTTCCACAGCAGGTTTTTCCCCCCTCTTAAATGTGTTATCCCAGAGGCGCTACCACCGTCGCTGATGGGCTCGGCCTCGGCCAGCGGCGGGTCCGTCTTGGAGCCAGCTGGCATTGGCTCTATCAGGCATGGGGGAAGCTTCTAGCAGCTTCTCACAGAAGCCACCCCTCTAGCCCCGCTGCTACCAAAACCTTGCCACGCAAACCCAATATATGGGTTAAATTAGCCATTCTGCAAGACATGAACACCTTTCTACCAGGCCTCCACTCAAATTTCGTTCCTTAACAGCTAGGCTAAGCTTTTAAACTGCTTTGAACTAAGAGACCTAAGACTAGACCAATTTTCCCTCAGCTGAAAGGGATGAATTTTTCTATACATGCTGAATAATGAGGATAGTGCATTGATGTGAATGCTTTGTCAGTCTCCTCAGGCAGAAGACATGGATGAAGTATTAAGTTTAGAGACAATGCTATTTATTGTTACGGGTACAGATGGCTATAGCGTTTTATTTATACTTATCTCATTTGCTAGTGTTCCTCACAGCCTCTGTCTAAACCAAGGAAAACTAGACTTGACATTTCAATGGTGAAAAGGTGAGAAAAGAAAAACAGGTGGCAATTTCCTCCCCTCCAAGAAAATTCAGTCTCTTCAAAGCTATCTTAAATCCATTGCAGATCACTTCACAAAACCCCATGTGGCACCTCATTTCACACAAAGGCACCACAAAGCAGTAGGGGCCAGCTGCCTGTGTCACTTCATCTAGTCAGGCAGGAGTTTGCCTGGAAAACATGCTATGTCACCTGAAAATTTAAGTTGACTTCAAAAACGTCCCCTGCAAACACCAATTTTCCTTCCCTTAAATGATCCATAAATCTCTCTCAAGTAAGGAAGCAGGAGTGAAACTGTTCAAGTAAGCAAACGGTTTCTAATCCCTCTACACTTGTTAGGAGCAAGCCTGCGGTGGAGTATTTACTCACAGCCTGGGAGCCTGGGGACGATATTTTGCTACCTAGGCAACTTATTCACATCATCAGTAAAGCCCTGTGGATAGTATCTGCAAACTAATCTGAATGAAGAATCCTGCATCTCACCAGCTATGTCTTTTATTTACTTAACAAGAGACAAATACAGCATCTGTCTGATGGTTCTTGTAAAGAAAGGAGTGAAGTTTACAATGAAAACTTGGTTGGAGTTGTTAGCTAGTGCTTTATCCTGCCGTGCTTGTGCTGAAGACCACCATAAGACTGTCAAACATACTCCAAGGATGCATTTCCCTTCCGTGAAGCTGGTGTTGAAATGTGGCATACCTTAGACCTTTGCGTGTGTGCTGGTTTTGGCTGGGATAGAGTTAATTCTCTTCACAGTAGCTGGTACGGGGCTATGGTTTGGATTTGTGCTGAGAACAGTGTTGATAATACAGGGATGTTTTAGTTACTGCTGAGCAGTGCTTACACAGAGTCAAGGCCTTTTCTGCTTCTCACCCCACCCCACCAGTGAGTGGGCTGGGGGGGCACAAGAAGTTGGGAGGGGACACAGCTGGGACAGCTGACCCCAACTGACCACAGGGATATTCCATACCATATGATGTCATGCTCAGCTTATAAAGCTGGGTGAAGAAGAAGGAAGGGGGGACATTGGAGTGATGGTGTTTGTCTTCCCAAGTAACCGTTACACGTGACGGAGCCCTGCTTTCCTGGAGATGGCTGAACACCTGCCTGCCCATGGGAAGTGGTGAATGAATTCCTTGTTTTGCTTTGCTTGTGTGTGCGGCTTTTGCTTTCCCTATTAAACTGTCTTTATCTCAACCCATGAGTTTTACCTTTTTTCCAACTCTCTCCTCCATCCCACTGGGAGGAGGAGTGAACAAACGGCTGTGTGGTGTTTAGCTGCCTACCAGGTTAAACCACAACAATTGTATTTAAGATATTCTGTTTCAAACTTCATCTGGTTCATTAAAATTCACACACTTTTTAAGGGACATTAGCACTACTATCCAGATGTGATTAATTGTACCTTTTAGAGGGAGAGACAGTATAAGGTTTTACAAATGTTGAAAAGATAATTCAGAATCGCATCTTTTTTCAGGGGAAAAAATAAACGTGACCAGGGAAATGCTGATTTTTTTTCCAAATTAGTGAAACAAAAGCACCTCAGCACTGAAATCAACAGCTTTTGAGTGTTTAATCAATGGTGATAGAAAAGCAAGCCAGCATCAATAAAAGATAGATAAACTAGTCTGGACGTAGTAAAATTCAAACAAAACTTAAGGTCAAAACAGCCTTTGAACTAACTTTAATCTTCCTGTTTGGTAAAAGTGTGCTTGAAGTTTTTGTTATTGCTCTGTTGTACACACACCTCCATAATTGCCCCCTTTTTTTCCCCTAGAGGCCAAAATACGTAAATGTCACTGAAAAGTCTTTTTTGCTTTTAGCTTAAAAGAGAAGCTGTTGAGAACTGTGCAAAGTATGATTTCCAAACAGATCTAAATGTGCTCTTATAAATTCATCAGGTTTTGAAGTATATTTATTTGAACAGGGAATCTTTTGAGATTTTTCCATCGTGAATGGATATCTGCCTTATTTGATCATTAAATATTGCTTCATAATTCAATACAAAAGCATAAAAAATTATCTCATCCTGAGACTTAATACTGATTAAAGTTTCAATTTAAGAACAATATGGAGAAAGAAAGTGGTACTAAGAAACTGTATTGTACTTGATCACAACATCTTTTTCAAAATCAAAAATAGTTCTATTACAGAAAGGATATGTTTTTCTCTTTTCTCTGTCAAAGTTCCACCTTGACGAGAACAAACCTTTTCACATATTTCTATTCTCAGCTCCACTTTATCAGATTTCTTATCTAAAATATTATTTATTATTGCTACATAAACATTGCTTATGTAGGAGTATTATTTCATCCAAAATCATCACAAGAACTTTGAAGAAAAAAAATCGTGGAACAAGTTGTGACAATAGAGCCTTAAGTTTAAAGTCCTGCTTGTCTTTTGTCTGGAATTCTCTTCAGGTCTAAGTTACTTATCCTATTTTATTTGCCAATTTGGTTAGTGTATGATTTTCTCACCCTAATACAGGCAATATAGAAGATGAATTAAGCTAATTAATTTCACAAGAGTTTGGAATTCATCTAGGATACTGCCCCAAAGGGATTGTAGGTAATATCAAAGCAACCATCTGGGGACAAAGCCTTCCTGCCTCTTTTCTTGTTTAGCCTTTCCTTTTCCGCCTCTTTCCTGGTGGTCAGCTGCCTGCTGCACAGATGTCGTCCTTACATGTGCACAGATGCTTTTCAAGTGGTTTTCACAGCACATGTTCTCAGTTGAGATCTCCAAGAAAAATGAAACCAGCTCGCTTGGGACTTGTGTCAGTTTCAGAAAAAAACAGGAGAAACAATTTTCATCAGGAGATCATGGGGTTTTGTCATTGCGAAAAATTGTCAAGGCTGATGTTTTGGTTTTGGGGTGTGCAGTCCCAGTGGAAGGAACTATAAAGATCAAACGTAGAATTGTATTGTCACAACAGATTATGTTAGCTACGCATTATGTACAACATACAAAGTGAAACAAATGAGATTTTTTTTTACAAGTGTAGAAGCAATATTAATGAAAGAACAATTAGAACGTGCATTGCAAATTGTTTGCTTTTGCTCATGTTTTCTGTCAGTAAAATAACTAAATGGATCACCCTCAGAGAACTTTCTGAGTTCCATAACGATATTATTTACAATGAAGGAATCCTTTTTAATGTCTTTGATCCAGAATCCGCAAAAGACAATGGAAGTCTCAGTGCAGCAACACTTTCCATAGAGGAAAAAGTGACATACTGTCTATATGCTTTCTCAAATGGTAAAGCCTGTCTTTGATATTTTCCATAAGACGGTACAAGCAAGGACAAAAATATGTTCCTTTCAGTTATTTAATTGTGGTTTTGTAGAACATTTTCTTTTGTACCGACAGAACTCTCTCTTTGCTATTTGTTTAATTCTTCTTCAAGGTTTTCAGATAAATTAGATAATTACAGACTGGGTAAATCAGAATGATATTTATCATATCATGATATGATGTTAGTCATTTCCGCTAGACATGTGATGATTCTAATTACTTTAGTGTCCTTTGAATTGCAGCTAACCAAACATTAATCAATGCAGATTTTTAATAATTATAAAAATCAATCTTCCGAGTGAACATTTTGCAAATGCTCCATTCAGAAAAAAGTTCTGACTTCTATTTTACCCTGTATAAAATATTCTTACCAATTTAGTGAATGTGTATGCTGGTTTTGGCTGGGGTAGAGCTAATTTTCTTCATATCAGCTACTATGGGGCTGTGCTTTGGATTTGTGCTGAAAACAGTGTTGATAATTCAGGGATGTTTAGTTACTGCTGAGCAGTGCTTACACAGAGTCAAGGCCTTTTCTGCTTTTCACCCCACCCCACCATCGAGGAGGCTGGGGGTGCACAAGAAATTGGGAGGGGACATAGCTGGGACAGCTGACCCCAACTGACCAAAGGGCTATTCCATATCATATGACGTCATACTCAGCAATAAAACTGGGGGGGAGGTTGGCAGGGGAGGCCGCTGCTTGGGACTCACTGGTCACCGATCAGTTGGTGCTGAGCAATTGTTTTCATTTGCATCGCTTGTCTTTCTTGGTTTTATTTCTCTCTTTGTCATTTTCCTTTTCGTTACTATTATGACTACTACTACTACTACTACTATTATTATTAATTATTATTATTATTATATTATATTTCAATTATTAAACTGTTCTTATCTCAACCGACGAGTTTTCTCACTTTTACCCTTCCAATTCTCTTCCTCCATCCCGTTGGGGGAGTGGAGTGAGCGAGCAGCTGTGTCGTGCTTAGCTGCCAGCCAGGATTAAACCATGACGATATGCAGTATCATCAACATTTTATGTTGCCATTAGAAGAATAATGTTCAGTTTGTATAAACATTGTTATGAATTGCACTAGATTTTCCGATCCATGAGCAGATATTCATGCTCTAGTGACATTAAGATGTGTTAGAAATAAGGACACCCACGTGGTAGGTATTGGGATACAGTATCTTGAAGCTGTGAACTGTCATTTCTGCCTGTTATAAACTATTTAACATCATGTCTTTGTCTGGTATATGCACACAGGGAAATTATTACAAAATAAGGACAGATAAGACTATGTAACATCAAATAAAATTTAAAGAAAAGTAAAAGTATGTATCACTTATTTTTTTTAGCTGCACGAAGACTGCAGTAGCCTGGTAACAAAACCCACCAAGGTCGGTGACTATCCAACTCTAATGCCTGCAACTAGGTTTTCAAATGCATTTAGGCCCTTATTGTCCTTCCAAACAGTCGCTAACTCTTGAATAATGTTGTGAATTAGGCTATATTCTCTTAACATGCTTCTTACACTGGTGTTACCTCATCTAAGTTAACTGTATTTTTCGTGCTCACTAGCCATTGCTCTGCTACGTGTAGACATTGGGACAAATGCAAATGTTCCTGATCACCTACCTTAAAGTTAAACGACTAGCTGGGGTCACAGTTGATCAATACCTCGTTCTTTGGATCCTCTCTTCAAAAAACCCAAAGGAACTAATGACTGTTAGTCTACTGCTACTTTTTTTTTGCTATCAAAACCACTTCGATTAAATGAGATACTTCTCATCTGTTGTCACATTACCTTTGGAGCTTTATATTTTCTTTAAAACTTCCCTTTTATTCTGTTACACATTTAATCAAATGCAGCTAAAATAACAAAACAGACCTGATTAATTTATCGTTGCCACACAAGAACTGGAAATAGCCTCTAGGCAATGCATTTTTGCTATCTCTTATGGGTAATAAAGCATTCATACGGTAATGTATTGATTTAACCTCACACATGTCATTGAGTAACCTTTCTTACAGTATGCAAAGCCCCTTTTCTAAGACACCATAGAGTATACTTTCAAGGTGCTACACAAGAGTTTTAGCCACATGACTCTCATAAAGATCAGTCAGAGTTCTGTGAATATCCATGCAAACTTTTAAAGTCATGCCTTTATTTGATCGGTTACTGCAAAAACTTCATAGCTGAGGTAGCATTTTCAAAGAAATAAGATCCTGACTTAGTTTGATTTAAACAGTATGGTCTGATTTACTGATTTATTAAAATTGATTTATTGGAAAACTGATCTGGAAAAATACTATTACTCAAAATAGTAAGTTTGAGTGTTGAAAGATAAGTTCTAGTTTGCCTTTATTACTTCCTTCAACAAGCAACATTTTTGGTTGCAGTATTTCCCATGATTGAATAACAGATTATAATGACATAATCAAAGCCTGTCCTAAGTTCTTCAGATATTCTTTCCTTTTAGGTGACACCCTCAAACAAGGAAAAGGCCAAGATACCATTCTGAGATGCTGTGACTATTCATGTTTTAAAAAGGCAAACATTAGAATGAAGATTTTCTCAGACTGAAACCATAGTACTGCTTCCTGCCTATGTGGTTCCTTGTTTCATCTTTACTTACATTTTTCAACAGTGAAAAGTAGCCATTTACTTTGAAATGAAGAAATAATTATCTGTACTACATCTACTAGACATTTTTCCCATTTCTTCTGACTTTATGCTAATTTCGTTCTTGTGAAATCTCATTTACTTAGATCTTTGCCCATAGCCTAAAGTTACCTACACACTAAGACAAATGCTCCTATAGAATCACAGATAAGACTACCAATTTATTAATATCAGTCATTTAGCTTTAGGCATTTCAAAATGGTACATCAGAGTATCTCTTTTTTTCTATAATGCACTTAGAAACTTTGGCTTTTAATTACAGGTGTTCATTCCCGTATTCAATGCCTGAGTTTAGAATCTCTGGAATTTTACAGTTTACCACCAAAATGTCCAGGAATATAAACTGTCAGGAGATCCTAGAAGATAGAGATCAGGAAAAGAAAAAAAAAAATATTTTCTTTTTCCAAAAAAGAGCAACAGTTCCCTCTGCCTGTAGAATCCAAAGTTAATTTGAAAGTGCTGGGGGAAGCGCACCCTCTTTCTCAGATTTTCTGTCAGAAAATGCAACCTGAAATGTCAGAGAGAGAGCTAACATCCTAAAAAAACAGTCTTCCAAAACAAGGGATGTGGCACAAGAACATGCTTCATAGAACAAGAACCATTATTGTACCAATAAACAAAAATGAATGTAGATTTTTACAAGATCTCCAGTCTCTCTCTTGGTAAAGAAAAGCCCTATTAACTCTGACACTTAAATCAGCATAACTTGCAAATGCTGAAATAGTGTTTGTAGCTTCAGCATTAGACAGGATTACATCTACATCTATGTGTGCTAACAAGCAGTGAAACGTGAGGCTGAAAGTAGATTTATTTTTCGTGAATGAGCAAGGAGGAAAAAGAAGTTATTTTAATCCCTTCTGCCAGCCATAACCATGCAAGAGAACTCCATAACAACCACAGAAACAAGTAGAATGGGCTGAGAGAAACGGAGAAGCTCAGGTTCTCTGAGCCGGAGTTCAGCACCTGAAGTCAGGGGAACTCTCTGCAGCGATGCAGAGGTCTGCCAACAAGCACCCAATTGCCTGTCGGAGCCTAACACTAGCAATACCTATCTGAGCAACGTGTGCGGATCATTCGACACAACTATAAGGTGAAAGTGTAATGCATTTTGCTGTGTAATTCTTCCCGAAGAGATCATCAGAGAGGCAGGGTGAAGAATGTACAGGAGGGGAATCGTGACTTCTCTTATATTATGTTAAAATTTTTTTTTCCTCCTCGTTTTTTATTTAATTTTTATTTTATTCTCAGGTTACCAGCATGCAATTATGTTATACTTCTTGAAGCATGTGTAGACTATAATCTTGAAGGTGGATGCAAATTGTTTCTGGTTTTTGGTTGGTTGGTTGGTTGGTTGGTTGGTTTTTAACTTTTACATAGCTACAGCACAGGCAACTCAGTGGGCCTATCTAGACAAAAGTACTCAAAAGTTTATTTTGGAAATGGCTTTATTTGATAAATATTTTCATTAAGTCCTCAGAAAATATAGAACTAACTTGCTTTACATATAAAAAAAAAATTATTTAGTTGTTTCATCCACTGTTAGTGCTGAAGAGAACGGTAAGTAGAAATAGTGTCCTATCTAATGACCATGGTTGCTATGGCTCCTGGTAGTTGACGTGCAAGTGCATATAATCCTTACAAATGTCAGTATCCAGAACTTTTTTTTTCCCAGAATTTTAAAACATATTTTTAATTTTAGTCAATGCCCTTGGTTGACACAGAAATAATATTTTTCACCTTTTAAATCACTTTATCTTCTTTGTAGTAGCATATAATTATTAGAACAGACTTTATTAAGGAGTAACTTTCCAAAACAGTTGCCCAGCCCACAGCAAGCAGAAAAGCAGTAAATGCAGTATTCTAGCAGCTTTTAGGAGTATGTTTACTGATCTGTGAAATATAAAATGGTATCCAGGGGAAGGAAAGCAATGCCAAGAATTTCTAACTTGCTTACATGACAAACAGCCAATGGTCTGTAAGACCGATCTACAGGCTTTCCTACAGCAAATAAAGTAAACAGTATCAGCAAAGCAAAACCCCTCTTGTTTCTGTACATCAGGGTTATATAATAGACTCGAATTAGTTTGTAGGTCACATCAGCAGTGTGCCACTATATTAGGAAGGGTCTCATGGGAGTACAGTTTTACTAAAGATAAACCATTAAGGAGGTTACTGCCTCAGCACTTTCTACTTCAGATGAAGTATTCTTCATGCAATACCTAAGAAAGTAATAGGACAGAGACTGACTTCCAGCAAAGATTGTCAATACCGAACTGTGTGGCTGATAAGAGATACTAAAAATGCTGTTGGGAGATTTCGTCTGACTAAATACAAAAGGGATGAACCTTCAAAATATGTTTAATATTTTGTAATGTGGACAAATAAATAAAAGAAAGGACTGTGTAAAGACTTATCCTTAACTCATCTAAAATCATGGAGTTATAAGAAATCCTTTCCTTCACCATCTTTCTGACCTGCTGCCAACACCTTGATCCTGAAATGAAAATAGTAACTTGAGGGGTTCCTTTTGCAGCACAGGATGATTTTAAGTCTCTTTTATGCCACTGGAGCTAAGTAGCACAGAGTATGCTTAATATATGGGGGAGACTGCAGGAGAGAATATGAAAATCAACCTGAATTAACTAAGCCTAAGTTCAGGAGACAAAAAATTGTTAGGACACAATTCAATTGCCCCTTTACCCCAGGTAACTCAGTTTGAGGGAATTATGTAATTTGTGGTTATAGTAATTCCCTGTCTCAGGCTATAATAGAGTATGCTTGAAAAATGCCTGCTAACCTAAGCTATTTTCTTCCATTCAACCACGGCAGAAATCACCTCTACCTTATTTTATAAAGAAATTAGGTCGTGGAGGAGGGAGTGTTTTAAAATTACTCTTTCGGTCTTCTTTCTTGCAAAATAGTTTTGGTTATTTATGAAACTTGAATACATCAAGGTGTTCATTGACAACTAACAGCTTTCTTGCTTCTGCACAAAGAGTTACAGTGCAGTTGCACTGTTGGGGTTGATGGAAGTTCAGTCAAATACACGTGTTTGAAAGCAGAGGAGAGCGTTCCAGACTTTAAATGTGAAAAACAGCAGAACATGTACAGTTTAGCCCAGAGTATAAGAAATGGAATCATTTCCCTCCTGTCCCCACTTGCTTGAGAATGTGCAGATGTAAACTACATCAAAACTGGGGGAGAAAAATGTTGGGGGGAGGGTGGAATTAATGAGCATCCATAATATTCCCAGATAAATGGACACCCACATTTTATGTTTTTATTTTTAAAGAGAGGAAAGTGGCATTTTTTTACAGTCGAGCTGAGAGAGCACCTGGTGAGCAAACTTGTTTAAAAAAAATCAATAATAAAAAAGTTCTTTTGAGTTGGCCCAGGCCTGCAAATCTTGAATGAAATGGATTGAAGTAAATGGAAACTTTTAAGTAAAGGGGAACAAATTAGTCTACTATCAGCAACACTAGTAAAACAGTAAATCAGATGAAAACGTTTAAGAAGAAGCCAGAATGACTCAGTGGTGATTGGTCATCTGTGAGGGTTGGGATTACGCTGGAGAAGGGAATGAAATAAGGATTTAAAGTGAAAGGTTTTTGGAAAGAAGAGGATTGCAGACACCACCAAAAGGAAGCTCCTTTCCAAAGAAAATTCACATTTTCAGGCAAAGCTGCTGTTCTTCATGGCAGTAATATCTCTACCCTCGTTAACGGAAACCTTCAGTATTTATAGCCAATCCTTGTGTTGGTTTATGGGAACACAGCTCTGTCATAGCCCACCCCTGTGCATGCATTGCTCCCAGTGGTCATTCTTTTCCGCTACAATACCCTGAGGGAATTTTGATCTCTCTGTCTTCAGGCTTGCAGAAGAAGATACTCCTGTATATTATGTCTCTTAATCCTTTCTTAACCTTCCTTTTCTCTTCAGCAAATGACAAAATCAGTTGCATCTTTCTTTGTTTCTCCCCATCTAATAACGCAAAAGCCTCTTCAGAGCTGATTAACAGAAGTGTTTAATGCTGGTCATTCCTCTGATCTTGTTTATAGCATCTAGTGCTACAAGGCAGAAAGTAAGCCACGCAAAACCTGTCAAGGACACATCCAAGAGAGTTGTGCGTGTATATGGGCTAGTTGAATCTATTTAGTGCCCAGTTCAGTCTAACTTCAGAACCAGACTCCTCAGCAAAAATTAGCTGCAGATTATTGACAAAATTCTGCCCATGCTGCTGCTGGGCTAGAGAAAGGAGTCGGATCAAATAAGGTGGGCTGCCTGACACAATCAATCCTACACAACCATACTGCCAGCTGTAGTTCAGGCACCTATGTCTCCATGAGAGTGAAAGCAGCCTGAATTTAGATTGCATTTTAGCATGTACTTATGCTGGAAAACATCAAGGCCCCTTTTAAAGGGCCCTAGAGTCATGTGATATGCAAGGTATAACTGAGTTGGAAAAGAAGCCTAGGCAGGCTAAGCACAGATGACTGCATGCTTGATGACACATGACGGGGTAATAAACCTAGTTTTTCTCCTCACATGTATCCCAAAGGAATCAATGGATAATACTGCAAGCAAGAAACAGTTAAAAGTAAACATTTGATTTGTCCTCCACAGGGATATGACAGAAGATTTGATGCCAGAAAAACATACCTTTCTCATTTTTTCTTTGTCAGAATACAACAGAAAGTTTGGAACTCCTGCTCTTATTTTTCCTCTTCTTTCACTTCCCACCATGTCATGGTTTAACTCTATCCCAGCCAAAACCAGGACACACCGCGATTCCCGTTACCTTCTTAGAAACCTTTGTTCATTCCTGATGACCCCGATTCCAGTGTCTTCCATTTTGATAGCAGCTTTCCCAGAGACTGATAAGCTGTTTTTCTGCAATCAAGTCTGCCTCATCCACTGCTTTTGGATCTCTTCCTCTACATCAAGATTCCCTTGCCTTTAAACCTTCTTATTGTCAACATTTTATTCCTTCACCCACCTTGATCCCTATACATATTTTCAGTAGCCTGATTCCCAGCTCCATGTTTCATTCAGATGTATTTATCTTTTTATTGTCTTCAGTTGTATTTCTTAATTTCTTTCACTATCAAACCATCAACTGAAGAAAGACATCTTCCCGCCCTCTAGTTACAGCACCTTACAGACATATGGTTTTTACCCCACTAGAAGTTGTGTAGTATTGCTAACTCAGATTAGAAACACTCCTAACGAGTTGGAGAAAGGAAGTCTTTAGTAATGATTTAAATATTCAAAGGACTAATGGACTGATTTTAACAAAGGATAGAAAAACCTGGTCACAGCAGAGTGACTAGTTCACAGATAAACATTAATGATGACTAGTTGCAATCAGGAACACCCCTTTAGTGTTGAAATTCAAGTCTACATTTTATTACAAGAGGGAATGTAACTCTTTATGAGGACTACGTTTTCCATCATAAATTGTAAAAACCTGATTCAGTTGCAAAGCTTAACCAGATAAATTCTAGCTTATAACTAATGTCACAGTAAAAAGAATCCAGTACTGTATACTAATATTCATGCCTCTATGTGCTCTATGTGTTATGTGTCATTGTGTCAAAAGGTAATAAAATTTACAATAGCAATGCGGTAGTGTCTATTCCATTTGGCTCTGAATGGATATACGTGGAAAAGGTTTTCATATTTTTGTCATCGTAAACTTGATTTTTCAATCTGAAACCAGGCTTTCACATTAGGGCATAAGGAGTAGATTTCACAGGTACTAATTTTCGCTAGATTTTTTTTCTGACATGTCCCCCAATTATTTTTGGATGATAAATTAGAGATCCTTTTGTTAGTAGCCAACGGACGTTGAAGGAAATTATTAACATTTGTAATTGCAAATTGTGTTGAAATGAAATTTTACAAGACTGACCCTAGAGCAGTTATTATAAACTGCAAGAAACATTGTCTAACTTAAAATGAAAACTGCATTTTATCCCTGTTTCATTTCCTTAACTTCAAGTCAATTTCCTATGCATTTAGTTCTTCCATGACAGCAGCTCTGGGTATGCTTCTGCCACAAGTGTGTCATTTCTTTACGTGCCACTAATGTCCCAATTGCATGCCAGCAGTGGAAAACAAGTTCAAGGCAGTTCTAGAGTAATTTGTGACTGCACAGATATTTTGCATACCAATAAGCACATTTAGATATAAAACCCTGTGGTACACATCAATTTTTTTTGCTAATGTGATTTCAAAGATCAGTCTCTCGTATCATTCATTCCATTCTGCAATTACTCCATCAGCATTTTTTGAATTCCTGCGCCTTTCACTATTGAATTTTGTTATTATTATTTTTAGAACTTATGTTGCAGTATCAAGTAGACAGCACAGCAAGGTTGGACTCCACAGTCTAGTAATGTCTTCTTGAAAGGCCTTATTGGCCCATAGGGAATTGTCTTTTATCTAGAAAGGGGTTTTGCCAGAGGTAAGAAAGACAGAACAATAAATATAGTAACTTTGGCACATTTTTTTATCAGAAGGGACGACAGCAATTATATTTACCACCTCCTCCTTGTCATATGCAGGGATTACTGAAGGCCTGAGCTTTAGAAAGACGGCTTGAAGGAAGGCAAGTTGATGAATACAGTTACATGGATACTTAGGGGGATTTTCCTCTCATCTAGAAAGATCCAATTTGGAGAGAAATGCTTGTTAGAGGAGTAGAACTAAATAAATGGGAATTAATTACAAAAAAAGATTTCGGAACAAAAACATGGAACGGAGATTTCTTTTTGAACAACTTTCCTTCATCTCTGTCACGTGCTCTTTGGTCTTCATGTAAGCCTTTGTCTCTCCTAATTGTTCTTTTGTTTCTGTGTAGAAATATTGTTCTCGGTAATTATACAGCTCGACATTTAAGCTTGTTTGATAATTTTTTTAAATATTATTCTTAAAAAATGTTAATGACTGGTCACGTTATTCAGGTATTTTTTGTATTATAAGTGTGAAATTTACAGTTTTTGTTCAATCTACTTGCAAACTACATTGCTGTCAGTCTGAGGCTGGAAGTGGTTTTGGATCCAAATCTATGCCTGGAATCACTTCTTTCCTTCTGATTTCCATATGAGCAGATACTTTCTTGTTGATTTTAAACTGTAATGATGATTCACAGCAGGATGTTCCAGAAGCACAAAGGATCATGACTTTCATGTCATAATCTCATCTTCAAATGATAACTTCTCAGAAACTTTGGACTATGATCATTGATCCTGCCTCACAAAGCAGCATTTTTCTGTTCCTACAATGCTAGAGGTCCATAGGAAACAGAGCATACATTACAGATTCCCAGCAGCTGTTCAGATTTATCCTTAAGGATTATAAACCCTCTGGAAAAGCATTTCTATCGTCATTAGATAAACAAAAGATATAGCAAAGAACTAGTACACATTACTCATAAAATGATAAATAACAAAGATCCTGAGGAGTCTCAACTACCATTACAATCAGGGATGCCCAAGTGCTACAATGATGGAAGCAAAAGGAAAATATTAAGTAGGTAAAATATAGTTTTCGGTATCTCTTGGGATGAGGTTTATTGTGTTCCTAGCTTGTTGTTAAAATGATTAACATTGAAAGTTGCAGTACTTCAAGAAAAATGTTCTATATTCTCTCCAAAATGCAAAAAGAAAGGAAAATAATATGCAGTCATGCTTTCTCTTCTGTTTTTGATCAAAATTATGTATAAATGTTTCATGTACATTTTATTTTGACGCTCTAGTAGTTACTTATGGTGATTTACCACAGAAATGGGTAATTATAGGATCCTTTATCTTGGCTAAAAAGTTTTTGAATTCTAGTTGACAGTTTTGTCAGATATAAAGAAACTATTTGTGTTAAGTGCGGTTTAGTGCTTGGTTTTAAGTTACGTTTATACTTTTAGACTTCTAACAGACTAAAATAGAAGAGAATAGAACAGAACATGAACATACAAAATCATTTCTAAAATTACTTTTATTATATACAATTGTTAAGGATAATAGTTACCAAACCTTGGCTTTGGAACTAAGCTCACAGATTACATCTTAATAGTACAGTAGGAGAACTGCGTACAACTCTGTTCCATAATCAGAAATGTAATTTAAAAGGGATTAAGACTGGTGTGACATCCACCCAATGCAAGGAAAGCAAGGAAAATCTGGCCAAAGGAAAGCTCTTAACTATTAACTTAAAACCCATACAGCAAGTTTCCACTAATAGAGAGTGCCTCAGCATATTCACGTATTCACCATCAGGCAATAAAACATACTATATGTAATATATAAATCTTTAGTAGGGAGTGCCTTCCACTCACATGGTAAGGTGTTACTAAAAACCTGATCTCAATTTTAATTAAAGAAGCATTTCTACACGTGAGTATAATTAAGACTGGAATATAAAGTTCATTTTTCTCCTAAAACATATTTTTAGGGAATAATTCTGACAGTGTTTTGGGGAACATATATTTCAATTTTTAAACTTGTAGTTTATAATCCATCATAATAGACAAGAACTAAAGTATTTCAAATTAAACCAAAATGACGGCTTTCAACCTTATTTTTCTTCAGAGAATGCATAGATTAGGTGTGGAATATACTTCAAGAGATTCATTCATCCTGCTTCAAGACAGGGTTATCAAGACCTAAACCATTTGTGACAAGCAATACCATTTCTGTAATTGCCATTAAAAAAATCTGTTCTTGTGTTTCCTACAGGAATGTTTTGCTAATGTTTGACCTCAGCTTGTCTCAGCCCAGGAGATTTGTTATTTTTTGTCATATCCATGGTGAATTCTCAGCTACAGGGAATGAGATTATTCATGAGGTAAGAAGTCATATAACTAATGACAAACTAATAACAATTAAACGAGAGGAATTAGTTTAGGCTGCATCTGAAGCCATAAACATAGGGATTATTGTGTGAAAAAGATACCCTCTAAATTATCTAAAACTCAAGTCTGAAAATAGGCTCCCATTCAGGCAGAATTTCATAGGGTTTGTTTTGGGTTCAGTGCAGATTTGAGATGTACCCTCTAGTTTGCTGCTAGGAAGAAAGACAACACAGAATTGAAGTTCGACACTGTTTATAGTGATGAAATTGATACCTATTTTTAAAAATCTTTGAGGATCAAGTTACTTAGATTTTTCAGACCTAGCTGATACTGTGAAATTCTATGTTTTTCAGCTCTCTGAAATACGCCTAAATTCAGGACACTTCAGAAGTCTTAAGATTAAATAAAATTAATCTTATTAGAGATGTTTAGTGCATTACTTTTACCTTCTCTTCAATTGTTATTTTTTGCTACATATTAACCACCTCTATTAGCCAAAGTGGTTTTAGTATTTTTTTAACATTTTAAGGGACTGACGTGCTGTGATAATAGACCGCAGGCTTTGAATAGTATAGTTGCTTTCAAGTTTTTAGGAACAAACACAAATAATGATTATAAATAATAAAGCCACCATATGACACCACGTTTATCTGCAACAGCAAAACTATGTTTTATGCAAGTATGTTATTGTGGTTTGGCCTGAGACCTAGTTAAGCAATTGGTAAATGTGTCTCTTGGAACTAGTTCTTGGCCTTGAATG
Source organism: Phoenicopterus ruber ruber (assembly GCA_009819775.1). Taxonomy (NCBI): domain Eukaryota; kingdom Metazoa; phylum Chordata; class Aves; order Phoenicopteriformes; family Phoenicopteridae; genus Phoenicopterus; species Phoenicopterus ruber. Next base: position 47,401,428 of record CM020215.1, read on the forward strand.
CAGATTACTTAGTTCACAAAATTAAGATTTCCTGCTGGGAAATTGGGTAGTTTCAAACGTGCTTTACCACCTTAATGGCTATTGCCAGATTCAACTTACACTCAGAGGAGAAGCAAAAGCTTCCATTATATAGTGCGCTGTATGTAATATAGGGGAAACGGTAAGCTTTGGAAGGCCATATGCACCTGTAAAATTAGTAAATTTAAGCAAACCAGAAGGTCAAATTTAGATGAACAGGAGATACACAGTGCTGGTGAATACTTCACTCTTTAGGAAGTAAAATCTTAGTTTTAGTAAAATTGATATCAAAGATTGCTATAATTTTAACTATTATGCCTGGATACTGCCATCAGATTTACAGTACAGTTGTGTGAATTCCAGAATAAGACCCAAAGCTTTGATAGTGCCTCTGATACTGCCTTTTTCTCAGTGACCTTTGGCAAATCACTTATCCATCCAAAAAATCTCCTTACGTGTGCCATGAGGTTAGAGGAAATTTATCCTATAAAATTTTCTGGCACTTAAAAAGAATGAGATGTAACATAAATGTTGGTTTCTAAAGGCCTGCAAAAATACAGTCTTTTTTAAAGGAGATGTTCTGACATTCTAAATTTTTAGCAAATTTTATACTTTTACATTTTATAGATGGATACTCAGAAGGCTGTAAAAATTGCTTCAGAAGTATTGGTTGGTTATCTGTAAATATTTATTATTTCTGTTGTACCTTTTGTAGTATAGCTGTTAAACTTTCATACAGTGGGAAGGGCATGGATTTCAACTACATAAAATGTATGCCTGTCCAAATGCATTTAAGAATGTTCTAATGGTTTGAATCTGTTAAAATCAGTTTTTCTTTCCCTGTGCTACATCAGTTATACCAATATGAAAACTTTTATTCACCACCATAATTGCTGATGGTATAAAGTATAGCTTCCTAAAAAGTGTACAATGGAGTATTTTGTTTCAGCATCTGTTAAATGTCAGTGCAGAATTTCAAGGGTACAGAATTGTGCAATCTTTCCTCACAGAAGACATCAGTCATGAAAAAGTGAGACAGAATTAAAGAGTTAGCCTTTCTTGGCTTGCATTGCATCTAATTCAGGCATGCATGACCCATTGCCATCATTGTTGTACTTATGCCAGCTGGTTCTGATTATTAAGAAAAGCAGCATTGCGTGCTGAACATATAACAATAAACTATTGTCATATGAATGGAGCACTTCTGCTCTAAGGGATATAAATATACACATAATAAAAATAAGGTGACTCTAACGTCACATCTCATAGAGAACAAATAATAGCTCATCAAGCATGCTACAAATTAACCTGGATAGGGAAGGTACCCTTACCAGCTTCAAAGTGATTTTTTTTGGAGGGGGGCATGGGACGGGTAAAAGTTTTACACTTCTTACTCCTTTCAAGTAAGCTGATTCCAAGAGCAGATACTTTTGAATAGTTAAGGGGAATTTTTCATCACATTATATGTTCTCGCCTTGTCCTGACGTCAGATATGCTGAGTTATATTTAATGCTTGGGGGAAATCATCAGAATCTTTGATAAATAGGATTTCCCATCTCCTCCTCACCGATTTTAAACCAGACACCATGAAAAACCTGGACTCCTAGCAAATAATAAACTCTTTTAATATCTCCATCAGGGAATAATAAAATCAAGTATGTATAAAAACATACCCTTTAGCATATGAAAGCATAGAAGCATGTGAACTTATACAATAACCAGTAGATACCTCATTTTGAGTACATTCGCATATTGACACAACAATGTATGCCAAATAAAACTCTCATGAAGCTTGGAACTCAATAAGACAGTGTAATAAAATCTGGGATACAACTTCCTGAAGTGGGGTCAAAATCATCATGTTCTACTAGGAATTGCTGTGGAAGGGTAAAATCCCTAGAAAAGATATCTAGATATCTAGGGAAATAGTTGAAGTAAGAAGAAACCCCATTTGGCATATGTCTAAGTCTTATTAGTTTCATAGTGACTTTATCCATCCAAGACACTGAACCTGAAAAAATGTGGAAAAAATACAAAGATTTTGCAGTACACTGAAAGAACATTAGCAATCCATTTTGCAAAGTGCACGTTCAGTTTCTCATATTTCTGTAGTATTTTTGGCCACACAGAGTTCTGGGCTGGTTTTATCAAATTCATAACTGAAACACAGGTTTAGTAAACACAGTATTTCAGAAAAGAAAAAAAATCTAATGATCATTAATGTGATATTGATAATTTAAGTCAACATTACTGTAAAAACTGCAAAGGGATTCAGTATTTGCTCATAATTCTGATAACAGTTATTTCCACATATTGAACTAATCCTATAACTTTATAGCCAAGATGAACACAGTGTAAGCCAGAGGAAGAAGTGAATGAAGGAACCTTAAAGCTCATTTGTGTATTCCCATGATTGCGTGATGTTCCCCTGGCTGACCATTTCATCCTGAATCAGGAGGTCTGTATGATGCAGCAGACTGATGGCTCTTCTCTAACCTTTATCTGAGTCTTCTCAGAGCTCAGAAATGGAGCTAAATTCCCTTAACCTGGGCTTTACTTCACACCTCAGGATCCTGTTGATTATTCTGATCTTATCAGATTTCTGTGGCCAGGAGGAACCATCGTAATGATCTTCTTGTCCCTGAAGTAAAACGCAGGCCACATAGTTTCATCCACTGACTCCTGTAGCAAGCCTAGGATTTTATGTTTGGACTAGAGCGCTTCAAAGACAGTAGTGTTGACTGAGACTCAAAGTGATATAGACTCCAAGACAGAAGAGGAGTCAAAGACTGAAAGACAGGGAAACACAAGACACTCCTTGGTAACCTGTCCCAGTAGATTATTACATGGATTTCCTATCTGCACCCTTTAAGACAGAAGAACAATACATGACTGTTTTCCCACAGTGATTTGGATCTCCATGATAACAGCACGCTACCGGTAACAGCACTCAGGACCATTTTATCCATAGATGATTAACTTCCAGAATATGCTGCTCAGACTATCAGGGAGATGCTGCTCAGACATCAAGTATCATCAGACTTATCAGGGAGATAATTTTAAAGCAAGCACATTGCTAAGTGTCTCCTATCACAGACGTAACAGGCGAGAAGGACCCACAAAGACACTTGCAGACAGCATTTTGCAAGGTGCAGCAGCCTACTCCTCATGTATTCTCAATCTGCCAGGCTTGGGCTCAGTCCCAAGCAGCATCAGCATAATAAATTTGTGTGTGGTGACACACTAAGCCTTGCTGGATAACGTCTGTTGGAGTTACAGGGCTTGTTAGCAGAAGCAGAGCATCGCAGCAACTGCGTAGTTGCCCTCAGCTCACTGCACAGCACCCTCACCACAAGTGTGCCCTAAAGTCACTCCAGGGACAAGTCCTGCTGCTCAGCGGGCAGGGCAGGGCAGGGCAGGGCAAGGAAGGGGAGGGAAAGGAAGGGAAGGGAAGGGAAGGGAAGGGAAGGGAAGGGAAGGGAAGGGAAGGGGAGGGGATACACTAAGTCCCTTGGTCTGCATAATAATAGAGAAAGGGAAGTGCACTCCTCAGGATAAAACCCTACATTTTGAACACAGCCAGAGGTAATTTAAAATCTCAGTAAGCAATATCAGTTGTAAGATCTAGAAATATACTGGTATATTGAAGATCTTAAAGTTTATTTGCTGAAGAAAACAAGTCTCAAATATTACACCATGCCCTCTAGAGAAAGTCAGATTGATGCTGGAGCATATCACGGTTGCAGCACACAGATTAACTCTCTATCATTTGCTGGAAGAATAAGGAGCTGCTAGGTGTGGTGACTGGGAGGAGAACTGTTTCACTGCCCAGTACTTCCTGGAACTGTTTCTCTAGCCTAGGAAATAAGTCTTTCACTCATTGCTCTCCTGTATCACTGACATTAACATTAAAATTATTCCCTTCTTATGTCATTGCTACAGGGCAATTTTGAGCAGTGGGAGAACTTTCTCAAACACATTGCTGCTTCTCTGAGAAATGTGATAAATGCACCATTTCTCTTTCCCTACCAGAGACAGGTCATATTTCAAGCACATTCTATAAATCAATCCAAAAGGAAAGATAAGAGACAAAAAAAGCAGTGCAAAAATCAGCAGTCATCTCTGTCAAATTTAGGAAAAATTCTGGTACCAGAGATACAAGTCATTCCTCAGGCAAGACTTTTCCTCAGAGAAGTAGGGGTTTTTTTCCCCTTTCCTTTTCTTCCCTCTGCTTTTCTTTCTCTTTTCTTAACACCGGGAAAAGTATAAATTGCCTGTCTAGTATTACAGTAAATAATTACAGCATTTAGCCTTTGACTTCCTTACTTAAATTGCTAGTTGTAGCCCAGATTACTTTTTTTCTGAAAGAAATAGAAAGAGCTAGGTCAAAGAAAAAGACAGAGCCTCAAAGAGAGAGAAAAAAGTAGTAAAAAAAAAAGGGCAGCACATGTTTTCACATTCCATTTGCATGTGCGCCACATGCACTCCATATATAACACTCCTGATGCTGCCAATGAGAAGTTTAAAGAGGATTTACAGGTTACTAAATGTTCGGCCTCACCTCCAGGGCTCACATCTCAACCTCAGTGAGGTCAGTAAGAATTGTGCCATGGGACTGAATTCTGTCTCAGTTTCTTTTGATAAAGTCACTGAAGCTGCTCACTATGGATAAACCTGAATCTACATGCAGAACTTTTAAGATGGTTGTTTTTAGGTTAGTGGCAAAAAGAGATACGGAGGGTTTATACATGTCTCTGTGATAGAAGGCATAGCCAGTAGGTTATCTGCATTCCTGTTGAAAGGGCTTGCTTACACTCCTCAGCTGTTTTGTCATGATCAAGAAACAGCAGGAATGATTGCTCTTAAGTGACCATGCAATTGCTATTCTGATATAATTAATTCAATATTTGGTTGTTGCTATATGATAATGCTTAAAGAAACACTTGGAAAACAATTGAAGGTAGATGATGGCCGATTTGCAAGTAGAATATTGTCCTGAGCTCTTTGAAGGGAAACACCTATCTTAGGTTTTTCAGAGGTGATAGTTTTCTTATGCACGTAGCTTGGCTGCCAATAGTTCTGAGGGGTTTCCATCTTTTTTGTGTCCTACTCCTGTGCTTGATGTCATGAATGATAGCTGAACTAGAGATCCTCTGAGTTCAGGGTCAAGAGTGTCACCAGACTGTTATATTCAAGTGCTCCAGAACTCTATAGTTTATTCTTCCTTTGATTTATAAAGTTGATCCTTGGAAATACCACATGGCTTCATTTGATAAGTTTAGAAAACTGGAACATCCAGTAATACTAGGACTATGATTTGAAGGGATTATTATTTTTCAGCTGTTTTTTTTTCTCTCTGTGTGAGCATGAGACAACTATTAAGGGACCCAAATTAGTTCTTTATTAATTGCATTATGCATCGATTAACAGACTGAATGAAACCCAGTAAATGGAAAACATTAATTCCTTCTGCTCCAGATGAACAACAATTTGGATTTATATTAACAATTTCACCATATACTGATTCTTCTTATTTAGGCCAAAAAACTGATATCAGATAACTTGCTATTGGATTGTTATGTGCTGCCTTAAGGCCACACATTCCATTTCTTTTGCTTTCAAGTCTCACATATTAGCTCAGAGAAAAAGATATTTTCCCATGTCTTCAATGTTACTACTCTTTCTATATATAAATTACAATGTTGAATCAAACATCACTTTCAAAATTTTTTTAAATGTGTCTTTCAAGTGCATAAGACCACATATTATTGTTATACACAAGATACACTTGCATACAAATGCCCGATGTACTGAATAGTGCAAAGCAAAACTTCTGTAAGAATTCCCCTAAAGAATTACCCCAGTCCAGCGTTGCACAGTGCAGCAAATGCCCCACTGTTTGTAACACTAAGGGCCTTCCATCTACAGCTCTGCAGCCTGCCCTTCGCTAGAAGCTCCAAAATATTTTCCTTAAGCTGTAATGACAGTGTTTTTCTGAAGCTACTGTGACAGTATTTTTCCTTGTTCTCCTCCTGTTCGCATGCTGCTGTTCTCACAATCTTGCAGCAGCAAACACAGATATTACTGTTATGTCAAATTTCTCATGCTAAGTGATTGCCACTGATGTGAGCATAACCCCTTCTTTCTCTGCTCCCCCTTTTTACATCTTGTTTTATAGCTCTGTTTATATTTGAGGAGAAACAAGACTAAGAAAATAATAAAGTATACAACAGTCATTTAAATATCCTATAAGTATTACCCAATAATATGCTTGCAAAAAATTTAGCAAGTAATCAGCAAGCAACACCTGCCCCTTATCAAAAATAGTCTCCAAACGGCACTAGCAGCATCATAAGCAGGAACAGCCAGTAGGGATTTTGAGCAGATCCTCATGAAACCTACATCATTACTATGGGAAAAGTATTATGTGGGATCATATGCTGCTCTGGAGAAGACTCTGGGAAAGGATACTCCTCAAAGGGACACCTCCTCTGCTCTATTGCCTGTCTTCCTGCCTGGCTAGAAGGAAGAGTTTTACTTTTCCCTTTTGTTTCTCTCTCTCTCCTTTAATTTCTTTTTCCCGAAAGTAGTCCTGATCATGAGAGTCAATGTGTGCTTTCAGCCACATCACCAGAAACAGGAGCCTACAAAAACTTGCTAGAAAGTCCTGAGGATTGTCCACCTTTCTGGAATCAAAAAGAGATGCTACAGTCATCTGGAACCGAAGTGAGATGTCATTTTTTGAAAACCCTTGGAAAGTCAGATTCTTCTTCCCACAGTCAATGACAATTCAGTCGACTAAGCCTAAGGCAGCAGAGCGCTGACACTGACAGTGGTGTTTGCTACACTGTGTGAACACTTGAGAAAGAAACCTGTGTATTAAAGACAGCCAGCAGTTCCCTAGCTAGTGCAAAAAACCTGCAGGCAAGAGTTGTAGCCTGCTGCCACTCCTGTGATCTGCAAGGACTGGTCTGCTGCTGATACCTCGCAGGCTCCTTTGAATAGACATGAATGTACACATGCACCTGCCTGGTGATTAGGGCATTTGCCCGAGAAGTGAGAGACCCAGTTTCTCATTTCACCTTCAGACTCACGCGACTAAAGACTGCCTTGCCCATGAGACTGTAACCTGTGCAGTCCCTTCTGCAGCGCACTGAAGAGAGCAGGAGTCAGCAGAAGAGCAAATGAAGAACAAAGCCTGTGGCTAAACCACTAATCACGGAGTATGATCTCCTGCTTCCAAAATTGCTTCTGTTTCTATTGAATGCTTATGCGGAGGAAGTACTTCCAAGGAGCAGGAGCTGCAACCTCAGATGCTCCCCCAGCTTCATTTGAGTGTTATGAGCGAGACCTTTTCCCCTTTCCCCTACCCCCACCAGCATTTCATTCCTGGCTCCACACTGGCCACCCTTCGAGAAAAGTGTTTCCTCCCGGCCCCCACAAACCTAGTGTCCTCAGCATGAGGCTTGAGGACAGTCAAGTGGAAATCCCCAGGAAAATTCTCCTTCTTGTATCACGCTTACAGATTAATTCAATGCTGCTAACATGTGTGTCTCAGTGTAATTACTGTATCATAACCTTCAGAAGAGTAAAGCATGGAGAAACCTCTTTTCTAAGTGAGATAATGTCTTTAAATAGTCAAAGTAGGCATTTCTGGTAATTTCATTCCAGATAAAAAAATTACTTATAATGTCTTATACTCAGTTCAGTGAAAGAATTTTATTGTCTTAAATTTCAATATCTAAATCCTTGTTGGATCTCATTTCTACAATAAAAAAAGCAACTTTGAATGGTGAAGCTGGATATCCTATATTCTCTATGAAAATTATGTACATTTATTGCGTGGTGTTTTTATAATGTGACGCCAGTGTGCCACAGGGTATCTATCATCAAGAGAAAGTAAAATTTAGGACTCAGAGAATAAGTTGCCTTGTATCCTCTCAAGCTTATCTCCGGGAAGTGATTTTGAAGCCCGTGAGATTGAACTAATCAGAAGGACGCAGCTAACGCAGCTAATTCAGCTCAACAGAAACACAAGTGCAGTTTTATCAATGTCTCATCGATGTTAAGAGCGACTACGAAGACTTGGTGTGAGCCAGAGGCCACTGAAATCATATAAAGACTTTCATCAACTCTGGTTTTCAGAACAGGCCTGCGAGAGATGAACAAAAGGGGAAAATACAGAGTTATGCCAAATAATAGATAAGATACAGTAGGCGCACCTGGGGCTCCTGTTTGGTCTTTCTAATAACACAAGAACAAAAAATGTTTAGGTTAAATTGAGAGGCAGCTTAAAAGCATTTTAACATGGGTTCTCATTAATTTAGGGAACTGATTAATTAAGCTCCATTGAAGCCAAGATATACTATTCAAAAGGAAAAGGAAAAGGAAACAAAAAGAAAAAAAAAAAGCTTAGACATTTCTTTGGATTTAAACAGTTTATTTTCTACAGTCTGTCAATGTCAATTACTTTTTTTCAGAATGAATAACCTCATAGTCTGAAGACTTTCTATTATGTGCTTGTTTGGTGGTGTGAGTACTGCAGCTGTGTTTCTACTTACTAAGATTATCTGCCAGCATAGTATATATGATTACCCTTTTTCAACCTACTACTTATTAATAATGTATAAAATTGCCCCAAACTCTCTTTATATACTGTAGACTACAGTCTGTATAATCATTTTATACATAGCTAATTAACTTAACATTTGCCAAAAAAAGTAGTGCCTTCAGACTGAGTACATATGCAATTAGTTGTTGATATGAGGCCAGTTCTTGGTTGATTATATGAGATACAGAAGAGGACTGCTGGTCTGGAATATCATAATCTGGCCCCGCAACAAACTCATACGCATGTCTGGCAAAGGGAAAAAGCTGTTTTCTTCTTCAGACCTATTTATATGCAGCAATTTGTATGGCTTCAAATACTAGACTAGAAGCAGTCTGTTTTCAGCTAAAACACATAATTAATGTTTCTATCATCAAAAAAAAATGATGTGAAACCAAATTTTTTAAAGAAATATTTTGGTGAAATAGAACCCTAAGGAGATACTGATATTTCATTTCTGCTTCTCATTTGACTCTGCTTTGGTTCTTAGTGGTGGTTTATTTCCAAAGGGAATGAAAAAATAGACTAAGAATTTAGGAGTGATAAAGACTCAAGAAAATATGGAAAAGATGAAACAGAATCTTTGCCAGAATGTTACTTAAGATGGGGCTGAGGTGAGACTCAAATGTAATACCTTTTTCGGGATAAAGTTCTCTTAAATAAAGGAGACAAACAAACAAACGTACGTATATATAAAAATCTAAGACCTGACTTTGAAAAGCTGACAGTTCTGACTGTAGGACATTGGAGAGTTAAAGACAGAAACATCTTTAAGAAAATTAAAATGTAAGGAAAAATAGTCTTATGGAAAACAAACTAAACATTACAGATTGCTAAATGCAGGTATTTCCCCAGAGGGAAAACAGGCAACGGAGGAGCTGAGAATAAAAACAGCATCAGAGATCTTTACATCAGCAGCTAATCAGTTAGGGGAGTAATGGTGTTAAGTGACAGCATTTCATATGTTTCAGTCCTTCCATGTACCTTCACTGACAGCTTTAAAGGTGTGACTGCAGTATGTTCATACATACATATAGTTGTATATTTACATCTGAAGTCTCATGCTGTGCTTACGTCTAATTTCTGTTTGCAGAAAGAAGACCATGGTTAATGAATCTATAGTAATAAGAGTTCATTTAAAAATATATCCATTCACAAAGTTTTCCAATATACATAGAGAAGAAAAAGGAAAAAGAAAGGAAAAAGGGGAACCCGAATTGTAAGTTTTCATACAGAAATGAAGCATATTAAAAGGGTTTGTTGCACGAGGCTTCTTTCCTTGTATTTTAAATCTGTGGATTTGTGAAGTGACACAGTTGACTATGTTTCTTTGAAGTTCTACTGACACAACTTGTTTTCTCGAGCTGTTTTGCTCAGCAAAAGGCTTCTTTGGAAAAAAAAAATCATTTCACTTTGTGACCTCTTAGACCTTTTCAAGACCCCCAAGAGCTTGCCTGTAAGAATGTCATTCAAGAAACCTCAGGACTGACTGCCTTTTGCCTTTTTTTTTTTTTTATTTGACACTTGTTATTTATTGCAAAAGGGCTTAGGTAGAGACATTTGTCACAGATGTAAGGCGGTACTACATTTTATTGAAAGGCTGTGTTTTTTATCCATCTGTAAAATGTGTGTTCTAGGGGGAATTAACCTGTGGATATTTTGTATTTGTGTCACCGTATCACTATTTTCTAGTAGACAAACATACCAGTCAAAGTAGATGCAACCCCATATGGTCCATATTGCTTTGATTGAAGAAGCCAGTTGTAAGTGTTTGAAGCTTGCGTAAAAGCTGAAAATTACAGAGCAAGTATACACATTCAGTTTTTAGAATACCTTGGACAACTAATTCCGGATGAATTTCGTTATTACAGATAACAATTAAAGATCAATATAACCCTATTCTTAAAGTGGAGACAAAAACTGGTTTGCAAGAGATGAGCAACTGTATTATAAATCATTGGACATAACTGGCAAGATTATGCCAATTTAGGTTTTTCCACCTGAGTGAAAAAATAAATATTCAAGTGTAATAAACAACTGAAAAACCACAGAAGTTCAGTGATGATTTCAGAAATTGAAACTCCATTTTTACATTACCAAGTGTAAGCATATTGTTTGCTTAATGTAGTCTTTATTAACCATAGACTTTACAATTAATATTGTACGGAAATGAACACTGATATTTTTTCTAAAGGTAAAATATGACAGAAGGTAACAAAAATCCAAATTTAAAGCATAGGTTATGTAAGCATTTCTTTTATTAAATACATAATATTCTATTAATATTTTTGGTTCACAAAGTTTTTCCTTTTATTTATCTTTTCTTCCTAAGAGTAGTGCAGCAGATGCTAGTTTACTGATTGCTGTACTGGAAATTTTGAGGTGAAAGATAAATATCTTGGAGTTTATTATGGCTTGCCATAACTTATCCTCATAGAAATGTTATGTGCTGTACCCAAAGGGAAAAGCACAAAATGCTAAAAGCAAATACTGATTTCTCTGCATGAAGTTACAAGAATAGTAGGAAGTGGGACAAAAAATAAAGTTCCATGGAACAAAATGATTGTATATAATTTGCTGTAACTATAATAACTATAACTATAATAACTATTCTAATTAATAAAGAAATAAACCAACAAAAACTCCTGGCAAAGCCTTGCACATGCACTTTTTAAAATGAAAAGTCATGACTCAATTTTGGAAATTCTTGTGGAATAAATAAAGAGCCTTGTCTTTCACATGCTGATTTGGGACCTGGGGTTTTTTTCAGCTATGTATGTTTTTTGCTTTGTTGGAATGTGTCCTGGATAATAACTCTTTCAGAAGTATAGATTGATAAATTTTGGCATAGTTATTTCTCCTGGCAGGCTTCTCCAATAATTAAATAAAAACAAAGAAGTTTCTTTACATGCATATGATGGTAGATCTTGATAACAATACTGGCAAATGTGCATCAAGAGTAAGAACATGTCATCCTGAATCTGTTTTGATATTCCAAATAATTTCTAGAAGCTAGTTTTAAATCTCTGTTATATTTACTGTTAAGTAGAGGTGCCATTAAAAAGGAAATGTCAGGTCCCTCGGGCCAAAAGTAGAACAACTATGCAATGCCTGTCCTGTTTGTGAACTCTGGTAAAGACCAAAGAAGGCTTCAAGCATTACCTTGTATGTTTTCCCAGATGTTTAGGACTTTATTGTATATCTGAAATTTTCCTACTTTTTCTCCTTCCTTTCTTTCTTAGTGCCTGCTAGATAATTAGATCTTTGGAGACAGAGTAGGAAGCCCATGCTTTCCTTTGGCTCTCTTGATTCCCTCCTTACATCTTCATATAATGGAAACACATTATAGTCCACCCTCAAAAGTTATATTGGAATATTTATGGTTCCTAAAGATAATATAATGTAACATAATTCAGTAGAATTATCACCTTGAACTGAGAACTAAGTGGGTCTCACCCAACCTGCAGGTTCTCACCTAACCTGAAGGTTTCATCTAGTCTCTGGTAGAACAGAAGATTTTAAGATAAGCCTGAGTAAAACAAGAGATGGTGTACATTTGATGATTAATTCTTTTTTTTTAGAATTTAAGTCAGTATTGAACACATTTCTTAGAAAGCTAGAAAGAACACAGTGTGCCACCTTGGGTTAATTTAATTTTCATTAAGGAAGAGAGCTGAACTTGTACTCCACACAACAACCTTTTAGAGAAGATATGAAAACTGATATTTTGGTGCACATAAATCTTAAAGTGTAGTAACATACATTCAGCAGTAGTTTTTAAAATATAGAAACACTGGGTTTGGTTTTGGTTTTTTTTAAGAGAGGGATTTTTTCCTACCCAGTTTCACTTTCTGGTAGTATTTGAATATTGCAAACAGAACAGTCTCTTCAATTTTCTCTTTGCGTAAAAATAGTTTGCGCCAGAGACTCATCTCTATGGAAAAATGTTTAGCTCACTCCATCCTATGTGTTCTTCCATCATTATCCCACAGGGTCTTTCTCCCATAAATATCGCCAGTTTTCAGGCCTTGAACCAGTATGTGCAACTCTTTCCCTCAGCTTCATGGTATTAAGAAATCATTCTAGTTTTTGGGTTGGGGTTTGGGTTTTTTCCCCTCTGGGTTTTTGGGTTTGTGGGGTTTTTGTTTGTTTGGGTTTTTTTCCCCTGTGGACCTTTTATTATTTTAAGCACTTGGAACTGAAAAAATGAAAACAGTAATTATGTTGCAGGCCATAGGCACCATGGACTGTCCAGAGTAAATAGGGACGAATGCCGTGTAGCACAGACCCTGCCAAATGGAAGCCACAGATCACATTTTTGGAGTACTAGATGTAGCGGTATAGATGGTGGCTTTTCCTTCAATTAACTCTGATGAGAACAGAGGATGACCCATAAAATCTTGGACATCTATGCTGGGAACCGGTTCAAGTATAAAATAGCTAAATTTAGATGTTTGTGTAAGGACTGGGCATCCAAAATCCCTTAGCATTCAGACAGATGCATTCAATATTGTGAGGATAATGCATCTGTCAAGCTGATAAGTATTTACTTTCAGGTGATCCAGTTTGTTCTGAATCCCATTAATATCTTTGAAAGATCTAAGGTTTAATGAGATGAACTCCAGCTGAGCAACTTCTTTTGCTTATGGACAAGAGTACTCAGCAAGAAACAATATTTTGCTTTCCACGTTAGACTGGGTTATCAGTGCCAGTAACTTTTGAACATTTGAGTAATGATCAATACAAGAAGGTTGAAAGCAGTGTACAGTTCACAAAATACAGAAAAGGGACCACACTATTTCATCATGTGTCCCTATATACATGCAAATAATTTCTATGCCCATTTGTCCCTTGGATTTCCTAACAAAATCTCAGGAGCATTCCCCTTAATTGCAAAAGGGATAGCACATTTCATGCTGTAGACAAACGTTCAGTTGGCTACGAAATGAAAAATCCAGCTCCTTCTCTATAAATCTTCAAAATCCAGACCTGGATTTTGTTTAAATAAATGACAGAGAGCTAAAAGCTTCAGCAACCCACTGGAATAATTCTTCTGGTGATGGTAAATCTATCTTCTGCAGATCGCTTCTCAGCTAGACATTGATTACATGTTTGCGTTATTTCTTAAAGCATGCTTTATGACCCGTATTACAGAGAAGCCCATGTTTCTATGTCCCTGTATCCCATTACCTACCTACAGAAACAGTGACTTACTTCAAAGACCTTATTGCAATCTTCTATTTCTGTTCTCCTGATAGCTTTGTTTAGCCTCTGGTAGATAATTAACATATTGTTTCCATATGGCTAATTTGAATTAGAGATAGATAGTTACTAGTGAATAAGGTAACCTTAGAGAAGCAAGGGGAGGTTGTTTGTTTGTTTGTTTCTTAAACTATAATTGCAAGAAATAAGTTGACCATTTGGAACTTCTGCTGTCATTAGCTAGAACAGCACAAATAGAATTTCAGATGTAGAACACATTTAGAAATTGCATATACACTAAGTAAGCAGCTGACGTTGATAATCTCAAGCCAGTCACAGAAACCCTTACTTTACTTTTCATTTAATGGGCGGCAACAAAAAAAAAAAAAAAAAGGAAAAAAATCCACCATCTTAAATAGTGTTCTGTGTGGGAAAGATGAGAGATAATTTCTCATTCAGTGAAAATGGTTTGTCTTTAACAAAATTTAAACAACCTTGAAAACAGCAATTATCCCTCTTTGTATAGTGTATGAGAAGGTTTTTTTCTATTTATTCCCTTGAATAATAATGTGATGACACATAATTCTCAATACGATGTTTACATCAGAAGTTAGCCAAAAACATGGAAAATATTGTAATTTTAAGTGGATGATAACATTTTAGTAGATTTAGCTACATATATCATCTAAGGGATTTGATTTTTCTGCTTTTCTTTCCCAAATTTGAATTTGTTGACTCATAGGAAAACTTTCATGGTCTATTTTTATTTACCTATTTAGAAATCGTGAAAAGTTGCCTTCTCTCACTGGAAATTCATCACGTATTCATTCCAGATGTATTTCTAACTGATTGAAATATGGTATTAAATATTCAAAAATTCATGAGTAGATTAAATAAAGTATAATAAAATCTTACAATAAAATCCAAATTTCTTGGGCACCATTTCCAACCCCATATCAACTTACTTGTAGCTGCTTTAGTATCATTTCATGGATCTTTGCAATTACTTCCAGAAGTCTTTTTGACATTTTTCAGAGTTGCGTATAAAACTCATAAAATTATCTCTGTGAGAAAAAGCCAGCAAAGGTATTATAACAAACAAAAATAAATAATGAAAAGCATGGAAAGCCTTTCCCATTTTTTTCAGTGCCAAAAGCTAAACACCTGCTTGAGAATATATGTCTTCAAGCATATGCAACAGGAGCAATTTTGAGCTTCCTCTTTCTTTCTTTCTTTTTCCGGTTGCAAATAAAGTCATAGGCAAATTAATGGAATAAACCCCAACAACTTAAAAATGAAATACAGACTCCATAGATTTTGTATCTAGAAAATATCTCTTTGTTAAGAAAAAAAATAAATCATATTCGTCATACTAATCAAGAATAATGTTAGCAGAAACCCCAGTCCAGGGAATATTGATACATGTTCACCCGAGTTTGATTCAGAATTCAATAGCCAGGTCATATTTCCAATCAAGCACATGCATTAGCTGCACAGTATTTACAGTATTCCAACAAACAAAAGTGAGTAATTATGGAACCATGCTATCATGACAACCACAGGCAATAATTCAGTAGAAGACAGAATTATAATCTGATATTGAAATATCTTTTCATAATGTATAAACCTTGAGGTCTTCTCACTCCTATTAAAGTAAACTTCAAGCTTCAGTCTCTGTTCCTTTAATCCAAATTAATAGTTTCCTCACACATCCAGCCATTTTTATCTTAAATAAATTGTTTTAAACACATTGGTAACATACTCAGTGAACTATTTTATACCATGAACAATGTATATCCTTGGAGTTTAATGTGACCTTTCTAGAAAATTTCAGGATGTATCTGGAGGATATATCTAGAACTGCAATAAGTATAACGTCTTGAAGCAGATCCAGAGGAGGGCCACAAAAATGATCAGAGGACTGGAGCACGTCTCCTATGAAGACAGGCTGAGAGAGTTGGGGTTGTTCAGCCTGGAGAAGAGAAGGCTCCAGGGAGACCTTATTGCAGCCTTCCAGTACTTAAAGGGGGCTTATAGGAAAGATGGGGACAAACTTTTTGCAGAGCCTGTTGTGATAGGACAAGGGGTAATGGTTTTAAACTAAAAGAGGGGAGATTCAGACTAGATATAAGGAAGAAATTTTTTACAAGGAGGGCAGTGAAGCACTGGAACAGGTTGCCCAGAGAGCTGGTAGAAGCCCCATCCCTGGAAACATTCAAGGTCAGGCTGGATGGGGCTCTGGGCAACCTGATCTAGTTGAGGATGTCCCTGCTCATTGCAGGGGGGTTGGACTAGATGACCTTTAAAGGTCCCTTCCAACCCAAACTATTCTATGATTCTATGATTTTTTATTCCAGTCTGAAAAGTTTAAAGGTGAACTTTGTGTATACTGATTACAGCACCTAGAACCTCATAAAAATGTTAAGTATGACGGAGTAAGAATTTCTGCTGGTTTTTCATTACTGCTGTTCTTGTTTATGTATTCTCCAGTAGCCACTAGTAGATTCTTTCTAATCCACTTTTAGGATAGAACTAGTTTCTAATCAAAATGAAGAATGGACAAAGATGAATTAAGTCCATATTTAGGGTATTAATTCTAGTGCTGCTGATAAAAAACCCCTTTTCTTCCATGGTCTGTCTCACAGGTGAAAGTAGTCAGATGTCCTTTACTCATTTTCATTTCACATGTTTTTTAAGATGTTTACAACTAATACATATCTTAAATATTTGGGTCAGGCTTCAGACATTTCTTAAGTATTGTTTCATTCCTTTTCTGCCTTAATAATAATATTCTGTTGCCTCCATAGAAACAGCAAATACAACAGAATGGAACTGGAATTAAGCCAACCTGTTGTTAAACCAACTGCAATGGCAAAGCACTGTCTGAAATATTTTATAGCTGTCGGAATGCCTTATTAAATGTTAAGGAAAAAATAGCTCAATTAACTTTTTTGTCATATCTATCATATATTTTTCTAGAGACTTAATACAACATCATATATCAGGTGAACTGTTTTCCGGTATTGCATATTCTACTTTTAAATGTCCATTTAAGAAATGTAAAGTTTTGTTAGAAAGCACTAGTGGGTGTTTTTCATGAAGTGCAGAAGTTCTCCAAAATTAATAATTAAGTCCTGCTTCTATTCTCAGTTTTCTATGTGTATTAGTTAAAGCCTCATATGAGAATGGAGATTTTAAAGCGCTCTAGAGAGCCTTAAAGTTTTACAGGGCCAAAAGCAGCAGACACAGAAGTACTCAGCAGGTCTTGTCACTGCAAAATGTGGAAAGTGACTGTCAAACGCTCACTATATGCCACAACAGAGATTGGCCCTTCACTTGCTTTCCATCCTGCAATTTAAAAGGATTAACAAGAAGAAATGGATGATGGAAAACTGCAGAGGTGGCCTCCCAAAGACCCTAAGCAGCAGGATTCTGGGCACCTTTCCAGTCAGTGAAATACTTCTAAGCAGAAATAGAGACTTACAACAGCCAATCAAGACAGCGAAATTTGAGGAAAGCATCATTTACTGAAGGATGAAAAGAGAAATGAACACTCCCTCTGAAAGCTTTAAGTATTAGTGTGTCGGGTACTCTTCCTAGCTTTTTCCCTTTTTGCAGGAGGCTTTGCCAAATAGGAACTTTTGTTAGTGCTAGATTCTTGCATGAATTACTTACTAACAGGTATGACTACATAGTTTGGGGAAAGTGGTAGATATCTGGATTTCAAAAATAAACAACAAAATTGGGTTTTTTTACTTATTCAAACTGAACCATAATGTAGAAACTACAGGCAAGCATTGTGAAGCAGCCTTCTCATGGTGACTAAAGCTGAGATCTCACTGGATATGCCTATGCTGCATGCTAGAGGCAAACTCAAGTCCAAAATCACCTTCCATACAGAAAACAAACCTGAAGATCAGCCTGGGTCTCAGGAACAGTATGCTCTGCAGAGCATTGGGACCCTATGGTAGAGCAAGCTGAGAAGGTCAGGAGCTACCCAACATACTGAAAACTGGCTGAACAACTGGGCCCAGAGGGTGGTGATCAGTGGTGCAAAGTGTAGTTGGAAGCCAGTAACTAGCAATGTACTCCAGGTCAATACTGGGTCCGATCCTTTTCAACATCTGGACGATGAGGCAGAGTGTACCCTCAGTAATTTTGCTGGTGACACAAAATGGGAAGGAGTGGCTGATATACCAGAGGATTGTACTGCCATCCAGAGGGACCTCAAGAGACTAACAGGGACCTCATGTAGTTCAACAAGGAGAAGTGCAAAGTCCTGCACCTGGGGAGGAACAACCCCATGTGCCAATATATGCTGAGGGCCACCCAGCTTGAAAGCAGCTTTTCAGAAAAGGATCTGGGGGTCCTGGTGGACACCAAGCTGAGCATGAGCCAGCAATGTGCCCTTGTGCCAAAGAGGTCTAATGGTATCCTGGGCTGCATTATGCGAAGTATTGCCAGCAATTTGAGGGAGGTGATCCTTCCCCTCTACTCAGCACTGGTGAGGCCACACCTGGAGAGCTGCATCCAGTTCTGGGCTCCCTATTGCAAGAGAAGCAAGGACATACTGGAGAGAGTCCAACGAAGGGCCACAAAGATAATTAAGGGACTGGAGCATCTCTTCTGTGAGGAAGGGCTGAGAGAGATAGGACTGTTTAGCCCAGAGAAAAGAAGTCTCAGGAGGGAGCTCAACAATGTTAATAAATAGGAGGGTACAAAGAGGATGGAGCCAGGCTCCATGAACCCTCCTTCTTTTATATACAGCAAAGTTTTACCCAAGATAATAACTTATTATCTCCCCTTTCCATTTTGCCAAAAGTTCTGTGGACATACACCTTTCTGCCCGTGCCAAAAAGGAACTGGTTTACATGACCTGTAGGCTACCATCCAAAATGTCTTTGAACTTTGCTGCAGAACAATACAAACAAAAAAAAAGAATATTCTAGAACTTTAAGGAGTCATTAAATTCAATTAACTGATGAAGTGGAAAGTGTTTAGCAATTTAAAAAATTATTAATAATAGCAATTTGAAGTATGTAATAAGTTTTCATAATTGTTCAATTCAATCATTTGAATTTCACATCTGGTCCCTCTATAACTTTGACATTAAACTTTCATTTTTGTTTTTTTAACCTTATAATATATTCATTATAAAAAAGTCTATTATCAAGTTATCAATTGACTACAGAGAACTAAATTAATGAAAAAACTTTGCTCTTTATTAGAAGAAACATTTTACGTGATCAAAAATAAGTACTTTAGAGTGTAGGAAATCTTACACTGTCTATGTATTTCTTTTGTGATCACTGAAGGCTTTTTTGATATAATATGTTCTTAAGAGATTCAATTAACTTTCCTTTGTTTAGTGAAGATTTCTTTTAAGAAATTTTTAAAAACTACATTATTCACAGACATTGATTAGTATTATTGAGGAGCTACGCCAGATGATGTTTGGGAAACAGTTTACTTATAGTTTACATTTTCATTTTTTTATATATAATTTAAAAAATTGTGAACATCTCTATTATAAAAAATTACTTCCTTTTTAAATAGTGCATGTTTGATTGTTTTTAATCATTTTAATGCATTCTCAACATCTCTTTATGTAACAAGTTGTTGACATTTTGCATTCACACAAAGGCTTTTCTTACCACACTAATTATTATTTTTTAGCCATTTAGGATCAAATCTCACACCTATTGCACAGAAATATATATAGTTTTTTCTGGCTCTCCTGAGCATCAAATGAAGCAGGACTTGGTGCCCCTGAGGATGCAAAGTGTATGAATAAATATTGTTTACCTTATTTATGCCATTGTTTCCACATGCTTATATACCTAACTTTGATTTCTTTTCTTGCTGATGATAGTTCTGGTATCTACGTCCTCTTAACAAGTGTGCTATTTGTAGAGACACTTTTTCATCATTAAAAATTACAGATTTGTTTTGTATCCTTCCTTCCTATACAAGGTTTCAACGGTAATGT
This sequence comes from Phoenicopterus ruber ruber, assembly GCA_009819775.1. Taxonomy (NCBI): domain Eukaryota; kingdom Metazoa; phylum Chordata; class Aves; order Phoenicopteriformes; family Phoenicopteridae; genus Phoenicopterus; species Phoenicopterus ruber. The sequence goes on from CM020215.1 coordinate 47,421,245, forward strand.
TGTGATTTGTTCAGACTGTGTAATGAGGTGTAAAGTATTATTCTAAAAAGAAGCTTAAGAGAATCCAAAATACCTTTCCCAACCTGTTCACCTCAGTTTCTCTAGTCCATGCACAAAGCTTGAAGAAGAACTCATATTCCTATGTTTTTGATGAATTTTAATGAATTTGTGGAAAAAATGTTCAAATAATCTAAGGTGAAATGGATTTCTCCTTCTTGCTCACTACGATTTATTTCCTTTGTATAAACTTTACTGTGGTTTGGAGAGGTGGGGAGGTGCAATGAATTAGTTGGAGCTTGATTATTTAGCATGACTTTTCAGTTTTCTTAATGCCTCACATAGTTTATATTTACTTAATAATCCTGTATTTAAATATTTCTTAATTTTTCTTTGATGACTCTAAGTACAGTTTGTTCACACTGCGTGTTAGCACTGTGTTAATAAGACTTCACAACCTTTGCCTTGGAGCTTTCTCAGAGCGCAGAATTTATTCTGCCTACAATCTGCTGCATCCCAAAATGTACCTTTGCAGCCATCTTAGAACAGTGAGTTCCAAATGGGAGACCAGTGAATTGTAAATTTCTGGCACAATCAAAATTAGGTGTCAATGCATCTAAATGATAAAAATGTTTTGGTCTCACACCAGGAATGCTAACAATGCAAAACAAAATGGAAAAGTATCTTTATTTTTGAGGGACCAATTGGCTGAACTGGATTTACTGCGGCATCCAATAGGAACCAGAAAAACACTGGTCCCTCCCTGAAGAAAATAGAGATTATATTTTTCAACTTCAGTCCAAAACTGGAAAAGATTGGGTTTTGGTTGTTTACACAATCTGTAAGGCATTTGACAGATCTACAGTACAGCTAATCACAAAATGGTCATATACGTATAAATCTGACAAAAACAACCTTTTATCTCAAATGAAATATTAGTTCTGTTTACCAGTGTTCCACTCAGGTTGAGACCTCACAGAAACTATTACGTTACAGAAAAGATGTAAGAATGTACGTTAACAAAAACTGAGAATTTAAAAAAAAATCTAAAAGAAGGGTTAGATGTATTGCTGAGCTCAAATAAACAGTCAAATTGAGGAAGATCCTAGGGCTTAAAGAACATGCCCTAAATGTGTGCCAAGTCTCAGGCAAAATAAATGTCCTGGAGCAAAGTACAGAAGTGTTGTTTCTGATACCTTGAAAAAGTACCTCTTAAGGGGTGTTTTGCTCCTTTCTCTGAAAGACAGCAGAAGATACCACAGGCAATCATGCGTACAAGATCTATTTTCCCTAAAATGACTACATTTTAACAGTAAGATAATAGACCATAGTTTAAGCTGCATGCATGGAAGTATTTATTTAGACATACAACTATAAAACTGTATTATCTCCTAAACACAATTTTATTGGAAATATAAGAGAAAAAGGAAGTAGATAGAAAAAGAGGTCTATTTAGCCCAGTGTCCTATCTCCAACAGTGACTCCTAGCAGATGCCTCAGTAAGAGAGTAAGAGGATGGGAACAGAAGAAGCAGGTGGTGATGCTTTCTTAGATGACCCTCCAAGCCTTCAACTGTGCTGACTGGGACATTCTGAATCAAAGGTAACATCTTTATAGTTAATAATCCCATGTGGATTTTTCTTATCTGAATCTGTCTTGTCTTTAAAGCTTTGTAAATTGAGAATAAACAATCCAACAACCAAAAGGTTGTCAAATTTTTAACTGTAGTTACACTGACAAATCACAAAATACTGCCAATGGAGTATTAGTTGTTATTATTAAGAAATTTCTTCACCAGGAAACTGGGAAAAAAAAAGCTTTCTCTGTTAGAAACTGGTGCCAGACCAGCTAGGGATTTAAAAGTCATTAAGGCAAATAAAAATACTTACATAAGCTTTTTGTTTTGTAAAAAGCTATCACTTAATGAACAGGATTTTCTTTTTAAATTAATTTTATCTTTGTGGTTACCCCATGCTGAAAAGCCTTAACTGAAAATAAATGTTTAAAATAAGGATTAAGCTTTTCAAAACAACAGTGAAAGTACAGTTTAATTCCTCACAATCTGCTGTTAAGTATAATTCATTAATGCCTGTCATAACTTTAAAATTTTTTTCTTTATTAAAAATCCCTTCTAATTAGTCACTATTGTGAATGTCAGAAAACAATTTTAATTTCTTTTAACAGTTTATAATTAAAGTAATGATGTCCACTGTAATGTTTAGAAATAAGATGTCCTTCAAGCTTATACAACAAAATCTTCTGTCTTGCTCACCCCCTTAGGGTGAACTACTCCTCAGCGGTACATTCTATGGCTATCAGTAGCTCACATATTGCAAGTTGTTAAAGGCGTCCCGTGAGGTGCCACAGTGCTCTTCATTAGACGGGTATTTTTCTACTTTTCTATCTGCTCCTGTTTACCCTGCATTACATTATTGTCATACTTACAGTGTATTCTATATTGTTGCCCTACTCCATCTTCTAGCCATGCTAGAAAAAATTCAATCACAGAAGAACACACAGAGTTCTAGTGTGAATGAAAAATTGCAATGTGATCTGACAAATCTCACAAATGCTGGAAAACACTGTACTACGTATTACATCTCTTAATCTTTAAACAGTTTTGGTTTCAAACAACTTTTTCACGGTACATTAACCAACACTTTTGCGATACTTTTCAACTTTTCCAAGTACCCTTATTTTTATAAATACACAACTGACTTTAGAATAATGCGTTTTTGTACTTTACAAATGAATTTTCTACACAGACGAAGTCAATGAAAACTGAATTTTGAATTAAACAGGTAAATTTTTCATCTTGAATATATAAAGCCTTATCATGAATACCTTAAGGGTGTGTGCAATGCATGCTTTTCATTTACGTGGGTCATAAAAAGCAGGCAGAAACTTTTATGAAAATATGTTTTAAATTGACCATTATGTCTGAACAGAACAATCCCCTGTGCCTTGAAATTGTTTTCTTGTGCATCACAGGAAACATGACTCCTGCAATCTCCAAGGAAATGTAAGCAAAGGGAAGATATTAATCCATCAGGAAACCTCAGCTGCCAGAGGTGAAACTGGTAAACTTGTGCCTATGTGAAATCACACATTTTGGAAGTGACCTTGTTCTAAGTGAACAGATTAAATATAGCTTCTTTCTTTTTTTTCCCTCCTGTCAAAGAAATGGTGACAATCTTACAGTGATCATATTTTGTACGACGATAAGGAATGCCTTCTGAAATTCCCTAAGCTTCCTTTGAAAAAATAACATCACAAGGTGTGAAACGAATTGCGTGCGCTCAAGTATTTAACTTGTGCAAACTCTTTTTCACACCAGAACATGGGCACACTTTAGCGCTTCTGTGTTAAAAGTCTCAGACTGTAGAGAACAGAGAATATAAATCATTATAAACCCCAACTATATGCTCTGAAATTCCACCTCCAATAGTTCAAAGGTTTTTTTGCTTTGTTTTGTGGTTTCTTTTTTTCCTTTTGGAGGTCCCTTGAGCAATTCCAAAAAGTTAGCTTACAAGCTGACTGTTAGTGTTACGGCATGAAGACTTTAGCTGATAACACAGCCCTCACTGCTTTCTTATGTTGAGTAAAGATGAGAGGCTACAATCTATTCAGTCTTTGATTTCCAGTTGTGTCTTTGGAACGTCTCGTTGCAAGTTCAGTAGCAGCTTCTGCAGTGCCACTGGTAGTGAATGGGGATTTGCTACTCAAATACAGTACCTGATGCGCTGCCCTGCACACTAGCTCTCCTTCGGACCTACTCCAAAGGAGAACGGGAGACAACGAGGCAGCCTGTGACTCTCTAAAGCAATTCATTATCACTTATGTGTCTCATGGGGCTACTAAAATGAATGGAACTATTTGGAGACAAACATAGTGCAGATAAATGTGTTTAAAGTAAAAATATTAGATCAGGCTATGTATTATCTTATAAAACTCAACAATCTTCAAATACATTAATTTGACTAAACAACTCTGTGCACAGACAGCCTCATAAGTAATACTTAGACATTTCAGTTTTAGAGTTTAAAATAAGCTTTTTAAAGTAATGCATTTTTGATCGTTATTTGTTAGGGAAAAAAATGAAATAGATGAATATTTGAAAAGATAAGGAACTGTGGGCTAAGCAAGATTAAACCCCGAAGTTAATTGCAATGAGAATAGAAACAACACAATCCATAGATGAATGTGCCCCACAGCATAAGATGAAAAAAAAAAAAAAAGATTGTGCTACTTCACTCTTAAAAAGTTTTCATAAGATATTTAGAAAATTATATGCTAAAATTCTTACTAATTCTACTTTTGTCTAAAATCTGAAGAGAAACTTTGAGAATCAGAAGACCTTCAGATATTCCAGGTCTTTTTTATACTGTGCCCACAGTCCCAAGGAACAAAACCAAATGCAAAGTTTAAATACATCAATTTAATATACCCTTATCTGCAAAAAGATTTAAAGAGTTCTATATAGCATTTCAAAAATTAAAGCCAACAGTTCTTTTAACCACTTTGCATTATGTATTCTTTGATACTTCATTGTACTTTACTGTAATCATTGATATATGCCTTTTGCTTAGGTGAAACAGTAAAAAAAATCAAACAGAAATACAGAAAAGTAGTTAATAATGTCACTTTAAGTATACCGTGAAGATTAAATTAACTGATGAAGTCTATGACACAGAAGCAGTTGCAGATATTGGTAATGTTGTAGATGAGAACCCTACTGATGCTTATGAGAATGAACAGGAGACCTTGGTACCTTGCTCCAGTGGTCCAGGATATAACTTATCTGGCCTCTTTTCTGATCTACACACTGACTTGCCATGGAATATGAAATCAAAGTCACTTGGTCTTTATCTCCTCTACGGCAAATTAAAACACCTTTTAAAAGGTTTAGAAGTGAAAACTGCAATAGGTGGTTTGATTTCTGTGGAAAATTGAACTCTGTGGTATGGATCACGGTCGTCTGTGGTAGACAACATCTGTTCCGGGTTTAACCGAGTATAAAATAGATATTCCATTCCCTCATCCTCCCCGCTGCTCTTACCACTGTCACACCCAGCCAACACACACACGCACACACACACAGAGCATCTCCTGACTTCTGCATCAAGGGGAAGGCACATTTCTCTAGCATTATTAAAACATAAAATTCAACAACACATACTTATATATAAATATGTTGTTTGTATGGACATACACGTATAGACATAGGTGTCTATAAAACACACTGTAACAATACCCCTGCTGTTCATCCTTCTCTCTCTTGGGAGAGAAGAAAGATGTGACATACACTAACAATGTAACTGAATGTGCTCTTGGAAGATGCTGGTGAACACTGTAAGAAAACCTAAATGAAAGAGATAACAAAGAGAATCTGCTTTTATGAAAATTTTTGGAAGCTCATCAAATAAAAATACAAAGTCCATAAACACTGCCAAATTGTACACCACGTGGCTGTAAAATGTAAGAATGCTCCACTCTATTTTTAAATGTTACTCAAAGGAGCAACTACTACAGACAATTTACATTGCCAGGTTTTGAGTGAAGGAATGTGCTGGCATTTCTTCTGGAAGCTGAAGTACTGCACCTTTACAAGCTTTCCAATAACTCAACTGGCTGAACATCAGACAAATAATAAATAGGAATATTTGTGTGTATCCTACACAGCCATGGTTTAAAGATGCTGAGGGAGCTGCCAGCTGGATGAAAAGAGATGAAAGCCAACACAGTATTGTAAAATCTACCCACTATAACTTATGTAAAGAAAGTGCATTTTAAGACATAGAAAAAAGGAAGAATGACTGTCAGGTAGCTTATGAAGAAAAAGAAAGGCAAGGCAAGGCAAGGCAAGGCAAGGCAAGGCAAGGCAAGGCAAGGCAAGGCAAGGAAAGGAAAGGAAAGATCACTGAAACAAATTATCGAAGCTACTTAATGCATGTTGACTAAAACAATGAAGCACTAACTCTATTATGTAAAAATGCACTTAAATGATCATGCCGAGAAATATAAGATTAGTCAAACATCTACAGTAACTTTCTAATTTCTGCAGCACCATTTCTAATACAACAATTCACAAAAAATGTATTTGCAAAATATCTTAGAGAATATCTTCCTTGTTATACAGACCATATCATGAATATTTCCCATTTTACTATTGTCACGAATAATTTTTTGTCACAATTGAGTGGCTTTACAGAATGTGATTTAACAGTAGTCTAGAATTTATTTACGCCCTCATGGCAAACCACAGAATTAGATTGTGATATTTGATAGCACTCAATTATTGTTGATTACCAAGGTGATTCAACAAAATTTGTTTTAATCAAGCAGTGACTTAGTTAAAGATTCAAGAATGGCAAGGTTTGCTCTTTTACTACATGGAAGGAGTCTGTCAGGGAAGATCAAGACAGAATTTACTTCAATGAATAAAAGGACACAAAAGGGTAAGGAGGACCCTCCCATTGAGTCACGAGGTTTGGAAAGGATCCCCTTGCTTTCTAAACCCCCTCAGAGAGGAGTCTAGGGGCGGCTGGATCCAATTCATATAAATGTACAAAAGGTATACCTGTTAAAAATTCCCCTTGAGTTCAGTGAAATACTCACATCGAATGCTCTGGCATTTCTCAATGGGTTGAGCCTCAGGGACTGAGGGGTTTCAGCCCAGGTCCCATCGTCGGCTTTTGGTCCTCCGAATTTCACAAACTCGAGAGTTGCAAGCTCTGAGAGACGTCCCACTCAGAGGGAGATGCTGGGCGCAGCCCGCTGCGGTCCAGGAGAGCTCAAAGGGCCTCACTTGGGACCGCTGCTTATAGGGTCGCAAGATGATTGGCTTTAGTCATCAGAAAATTTCCATCCTGGCCACAATTTGGGTCGTCCCGCTCTTGTCCCACTCTTATTCCCTGCCGAGGCCAGGCATTATCAGAGTTCCTGGTACGGACGGTACCGCTGCCCACCTCAGCCATGGAAGAGTTCCTGATACAGTCAAGGGACGCTTCACTGCTCAGTTCATTGCACAAGGGCAAGGTCAGGTAGTCAGAGTTCTTTGTATGAGCGGTTCAGGGAAAGGAAAAGGGGCGGGGAGGATGCACCACCACAACTATAGGAAGTGCCATAACATTTCTATCAAGACATTTTTTGGATTAGAACATATTGTAATTCTGTATATTTTAAAAAAAAGTTTGTCCACTTGAAATTGAACAACTGAACACTTCATATTCTGTATGTAATTCAGAAAATACAGAATAGTTTAGAGCTAGGAGGAATAAATTAAACTGAAAAAAAAATGCCTTTCCTTAGGTGATTACTGTTAGTAATTTGGCAAAATAAGTTACTGAAAGAAAAAAATGAGGTTTTAAAAATCTCTTTCTGACTTGCAGTACCTCAAGAGAGAGAAATTATTTAGGTAAACCTGATGTGGATTTCACAAAATTGAAATGGCTAATCATCCTGCCTATTTCTTTTGCAAGAAATTTCTGTTTAAAAGAAGAAAGGCCTATGATATTGCTTAGGAAAAATGGCAGCCAACATGGTGAAAGTTAAAAACCCAAATTGCATCAGTCGTAAGTGGCGCTATAGAAAAGAAAAATCAGAGATGCTTAGCATCCATGCTCAGCCCCAGAATTTTCTTTGTAGAATTTTCTTGAGGGATTTTAATATGGCCAAGACAACTAAGGTTATCTTTATTATTCAATCCGGTTAGCTAAAGTAGGACAAGGTGGCATGATCACTTTTCGCTCAAATGTTAACTGACATCAGCTCAGTGCCTCTGTAAACTACAGGGTACATAGTCGGAAAATGTAGAAATTGAAACAATAATTGTTCTAACCCTGGGTTTTTTTGGTAAAATACTCAGTGATTAACATGCTTCTAAAGGGCATATGTTTTCAAACCACAGTTAAGCTTCTGGAACCATCTACGCTCTCTGTCATTTGAGGTTCATACCACTCCTGTTTTAAGTAATAAAGGGTTTAGTATACTGTAGTAAAGTACATAAATATTCATGATAGTTCAGATTCCTGAAGAAAATACGTTATCTTGAGCTCATTTACCTAGCTGTTTCTTAGCATATGTTGTCTGTTCTGTAGATCTACCCAGGGGAAACAACAGATATTAACTTTACCCATAGCTATTTCTGTCACTGCTTCCCCATTTTACCGCCTAAGATTTTTCTCAACAGCTTAATACACTTTTCATATTTTTATTCTCCCTAATTTAATCTGAATTTTTCTCAACTTTCTTCTTGCTTCCAAAAGATCTTGTTGTTTCCTATTATAACACAGTTTAAACAAAAATACTATTCTATCAAGATAGCACTTTGACAGTCCTCTGACACACAATTTTTAATCATGTATTTCTATTACTAGTCATATTACTAATTACATTACTATGAGTAGTTTTCCATGTTTGGAAAGCAAACAAGTCTGAATGCTTGCCACCTCACAATTAGTTACTTTTATATTTTAACTTATTCACAACAGAATGTGTATCTCCTCTCTTGTTCCAGACCAATCCCCTGATTGGGAATTCTTGAATAGGTTTTATGTATCTATTTAGATTGGTACCTTTCATTACTTTCTATTACATTAAAAGGTTATTTATTGCAGAGGCACACAAGTATATTCTAAGATCTTTCTAGCTTCTCCGGTCATAACACCATTCAGTAACAGTTAAATGTAGAAGCATTTATATGTTCAGCAGCAGTTTCCATGATGCCATCACACGAGAAACTTTAGGCAACACCTTAATTAACTTATATCAGGAGCTTTCTTGAAGCTCTGGCTGACTGAATATGGCTTTCATTCTGTGAATAATGGACTCAATCTCTCATTCCTAAACTAAAGGAAAATCTAAATTAAGGTGTTTATCTTGCTTTTTTTTCTCTGTGTCTATATATATAACACCACATTTTTCTTTTCCTCTCCAGCATTCCTCTTTTTTTTTCTGCACAGATTAGCGGTCTTATAGGTCAGTCCAGAATTGGCTTTGTCTCTGTGTAGTTTTCTTTGCAGCGGGGGCTTGGTGGTGTCTTAAGGCAGCTTTAACCATAGTTCATCTTCTGAGTCATCCAATTCTGTGTCCTGCACAGATGTTGGATTGCAACAGTTCCAAAAACTGTTGAAACATATACAGCTTGGGGGGGGGGAGAAAAAAGACTACTGTATTTGTAGTAAATGTAGCTCTTTCTCAAATAAGTTTCGACCTTCTGCAACAGATAGATACTGGATATTAAACCTTCCCTGTTGTTGGAAAATATTTGCCTCATGATTTTTTTTCCATGACACAGTCTTTAGGTACAAAAGCAGTTGTGTGCCACATCATCTCATGATATTAAACATTTTTAAAAAATTGTTGCCTGGAGTCAAGGTTTTTTTTTACTATTGGTAAAACATCCAGGCTCAGCATCTACCCTATAGATAGATGATATCCAGTTTGTTGAGCAAGTGGTTGATTTTCTGTAGTCTTAATTTTAATCATGAAAAAACAAAACATTGATTGTTAAGAAGAGTTATCATAATTCTTGACCTTATTGTCATGAGTTTGCAAAACCAAACTAGCTGCCTACCACAGACATATGATCATCCGCCTACTGTCTATCCCCGTTTGTGTGTAACCAAAATATCCCTTGTGAACACATAATTAGAGATGGTTGGAAACTGGGGATGTGAATCCATGGGGCATCCAAACATTTCAAAATCTCATGGAGAAGGCAACTTTCTTTTGTTCTTCCTTTAAAAAAAATCAAAGCAGTTGTCTTTCTCTTTTTAATCAATGTGAAACAGTTCCACTTATGGAAACTTCTTAGTTATTCCTATAGAGGAATTCCTGGAACATACTTCTAGACTCAACTGTGAACCAGAAAATGGGGAGATGAGGCAGAGACGAATGGGACCAGAAAGAAGCTGAGATTGCCAAAGCCAGGTGAGTTCCACAGAAGATTTGTTGTTCTGGTCCTCACATCTTGGAGAGAAAGCTGCTCCTGGATCTGAGAAACATTTTCTAACTGAAGATCCATCGAAACTGGCAGGTCCCCATAAAAAGCTTGATTTTGCCAAATGACCACTTTCTAAAAAGAAACTGTTTAAAAAAAGAATCCTAACCAGCTGTCATCTTTATTATCCAGGTTTTGCAAAGAGCCTTCATTTACTTAAACCTCAGAAATGTGAAATAACAAAAAAGAGAACCCATTAGCCTGAGACTTAAAATGCAATTTGTCTGGCCTTTTTTTTGTTTCTTTTACAAGTTTACTCTCTACCTCAAATAACTGCACCCTCTATTTGTTCCCAGCCTGGAACACACTTCATAGAAATAAATGTTTCAAAATAATATGATTTATAGCCATACATTCAGCTGCGTGTATGACATCCTTGTAGAAAAATATCAGTGAATTGTAAACACAGGTTAATAAAGACAAGGAAATCACCTCTGTTGATCTCGAAACACTAGATTTATTCATTTAGCATTCAAGAGAAAATGTATATATATGCATATATCAGAAGTGCTTTGAGCCATAGAGATTAACTTTGTTGATCAATAACGTGTGGGGGTTTTTTTCCATTTCACAGAAGAATAGTGCTTGATCTTCCCCTGTTTGCAATAAGTTACATTTGAAAGGCCAAGGCAGTATCAGTGCAATAGCAATCTCCTCATATCCAAGATGAAAACCATTTTCTTTAAAAAAAAAAAAAAGACCAGAAAACTTTCCCTGAGGGGAGTAATTCGTCACATACATAGATATTTGACTATACAGTCAGTCTTAAGCTTCAGGTGTACGGGACTGGAATTAATAGAACTGACAGCTCTAGCATGAAATTCACAACATCCAAGATAATCAGAGTTACTTCCTAAACTTTATTTACTCAGTAAAATCTATCCCCCTAGAACTAACAGCTGGAAGCTACATCAGTGGAAATATTTTACAGTATTTAGACTAACTCCAGTTTAAAAAATAATAAAAAAAGGAAACATTATTGAATTTTGTTGAATGTTTTCTTTCAGGGGAATTAGCACACCAGTTACAGTTGTAGAGATTTGAGCAGAACCACTCAGTACTTAGGGCCAACAATACGTGTAGTGATATGGCCTGCATAATTAAGGATCAACGTTTTCAGATTCTCTCCAAAGATGAAAAGAAAAGACTCAAGACTTTTATGAGAAAAGGTTTTATTAAAAATGTTTCGCTTGCGCCAGTTCAGTCTTATAATGTATTCAGTTATCTTTTTGTTTGTTTTGAACTTGTTTGTTTGTTTGTTTTATAGGTCTGTTGTTAGAAACAGCGTTACATTTGTTACATGCTAAACAGATACTCATTTCTGCTCTTTGTAAAACTCAGACACCTGGAGACTCTAGTTAGTGAGTTCAAGCTGGGCAAAAGAAAAAGAACTGCAAGGGAAGTCTGAAAGTTAAATTGTGTTTCTTGTCACCTTTAGCTCTCTGGAGTCTTCAAAGGTTACCAGAAGTGAATTTCTGGACCAGAGCATAGTAGACAATGAAATTATTGGACTAATTTTAATTTTATTTTTTTCAGAATTGGTTTGTGTTCCCTTGAATGAAACACTTTTAAATTGTTGTAGCTGCATCAAGGCCAGAGACTGAAACCTAAGCACATATCCTCAAGTCTTAACGGGATGTAGGAAGCTCAGGTAAAGATTATTCTTTGAAAACACCAGACCTGACCAGAAATGCTTAGGGCACATGAACCTTTCACAGACTGCACAAAGTTCAGTTTGCAAACTCAGGTGTGTTCAGACTATTTCCAGAATTGTCTGCAAATTTACTCCCTTGCTTTCTGACATCGCTCTGTGTACCACAGGAAGCGTGCTCTACTGCTTAGACCTGAGAAGTTGTTCCTGGCAAACTCAAGAGTTCCTATTTTATAGGTATGCTTAACAAGGTACAAAATGATGTAAAGGTATCCAGTCTGCTTGGTTTTTATAAATAGATTTCCTTATGAAGTCATACGGAAGAAGCAACAATTTTAAAAGAAAACAAGGATGAATGTTCAAATCATCTTCCAGATAATTCAGACTGATGCCAGCATGAAGTTTACTCCTTAGGAACTGCAAAGTAGACAGCTTTAAAATGACATTAGAAACATAACCACTCTCACTTCGAGCTCATTTTGGAAATGAACAGCGTGATGAATGTTTCTCAGGAATGGTCGTGTTTTGAAGAACTGCTATAGTCAGAACTGCCAAAAGTAGCAACTTAAAAATGTGTCCACCTTTAAATCACCATTATTACACTTGTAGTAAAACATAAGATAATGTCTTGTATCTTATTCACAATATCTTAAAGCAAAATGAAAGGGTTCCTCACCAACCATCCAAAGAAGAAGAACTCAGAAGCAAGTTTGCAGAAGCCCACTTCTTCAATATTTAAAACACTTCTAATAGATTTTAACAACATTTTGTGGATGAGGTCAGGGTAGGAGGGGGGTTTTTGTTTATGTTTGGTGGTGGTTTTTTATTTTGGTTTGTTTGGGGTTTTTTACTCTGCAGCAAATTTAACACTCCCATCAGAAAATATCACTTTCTGAAATGCTCAAAAGTTAAGATATCTTAGAAGAATGTGAGTAGGTTGTTAAATATAGGGATGACGTTACGAAATAATAAGCCAAGCTGAACACGTCATGCCACTTAAGAGATCTGAGACTCAGCAAAGAACACAGGTCTGAAATTTAGAAAACAAGGTAGATAAGATTCACAGCTGTTGCAAGTCCATAATTTCACTATTTTCAAGGAGTCATCTATTTACACAAATTAGGGATTTAATATCACAGACGTTCTGTATAGCAATTTTGGCAGTATTATAGCAGTATTATATACAAGCTTCTTTGTACTGGGTAGTCTGAACTGGCAGTCTATTAATTACTGGCAGTTCAAGCAGTTTGTTAATTACAACAGTAATCCTTAGCTCCATGTACATACAGCATATCACTGTGCCCATTTCAAAATCTTAACATCTGAAAAGTGAAGATAATACCAGCACCGGCTACATGGACCAAAACTGGTATATATGTAGTCAGCCCACTTCTTGACTCTTATCAGACCGCATCTTGGTAATCACTGCCATGCTTAAAATTACTAACAAATGTTGTGCTAAGATTTGCAGTCTTACAAAGTCATAGTAAGCCTGATTAGTCCTAAAACTGCTTTAGTTGTTGATGAGCTTTGAGTTCAGAATCTAACTTGCTGTGGTGGAAAAACTTGCACTAACTTGGGAGTTTATTCTCGTACCTCTACTTTTGCCAAGATTTTTCAACTAAAACTCAATTTTCAGTCCCAGTACACTAAAAAAAACAAACCTCTGATTTGTTTTGCTGGAACTAGAGTTTGGTAATAAAATAAAGCTGATAAGATTAAGCATTTCTCCAGATGATGGCCACAAAGATAAATAAAAACAATAAATAACATAAACAGTTCAAGTTTTGTTGAAGAATATGCCAAAACAGATGATGCTACAAAAAAAAGGTTTTTCTAGGATTTCAAAAACATTGAGCAGATAGATAGGAAGGAATTTCGAAAGTAATCAGTGCTAACAGTCAGCTCCCAGGGTAAAAAATAAAATGCTCAAAGATTATATACTGTGAACTCGATATACAGGGAATAATTCAGGGAGATACCATGGTGAGCTATCAAATGGAGACGGCCAATGACCTGCACAGTGCTTTTCTTACAGCTAAAGAGAAAAAACATAGGAAATTATCAGGTAGGAAGAGGAACAGAAAAGCAGAAGAAGAAACAAGGAGTGAAACAGAGTACAACCACAAGATTCATTTAAAATATAAACACTTCTTGGACTGCTAAGTGTAAGCATATTTCAGATCCAAATGTCTTGACATCCCGTAAGATACTAATAACTTGAATTAGTTTCATTTCACATGTGTATAACAGTCAATGAATTACATTCAGAATGTCAACGATATACTCCAGGATTCCATTGGAAGTATGCTGACCTAATTTTTAGGTCCCAAAACAAGAGCAATGAAACAGATGATATGTGAATTGCGTACTACCTGATATCAGATTACTTTCTACATGTGCTGAATGTGCCTAGGGTTAGTTAGAGACTTGTTTATCACTTTTCTTCATATTGATCTAGTTCAAAGTGAAGCATTTAGAAAAACAGAAAAGTTCTTCAGTAAGAAAATAATTTATAAATTTTTAGTTTTTCTTTTTTCTCATTGGAATCTGAAGAAAAATGGGAACAAAAAAACCCAAAGCAAACCCCATCCCCCAAGCCAACCAACAAATCAATCAATGAAAACCCTCCCCAAAACTCCAGCTAATTTTTACTTAGCTGTTCTCTAATACTGGGAAATTCCAGGAAATGCATATGAGCAAGTGGAGCAAGTGCCACTTAAATTTCTGTCCATGTTGGTATTTAACTATGTCAAACATATGTCACAGGTTTGTAGGGTCATGTAGTTTTCTTTCTGTAACATATGGCACTACATAATAAAACAAATATAATACAAAGAAAATATATTACAGAATGAAAAAGTATATTGTGACATTCCCAATTTTTTTTTCCACAATAGGTTAATAAACTGTTACTAAGCTAGTGATCTCTACTGTCAGGTTAGGAAAAGATTTAGGACTGAACTATATCAACTGTTTGGTTTAAAAATCACATGAGGTTTTAGTCATCTTAGTCAGAAAAAAAACAACTGGTGAGTATGCAAGTCAAGACAATTTCTGCAGTCAAGAAATAAGTAATATAGTATTCATGAACAGTTTGAAAAAGGAGACAGGTAATCCTATATTGACAAAAAGGATTTCAACGGTTGGACTTGATGATCTTAAAGGTCTCTTCCAACCTAAACGATTCTGTGAGTCTATGAACTTTCTCCACAAATGTAGCAAATGTTCGTTTCTTTAAAATCACATTATTCATCTTCTATTTTACATGCAAAATTGAGTTTCATTTAAATTTTGAAGGAATCCTGTTCAGTGGCATATTGTTCCAAGAAATCCACCCATTTTCCATTGCCTGCTTGCTGGATACATCACCTATCATCAACTCTCTGGGCTGCCAGGCTCAAAGCTGTGCAGGAGCTGGGGCTCGGAAGCCAGATGCTCCAGGCTCATTGCCACACAATCCCAAGGCCTTCCATTCCAAATACCTAATGGTACTTGCTACCACTGAATCTGGAGATCCGGAAATCCTTGTGGGGATTCAGGATTTTTTTGGCAGTACTGCTCAGACACTTCGATGGTAGCTGGAAGTTGAGGTCCTTTCTTAAAAATCAGAGATTTTAGAGTTTAAGATTTAAGCCTAAGAGGTTAGATTTTAAAGTTCTGTTTCATTAAGAACATTTCTATACAAAGCAGTTTGAATTACTGTTTAATGAAATGCTTGCCTTCCTTAGTTGACTAAGAGAAAACGTACACTTTTTTTAATATTTTAATTATCCATGAAATGGAAATTTTCAGTTCAATTCCTTCTGGTCTGAACACATAAACAGATGTATATGCAAATAGTAAAGCGTTTCGCAAAATAGAGCCTTTACTACTGGTAAAATTGAATGACATCTTTAAAAAGAATAAAAAGTTCCTCAAACACTTAGCAATGAAATGATACAATTTTACTGTACTTATAAGATAAGACCAAGAGACTTCAGTATATGTAAATCAAATGAAAGTTTTGCCTCTTAAACCTGTAAATTTTCCTCCAAAAATTGTTTTCAATATCGGGTCAAACCTGGTTCCTTTATTGGAACTGGTGTGTAAAACTGGAGTCATTCTTCTGAGGACAGACTTTGATCAACCTAAAACCCCCCTGAATTTGACATTCTATGACAGGAGGAGGAAAAATAAAAAAATATACTTTTAAAAATGTGTTATAGATTGATAGAGAAGCTCATGGCTGTTTCAGAGGCTTAGATGCAGCTTTAGGCTTAAAGTAAGAGGTGTTTTACTTTTTAGAAATCTGCAGTCAGCTCCCAGTTGACGGATCGATGGCGTAGTATCGGAAAAGGCTGATGGAGCAACAGACAGAACTGATATAAGCCTACAGTTCATTAACCTGGTAACTGTATTTTAGCTGAATTAATGGCAGAAGGAGGTGAGGTATTAATAAATGTATGTACATGTGTTGCAAGCATGGTGCAACCAAAATAAGCCCCAAAAATATAACACTGATTTTTTCAACCGAGTCTTCATTAGGCAGGAAAGCCGGTTTCTTCTGTGATGCCAGAAAAGGAGAAATAGAATCTGTCAGTCATTAAAATGGAAGGCATATAGTGCTGTGGCTGTCTGGAGATGAAATTGGATTTCTCTGTCTGGGCTCTTCAGATTCCTTTTTATTCCACAAAGCAAATTGCTTTGCCGTAACTTCGTATTAGACAGGAAAGGGTTCAGCTGGCACAGGTAGTACTAAAAGCTTATTAGGAACCATACAGTGCATTTGCCACTGAACAATATGTATTGGAAGACCAGCTCTTGTAAAATGCAGAATTCATTTTCCAAACCTTCTATGCAAGTTTAAGTCTGCTCATTTACAGCTCCTTTATTTTCTCTGCTGTGGAATTCTATACACTACTCTTTTTTTTATTTTTTTTTTTATTTCCTGCACTTTTTACATTTTATTGACAGCTGCTATATTTTTATTGGAGGAAAAAAAGACAGTAACTGCAAATGGCTGCATTTATGATATAATTTTGCAAAAGAACTTTAAGCAAAAAAGAAAAATAGCTTTACTTCCATTTGATCTAATTTTCTCATGAGCTTCTTCAAGCCTGCTTTTTACCGTACATTTATCTAATAAACTGAAAACCTCTAGCATGACACATAACTGCTCTGTCATTTTATCTATTCAAGAATAACTGTTGACACACCAGTAATAACAATTACTACCATATACACTAATTCAAAATGCAAGATAATGTATTCAATAAGGATCTTTAGCAGGTAGAAATGCTGACATTATTTTCTCTTCAGTTCCTTTTCTAAAATAATTTATGTCTATCTTTCTCTTTTCACATTAAAAGGCCTATCATAATTGTTACTCTTTATTAAATCAGTGTTCCATCTGGGCCATCTTTGGGCCTATTCATTTCAGCAGGTGATAACAAAATATTTTATTGGTTCTGAATTCAAGCTCTCAGGATGTTTCTTACAGTTCACCTATGGTACTCGGGAAGAAAGGAAGAACTCCATAAAGTTCATTACAGATAAGCCAGATATGTGGGCCTCAAAAGATAATTCCTGTGGGGGAAGTGAATTTGTACAGATGCTACATTTATTCAAGAAAAAGAAAAAAAGAAGAAAAAAAATCATTTTAACTATATAGAATATTTTTTAAACATTTGATAATATGAGGTCATCTATTTCTCTTCTCCAGTTCATTTTCATGATTCACTTTCTCCACAGTGACACAAAAAAAGATTTTTTTAGGAAATTCTTCAAATGATTTAAAATTTAAAGCTTTTCAAATAATGAAAAAATTGACAAACAGTTCCATTTGAGTGATGTCCACTCTTTGCTTTTTAGCTGAAGGACACAGCTCCATGGCCGGATGACATAGACATAGACATAACTCAGGACCCTCAGACTGTGGCTGCTCTTAGTCTGAAGACACTTAAACTTACCACATACACCTCTAGTTGCTTTGAAACTTCCCAAGATGCTCAAAATTTTCACCTTGCACTTCCCAGGATCGTGTCGGCTCCCTGCAAAGGAAGGAAGTTCCTTATGATCTCTCAAAATTTACACAACTTTCTGTAAAAACAATTACAGAAAGTACCTAAGGATGTATTTTAGCCTTTAAACCTAATATGTTCTACCTTTAGAAAATAATATTTGTAGTGAAATAAAAATAAGAGAACAGATCATTTAAGTTAACAACCAGATTGTATCTATTTACTACTTTATACTTTGATCTTTTTATCTGGAAAGACATTGTTTTGCAAACATCTGTGTGTTTCTTATTGTCTCAATAGATCAGTAAACTCCTATTCTTCCTATAGTATATCATCTCTCAGTAACTAAATTACAGAGTTAAATTCTTATATTAATGAATAATTTCGACAGTACCCATATCGTTATCCTCTGTCATTTCTGTTTCTTTTACAGACATCGTATCTAGTGGGGCAGCAGAAGGGGAAAAGGAAGGGGAGCACAGGCTCATGAGTACTGCCTTAAACCAGAGTATTTTTTGTTGGATAGACTGCTTGTTTCATAGATCACAAATATGTGTCAAAAACCGTTGAAGATTGGTTTATTGATACAGATGTCTTTATACATACGAAAAACACTCTAAACTCTAGATCACAGGCACCATGCATATTTCAGCATAAATTTCTCTGTATCTTGCAGCAGGCCTATGTTTCTGTTTTTTATTGAAAGCGAAAATAAAGAAAAATCCTTAAAAGCTGTATGTAAAAGTATACTTATGAATACAAAGTCCATATTTGGTATATTGATATCATACATACTCTGACATATATTTTGACATATCCTTCAGGAAATCTATTCTCTAGAGACAGAAAGAAAGATTATAACAAAGACAAAAACTTGTGTCTGCATAGAACACTGTGCAAGTTAGCCTAATGGAAGCTTTTTTGCATGTTTTCCTTTTCAGGACAAAGGATTTCTCTGGCAGATCTAGGAGCTATTCTAAAGTTGCTCCATATCTCACAGGCCCCTCGAGTTATTGTTGACAGTGTTTTGACAATTCAGGACATGGTAGAGTTTTCTCCTCAGCGAATATTTTTTTGTTTAAATCTTTCCATCTTTTTCTATTTGTCTGTAAGGACCCTTTGTTCCTTTATGTATGCCAGGTATTATTATAAATAAAAGTCAGTAAGCCTCCCCCCCCCCCCCCCCCCCCCCATCAGTTTGATCTCCTTCTTATCATTCAAGAGAGAGATTTTTATGTGGGTCTTAGATAAAGCCCACTGAAGTCAATGGAATGATTCTAGTTGATTTTAATGAGGTATAGACACAGCCCGTATTTAGTTGCTTTGCTCTTTCTGAGGCAGAGTAGCTTGAATCTTACAAGGAAACTTACTCTCCCAAGATTTACATTCCAGTTTTGTAGTTTAAAAGTTTGGACTAATCATAATCTTCAAATTCCTGTCAGATTTGCTTGTTCATCACCTACCTTTTCTGTCGCTTGGCTTCTGTTTCAAGGTTCAGAATTTCTTTGATCTAAAAGTGACTAGGAATAATACACAAGCTTGCAGCTTTTTTAAGAGATTGATAGAGATGTTACAAATAATAAAGACAGCAAAATAATGGTGGGGAATGAAGCTATGTGGGACCTGTATATAATAAGTAAAAGTTTTTCTTGTAATGCAGAATAACATTATCTGTTGATGTAAGTATCTGTTTTTTACACCTATAGTAATACATAATTGCAGTAAGATATAAGGTCACAGAAGCGTGTTTGTTACAACTTGCAGAAATTTGCACTATCGGTATATATCAGATGCCCAAGCCTGAGGGTATGTCGGCTAATGTAATAAATCACATTACAATAAGGTCAACTATTAGAAAAGCATAATTAATAACTTGATATATTGTTAATAATAGACACTTTAAATGGGTGCGTTATTCTGCAACAGTTACTCAAACAGTTCTGACAGAAGTACAGTTTATATATTTATTTTTGTATGCCAATGTCTATGTGGGTGTGCAGAGTAATGAATAATATTTGAAGACAGAAACATATAACTGTTTAGTCAATCATCAGTTTTATAACATAAATCTATCTAAGTGGGGAAAATGAGACTATTGAAAAGCACTATAAACAGTAGCGTAGGTGTCAGGTCAAAAATGCGCCCGCCCCCAGAAAGGGGACAGAAGTACTAGCTGTCTTCAAACGTGCAGATGTGTGTAGGTTGTTGCAGAAAATAAGGGAATTGTCTGTTCTGTCTAAGTTGCATAAAAAAACAAGTAATGGTCATACAATTACAGCAAGGAAGATTTAATTTAAGCAGTAGGAAAAATACTCTATCATTAAAGAAAGTGAACGCCGTACTACATTGCCTATGGCAATTATGGAGTGCTTAAGTATACAGTAGACGTACATACATCTGCTAAGAATGGCATAAGCTGATCCTGCTCAGGGGAGCAGGAGGAAGGTCTAGGTGACCCCTTTGGGGCCCTTACAGTTCTATCTACTCCGATCTGATGTGGCCTACTGAACAGGTGATTTGCCTGTGACATCTATGTAACTGAATGTTAACTGACTTGTAAGTTGGACCGTTCAACCTGATAACTTAAACACTGATGCCAACACAAAGTTAACGTGATGTTTCCAGCACTCTAAGAAATAAGAGGATTGCTAGTCAATGGAAACTGTAATGTGAATGTTGTTTTCTTTTTAATGGAATTTTGTATCTCCTTGAAACTTTCAGAAAATGAGAAAGCTTTGTATGTAGCAGACGTATATCCTTTGAAGGAATTGAAACATTGAAGGACAACAAGTAAGATTAGTGTCACTCTGATTTAATGTTGAAATATACATTATTTTCAAGTGCGTTACTTCACTGGTTCAAAATGTTAGGTAAACACCAGAGATACTATCTTCTTGTTCTTGACAGAACAAGAGGAAATGGCCTCAAGTTGTGCCAGGGGAGGTTTAGATTGGACATTCGTAAAAATTCCTTCACTGAAAGGGTTGTCGGGCATTGGAACAGGCTGCCCAGGGAGGTGGTGGAGTCACCATCCTTGGAGGTATTCAAAAGACGTTTAGACGAGGCCCTAAGGGATATAATTTAGTGGGGGACTTGGTAATGCTGGGTTAATGGTTGGACCCAATGATCTTGGGGGTCTCTTCCAACCAGAACTATTCTATGATTCTATGATTCTATGATTCTTTTTAATAAGATCTTTGGATTTTGTCAGACTATGAAAGTATTTAACATATTTTGACAGTCTCTGTACAGAAAAAAATGCCATTGATACAAAAAAAAAAGAAGAAAAGTTCTCAAAGTAGGTACCAGGTGCTTAATCTGTAGGACCCAAATAATTATCTTTCCACAAACTTTTAAGATTAAGAGTATTACAATTTCTTTCATAAAGAAGTTTCTAACCTGTATACTACTCGCTATTTTCTTACCCTTTTTAACACATATCTGGTGCACCACTGATTGCAGGCAGTTCTTCAAGATAATAGTTTTGTGACTGAAAACAAGTTTTTATGCTCTTTTTAAGGTGGGAAAAGACATATAATTCCCATAATTTTAAATCTAGGAAAATTTAGATTTTATGTGACTAAAATATCTTGCCAATACACACTGATTACTCTGATGTGTTTAATTAATCAGTTGTTAGATTAATCCACTTGCAAAAATGCAAACATATTTTGATACTATGGAATAATTTATTTTTTTGTCAGAAACCACTTGTAGTGTTGAAATTCTTGTCTTTTTTTATTCTAAAATATATTTCAAAAGTCTAATGCTGAAGATTTCTACAAAAAGTATCTGAACATTTTCTTTAGTTAAATTTTTTAAACAGATAATATTTATCCACTTAAGTGTTTTACATTAGCTTTTTGAATTCTATAAATTTCCACTGAGCAGATAGTAAGAAACAAAACAAGATATAATTTTTTTTCCTTCCTATGAGCTAAGATCCAGCTCTATCCAGCACACACCTGACCTAATGCAAGACTGTAAGAAGAAAGACTTCATGTTTTTTATCTTCTATCACATTTCACCACTATAATTTACAGCCCCACCATCTGTCATCTGCAGTCTTTATTTTGATTTCAGATTTTCTTCCAGTTTATTAATTAAAATACTGAATAAGACTGAGGTGAGAACTGTTCTCAGAAAAACACATGAAGAAAGTCTCTAACTGGTTGATATTTCCCAGTGAGGTGTTTGCAGCCTGTCACTATTTCGGCCTCTAATCCACTTTCATGTGTCCCAGTTTTATTTTCTTTAGCCTTTTGTTTTTCTTTTTAACTCAATTACCATCCTGTAATAAACTAAATACCTTAAGAGAAGTTGAAGAACATTGCTAAAACGATCTTATCTTTATCAGGTGGACTTGCAATCTCATCAAAGAACACCACTGGGTTTTTTAAAGACTCGTTTCCATGGGGTACAAGATGCCCTAACAATTCCAGCTGGAGTGAGCGTGTTTACACTGTCCCTGCCAAACAACAGACAATCAACGGCACATCACTGGAACAGGCCATACAGCAGAAATGGGCTCAGCTGCTGTTTCCTACCGAATTCCCACTGCTTAGGGCATCCCACAGCCAAAGCCAATCAGCATGAAAATAATTAAATGTGAATATGTGATGTGCCCCACGAGAAAGCTAGAGATGTGTCATGAGCCCTACTCAAAAAGCACCTGGGGTGATAGAAAGAATTTGTTGGTTGAAGAAAAGCTGACAGGCCATTAAGTTTCAGTATTAAAGACTTAATGTATGATGTACCTTTATACCACCTGGATGTTCGTCTCTACATTTTCTGAACCAATAAGAGCTAAATAGACTTAAACTTTCTATTCCACGCAAAGTTCAAGAAAGCGCCATACTGAAAAACAAAGGTTTTACTGTATTTCACAGAAAAGTCACACATTCTTGGACCAAATCTGTCATGACACCAGCAGTATAACTGTTCAGCTGCAATCATTGAGAATATAAGTGTAGAATAACTGTAGGGAGAGATAATATCTTCTATTAGACGAAAATGTATAGCTAGAGGAAACAGACGCACAAACAAGATACATAAACCTTTCTACTGAATGAAGTGTAGGCAATGAAAAAATGTGTGTTGGAACATACTGAAGGAGCTCTGCTGCCAGCACCTCGGAGTATGGGAATGGGCTGGGACCAGTGAAAGTCCGCTGGCACAAAGTCAGAACACGGCGGAGGTGTTTGTTCTGATCTACAGACAGGAAAGTGCTTCCAGTCTCTGTGTTTATGTGTGGGCCATATGTAAGATACCATGCAACTGTGAGACTACAACCTGATACTATTTTTTCTATTTTCTATTTACATCAGAAGTTGATAGGAGAAAATTATTCCCTATATATCAAGACTGATTAAGAGTATCAGTAATAGTAGTACCAATGATATTATAATCTCTTTTGTGTATGTAATAGATAAATCACAGTCATTCAACACATCTCACATGTCTCTGCTCCACCATCTTTCCCAGTTTTATAAATCCCTCTGGATAGAAGGTCATTGCTATCAGTAGCTGTGTGCATGGCAGTCAGTCATGGAGAATATAGAAACATCGGTATGCGAGAGTCAAAAACCAGCTGAAACACCAGGTCAAACAGGAGCCATCTTCTCCTTTCTCCTTCTCATCTTTTCCTCCTTCAAGGAATTAAAGTACTATCCAAAACCTTTGGTACAAAACACAGTTCACTGTCTTTATGCCACTATGACAAGGAAATCCTATGGAGGCACTGAGCTGCTACAGCGTCTCTCCTCTGCTATGTCGATGGACATGTCACTGGAGCACAGCTCCTGACAGAAGCCTCTGTTGACGGGAGCCTCTCCTATCAATGCTCTATCTCGTCTAGCTGGTAAACTGGGTTTTCAAGTACATTTCAAAGAATGTCCATGGCTTTGGATAGAGGCCTGTTTGGCAAGGGATTTGTGCAGATCTAATTCAAAGTGAAAAAATATCAGCTCTTTGAGGCTATTGCCAGCTGGCTCAACTGGTAACAACCTCAAGGTCACACGAGGAAACAGCCTGGAGCCAGGCGGATTGAGATCAGAAGGGCACAAAGGCCATCTTACACATCCCTTCCTAAGCTGCAGTTTGTGGACCTTGGCAAAATGTAGCTGACAGCTAAGAAATGCATGGATTTCTTACTAGCTCAGCCAAAGCGAGGCCACCTTTTGGGAGGGCTATGAGAATCCCATTGCAAAGTTTTATTGACATAATTTACAAGGTGCCTGTGTGGCAAGCACAGCCAAAAGATGATGATTCAGCTTGTGACAGATGTGAGAGTCCTGGAAACACGGAGATGTTCCAGCTAAAAGGGCACGTGGAATATTCCTAGCATATGTTTCATGAAATGCAATGTCTCTCTGTTCTGCTTCAGTGGTGGGTAAATGAGGAAAAGAAGGCGGGAAGGCTGGGAAAGAAAAATGGAGCTCCGTGAAGGTGCTAAAACGAAGTCTTAGGCAAAGAAACCTGGGAGTCCTTGTTGCCATTCTTGCTCTTTTCTCAACACACTTACATGCCACATTTCCCCAGGAAAATTGTTTATCCTGATTTTGACAAGTTAATGAAAATCCTAACCAAAGAGCTGGTACTGGAGAAGGGAAGCAGATTGTCAGAGTATCAGAGGGGATTTCAGCGTATTACTAACCTATTTTCTTCCTGGCTGAGCAGGTGTTAATACTGTCACCCTTCCTGAGAGAGTGAACTAGTCTGTGCTAAATGCTCTGCCAAAGTGATTTTACTGAATTATAAAGGTTCAATAACCCTAAATTCTGCCCTGGAGGAAGAGTAGATAATGTATTCTACTAATTGTTAAAAATTGTTCTAGATTCTGTCCACCTTTTGAAGACATGGTTAAGTAAGCATATGCGTGAAGCATAGGCAAGAACTTTTGTGAGATTTACAGTAAGATTAACAGAGGTATTAGCTATTTTGTAAAAAAATCTACTACTGGACAAAACTGTAGAGTATTTGAATCTCCATGGTAAGTATTACTGGTATGGTACTACTGCCTCCCACTGTGCTTCCTGCGGTAACTGGTCAGGTTATCAATCGTGTAGCTGATGTGTTAATTCCATACTATCTCCACTCCTTTCTTGGCCACAGCTTCTTTATGCACTTCATTTTTCTCCACACACCAGAACTTCAGCAACTTTTCTGAAAACATCAGCCGTGCAATTGTGTCATCTTTTCAAAAATCCATTGTTCTCTACAAACTAAAAAATTGAAGTGGAAATAAAATCAAATGCATTTACTATTAAAGTAAAGAATACGGTGATACCACATCACTCTGTGCAATACAACTCAACATTTTAAGTCCAGAAAGTCATTCAGGTTTGATTGTGTTTTAAAGTTCTATGGAAATTCTGCTAAAACCCTCTCAGACACAGAAACCTTGCCACTGCAGATTGTGGCCTGGTGTATTAGGCAGTGCCAGGTTGTGTTATCCTTAAGGCTCGCGGCAGTGCTGAGTTTAAAGCATTGATTTGTATAAAAGATTTTTTTTCTTTTTGATACAATAAAAAAAGAAAAATAGTTTCAAACTTATGTGGAGTGCTAAGTAAGAGGGTTTTATGCACCGCTGGCAGCACACTTCATACTTTATTTTTTTCTGCAAAATAATTGTATCAGAAAATGTACATCTTTTAATGTTATTTATTACCTGTTAACAGAAGTGGAATATTTGTAAAAGGATGATAAAGCATCAGTCAAACAGATCTTTCTGATATGCAAATGAATACGCGTTAGAAATAAGTATGCATTGTGGTAAGAAAAATAATAAGCAGCATTTTTAGCTGATTAAATCTTGAAAGAACAATGACCTGAATGAAACTTATCTTAGTAATTTGAACTTCAAAGAGCTTATGGTGAGTAAGAACTGTTTTATGGCCTACTAATTAACAAGAACTGAGAGTGAAAATATATCATTGTTCTCGGAGTAATCCTGCTGGACTACTTTCAATTAACTAAGCCTTGCAAACGTGCTTTTCTAATTGATAGTGGGCAGGCTGAATCTTGTACGAGACATTATTTTTAACCAATATTGGTTAGGAGTAAGGCAAATTATGGAGTGTTCAACAGAAATGATAAAAGTATGTCTTTTGCACAGGGGAACAACAGATCCAAAGACAAAGATATCTAATTTGACTGGACTTTTTTAGAGCATAACCTGATAAAATATTTAAAACAGCTATAATTTAGATAGCATTAGAACTATCCAGAAATTTTTGAAGGAACAAATTTTATGAGGTCCAGTGATCCTAAAAAAAAAAAAAGGATTTGAGAACTATCAGCAAGGCAGGATGCCAACAGTATTTGTAGCTGACTTGAGTGAGAGCCGCAGTCTATAAGGATAGATGAGCATCACATCAGGAAAGAGGAAGGGCAGCAGATCGTGCTGCTCACTGTTTGACATTGGATATTGACCAGAATAATCTGAACATCACACCCCATCATCTATGTGGTTACACAGAATGCGGCAAAAAGGTTTTGTTTGTGTGTGTTTATAAAATTGACAACTGTTCTTTACAGATTTTTTTTTCCCCAAGGAAACAAACAGCTTCCAGATTTTCTAGCACCCTGAAACACACCATGTTTATAGCCTTCTTTTAATAAAGATATCTGGCAATTTGAATACTAGTCAGCTGGAAAACATTCTCCCTTATTCAAAGCTGTATCTACCAGTGAGAGCGGGCAGCCAGGCTGGTAACCCAGATCATACAAAGGAATGTCTGCCGGTGCCTAGGTCTACTGTTCCAGTCCTTTTGTGCTGGGCTTTCTTATATTTTAGAAGATTTTTTGTTGACGTGTGCGAGGTCAGTTTTCCAAAACATTTTTGACATTCAATGTAGGGACACTATCCAAATGTCAGTCATCATATCTTCAGCAGATAACTGAAATATTAATCTAACTGGAGAGCCACTAATTGGCAGAACATGTTCACTCCTTGCAGAAATTGGTCCCAAGCGAGATAATCTGGTGACCAGACCTCTGGAAATTCATAGACAAGATGTAGTTGAACTGAAATATAGAGTGTCTGTTTTGAAAACCATTCAAGCCTCAGGATGGTGGAGGTAAAATGCAAGATTTTCCTGTTCACTGATTAAGAACTTTTACCAGTTTAACCCTATCCCAATTTAGAGAAATACCTATCACACGAGGCATGCTAATGAGAGAGTAACTCAGGTTTTCAGGTTACTATTTGCACCACCACTTCGATAGTGACATGCTTTTAATTGAACCCTCTCTGCTTAGTGGTTGCCTACTCACATGGAAGAGAAATATGACTAGAAATTGTAAAATCTTCACGTGTAGGGTATACTATGCACTTCGATCAAATTTCTTTGCTTGTTATATTCCTAGTTGTGGTGTTTCATTTAAAGTTTGGATTTAAGTGACTTAGGATAGAAATGCAAAAAATTCAATTGCCAAGATTTAATGTCAGGCTGAAATGGTCTATGCAAAATGGATCTTTTTTGACTAGTTTTGAAATCAGTAAATCCTTTTTTAGAACAACCAAGAGAAACTTATTGATTCAGAGAGATTAATGCAGAATGTTCAGACAGACTTTTTAAACTCAAGAGATGAAACCTGTGTTCTGGGATTGAAGTCTTTTTCCTACTTAATTCCCCTTGTCCCTCCTGGTGGGTGATAACACCACCCTCCTTGCCACTAGTTTCTACAGCCTTTATATATTTTCTGATTCCTCCTTCCTATTACCTCAAATACAGGGTCTGTGTCTGTATCTTGCACTACAATGTTTTTAAGTTCAGACCTTTTTATTTTTATACACATTTCTAGAAATTTCTCCAGTAAAGTAGTGTAATCCAGATAAGATGACCAGATGAATGTGTTATACAGTAATAGCAAATATCTTAGTGTCATTCAGACTTTTCAAAAGTCAGAAATCTAAGTCAGAGAGTGCAAAGGTAGAGCACTACTGTTGCACAAAACCACCAGAGTCTCTTCTGGTGGTGCTAAGTAACTCAGTTTCAAAGATGCCAACCCTAATAAAACTGTGTTGTTTTACTATGGTGTCGGTAATCCAGGTTGTAACTATTACAGAATTATAAACTGCTTTGAACTCTTACTGAGTTGGAGCCCTTGAAAGGTCTCCATTTTCAAAAGGCAAAGAGATAAAGTTTCCTTTAGCCAGTCATGAACTTTTGAGCTTCAAAGTGAAAAAAGAAGGCTTGAGCTCAAATTTGGTCTACAATCACAATCTTTACATACAAACACTTTTTTTCAGTCTGGTGTGGAAATATGTGCAGACAAAAAAAACCCAACTGTCTCTATGCAAGAAAACTATAGATACTAGGATTCTATTTTGTTTTACATCACAATCTTGATTTTCTTTCATGAGTTAACATATCTAGAATATTTCATTTTTTTAACAGATACAAATGGCCTATATTTCTTGACTCAAAGCATACTAAAATCAATGACACTTTAAAATAAAAGGAGGTAATTTCTCATTTGACGTACTCATTAATAAATACATTGACCACATCAGCTGATAATTCCTATCAATTTCTAGATGAGATATACATTCCCTATTAAGTTGGGAATTTAAAAAAAGTTGAAGGTTCATCTCACCTGTAGTGGTATTTTAGATTCCAGATCATCCTTTGATTCAGTGTCCTGGTTTCCACTGGGATGGAGTTAATTTTCTTCCTAGTAGCTGGTACAGTGCTGTGTTTTGGACTTAGGATGAGAATAACGTTGATAACACACTGATGTTTTGGTTGTTGCTAAGTAGTGCTTATACTAAGTCAAGCACTTTTCAGCTTCCCAAGCTCTGCCAGCCGGGAGGTGCACAAGAAGCTGAGAGGGGGCAGAGCCAGGACAGCTGACCCAGACTGGCCAAAGGGATATTCCATACCATATGACGTCATGCTCAGTATATAAACTGGGGGGAGTTGGCTGGGCAGAGCGATTGCTGCTTGGGGACAGACTGGGCATTGGTCAGTGGGTGGTGAGCAATCGCATTGTGCATCACTTGTTTTGTATATTCCATTATTATTATTAATTATTATTATTATTATTACTATTATTCTCTCTTCCTTTGCTGTCTTTAACTGTCTTCCTTAAACTGTTTTTATCTCAACCCACGAGTTTTACTTTTTTTTTCTATTCTCTTCCCCATCCCACTGGGGGCGGGGGAGTGAGTGAGCAGCTGTGTGGTGCTTAGTTGCCAGCTGGGGTTAAACCACAACATTCAGAAAAATTGGGGCATGAGTTCTGCTTTGGGTGGACTATAAATACAGTGAGAACAAATCCTTCCATACCACTCTGAAAGTCCTGTCAAAATCAGAAAGTTCAAAACGAGTGGCAAAAAACCCCACTCAAAATCAACAACTCTGTTTTTATTAAAAAAAAAAATATTTATAATACTTTTGAAACTAGGTAGACAGTTGGTGGTGTTATCTTTTGAGTCTGAAGCATTCTATGACAATGAATGATTAAAAAAAAGCATAGGATGTCTAGAGGTTTCTGAGTAGCTTACGGCTTTATTGAAATAAAAACTTTTTTAATCTATAATTCTAGCTTTGAACATTTTTTCTTTACTTTATTGCCTTCATTTTAGTTCCATTTGGCATATGGAATTGACAGAACATCTATCAGGTGACCAATGAGTGATTAAGGAATCATTTTTAGATACCATTATAAGAACTGGTACTAAAAAGAGCTCATCTGAGACCATCGTGTAATAATGACAGAATTTACTGATAACTGTGGATATTACTTAAACACTTCACATTTATGCAGTAAATTTATGCAGTATTATGCAGGAACTGATAATGTTATGGATATTTGGACAAGAAGACAAAATTAATACAAATAATTTTTTTAAGGGAAAGGACTCCTGTCAACAGAATTATCTTTGTATTGTTTGTGAAAGGAGTATAATATAAGAAGGAGTATACTTCTTAAAATTTTCAAAGCAGAATCTGTTTTCCTTTAGTCCTTTAAAAGAGCAAAGCAATGCCAGGCTTCTTCCTAGAATATCCATTTTCCACCATACGCAAATCGGCCCTGGCATTACTTCCTTTTGCCAGGGACTTACACTGAATTATTTAAGGAATGGGCCTTTGTTTCATGAACTGAAAATTTTCCCCAGACTCATTTGTGTTCTTTCCCTTCCTTTATGATCCACACCTACTCTACGTCTTCAAATGTCAGACAGAAACAGATCCGACGTACATTTTTTCATGTTCATATCCATGTAAATGTAACTTATATAGTGGAATTTTACTTGGACTATCTTTTTTCACAACAGTAGCTGGCACTGATTTCTACAAAAGCAGCAGACTATCAGATCAGCAGAGTCTCTATTGCCCATCTGTTTCATGAAGCCTGTTCAGAAACAAGAGGGGAGTCTTTGTATGGTTGTTTATTATCATGTCTGCTGTTGTTAAATATTTATCACAGGTATAATCTTCAGTAGAATGTCTTCATTTCTCATAACCAAGAACATCAAACACTTGAATATCACTCTCAGTAATTAGCTAAGAAAATGGCAGGATGTATTTACTCAGACGTTACTATACACAAGGCAGCTGAGAGGGCCCTCTGCACATCTCTTCTCTCCCTCCTTGCTCTGGCTCCTGTGTGATCCTTCACTGAAATCAGCAACTCAGCATGCCATAAAAATAGCGACGATGTCTGCATTGATTTTCTATTCAGGGAGGTGAATCAGCTCACTGAAAGTCCAACAAACACCGGGTCCAGCACAAGGGAGGTGGCAGGAATATGTATCTGGAGGCAAGAAGGGGAGTTAGCAAAGTGGGATCTGGTCGGGCAAAACTTCTTTTGGCAGTGGTAAACTGCCAAATATTGTTGCAGCTGTGGTAAGTAAGCTGGCCTTTACACGGAAATACAGTTTTCTGGCTTTTAGTAGTGGAACAGCAGTTGCAATTATGAATGTTGTTTCTGGTTCAAAGTCTTAAGTAGGCTGGGATCAAGAAGATGGTCAAAGGTGCAAAGCATTGGTGATTCTCCACCTCCTTTCTAGTTGATTCAGTGAAAGGATTTAGTGATATCTTCCTTCCTTTTTTTAGTCACCCTGCCCTTGTGCATTTCCATTGGCTTGAGAAACTGCCAGATGCAATCTATTTCTTCATTTTTATAGTCCTAGGATAAACATGATTCATGCTCACTCTTTTCCTTTCCCATCATATATCTTTTAACAGACCCTTGATCTATTCAAGGTCTCCTATGACTTTCTACTTCTCCTATTTTTCACCTGTTTCTCTCAGTCATTAAGATTTGCATTGTTGGAAATTTGATCACCAGAAGTCTTCTCTCCCCTGCTTCTGGACCACTGCCTTTTACATTCCTTAACTACAATTAATGGGAAGAGAATTTGATTTTGGGCCACATTTTCTCTTTCTTTGTCTTTGCTCATTTTGTTGCTTTCATAGTGGCAGTCTCAAAAGCTCACTTTCAACTGTTTATCTCCTTCCGATATAAAAGTCAAAACAGTAAACATTTTCTCAAATAAGATAAACTAAACTGTGAGAATCCATGCTTTTTCAGGTTTGTTTATATTTAAGAAAAAACTAAATCTTGAACAAAGGCATTTTGCTTCACTTAGTGCTCAAGTGTCAGGGAAGGCCCATACTGCAGGATCTGGTAAAAGATAATTTTTTTCTTCACTTCCATTTCTTTCGTCTATGTGTACAATATATATATTGCACAAATATAGTAACCTTGTATCTGAGATGACTAGGACCGCAACAAGCATATGAAATATTCCTCAGTTGTCCACAAAGTCTTACCACAGTATTCATCCTGTGAATTATGACTATCCAATACTAGACATTTGCACCATAGATTAAGAGTCACAGAAATTTGTTCTTCTGTTCAACAACAACAGTAATTGACAGAAACTACATTAGATGCGTTTGAAAACCATTAAAAATAAAATCCTCTTAATCCAATTTTTTTTTCTGAAATTGTGTCTTTGTGGATGGGAGGATATATTACATGTAGATATAAAGCATAAAAAAAATGTTCTGTTTAAGAAGTCAGATATATGAATTACTGTAAACATATGTGCTATCTCAGACTACTATTTGTAGTCTTGAACCTGGACCTTATTACCAAAGATCCTCTGATTGTTCTGGACAATATTGTCCAAAAATTATATATTCCAAAGGCTCCACTTCAGTGAGTTTGTCTGTGCAATGAAATAGATATGCTAAATAAGGTGGCCAAATCAGTAGCAAGAAAAACTGGCTCAAGTGAGTTTGAGTGTATCTAAGCAACAGCAGCCGTACCCAGCGCCCCAGCACTGAGAGAGTGGAACCAGCTTGGTGCTTTGGCATATTGCATAACTTTATGTAACTTGTTATTCCAGCATATTTATTAACTATTTCTTTCTACAACAACCTTCTGCTCTGTAAGGAGTTTTTATCCAAATGAGATCCTATGCAAGAGTGTGCCAAACCTCCTTACTAATGCTAGCGTGTATGGAAATTGATGTCCCCCTGTATTATTCAGCCAACCTTCTGCGACTGAAAGGGACTTCTTGGACTGCTCTAAGTACATCTTCATGCATTAGTCCCTTAGTGGTGCTAGTCATAGGTGTAAAAACAATCTGAGTTTTCACAGCAGCTTTCAGGATCCAGTAGGAGCAGGTACAACAAAATGCAAAACTCCCTGTGTGCACACCAGCCGTGGGTGCTCTGACTGTTTCTGGGTCAGAAAGAGATGAGGAGAGGAGAGGAGGAAAGGAGATAAAAAGCAAGGTACTCTAAACCTTCAGACGGATGTTATTAAAAAACCAAAAAATTGGAAAACGTTAACTTTTAACAGAGAGGATCTAAAATACTTTTGGAACACAGTCTGTGGCAGAATGTTTACTGGTAAATGGTGAGAATTATAACTTAAAGGAAATTCTGATAGCCCTGAGAATTTCAAATTAATAATATTGCCAAACATTGACAAGGCGTCTGGCAAATTAGCGGGAAAAGAGCAAAAACTGTGATTTATAATAGAGATTTTTTCCATAAGACAATCATATCTACTGTTCCATAAGACGATCTATCTACCATTGTAAATGGTATTTGTAGATATGATTTTTCCACTTAGTCAACAGAATCTTCATCACATTAAACAGAAACATTAACAATGCATTATTGCAGGGAAGAAACTGAAAAGACATAAAACTTTATTATACACACTTTTTTCTATGCATTTATTTTATTATGAACAAAAAATAGTAAAGGATCACATAAATGATATTATTAAACTACGGACTCTTTGCTAGTCACTGGAATAAATTCCTGGTAAGACCTCTGTTAGTTAACAATTTCTCTATGTGGATAGACCCAATTTTGAAGAGCCTAAGGAAGAAGAGTGAACAACATCTCCTTTAATACTTTGTCATCAAAGTTAAATCCATTTGTGTAGCAATGATTCTTCACATTGCATTCCTTTAGCCCCAGTATGAAGACACCTCTCTTTTTTTCTCCTTTACAGAATGAATATGAAAGATGTACATAGTCCCACACAGAGAAATCAATTATATCATAGTTTCTTAATGTGCTGGCTTCAGCAATGGAGAAAAGTAGAGGAATTCTGGACCCTTCCCTTCATTCTGGCCACTGATTTCTACATCTGCTTTACATCCCATCAAGACTGTTTGCGTAGCTGTTCAAAGTAGATTGCTGAAATGATCTGGATTAAGAGCAGTCCTAAGGGGTAGTTAGTTTATAGTGGAAATGCTATAGCATTTGGATAGCTCGTAATTTAAGGGTTTACAATTTGTGCATAGTTTTCCTAAGTCACTGCATCAATCTTCCACTCTTTCTGATTTTTCTAAGTATTCAGTTGGCCACTTCCTAACTGTGTATTAGAATATGATGTTCTGGCTTCAGTGGAAGAGCATCATAGTGTAGAATTCTTTCCCCCAAAGCAGCAGTAGATTAGCTCAAAAATAGTAGATTAGCTCAAAAACTTCTTGTAATTAAACTTTGAAGCATTTTTTTACTCTTTTTCTGCAACTACAAATCTTTCTTCTCTCTGCAGGAGAAAGAGTGTGTGATGGGAGGGTTTCATGGGGTTAAGATGTAAGAATTTACATTCTCTGTTTCTTTTTCAAAGAGTTTTCACCACCCTAACACCTATGAATTTTTATTATTTCACTGTCTTACACACAGACGATCTACTGACGTGTGTAGCATGAGGAAAGGAGCATGCAGAATTTTTTGTGCAGATAGTTGGGCCAATCCATTTCACAAGTCCAGCGCTAAGGATAATGCTGGTCTTCTGGCTGCCCTGGAAGGTGTTCCTCAATGTTAACTGTAGTGGGATAGCACAGCGACGCAATGCAGTGCATCTGTAAGTACACCATAGCTCACGGGCTCAGAGTTCTGCTGAAATTCGTGAAAACTGTGCCTTATAGTCTTGTCTACTTTGGTTGCTACATGGCTCTCACAATTTGCACAAATATTTTGTTTTGTTCATTCAGTCTACATAAAGAAACTCATTATTCCTTTTAAACTGAGAAATACAGTTATCTTGTTTACACAGCTGCCAAAGCTAATTCCTTATGGAGTTATTCTCCATTCTGTTGCAATGAACTCTGCTACAGTGTAACTTCAGGATAAACGAAGTCCTAATGCTCCTTTTTAGGAGTTCTGGTTACGTTTCTTCTTTGGGGTTTTTTTTTTGGTTTTGTTTTGTTTTGTTTTTGTTTTGTTTTGTTTTGTTTTGTTTTAAACAAAGATGAATACAGCATCTAAAGAGCATAGGAAAAAATAACTGGTAAGAAGCTTTGGCTTTGTGTGTGTGTAGTCACTCTTCTTAAGTGCCTGAAAGGATGACCTTTAATTTGTCATTAAATCAAAATGAACTGGCAATATAGAAGGGAGAGACTTTCATAAGAAATGTGGGAAGCACTGAAATCAAAGTAAAATTCTAGGTATTTCCAATTTCAGCAAATATTGGTACTGTTCATATTATAGCTAGATGAGTCCTCCTATCTAATGAAAGGATATTGACAAGATTAGAATGGAAAACATCCACTTTGATTTTTCATACTTTCTAATCTGTGGTCTGATATCAAATAAGCATGACACAGATGGCTAACTTAGGTTCAGCAATGTCAAAGGAAGAATTTCTATTTGAAATGAATGAATATGTGATTAGAATTTAAGTCCTTCATGGTGATTAACTATTTTGACTTATTTGGATTTTAGGAAGTCTACTATAATTAAACTCTTTTTCTAATTTCAAATGAGTTGTGAAGCTCCATGGGATTTAAAATGATTTTGCCTTTTACTTTAGGTGATATCACTTATTTCAGCTGGTAACATCACTTTTGTCAGCATTAATTGCATCTGACACATGAACACTAGCATATACTCTTATTCTACCTCTGTGCTAAAGTGTGCAAAAAAAAATACCTAAAATGTTCAAGCAATAATCATGTATTTTACACATTAATAGTATTGATACTTAAATAGCTTTGAACTGATTGTAGTCGGTCTGGCTGGGATAGAGTTAACATTCTTCACAGAAGCCCATTTAGTGCCGTGCTTTGCATTTGTGACTAAAACAGCGCTGGTAACACACCAACGTTTTGGCTGTTGGCGAGCAGTGCTTGTACAGACTCCAGGCTTTCTTCTTCTAACCCTGCACACACGCACCCCTACCCTTGCCCAGCGAGTGGGGAGACAGGGGCAAGACACAGCCAGGAAAGCTGACCCACGGTGGCAAAAGCTATATTCCATGGCATATAACATCATGCTCAGCCATAAAGCTGGGACAGAGGAAGAGATAGGGGGTGTGTGCCTTCCAAAGTGGCTGTTGCTTGAAGACTGGCTGGGCACCGGTCTGTTTGTGGGAGGTGGGGAGTGATTGCCTTTGCATCACTCGTCCTTTCTCCTCTTTCCTTTGCTTAGTAAACAGTCTTTATCTCAATCAGTGAGTTTTCTCACTTTTGCTCTTCCTATTCTTTCCCCCATCCCATGGAGGGTAGGGGGAGGTTGGGGAGTGAGTGAGCAGCTTTGTGGGTGTTCAGCTGCTGGCCCAGGTGAACCCAGGATCTATATTTGATTATGTGTTAGTTTTGTCATTCTAATCAGTCATATTCAAATTAAATTAATATACAAAATATTTGCATGATGGAAGCAACAAGATACAATCATCTTAAAGACCTATTCAAGTAAATATTCTAATGCTCACTTCGAAATAAAGCTCTGCCCATTATAATACTCGGAATCATTCCGGTTTTAGCAAGAACAAAGCAAGGGGTAAATCAGTCTTATCTCTTGAAAATAGCTCTTCTTTTAACAAGATCTTTATAACCTCTAGATAATCTCATTTGTATACATGAAATTCCTACCTCAATACAAAGATAATAAGGTGCAATGGAATAGGTATTTTTACATTACCTAAGTCCTAATGTTGTCAGGCATTTGTTTTGCAAGTATCATAAAGCATTGGTGTCAACCTACTGTGATTTCACTAACGTCTTAGCAGAGTACTTAATTTTAAACAACCTATTACTTTATCTATTCACATTTGACAGCTTTGGGGATGATACCAGTGTAATATTAAGCAACAGAAAAAACAAGTATTTCATAGAATCATAGAATCATAGAATTGTTCTGGTTGGAAGAGACCTCCGAGATCATCGGGTCCAACCATTAACCTATCACTACCAAGTCCCCCACTAAATCATATCCCTTAGGGCCTCATCTAAACGCCTTTTGAATACCCCCAGAGATGGGGACTCCACCACCTCCCTGGGCAGCCTGTTCCAGTGCCCGACAACCCTTTCGGTGAAGAAATTTTTACGAATGTCCAATCTAAACCTCCCCTGGCGCAACTTGAGGCCATTTCCTCTTGTTCTGTCGTCTGTTACTAGGGAGAAGAGACCAACCCCCATCTCTCTACAACCTCCTTTCAGGTAGTTGTAGACAGCGATAAGGTCTCCCCTCAGCCTCCTTTTCTCCAGACTAAACATCCCCAGTTCCCTCAGCCGCTCCTCATAGGACTTGTGTTCCAGACCCTTCACCAGCCTCGTTGCCCTTCTCTGGACACGCTCCAGCACCTCAATGTCTTTCTTGTAGGGAGGGGCCCAAAACTGAACACAGTACTCGAGGTGCGGCCTCACCAGGGCCAAGTACAGGGGGATGATCACCTCCCTACTCCTGCTGGCCACACTATTTCTGATACAAGCCAGGATGCCGTTGGCCTTCTTGGCCACCTGGGCACACTGCTGGCTCATATTCAGCCGGCCGTCAACCAACACCCCCAGGTCCTTTTCCACCAGGCAGCTTTCCAGCCACTCCCCCCCAAGCCTGTAGCGTTGCCTGGGGTTGTTGTGATCCAAGTGCAGGACCCGGCACTTGGCCTTGTTGAACCTCATACAATTGGCCTCGGCCCATCGATCCAGCCTGTCCAGGTCCCGCTGTAGTGCCTGCCTGCCCTCCAGCAGATCAACACTCCCTCCCAACTTGGTGTCATCTGCAAACTTACTGAGGGTGCACTCGATCCCCTCGTCCAGATCATTGATAAAGATATTGAACAGAACTGGCCCCAATACTGAGCCCTGGGGAACACCACTTGTGACCGGCCGCCAACCGGATTGAACTCCATTCACCACAACTCTTTGGGCCTGGCCATCCAGCCAGTTTCCTACCCAGCGCAGAGTACGCCCGTCCAAGCCATGGGTAGCCAGTTTCTCCATGAGGATACTGTGGGAGACGGTGTCAAAGGCTTTACTAAAGTCCAGGTACACAACGTCCACAGCCTTTCCCTCATCCACTAAGTGTGTCACCTTGTCATAGAAGGAGATCAGGTTGGTCAGGCAGGACCTGCCTTTCATAAACCCGTGCTGACTGGGCCCGATCACCCGGTTGTCCCGTATGTGCCGCATGATGGCCCTCAAGATGATCTGCTCCATAACCTTCCCGGGCACCGAGGTCAGGCTGACAGGCCTGTAGTTCCCCGGGTCCTCCTTCCGGCCCTTCTTGTAGACGGGCGTCACATTTGCCAGCCTCCAGTCAACTGGGACCTCCCCAGTTAGCCAGGACTGCTGGTAAATGATGGAGAGTGGCTTGGTGAGCACTTCTGCCAGCTCCTTCAGCACCCTTGGGTGGATCCCATCCGGCCCCATAGACTTGTGCATGTCTAGGTGGCGTAGCAGGTCACTGACCATTTCCCCTTGGACTTCGGGGTCTACGTTCTGCTCCCCATCCCTGTCTTCCTGCTCAGGGGGCTGGGTGCCCAGAGAGCAACTTCCCTTGCTGTTGAAGACTGAGGCAAAGAAGGTATTTAGCACCTCAGCCTTTTCCTCGTCCCTTGACACTAAGTTTCCCTCCGCATCCAATAGAGGAGGGAGATTTTCCTTAGCCCCCTTTTTATTGTTAATGTATTTGTAGAAACACTTTTTGTTGTCTTTTACGGCAGTAGCCAGACTAAGTTCTAGTTGGGCTTTGGCCCTTCTAATTTTCTCCCTACATAACCTCACAACATCCTTGTAGTCCTTGTAGATTTCAAATATATCACTAATTATTTTTTACAATTTTAATTTCTACCATTACTCCACTAACAGAAATCATATCACTTAATTTACAGGCTAACCCAGAAAATATCCAGGCTCTATACTTATTCATGCTATACTAAATATGTTAGAAAAACTAAGAAAAATATAACTTTTTGCTAGATCTTTCTGTTGTGTTTTATTTAAATGCAAGCTTTAAGATAAATAGCAAACAACCAATAACACTTCAGAGGCATTTCCTTGATTGAATTAAATTCAAAATCTCCTGTGTTAATGCTCACTAGTAATGTTGAGCTGATAAGCCCAACCCAATATTCATAATGTTGAAATTTCAAAAGAAAACATTTTCAATAACATATTCACTAACATGTTGACTCTTTTCTATGTGGAACAGAATTATCAGAAATAAACTACCTTTTCGAATCTGTGTAGCCTAAGTCTTTGAAAGGACTAGGAAATATTATGATTGCTTTATAAATTCTTTTTAAAATCCAAATGAATTGTGATATTTCTAGGTAAGACTGGAAACATGAGTCATATACTTAAAAAGGTCACTACTATATTTATGGTAGGCCAAGAAACTGTATTAGAAATGCAGGACTAATAAGGATTTCCAGTCCTCCAATGCTTTGGCAGCTTTCAGATTAAATTCTAAATTTTTCTTGCTGACCCCTTATTCTGGCTTGAGACCCAGCTATGACTTTTCCAAAAACCTATTTAATGCAGGAAAGAAAGCGAAGGACATTTATAGATTGACAAGATCATGAATCTTGTGTGAATTAGACACACAAAAATAGCTCTGGACTGGCACTCTTGCTAACCTCTCAGGTTGACAAAGAAAGGGGTGGTTTGTAACCCATTTATAAAGTTTGTTGTGTGATTCCTTTCTTTTAAAAACACTAAAGACAAGACAGGCACTCAGAGCTCCTCAGTAACTCTAAGACAGCTAAAACTGAAATCATATAGAAATTGTGTGTTGTGTCTGAGTAGGACCCAGAATGATCTCACATGCTTTTCAGTGTTATGAGAAATACAAAGCCTGGTCTCTGCTAGGATATGCAAGATACATTACATCTTGATTAATTAGCATACATTTAACCAGAATTACTTCAAAATCAACTAGGTACTGTTGCATGTAAATCTGATATATTGCTCAGACTAGTTGGAAACAAGCAATATATCACTTTTCCTGGTCAACATCACATCCTGAATCACTGAGGGCTCATACATCTGTAATCAGTGTTGGCAACAGTTCCTTAATTTTTGAACTGTCACCTCTCTGGGACTTTTTTCAGTTGTAATCCAGAAGCTAAGGCAATGATCTCCTCACTAATATCCCAACACATTTGTATGTCTTCCACAGTCATTCCATTCAACTGTGGGCTAATCATGAAGGACAAGACCTATCTGACTGAAACTGGTCAAGAAAGTCAAAAGATCTTCCTGCATTATAATAAATCATTCGCTAAACTCATGAAGTAATCCTCCTGTTCTACTCAGTACTGGTGTTCAATAAAATATTCTGTTGCAGGACAAAAATATCAGAAAGCTGTGTATCAACCGTGGACATCTTTGGAGACTAATGTAGGAAATATGATCAACTAGAGAAGACTGAAAAATTTGGAGTTCATAGTCCATAGAAAATGAAAGGACATTCAACAGCTGTATACAAATATTTGTGCCAACCATCTCCCAAAGGAAGGAATAATTGTTCCCTTTGTTTATTGATCAGACAGAAGCTTGCTAAGCAGAGATAATGAACTAGGTAGGGGATTTACAAAGCCATTTCAAACATTAGGCATTTTTCTAAGGTTAAAAATAGTTAATTCTTAGCATAGCTTGAACAATGTTTCTACCTCCACTGCTGGAGGTTTGTAAGTATTAATCAGGCAAGTATTTGCATGTATAGGTAAACTTGATCTGGCCTTTGAAGTTAAATGACCCCCTGAGGTTTCTTTTAACCTTATTTTCTAACTGTTATAATAGTGAAAACAGATTAAGGCTGTCTTTCAGGAGCTTCTTAAAGTGTGGTTTCATGGTATAAAAACCAATTTAAATACCACACTTTTCTCTGAGGTCAGCTACAGCCTAACGATACCAGTAACAGCTATAATTTCTATAGCACAAAGAGAACCAAGACAGGAGAAAATAGTTTCTCATTTAAGTATTTGTTCAGATTGCTACTTCTGCTTTTTTTGACAGAACTCTGTTTTCTGTAGCAATTAACATATAATCCAGCAGTGTTATTCTTTGTCGCAGTGGCTGAAGATATTGTTTAGTTAAACTAAGAAATCAATCCCCATCATGTAAGGTTTTTAAGAACAAGTCATATACAGCAGAAAGAAAGAAAAGGGAAAAAGCTGGCAAACATGACTAAAGGGTCAAAAGAATAGTTACTAGGATCAACGGCAATTTATATCACCTTACTTTCAAGAAAGTTCTTTGAAAGTATTTCAAAGCTGAATAGCTTTTACCCTTGGACTGGAGAAGAGAGAGTTAGCGTGGTCTAAAACAGCATTTCCATTTGGGTGAGAAGTGCACTCCCAAATGCACCCTCGTAGCATCCTTTGGTTCTTATCATTGAATAGTCTTGAAACATGCAAACTGGATTCCTCTCACGTGTAACTGAACCATGTCTGTACTCTGTATCTCTCTGATCTTTGCTCCTGTGCCTAGTGGTTGTTCAGTCCATGGGCCTAAATTAGTGCTAGTCAAAGTTAAAATGCATCGCAAGTATATAACACAGATTTGGGATTCTCAGAAGCAAGTGTTTTACTCCACAAGTTGGCTCTTATTTCTTGTCCTGGTTTAGGCCAGGATGGAGTTAGTTTTGTTTTCAGCAGCTCCTATGTTTTGGCTTCAGTGTGAGAAGAACAGTGATAGCACACTGATGTTGCTGGTTGCTGCTGAACCACCAAGGACATTTTGCTGTTTTCCAGGTTCTGCTAAAGTGCAGATGCAAAAACTTGGGAGGGGTAGAGACAGGATAGTTGATCCAAACTGGCCAAAGAGAGTATTCCATACCATAGACGTCATGCTTGATATAAGCGAGGGTCAGTCGGTGGGCCACTAGTTTTTTTTTCTAGATCCTTCTTGGTCTTTTGGGCTTTTGGGCTTTTGAGACCTTTAACTTGCCCTAATCCTTAAGCTTCCCTTTGGGTTGCTTTTTTGTTTCCCTATTTTTACCTTTTTGTTTTTCACTCGTTTAGCTGTTTGTTCCCTCGCCTGCTTTCCCTGGAACTTGCTGTTCTGGGATAGCTGGGGGGGGGGATACCCCTGCTCCCTGCCTGCTGCTCGGGACGGGCTGTATCGGTCGTCGGGTGGTGAGAAATTGTGTATCGTTTGTTTTATATATTCTATTATCCTTGTATATATTATCATTATTATCATTATTAATATATTTTCATATTTTTCCTTTGCTGTCCTGGTGAGCTGTTTTTATCTCAACCCGCGAGTTTTCCTTTCTCTCCAATTCTCCTCCCCAACCCAGCAGGGAGGGGGGGAGTGAGCGAGTGGCTGCGTGGTATTGGGTTACAATTTGGGGTTAAACCACGACATTTCTCCATACTGGTTCCATGTATGGACGCACATTCAGAATCCTTCCTTAGGTATGGTGTGTCTTGGTTGACTCCAGCATGGTTATGGCCTTACATTCCTCTGTTGATCCTTCTTGCCTTTAGCTCACCTCCTGATAAATGTCATGCAGAGTCCAGCGTGTCCCTGATCAAACAGCATTAGGCTCTTCAGTCTCAGGCAGGGGAGAAAAAAAGCAGGGGAAACAGCAAACCCTCAGACCCTGAGGGAAATCTTAGCTTCTATTTTTCTTTTAGTTCAGCTAAATAAATATAGCTCTGTTTCAAAATTCTGAAAAGCCAAAGGAGAAAGGGAAGCAGAACACAACCTGCCATTTCTTCCAGCAGTTGTGATCCTGCATCATTATATATGGCAGACTCTGGGAACCAGCAGCACTATATTCCAACTCCAATAGTGTCGACGGTGTCAGGATGCTCATGCTTCACAGGGTTACAGTCTTCCTTTGCGTTGCCTTTGGGAAGGAAAACACTGTGAGCACTTGGGTATTAGGAGAGGGATCTTGTAAATTCTGGATTAAAAGCAGGAACACACCAGTTTTAATATATTTATATATATATTATAATCTAAGTTCTATCCTAGCATAGTAACTTTATTAAAAATTAACATAATTTTACTTGACTCATAACTTCAGAAATAATCTCAGCAGGATTTTCTCCCTCTTTCCTTCCTTCTTTCCTCCCTCTCCTCCTCCTTCATTCTTCCTTGCTTCCTGCCTTCTTTACCTCCTTCTTTCTCACAACAATAAGACCAAAATAAGCCTTTTCATTGTTTTGATTTCTGCAATGGACTACCAAGCAAACACTGAACCACGACTCTTTGGATGTGCTTGTGTTCACTAGCTGGTTCAGAACTGCTGAACATCCCAGAGGAGCCTGAATCAAAATACAGTTAAGTTGAGTGCAAATCTGAATAAATTCTGGCTGTAAGCTATTAGGTTGATCCAAAGCCCAGTTAGTATTTCATTTCACTTCTTTTTCAAAATAAAGAATGGAAGCAAATAAAATAATCTGATTCCACTGTTCTGGGGGGAAGGAGAGGGAAGAAAAAAGAAAATGAGTTCTACCCTTAAATTCCAGGAAGGCTGTTACTACTTACAAAGTCATCTTTCATACTTGCAGACTGGTATTTTCTGAGAGACATAGTACCATTTCTCAGTAGGCAACTGAAAGCACCCTAGATAATGCTAAATGTTTGCTTTTATTAAACCCATCATGGATCTTATGGCCTCTGATGCTACACATTTGTTTACCAGCCTGAATCTGCCAAATGAGGCAATTCACTCCCTTCATTTTTTACTGTTCTTATATTTCTTATAAGAAATGTTATAGCTGAACTTGTATTATGGACTCTGTTCCTGAGAAGTTATTTATAGCTTGGGCTGTATAGCTCGGTTGAAAAATGGGGTACCTTTTAGCTCAGAGGTAATTCTTTTTTCCGATTTTCTTTTGCACTACAGAAAACTGCAAAAGTACAAAAAAACCCCTAAAAAAAATCCATTAGGTCAACAAATTCATAATACTTGCATCCTCAAAACAGCT
Organism: Phoenicopterus ruber ruber; assembly: GCA_009819775.1. Taxonomy (NCBI): domain Eukaryota; kingdom Metazoa; phylum Chordata; class Aves; order Phoenicopteriformes; family Phoenicopteridae; genus Phoenicopterus; species Phoenicopterus ruber. The sequence continues at coordinate 47,464,557 of CM020215.1, forward strand.
GTTGAAGGTGATAAGCACTGAAGCTTGTGAGGAATGTAGTAGACTGTATTTGATGGATTGGGATTTCTAATTGTTCTTTGGAACAAGGGCCTGACTTCTATTTATATAGATTTAGCGCTTAGCACAACTGGGCTCTAAATCCCAACTGTGTAATCCAAAGTCTAGAATTTCTGGTTAAGAAAATGTAGAATATAGATGAAAAATAGAAGATTAACTGTAAAAGGTACAGCTTTATGTATAATTTTTTATGTACCAATGTATTGGGTTTATGTGGCAAAGTTTTGGTAGCAGGGGGGCCACAGGGGTGGCTTCTGTGCAAAGCCACCAGCAGCTGCCCCCATGTCAGACAGAGCCAGTTCCAGCCAGCTCCAAGATGGACCTGCCGTTGGCCAAACCTGAGCCAATCATCAGTGATGTTGGTAGCGTCTCTGTGGTAACGTATATAAAAAGGGAAAAAACGCTGTACAACAGCATCTGGGAAAGAGGAGTGAGAAAATATAAGACAATCAACCCTGCAGACACCAAGGTCAGTGAAGAAGGAGAGGGAGGAGGAGCTCCAGGCACCAGAGCAGAGATTTTTCTGCAGCCCATGGAGGAGACCATGGTGAGGCAGGCTGTCCCCCTGCAGCTCATGGAGGTCCACAGTGGAGCAGATAGCCACACTGCAGCCCAAGGAGGACCCCATGCTGGAGCAGGTGGTTGTGCCCTGAAGGAAGGTGCAGCCTGTGGAGAGCCCACGCTGGACTAGGCTCCTGGCAGGAACTGCAGCCTGTGGAGAGGAGCCCATGCAGGAGCAGGTTTTCTGGCAGGACCTCTGATCCCCGTGGGTCCCCAGGGGGTCAGCAGTCTGTTCCTGAAGGACTGCACCCCATGGGAAGGACCCATACCACAGAAGCTACTGAAGGACTGTCTCCCGTGGGAGGGACCTCACTCTGGAGCAGGGGAAGAGTGTGAGGACAGAGAGGCAGAGACGAAGCGTTATGAACTGACCACAACTCCCATTCCCTGTCCCCCTGTGCTGCTTGGGGGAGGAGGTAGAAGAGTTGGGGGTGAAGCTGAGCTCGAGAAGAAGGAAGGAGCAGGGCGAAGGTGTTTTTTAAACTTGTTTTTATTTCTCATTATCCTACTCTATTACACTTAATTGGTAATAAATTAACTTAATTTCCCTAAGTCGAGTTCTTTTTGCCCATGACAGTAATAGATAAGTGATCGCCCTGTCCTTATCTCAACCCACAAGCTTTTCATTGTATTTTCTCCCCACGTCCTGCTGAGAAGGAGGAGTGAAAAAGTAGTTTGGTGGGCACCTGGCAGCCAGCCAAGTTTGACACACCACAGTCAGAAAGGTTGTGAATTCTCTATGTGCTATATTTTGTTGCCAATTATAAACATAAACTTCTTCAGAAGCTTCCAGAGCATGGGGTAGATAGCCTTTAAGAAGTCCCCAAGTCCCTTACTGAGGAAAAAAACCTAAACCAAACCAAGACAAAAACTTCAACATGGTGGCAGAGAGGAAAGAAGTAAAAGAAATAATGAAATTACTACTTTCCAACTGGAAATACTTTGGAGTTTAGTCCAGGGAATGACCGGCAGTGAGGTGGGGGAGAAAGAGTAGAGACTGAAGGATGTGCTAAAGGGAGAAAGAAAAACACTTTGAGATTGTGTCATTCCAGACGAAGGAAAAATGTGAAATACTTAAGGTTTGATTTGAAAAAACATTGAGTAAGGCCCTGTTTAGAGAAACAGGGGAATAGAACTGATAAGAAATAAGATGAACAAGTGTGAGAGGAACACACGTAACCTTGCAGAAGCATAGGAAAACATCATTAAGATTCTAAGACTGATGAGAGAGTGAGCAGATGGGAGGAAGGTGAATATATATAAGGCTAGGGAAGCCAATTATTCTGGCATCAACATTTATTGTGCTTCTACAATACATACTGTGATCACATTTATGAATTTAAAATTTGATAACTATTATGATTTTTTAAAACAGCAGTATCATAATACAATGATAAATAACAGGAATGACTGTAGGATATTAAAAAGAAATAGTTTAAATATTATTGTCATTTGATTTCTTGGCACTGAACATCTGAACATTGCATAATCTTGCAGAAAATGAAATTTGATGCTACACAACTATTGCTTAAACTGGCAGAAGAGGAAATGTGAAAACTATCCTTACTTAAAATACACTCAAATCAAACAATTCCCATATATGTACAGGGATTTGGAGTAAGAAAAGTAATCCACTATCTTTTAGATTTCATTTCAGGGAAAAGTTGCAAGAAGATAAACAAACAATGAATTAAATTCTTTTGTTGCTAAAGATCAAAAAGATCAAGCATGGTCACATTTTTATGAAGTGTTTCCATTTGTTCTATATTGACATGTTCCTTATGACTGTTCTATGCACGATGCTTTCACAAAGCACATTAGGCAACCAGCTTTCTGGTTTCCACAGGTTTGCCACTGAAGTCAAAATGAATTGCAGCATAAAGAAACTACAGGTTAGAGACAAAAGACGATCCATCTCGAGATAATTTTGCAACCAAGTTTACTTGCTACCTTTTCAGGAAACTCTTTATCTCCACTATTGTTACAGCATCCCTCCTGGATTGTCTGTTTTTCTCTTCATGCCTGTCCAGCTGCACAGGGACCAAATTTGCTCAAGGCAGTGACAATCTCCCCTCCTTCCAGAGCCCTGCCCTTGGCGGTTGAAGCTGCCAGGACATGGCAAGCAGCTGGCCGTCCTTCACGCTGATCCCATTCCAAATATGATGTATATTAAACTGGTTAATAAACCACATGCAATCTGTCCCCGGGATTTTCACATAGATTATATTGGTTACATTGGAGCAGTAGTAACAGAAAAAATGTCCCTAATAAAAATCTGAGCTGAAAATAACACTGTTATGTGGATTGAAAGCTTTTCATTGCAGATTTTAAAGAAATATCATGGGGTCTTGGGGGGGCAGGGGGAAAGCATTTGTTTTTGAGGGAAAATATTTTTCATCAATGAGCTGAAAATTGAAATATTCTAGCTAAAAATCAAATGCTGTCCAAATTTTGTGAAAGCTGTAGATCTTTTCCCTGTTTCCTTTGCTCCCAGAACTTCAGCTGGATTGTTTTTCCCGTGATACAGAACTGCCAAGGACTCTCAAAATGCATCCATTATTCAGAATGTTAAGTAGAACTATTACTGACAAAAAATATGTATTTTTAAAAAAATTATTAAACATGCTGAGAAATTTATTTCTGAGGCAGGAAAAGAGCAAGAACCTTCCTCTCCTTCAGCGGAGAAATAGCACTCTAAATGGACAAAAGTTGAGAAGTTGTTTGCCTTTTTTGGCTAGATGTTTGTCAGGAGTGGAAAATGTTTAGTGTTTAGTAACAATTTCAAATTTCACGAAAAGCTTTTAGTGAGTTTTAGCTATTTTTCGAATTAATTTTGTGGTTTCTGGTTTCTATGGAAGACTACAATTTCTGCAGAGCACAATGGCTTCTGGTGTTGCTGGTTCTGTTAACCAGAAATTATACAGTCAAACTCTACAACCCTAACCACTTAGCTGTGATATTACTCCAGCTAATGAAACCTCTGAGCATGCTTTGGCATCTCCTGCTAACAGGGAAAGGTGCAGTTCCCTCCAATCTCACCTGTCAGCCTATTCAGTCACGGTTAGCGAGTAGCTAAATTTGTCACTACGCGGCAGCTTCTTATTTCTTCTTTGCTCCACAACTTCATCTCAGAAGATGGGTTATATTTCTTTCAGCTATTTTCCAGCTAATGGCTGTCATTAAGTGCTTTGGTAGCTTCCTTAGGCTCTGTCTGTAATCAGTGAAGAAAGGCTGCTCAGAGGGTGAGCGGCAGCATCCAAATCAGGTGCTGTTCAAAACTCTCTGGGTGAAGCCTTTTCTCTTTACAGTGGAAACTGAGTGGGATGAATACCCTGTAGAATAAAATGCTGTTATCTGTCTGTTATTAACCAATTTGCTTCAAGTTTGTTTGTTCCACTGTTTCTTCCACCATCCCATCTTGAAATTCAATTTTGAGGTTTAGTTTATTTCTTATGTTTTCCCTTTTGTCTCCAGGCTAGATCTTCTGTTTCTTCCAGTATCTTCTTCTTCCTTGCAAGATGGTTTGTCTGATTACATCTTTCCTTTAGTTCAGATCATTTTGAGACCATCTTTGTTACAATAGCACAGGAACTGATATTGGAGGGATCCATGGACAGCTGTGCTAGAGAGCAAGCAGAATCATGTCCCTGATCCTAGTCACAGTCTCAGTCAAAAGTATTTGCTGTGAATGCTTCAAGATCTCAGGTACCAAACACAGAAGCACTGGCAAGAAGATCTAATTAGTTTACCTTTTTTTGGGCTGGGACATTGAAAAGAATTATTCCAGTTTCATCTGATTGCTATAACCCTGAAAATTATTATTTAGATCCTTAATAACACCTCCTCACACTTCTGATTGTCCATGCTGAGTGTAAGCAGTTCTTGAAAGACATCTTGGCTACAAAAAATATCAGATAGCCAGAATGGAAGGAAATACACAACCATTGTCCCCTGAAGGACTTCATCACTCCTTTCTAAAAGTAATACAGAATGAGGCAAAGTGCCTTTATTGTGATGATCCATGATCACTTATAACCCCTAACCTCTCCTGCCTCAGGTCTACTCTATTTTCCTTGACTTAAAAATGCAAAGTCTTATTCCTGTGAATAATACTTCCTTGAATAAATAGTCCTAGATCTCTCCAAGCTCTCATATTGTTCTGTACCCGCAGAAAATTATTAACACTATCACTGTTATTAACTATTTTGCATACTGTAACATTAAATGAAAAACAAAATGTAATTAAAATCAGAGTTATTAAATATTCTATAATAAGACAAGCAAGTGCTTTTGTGTCTTTCCAGTATTTATGGACGTTGATCATACTTTCTTTTAACTATCTTTTACACAGACTGCACACATTTGGCTCTTTTAATCTTCCTTTAAGTGTTACTCCTTTCAGCACCGTGATCATTTTTATTGCTCATGTCTCATCTCTTAGCCTCCATTTACTCAGTCTTTCTTCAGTAATCATATAACCAGGACTGAATGCTATATTCTGGACAACAGTATACGAAAGAAATGCAGTCCATAACTCAAAAAGTATTTAAGCATGTAAATCATCTTAGGCATATGATAAATATCATTAATGTCACTGAAAGAATCCAAATCTACATGTGTGTAGACTTCATACTGTGCTTTGGAATTATGCAGAGGAAATATTTCTTTTCCGTTCTGTGAAATATCAACAATTCTGTATCAACAATTGATTTATTTTTTTCAAGTAAGCTCTTATTTGGGTGCTGTGGGATTCTGGTCATAACTACCTTTTTCCTGCATTACTACTTTCCTCATATTCAGGGTTAATTCCTGTATACCTTCTAGAAAAAAATCATTTGCTGTTTGTTATTATGGTTCAGATTTCCGTATTTTTTCCTTTGTATTATTTGTGTTTACCATTTTTTTACCTATTTCCAATTGACAATTCGTAAATGTCATTAGAATCTTGATGCTCTCTCTTTAAAATACCCGTATCAGTCATAATGTGTCTTGACAAGTGTCATAGTCTGAAGTGTCATAGTATATTCTCTTACAAGCTAATTACTTTACTTTTTGTTACAAATCTTTGCTTATTGTTTCCCAATGGATTTTCAGTCCAGATGATGGTATTTGTGTCTAGCCCAAATCAAGTTTATTAGAAGGAGGTTTTACCAGGTATTTCACATCAAATATCACACTAAAATAAATTTGTCCACTATTTTCTCCTCCGCTACCTTACTTCTGCCTTTTTTTTTTCCTTGTTCATTTTCCACTTCTTCTTGTATCTTGACATCTAAAAAGGTCTCAGATATTTTTCAAATGTCCACTATGATGGATTAGGTTAGTCATATATAAATCTTCAGATAAAGAGGAAAGAGAAAAAGACCTTTGCTTTTTATAAATCAGTGATCGTCACTCTTAGACCTTTTCTCTAAATTGTTTAAATGTAGCAAAATTAGTGGAAGGTTTTATAAGTTGTAAGTTCTCATACAGCAAAATTTTGCCCAATATTATCTCGGAGGTTTTAGTGCCCTCTAGTGTGGTACAGTTTTAACTTCCCTGCCCCCCCCAATTCACTAGTTCCAAATATGTACAAGATAAACAAACTGAATTAATACCCAGTGATCTGAACAGTGCCCAGTGAGGACAGGGGGTACAGTAGTAATCATGTGGCATAATTATTCAAAACCACATCAGTGCTTACAAATTTAAGAGGCACTTCCCCCCATATGATTTTTGCATGACGAAGGCCTTGGCATATTTAATCTTACACAACTGTATGCAATGTCTAGAAAGTGGTAGTCTCTGTGGGAGGAGTTGAGAGGTATCTGAGAAACCTGAGCAAATGATTTGGCACATATTTGTTGGCACCCCAGTATCTGTGAGAGAAAATATTGCACCATTCTCAGTACCACAAACACTGCTTTGAATTGTTGCAGCTTGCTTTCATGCTGTTCACATGGTGTCTGAAGGATGAGACCAGTAAGTATTTCAGAATTTTTTGGGTTAGGATCAGAGACTGAGGGGAAGCAAAGACGGACTACTACAGATTAGAACAATATGGGAAGGAAACAGACTCACTGTGAAAGAAAGAGGAAAAAAACAGAAAAAGAAAATGTCTTCAAATGGAAGAGAGTTAAAATATTGGGATACACAAAGAGGAGAGGAAAGCTTAACTCCTGTCATGACCATAATCAATCAAAATGTATGGGAGAGGTTCCAGTCCCAGAACCAAATTCAGTAACGCTCACAGGCATTTCCCCCTTCAGACTTTTCCTTCCCCGTCCTCATCCACTCTGCAGCTCCTAATATCTTATCTACCACCTCAGGATTAACAGATTGTATGCAGTGAAGGAAAAAGGAAAAAGAAAAATGAAAGGACCATTTAATCATATTTTCCATTTTTGCATTGAGTTAGTGTTGCAAATTCCTCTTGTTACATACTGTCTTTTTAAATTTTGTCAAACTGTGCTGTGTTGAGCACTACATATATGTCTGTCTTTGGATTTTATATCACCATCAGTTAGCACAGTGTCTTTGCATTGTGGTGGTTCTAACATTTCTTCATTTGGGGTTAAAAAATATTGCTTGCAAAAGGAATTTTGATGGCTTTATTTTTTTTCTTTTTCTAATTGTCTTTCTTATTTTTGATTTATTTGAGGATGTTCTTGTTAGAATTTTCCTCCTAGAATTTTTTTCCCAAACTCTGCTATTAATTTTCCTAAAATTATTCACAGCTATTCAACAGATTCTCTGAGTTCTTTTGTTTAGTCAGACTTTTTGAATGGAAACATTCTGATGATGTGTGCATAATTTAGAGAATAAAATCATATTTCTCTCAGCCTAGAAGTTAGAACTGTCTTCTGTTCACCAGCGCAAGTATAAAAGTTTTACATTCACCTTTTCAGCAATGATATTTTTGATGAATGACACAATTCAATGGTCTGAAACTTCTGGATGTAGATTCTCAGTTTTCACAAATTAGTAGAGTTGCTTGATTTAGATAGACACCTTTAAATCAGGATTTTTTTAGTTTGAGGTTATTTCAGGCTGGAGTTTATCAAGTAACAGGTGAGGATATCTACCTAATATAAGATGTATTTTGTGTCCTGTGTATGTCTGTGATGCTACACTTAAATTCTTCAGCATGACATGGAGCCGGCTATGCAAATGTTATCAGAGAACGTGGGAAAAAAAAAAAAAGCAAAAAAAAAAAAGCCTTGCATTTACGCCAGTCTACTTCACTTTACCCAGTTTTATCTGTAGAGAATATGAGGGGCCGGGGCTGATTTGGGGAAACTGCTTTAAGTTCACTAGCTCAGAAGCCATACAGAACCAATGCAAAGTTCATTTTCTGCATAAACTTCTAGTTGTATAAGGCTTAAATTTCCAAACCAGTGCATGTAATTTTACACGTCCTCTTCCTGGAAGCAAGGAATGTAACTGTTTTGTGTAACAATAACTAGATCTGTGTAAACTAGTACATAGCATCAGCACCTAGTTTTAAAACACGCAACAGCTCTCCATCCTGTTGCCAAAGTTGTATTAAAGGCCTCCTTTGAACTCAGAACATCTAGTAGATGGTTGAGGAAAATCTCTGTTGTTTATCTGGGTTCCTTTTTAAGATTTATTTTCACTTCTTCATTGTTCCTACTTATTTGTGGTATCTAACTTAACTCACTAAAGCTTCCCTGAGTACTGTCTGATGGATATCATTGTTGCTTTTGCAAGACACTGTGCCAGAAAAAACATCTGGTTTTAAATGACAGTGAATTAGGCCAACTCTCTGATCTGAATCCTGGGAGGCTAGAACATACAGCAGGCAAGCCCTTTCCTTTTATGTATGTAGTGCAAAAGACATCTCTGTTTATTATTTGCTTTAGGAAAGCTATCAAAGTGTAAACAAAGTGTAATAAAATTTTAAAAAAAAAGAACAAAAAAACCAACAATAAAATATCTAAATATCACAAAAGCTCTTCGTAACCCAGTGGTGACAGGCACCGTTTGTGGCATTACCAGGAAATACCGTACCATGTACTAAAGCAACAACACGGTCTCCATGTGGCAACAATGGTAAAAGCACACAGTAATTTGCCTGACCAATGTTGCATTTGCGTACTGCTAAAGTAGCAAAATACTTGAGCACCTAATGTGTACAGAAACTGGAAGGTGCCTATAATGCCAGAGGAGCTTTGATCTATAGTTTAAAAGCATGTCTTAAATCACGTACTTTATTATTCAATATATAAAAGGCCTTATGAGCATAGATCTGCAACTCTGCACTTTTTGCCTCCCCGTATGGCTGCTCGCAAGAACTCCACAAAGGGAATCCGACGCTAGTTTTGCTCTAAATGCTTCGGACACTTCTCAGGAAGTCTTGAAGGAATCAGTACAGTGGGGTAATCTAATCCGGGGACCAAAGACCAGTTAAAGACCTTTTTCTTTTCTTTTTTTCTTTCCCTTCCCTCCCCCCCGGTGGAAAACTAGAAAGAGAGAATGAGTTGGATTTGTGATGGAAATTCAATTTTGGAGGCTGCAACCATCACTTTGAGAATCGCTGCATTAAAAGGAATATGACAAGTAAGGCAAGGGAAACCATTCCAGACCGTAATTTTTGGAAAATATAATCTGGTACTGGTGTCATGTCCTGACTATTTCTGTAGCTTTTCACAAAGCATTATAACCAGTATTTCCAGCTTTAAGAATTAGCTGGAAATAAGGATATATTTTCTTGTGGTATTATGACATGATATTCTAGTCCTGGCCAGATATACCAGCAAGAGAAATTTTCATGTGATGATCTAGAACAAGTGTTCTAAAATGGGCTGTAAAAATAAATAAATAACTAAGATTACAAATGCAACAGCCTTTGCTTGAATTTGCCACTGCCACTGGGAAAAGACGGAAACAAACAGATGGACTTTTAAAAAGGTTTGTTTCCCTACAACTCTGATTTATACAGGCATTTGAGTCTATTACAATGTTTTGAACAACCTTGTGGTCTTGTGCAACTGAGTAGGTACATTACTTTGAAAGAGATCATGAAGCCTGTAAAAAAAACTTTCAAAATATCCACTATCATAAAGGAAATTTTCCATTGGTAAATGTGTATTATAGGGCACAAGAGGTTCCCCAAGAGGCTGCCAAATATAAAAAATATTCTACTCTTAAAAAAAAAAAAAGAGAGAGAGAAAGAAAACAAACAAAAAAACCCACTACGATGAGAACTCCACAAATTTTTAACTTTTTGAAAGATATGTACAATAATACAGTACTACAGGTATTATATTATACACTTCATTTTACGTAAGCATGCCCCACATATCTACCTCAAATGTAAATTAACGCAACGTTTGTTAAGATTAGTCACAAAATTATGCTATTTTTTTACTCCCACTACCTTTATGTACGTGGAGAGATTGCCTATAGTGGAGAACTAGCTTTTTAAAGAAAATCCTTTTATTTTGAGAATATGTATACAGTCCTGCTGAGCAGCACAGTTGTTCAGAATCTTCTTTCAGATTTCTATCTTCCACAGACTGGAAGGGTAATGGACTTATATGATCCTTCTACTTTTTAAATTTGTGAGTCAAAGCTCTGTGGGAGAGAACCACTAGCTCTGCATTGAATGCTGTGGGTTTAGTGACGTCCAACAATGTACTTTTGGAGTAACTCCACTAAAGTCAGTATGTAAAACCCATGTGAGATAGATCTGGATTTATTTAAGCTTTATGTTTTATTTTTCTATTAATTTTATAATTTTATGCAGACTATTTTTTGACATGCAAATCGATACAACCCTTTTTAAGTACTTTGTCCCATACTCCGCAATGGAGAAAATGAGAACAAATAGAAGTAGCAGCCAGGCACTTATGCCAATTCAGCGTGGCTAAGATACTAAGATATAAAAATAGCACCTTGTTGACTAGGATACAGAGAAACCAATTCATCTAAAATCCTGAGTTTTCAGCTTTATATATGCTCCTTCCATTGCACTGTGCAGGTTCATTGGTACTTTGTGCTGTGGTGCATTTTGCAACCTCATGAAGAAAATTTTCCACCTAGCCAGTCTAATGGACCAGTAAATATTGTTAATGGCTGTTCTGCATTCCCCATAGCAGCGCAAAGCAGCTGGAACATACTAGTTAATATGAACAATAAAAATTAAAACCATGGACACTAAATCAATTGGTTGACTCTTTTGCCAAACCATAAATGTTTTCTCCATCCTAATTTGAGAAGAAATACGAGGCAAAAAGCTTTTCCGGTCAGCATGTATGTCACCCCCGTGTTTGTTCAATTTTTGACTTTGGCTATTGAGCAATTTTCTGCGCTTAATTTCTGCAAATATTTGGTAAGTCATTGACTGAGGGAGTTTGTGAAATGCATAATTTGGAGTCAGATGTGTGAATTTTCACAGGAATGTATGTGTGTGAGCACAAAGCCACAGTAATACATAAGTGATCTGCCTGATGACTACTATCAATGCTCGAATATCAGGTTCTCGATGTAAACCATGCAAGAGCATATTTACTCCATCCCTGTTCCCTAAGTTCTGAGAAAGGCTGAAGGCGGAATGGGACTGGTTGGGTGTACAAGCAACCTTGCCATACACACTCTGATTTGCAGGGCAATATGACACAGACATTTCCCTTGGGTATAGTGGTTCTGCATTCCTTCAAACTATTCACTTCATCCCAGAGGGTAGAGTAGCCCTCTGAGTCTGAAAGGAACAAAGGAACATTGTTTTCTGATGAAATTAAATGTAACAGTAATCTGAGATTCTGAAGACAGAACCAGCCTGCAGTATAATTTGAGTATAATGTATATCTATATGCTTTTGCCTCTGTAATCTTGTGGCAAGCAGGTCTATGTCATACTTAAGTGTGAAAAAAACATCTGAAGAAAAGATAGTTGTTTCCTAAATTTGTCTGGGCACAGAAACTGCCAAATCAAACAAACTTTTCTTTTCAGTTCAGATATTTCTACCATCCTCCTGAGTTAAGCTTTCAAAAACATGAGTTTCATTTCATTGTCTGTATCGTTCAGACTACGTAAATAGAATGATATTTTGGCTATATGTGTTTTGTTTTCGCAATGCTACTTAATAGTACTTAGTGGGGATGTAAATCAATCACAGTACGACAAAAGGTCAGCAATGGAAGCCTCAGAGAGGCAGGAAACTTATTTTGTGCTGACTTGCTCTGTTCCCTGCTAACATAGAGGCAAAGAGAGAAAAGAGGAAAAGCAAAGTTGAAAATTACATTACATAGAGGGTAAGTAATCCAGTTCCCAAAGAACTGCTGATTTGGCATTTGGGAAGGATGGAGATGGTTTCTCTACATGATCTGAAATAATTGCTTTGTACTTATTCAGGGTTCTTCCCTTTTTTCTTATACCATATTCAGCTTTTTCACATTGTTCTAAGTTAGAGTACCAGCTGACATAGGGAGCAACTCCTGTCACCTATGTACAGCACACATACAAATGTATTGTAAACCTGGAGGTGCTATCACCATTTAAGTATGAATAAGAATCAGAAAGCATGTCACTGCTTTGGGATCTTATTTAATTTAGAAAATCCAGGAAAGGTTCTGGTCTGTGTTTGTGTTTTCACATTACATGCATACACACATATATATACATACATGCATATATATGTACATACACACATACATACAAACACACAAAGCCACATATACACCTACTAAAGTCAATCCTTTGTAGGGAAAGTTGTAACTGACAGATTCCTTCTGTTTGTTCAGCACAGTGAAGTGGAACTTTTAAAAGCAAATCTGTTTTCTCAGCATGGTGAAATGGATTTTTTAAACTCAAAATTGGCCAGAATTCTCTAAATAAAATTCTCTTCTTCATTTGCCCTCTGTAAAGCTTAAATGTCATTCAATATGTTGGTGTTTCAACCCCGTCAGAACTCCCAATACTATCCATGTAGTCTCACATTTAAAACCTCCATGCTGGTAAAATCCTGTTCCTTTTTATTGCCACTTACATTTATCCTGAATTAAACATTTATCTTAAACTAAACCAGGTCAAAGATGTTCATAGAAATTCTGATACCTTTCAATGTGAGAATGTTGAATGATTGAAAAATATGATATTCAATAAAAATAGACTTGTAAAAGTCCTGTAAGAGTCAATTTTGAACAGTTTACCTATATTTATTTTATTTTTGAAAGTCTTTTATCTGTACTAAAGATAGCCTTCCTGATCTATCCTGATATTCTAAGTCTACAGAACTGAAAAAGCAATGATCATACAAATACGAACAGGATAAAAAAAATGCAATAGATGATAAATAAATTTGTTTACATAACTACTAGGTTTTCCTGAAACCCAGCCAGCTAGGAGAGGTCTTCAAAAGTCACCATTACCTAACACTTGTGGGTCTGTATCCCCACAATGGAGTGTTCAGGGGTTAGGAGACAAGTCACCGTGTTATCGAATTTGGTATTGCAGGGCAGGAGCAAGGAAGAAGGTGTGTGAAGCCCCAGGGGTGAATTTATACTCTACAGAAATTCTGTTCAGGAAGGAAGATATATGTCCCAAATCTACATCCATTTCAGGGAAAACAAGCCCAAGGACAGGGGTTGTCAAAAGAATATATTCCATCCCTGGAGGAGGTGTGTGAAACATCTTGAGAGTTAGCTTAATTTGACAGTCTTTGAAACTGAAGAGAGCACAGGAAAAACGTAAAGCCAAGCAACACATTACTAGATATATGAGCATGTAATGGCTATTTTCCTATACTGTCTCTTTAAATATAGAAGCTGTTTTGTCCTACTTTGTGATAAAATTAAGTTTTCTTTTTAAACATTTACTTTGGCATTTGTCTAATGATGAGTGATTTAGGAGGTCATTAGGCATCAGGAATCCTCAACTGGAGCATGGACACAAAATTAACACTCCATAGAAGTTATCAGTATTATTTCTATAAACTCTTAGGCTGGAGTATCTGGAAGTCTGGGTGCAGGGATAAAGAGATATGAAGGGGAAAATACTGTTCAAAATGTAGTGAGGAATTGTAGACTGTAGGTGTCTGAGTTTTCGCAATATTATTTTCAATTATTTTTTTATATTGAAGTACAATGTAACTCCAGTAACTCAACAAGAAGCAAAAGATTGTGGAACCAATACTCCTCCATTTTGTCAACACCAGTAAAATTAGTTATCTCAGCACCACTGTCAGAAAGGATTTAATAGGAATGGGATTTATTCATTCAAAAACACAGACAGGTACCAGGAAACAGAAAACATATAAAAGAGAAAAAGTGCAGAAAAAAATGCAGAAAAAAAATAGCTTCCATCCATGCCCTGATTTCTATTCCTCTAAGAACTCACGTAACTTCAGTTAGTCCAGTCTGAAAGGAAGCTCTGCTATCATTTTTTTCAGACTTCTTCATTCTTAACTGGTTGCAAAATCTCTTTCCTAGAAATCTGCTCCTTCCTACAGTATTTGCCTTGAGGAAGCTCACTGATGTCTAGACAGTAGGTTCTGAGGAGAAAAAAAAATCATTATTGTGTTTCCCCCCTAGAATTTTACTGTCTTTGGAGATTTTGCTCCATCTCTTCCTCACAAGTGAAGCTGGTCTGTTATTCTTCTCTTAGGTTGTGTTAAAGGAGCTTGTGTTGAAATTTGTTTCATTTCCAGTCATTTTCACAGGTTATTTCAGAAATCCCTTAGGCAGAATTCAATATAGTTACATTTCTTTACTTGAAAGATTAATATATTAATAAAATAAATATATTTGTGAAGCTTATTTTTCAACAAAATTAAATCATTGTTTTCAAATTAGTGAATAAAACTTTTTGTAAGATGAAAACTATCAGCATGAAACACAATAAAAGTCTGAGCATAATAAAAAATTAAGCTAAGCATAAGCGAGGCTTTTAAAAATCTGTTAATTATGTTAATATTTGTACTTGTCTTTTGATATTTGAGCTTTAGAGTTTTAAAAATGTGTCTGCCATATGTCTTTTTTTAAAAAGAATTCAAAAAGAATTTGAAAGCAGAAATTCCCACGCTATATCTCTCCTGATGCTAATGCGCTAATAAAAACCACTAAAAGAATCCTGTTACGAACAATGACATAGCAGCTTGTATACTTTTTTAGCTGTTTTAAAACTGTCCTTAATCAGTAACAATACTTGGTACAAAATCGTAAGGCCTTGTTCCACAGTAATATACAACACAGTGGAAATTGTGCTGGAAATTAGAGTGGTGTCCTACTGAGAGAGTGAAGCAGTGAAACTGTCTTGGAAGACTCATAACAGAGACAGATGATCTGAGATAGAGTTTTTATGCTACAAAGGGAATATGAATAAATGCTTGTTGCCTATTGTAGCAAGGACAGAAAGGTCTGATCCAAGATATCCTTGCTGGTCCCATGTTCCTAAAATCATTCCAAGTAGAGTTTCCTACGTAAAAATTAACGTCTGATAAAAAGCAATGGCTAAAAATCGCCTGGTAGGAGATTTGCATCCCAGTTCCTGCACTAAGATGTTCAGAAAGCTCTGAGAAGCTTCTAATTATCTGGATACTACTATAGCGTGGGTCTTTGGAAGTTCATCCATCACAGCTGCCAGATCATGTCAGCTGTGACAGCATTTTCTGTGATCTGGGTAGGCCCATGGTAAGACCACCCACTTATCCCATACAGGCCAAAGAACAGGTTTCAGACTAATTTTCTGCTGCTAAGGACTCATCAAATTTAACTGATGTCCCTAAAACCAAGTTTTAATATTGTACCTGAATCACCATGTTCCTCACCTCATGCGAATTAGGAAATGCTTAATGATAAAATGTTCATAACTGTACTAAGTAGTCTTTCATATTTTTGTGTTCATAATCACCTGAAGGATAAAATCATGAATAAAATGACAATGTGACTTCAAGAAAGATCACAAAGTGAAATTTTTATGCCATTTTCCAATTTGCCTTTTATCTTTTGTGGGGTGCTGGTGAGAGGGGAGGGAGCTGGCATCCAGGGAAGTAACTTTGCTTCTCCTGAATGATAGCTATATCTTAGAGCATCCTGCTAGCTCATAGGCACCTTTGCTGCAGTACAGCAAGTACTTGGGAGGAAAAAACTTATTTCATAAGAGATTAGTCACAGCTATAATTCAGAAGTATATGGGTTATATGTTTTCAATTACTGGAGGGTTGAGGTATCAAATCATTCTCCCTGGCTTTGCTGAGAAATGTTTTATGATGCTGCTTTGTTTCCAGTTGATAAGCTAGCAGCTTCTTGTGGCTGCAGGAAAGATTCCAATGACTACTTCATCTGTATTAAACCATTTGTCACGGGGAGTTAATGGATTAAATAGACTTCTTTTGTGCTTGTGTGAATTTAATACAGATCATACTGTTCAAGAAACACACTAAAATCAAAAGTATTAACGCAAAATAATAACAAACCATGTAAAAAATAAGGATATGTTAGGAAAAAATCTAGCTGCAATGTTATCAGTTGTAGCTAGTAATTCACTAAAATATTTCAGATATGAACGCAGGAGGTATTTTCATTTATCTTTTTCCCTCTTGGAAAATAGTATTATTTGCATGCCCGTTTCTTCATTTTTATTAGATATGTAGAATTCCAGAACAGTTTATATGAAGAGGACTTTTTGTTTCTTTTTAGTTTGGGTTGGGTTGGGTTGGGGTTTTGCCAAGATTAATATCAATTCTTTTAAGAAATATCAAGGCATATATGCAAATCTTTGATTTCAAAATGTTCCTCTATGGAGAGTTTTCTAAACGAAAGTTTCACGGCGTGGTTCACGTTAATCACAGGCGTATACTCCTACAGGTTGCATCAAGGACCTATGATGAAATGAGGCTGAATTTCAGTGAACCAAATAGATATTTTCTGTATTTTAGCTATGTCACTCTGTCACTTCTGAATAAAAATTATATTATCATAAGTATAGTCTTTCTATTTATATAAGTAGGAATTTTTAAATACAATCAGAATTAAGATTTAAGGGTTGCATTTACCTTATTTCCTCGTATAAGAAAATAATATTTTGTTCATGAAAAATGGAAAGCAGTCACTGAAACGAATGTAATTAAACTACAGTTAAATGTTTAACTGATTGAAGATAGTGGACTGAAACAAATAATATATCTACCCTACAGAGCAAAATATCTTCTCTATGGAACATTTGTGAAAAAAAGATTACTTTTCTTTGCATGGCAAAAATATTCCTTGTCTCCCTTAGGTCCTACAGCAAACCAATGGACTGTAGTGAATCGCCATTTTACATACCTATTTTATATAAAAAATTATAAAAAGTTAATTTACTTTATCTCCAGAATGTTTTAAAATAGTTATGCGGTACAAAAAGTATCATTAATGAAGCACAAGCTGATGTGAGTTTAGCAAGAACTGCCTCTGCACTTTCCTAAGAACTTGACAAATATCACCAAATGAAAACTTTCCAATTAACCTGAAATTTGAATACTATTATCTCATCCTTCTCCACACTACCAGGAGAAGTACAACCACAGTTATTAAAAAAATAATAAAAATTATGCCTTTCATTCAACAAGGCTACGTTTTCAATTCTATAGTTGTAGTTACCAATGGGGCTAAAATACTAGTAGCCATATTGGAGCTTTTATATATTGAAAAGGACATATGTAACTATCTTTTCTTTCCATGTGCCAAAGCTACCTAGTAAACACTCAAAAACATCTCTAGCAGCCATTAAAATTTCAGTAAAGCAGTTAACAACTTTACTGCAAATTAATACTGAAATGACACCATCATACTTGCATCCAACTACATGCACTATGTACAGTATATATAGTGCATGTACTATCCATACTGTAGGCAAAGAAAACACTTTGTTCTCCTGCTCTACTTATCCTTCAGATTGTTTCTCTACACAAAGTTATGAAGTTTGCCCCTTTGACCCCTACCCCCAGAGGAAATAGATCTATATGAGATAAGAAGCACCAAATTAAGTGCTTCTATAATTTGATTTAGGGTAACAAAGAATACAACCTGTCAGAATCCGTGTCCCCTGCTGCACGTCAAGTAGATAATAAGCTATCCTAATGAGGCAAGTAAATAAGTCTTGGTGGACACATCTTAGTAAAAAGTAATGAGTTTTTAACCAGATATCTAGAGCCTTATCAGAACCTCCTTATGGAGGCAGAAGTACCTCATTACCAAAGCTATGCATTCCACTAGGAATATGTTAATTTTGGCTTCGTGCTGTTGGTTTTTTATAGAATTAGCAACAAACTTGCTTGTTGGTCCTTACTATATGTCTAGGCTGTGCTCTGCCACATCAGCCTCTGATTGCAGAACAAAGACTCTCCCCACAAGCACCCATGGCCATCACCGAAACCTATGCAAGAGTCACGTAACAGGCCAGATGTTGAAACTTGCACAGGTTTATACAGCTGAATCAATTTGGCTGTTAGTTTTTCTTCTCCAACAGAGAAGTCGTTTTTGTCTCTCCTGTTAAGCACCAACATGAAATACATCATTAAATATTTGCTTTCCTGCTTGTGGTTTGGCCATAATGGTAAACGAACAGATGTGTCACCTCTGTCTCGGTCTGTATGGTGAGCTCTTAGTATGCTCTACCGGTCACTGTTAGAGACCTTTTTAACAGGTGGTAGCACTCTGAATAAATGTACACAACCCTTGAAGATTTGCTCAGAGTAGATTGAATCACATTCAGATGGGAATCTTTGAGGCTCAGTTACAAAAAGTCAGCATAAAAAGCCCATGATTCTAAATTACAGTATTATACAAAACGTGTGTAATACCGTGTAACCAGCAGAGAAAACAGTGCCATGTGGTATTTAAGCTGAGAGTGTAAATGAAAGAATTTGTGCCATGCAACCCCTGTTGGGGGATTTCCATTAAAACACCCATCTGTGAATCAAAACAGCTTATTTGAAACATTTGTTTAAGCAGTACAAATACATTAAAAAACTAAATCAGCCTAATACCAAAATGTAATAAGCAGTTTGACCCCTTTCAAGATCAATTATTTTCACAAAGTAGGTTTCCATCTTCAGCATGTTGGCAGAATGTCAGCATCTAAACAAAACCGATCACAATGATCTCTGTTTCATATTTTGAAGCATTTCATTACAATGAATGCAAAAGCACCCAACTGGATCGTATTACTATTTGTATCGTTGAGAGCCAGTTAGACATTGACCAAATTCTTTCCCTAAACAACGCAAGAAGAAGAAAAAGTTCTAGAAATTGCAGAGTTCTATTACAAGAACTGTCCGCTGGCTGCTGAATAACCGTGTCACTGAAAGCACTGGTTCAACATTTTGGATGCGTACTTTATCTCACAGAGAAGGTATGTAAGCCAGGTGCTGGAGATTCATCAAATCCTGTGCCAAGAAAAGAACACGTACCGTGCCATTGAATAAAAAAAAGAAGGCTAGGCTTTTGGACAATGGTCAATTAACCTTTTCCACAGCAGTCAGAACAGGAAGGGAAAAAATATTGATCCTGTCATAATCGGTAACTTCTGTATGAGGCACGCAGCATGTATTTCAGACTCACTTTTGTTATTCTCCTATACTGTCAAAATGCTAAAGTGTTTTAACACAAATAAATGGTCATTTCACAATTTAGCAGAAGCAGAAATGTTTCGATAGGATGCAAATGTTTCAGTGTTTCATAAAGTCTCCTTCAGTGTTAAAAGATAAAATGTTGGAAACCAGAAAGTGTGACTGACTGTAGGATGGTATTGACCAGTGTATTAGGTTTTCTAATCTGACTGAAATTCAGAAAGTAAGTCATTGGAGAAGAGGATGAGGCAGACATTGTTGGTAACTTTATTTATACATGAGCTGCATGTTAAAAACCAGGGCTCTGGTTTCCTGACAATATCTTAAGAATGACGATTGTATTGCTGGTCCTTTTTTTGTTTAGTTGGTCTAACTTTCAGTTTTTATCTCTAAACAAGAACACAACTTCTAATATGTGTTACAGAATATTCATGAAGATTTACAGAGGTCTTTATGAGCAACTAAAAGTACTCTGTGTGCATGAGACGATGAACAGTTAAAGTATAAGGTAGAGGTTGTGCTTTCCCCCACCCTTTCCACAGACACAATAAAATTTCCAGCCACAGTGAGAAGCAAATGAAAAAAACTTTTAGTGAATATATTATCTAATAAACACTGAGTTTTCTGTTCATAAAGTGTCTTCAAGCTGATTCTGATTAAAAATATTCATTGTGTTCTGTACAGATGCCTGGAATAAATTGCTTAAAGTGATTTCAATTAGGTATTGATTGTTTACTTCAGCTAGTAAGTACTAAATATTTAAGGTTTCTGATAAATCATTGAAACATCAGATATTTTTTTCCTTTTCCTCCCTGCGTCACTGTAGCTTTTAAGTATAATCACTATTTATCTTTGTTTAGTTATTCTATCTGCATAGAGATAGTGCAGTTTCTGAGGATCATTTGAAGTATAAAATCAGTTATATCAAACAGCTGTTAGCAATGCAACTAATGCTCACGACAACTAATTGTCAGCATTTCACCAATCATTTCAAAAAAGCAAGTACACTTTTTGATTGTATAAAGAAGAATGTGTTGTTTTAGTTGGTTTTTTTTTTCCTTAACACTGTAAGAGTCCAATCCTTTTGGCTAAAGAGAATAGAAAAAGGTAAAGTAAATCTGGTCCTAATCTTATGTTGTATGATCAAAACGTTCTGTCTGAAGACAGAACCCAAACCGACAATGACAAAAATCTCTGTGTTCCAGCTATGAGGAAAGACAGTCTGAGAGACCAAAGTAAAATCTCACGCTCTTTCATTAGCAAGCAGCCAAAATCAAGTTGTCCAGCCAGGTCCCAGAACACTGCATGTCTGTACAGCGCAGCAAGTTGTCGTGCTGAAATACTGAGTGCCCAGAAGCGAGATAGTGCTATAAGCGCAGTGCTGGTACAGCTGCACAGGGCTGGCTGCGTTGCCTCCAGCCCTCCAACTATCTCAGTCAACGCTGTATCTGGCCGCAGTGTGACAATATGTTAAACTGCCTGCCTGGCTTCTGGTGACAGCTCAAAAATAGTGGCTAAATGATGAAAAGTGCCAGTCCAGTTTGCTTTTATTCTGCCGTTTCAGATATGTTCAAGCACCCTGATGAATTGAGTTTTTATCAGCAGCTTCATGCCAGATTAAGCTTTGTCTGTTCGCCTGCATGGAACGTCAAAAACATAAAAGTTGGCATAAATTTGATATCATGTATTCTGGCTAATTTGACAAAATAAAAGTGTTTGCCCAAGCCCATCTAGATCAAATTGGTTCTTCATTTCTGCGTGTAACACATAGGTCTGATGGGGGACACATGACCTAAGGACGTCTGAACAGATGTTTAATGTGTGATATAGACGTACAGAAAACAACAACAACATAAAAACCCCCAAACCACAGAGATCTGCACAACACTTCCTTCCTTACTTGGAATCCAGCGGATTGCTTACAACTGCCCTCTATTGCTATTACATGGACCTGGAAAGAGAAACTGTGAACGCACTAAGCTGATCAGCGACTAACATGACTGATAAGAGAATAATAAATGCAAGTGTTTATGATGGCCTCTAAATTGCCAACATCTGGGTTTTTTCCCAACACTCAGTATTTAATGTTTTAAATTCCCTACCTTGAAAACAAGTAAAGATGAAACAATCTCATGTTTCATTACATCTTTTATCGTAATACGTTTGCATATATTCATATAAAATACCATATATCTCACTTCCATACATAGCTAAGTGTATGTATATAAAAAATAATATATTTTTTAATCTAAGATTTATGTTTTTGGAGAAAGTTTACAAACATCATTTCGGTCAACCCTAAAAAGTCAAAACTGGAAGGAAAAAGAGAACAAAAATGTTTTGTTCTTCCCTCTCATCACTTCAAAGCCTCATGATTTAAAAGATCATTGAACATGTCGTCTTGGCAGCTGTCATAATCTACAGTGTTGCATTTACTTTTATAAAAAGTTCAATCAATTATGAATTGTGAACAAATGACTAAAAAAACGCACAGTCTTTCCATGAATGATACACAAGAGCTAAATTTGTCAGATAAACTGTTCCTAAAAATATTTGGCTTGGCTCTAAGCAAAAAACAGATATAATGAAAAGTAGACTGTAGTTTTTATTTTTTCTTTGTTTTACTGAAATATTACTAGAAACACAGTTAAAAAGGGTTTTAGAGCTTTTTTGGCAAGTATCCCTTGACATCTTGAGGATTTCATTTATTGTGGGGGGGGTTAGTAGGCTGGAAAGAAGAGATAAGTACATGTAGTCAGACCAAGGCAGTTACAGTCCTTAAAGTGTGGCTTTGCCCTGTTAACTGACTGCATTAAACCAAAAATAAAAAATAAATAAATAAATAAGGATTGGGGGTTTCTTGTTTATTGTGTCTCAATGATTTCCATATCACATCTGCTCAGTTCTCAGTTTAAATGTAAAAAAGCTGTGGTATTTCCCTCTAACTGTTCCGTTCTCAAACTCATCCTAGACTATGAAAGTGAAGCTGGGTTTTTTTCTGGCTCACACATCTCCTGCAAAGACCCTGCAATCTGACTGTTGTTAGGAATTCGGTTGATGATGTGCCAGCTGGAACCAAGTCCGGTTCATTCCCTGAGAGCTGCATTGGTTCTGCAGTGCAACAAAAGTCACAAGTAACAGCAATTTGCTTCAGCGAAGAGGCTTGAGCACATCAACAGATAAAGTAGCACGTGCCTCAGAAGACCTTTGTTACCTTCCTGACTCTGCTGATCTAGATTGCTTAGTCACTTTGGACAAATCACTCCACTTGCCCTTGCTGTCGTTCTTACATCCATAAAAAGAAATAGTTTGTCAAGTAGATGATCTAAAATAGGGCAGAGACTGCATAATAATTACTTGATGTAAAGATAGTCAGGGAAGGGCTAACTATATGCAGCCTAATCTTCTTTTAAATTAAAAAAAAAACATGCCTACAAATATTTAAAGATAGAATAAAGCTTAATGTATTTTCTTATAAATTGCACACTAACTCTCACTGGGAGAAAAGGAATACCTAAATATCTAATCATTCTAACGTGAAGTAAATTAACATAAATAACAAAGCTGAGGACAGGTAATGCATAAAAACATTAACAATTATCTACCATTTTCAAAAACATTATTATAGAAGTTATTATTCTCTATCCTATAGAAAATTATTTGATGGTATCATAAAGGCCTGTACGATTTCTTAAATAGAACTGATTTAAAACTAGACAAAAGACTAAAATGAGGAGAAAAAAGAAAAAACAAAGAAAAAAAAAAGAGAAGATGGAACTGAAAACAAAAGAAAGAAGACAAATGCCTATTAATATGCCATTCACACTGGGCCAGCAATACTTATATACTTGTTGCATGCACTATGCTAATCTGTAAAACACCTTTTTTTCCTGTCTCACCAGGTAAGAACAGAAAAAAGATTTCACAATTTCTTTGTACTTAGATGTCTTACGCCTTTCTTCATCATGTGGCTAAAAGAAATTACATTTAAACTCTCTGCTGAAATCTTTAAACTAATAAATTTCTAATTCTCCTCATGACTTGGAATGTTTTTGTGTTGTCCACTGGGGTTCCTGTAAGACTCAAGAGTTAGACACCAAGACAGGAAGAGGGGAAATACAGATAGTCTTTGGTGCCCTTTAAATTGTTGATATTCATGCCAAAGACTTGCATCAACACAGGACATACACTTGCCAGATGAGAGAAGTCATGATGAGATCAAAAACTATCACCAGCAACTGGCTATTTAATAATGTTATTTTAGTATAAAAAGCAAACTGATTATTGCAGCGGACATTTTACAAATTTACAAGCTTTGTTGAAGAGAGAAAGTTAAAACTCCAACTGGGAGCATCTGTTCATGAATGTCTGTTGAAGGACAGAGCACACATTTAAGGACTGACCTTGAAGGTCAGTACCTTTTCTGAGGCTTCACTTAAAGTGCTTGGGAAGGGAGCTCATGAAGATGATCCTAGAGCTGATTCTAGAGCACACTAAAAGGAAAGAGGTCATTCAGAAAGAAACAAATAATATAATTTGTCTCACAGTGGGGAAGATTCTTCCTCATTTCAGATCTATGCTATTTCATCAAAGGTGACAAAGCAAGTACTAGGTACCATGTAGTCTGAAGGAGGAAATATGTACATATTAGGGCACAACAGCCTGAGTGTTTTCCTTGGCTAGTCCAGCCTTATGACTGACATCTACTCACCAGTGAATTTAATTTACAAAGGGCAAAAATTTTCTCCTGCTTGGGAAAGAGTCAATAAGAGTTAAAGATATAATGAAAAACAAGAGGATAGGTTTCTTCCATTTTCTTTTATTTTTTTAATGAAGAAGATCCAAGCAACTTTAATGATGTCTTTGGTTTTTTACAGCCCTTAATTCTCCTCCTCAGCTCCTGGCTGTTTTGTTTACTGGCTTTCTGTTTACTTTTGTTTTCACCATTCCACCGAGCTTCTCTAAATTTCCAATACTTCTGTCACGGATTACACTTAAGCCCTACTTGCCAATTTGTTATGCTGTTGAAGGCTTTATTGTGAAAAAAAAGGAATCTGTATGAAGATTTTGCAGACTTACTTTTAAAAGAAGAAGCTATTGAAAATGACTGGATAGAGAATAAAACCAAATCCTCTATTTCTCTATGAAAGGAATGTGCTCTCACACATATAAAACTTTACAAACAGTTATTTTTGCTAGTAATAATTTAACTCTTTCTTTCCTATCTTAATCATACTCTTTCACTTCTAATTTCTTACTAGCTCATCAGAAGTGATTTCTTCAGAGAGGCTATAAAATTATAATCCATTTTAATAATCCCTTGTAAAGAGATTGCAAGGATAAAAGTTTATTCATACTCCCCATTTACGTCTTGATAAAAAAGGGCAAAAAAGATAGCTATGAATTCTTTAGATGATATCCTGTCACACGGTGGTTGCAAAGTCATTACATATTAGTAAATAGCCTATATTACTAAGAGAGCAACAGAGATATTGTTACAAGCGTCATTCTATACCATTCTTGCTCCTCTGTGCCTGTCATGATCTCAGTACTTCTCATGTACAACACATGGAGGAAACTTAAACTAGAGTGATGAAATATGTAAGGAAGTGTCTGCTGGTGTTCAAAATTGAACCAAACATGTCTTTAGTCCAAGCGGGCAGATGTGTAAGTGCCTGTGTGCATGCCGGTGCATTGAAAAGGTCAGCATCTCTAAAGAAACAAGTGTGTTTGACAGAGGTTTAAGCTAGGCTTCAGAGTGAGAAAACCGGAAAATACTCATGATTTTATCACTCTGGAGAAAAGTATACGTAAGTATATCTACACTGAAAAAAAGAAACAGAGATCAGCAGTCCTTGAGGTAGAAGAGATGTGGCTGACAAGCCTATATGGCACAGAGCAGCTCCTTGTGGGACTCAACTCAGGTCTAGAAACAATAGAGATTCATCTGAAGAAAATGCATCTGACCTAAAACATCCTACCCTTGCAGGGCAGCCGTACTACTCAGCTAGCTAACTCATCCAGCCGCAGCGGTCTCACCCCAGCCACAGGGGAGGCGCACACACACTCATTTCTGCGTTTCCTTGATTAGTCCAGGCAGAACCATCTCAGATCACCCTGCACCTGCTGGTGTAGGCACAACCTTAGAAAAAAGTTGCCAAGTCCCTTACAATGCACGCAGCTGTGTGAAATAGTTGGAAGCTTGCACTGGAATCGTTGCACCCTCTGTTTAAGCCTTTTTTTCTACTATATTGCTGTGGCATACCATGGAAAAGGGATGTCATTCCTGCAGGAGTGAAGCAGGGTGTAGCAGAAGGCAAATTGTCCTCTCAAGCCAAGAGCAGGAGCAGCAACCAGGAACCTCTCCAGGCCTTTTACTTCAGTTCCACAGGACTCAGTTCTAAAAACAGAAATTAGCATACACAAAAATGCCTGTAATAATACAACATAAGAAAAATAATCTTCTAAAAAGCATATCTGAAGACTTAGAATGAAATATTTCAACGGGTCCCTGGTATAAGTTTTAAATAGTAATTAAAGTGTACTTGTTCAGTCAGGCTGAATTCACAGGATGACTAATAGCAGATACTCACTATTAGCACAGCAGTTTAAATAACCGAAACTGTAGTACATTTTCTGTTGTCCTTTTTTAGTGTAAGCAATACGATTTACAGAAGATTTATACTGAGAAATTAGTACTGTTATTGCAAAACTAACCATTGCAATATTATGTATTTTAAGCAAAGTAGATTCCTTAAAATGACTTTCAGCCTTTTATCATTTTTTCCAGTATGTCAGAGGCTCAGAAACAGAAATACACTCTGGGGGCAATCAGGCACAAACGTGGCATTTGTTCTTTAGCTAAATACAATCTCTATTTGGCTGCCTCCTTGTTACCTTTGAGATATAAATCCTCATGAGGCCTCAGTCAGATGCAGTAATGTTCCAATAAGTCAATCTAGTGAGATGCCTGTTCTGATTATCCTGATTCATCTTCAGTGCAAGCTGCTGATATATGCGTGTAATAATATAGCAGTGGGGAGTATTGAAGAAAATCTGGCTTTTATATAATTAGACATTTGCTATAAAGAACTACAGAGTCATCCTAGTAGACACAAACCAAGCTTTCCTTTGTGTGCTACTGAAGCATGGATAATTTGTTATCCTTTGTGTTCAACAGATTTATTCCTTTGCTTTGCTGATTATATATGTAGATATCAATAATCAAAGACTATAGAATTCAAACAACTATGACAAGATTTGAGGGTATTTGAGCACGTCTTTCTAGTGTAGGTGTAATTTGTACTGTGAGAAAATTGGATTTGCTGGTATTATTTATTCTAGCTCCTTAGACGAAGAAAGCTATAGTAGCAGAAGCCATTTATGTGATATAAACATCCTAATGAACATGAAGGAGCTTCCAGGAAAACATTTTGTAAGAGTAGAGTCCCTAACCAATATTGCCACACTGGCAAGTGTTTCTAGTTTAAACGTGGTCACAGTCTTAGTCACTACACTTATTCCAGACAAATACAGTTTTCAGGGGAACTTGAGCACCCACCTTGTGGATTCCCAATAGTAAGAGTATCAGAACCCCTGCATAATTAAGGAAAACGACTGAAAAAAATCTAAATAGTTAGAAGAGGTCAGCTCCTCTGCTAAGTAAGTCTGAGAAACTGAAAACCTTCAAGAAATGAAGAATAAAAGATGCTTCCCTGAAAAACTGAGATGTTCATCTGTGTAGATAGTGAGGAATAGGTGCCAAACATTATTACTTTCTAAGAGAAAATTCCCACTTAGGGTCTGTGTATCTGCCGAGAGATGCATTAGAACAACTGCCAAAGTTTTGAATCACAAGAGAAATGTATCCCAACAGGAGAAATTCTACATACCTACCTCCCATTGATTCCAATATCATGAAACACAATTTCCACATTCAATAAATATTTTCACTGTTGTAAAGACCATCACGGCACTATTAAAATTATTCTGATTTAAGCTAATCACCAGCTGGTTCTCCTAATGGAGTGCAGACATGGGCAGGATTTAATGGCACAATAAATAACCACAGCTAGGGGAGTAGTCCTCCCTGTGACTAACCTGCAGTGCCCCGTGCAGACAGTGTGCCTCATCTGCATTTACTTAGAGGGTGAATTTGCTAAGAGTCAATCACTATTAGTACTGTACACATTGAAAATAAAAAATCAATTGCCTTTCTCTTTTTCCTTTTTTTTTTTTTGGTCTATATAGGCTTCTTCAGCAGCAATCTACCTTGATCTGTTCTTTGGTAGCACATCTGAGGAGATTTTCCTACTGAAGTGCTGCCATCAAGCTAGAGGCAGCCAAGAAGGCATAAGTGATCATTTAGGGTAATGAGGAAATCCATATACAGGCACATTTGGCCACTAAGAACATAGTGAGATATAAAAATAGAATTATTTCAAACTACAGAAATTCTTTTCCCTTCCCCATCCATTGCATTTTGCATTCCATAGTTAAAATATTTATGTTGCTGTGCATCAGCTGGATTCTTCTCTGGACTTGGGTACCTGATTGTCTTGTAGCTTGTAAGCACTTGCAATCTTATTGCATTCTTTTCCTCCACTTAATGCAAACAGAATAACCATTTACAAGTCTTGATGATAGAACACTATAAAATGACCGCAGGTGATGAGAGAGCATATTGGATTTCACAGGAATGATTGATCAACACTGCTTTTTAATTGGCTCTAGTAGCTAGCTATCATCACTTACAGGAGATCTAAAATCGATGGAGATCTTTATGAAATGTACAGACGTGTCAAATGAACACATGCATGCAGTATAATAACAGCTATGATAACACTAATAAGTCTCTTGCAAAAGGCTGTGCAGCAAACTCCCTTCAGAAATTATCAGATACAGCATCAGACCTGATAGAAAATCCACAGGGGAATCTTCTTCTTTGTATATATCATATCAGACTCCAAATACTTTAAGTAGCAAAAGGATGCAAAGACAACATGGGAAGAAAATCTACTTTGCAATATCCTTTAACTTGCAAGAAAACAAAGACTGAGAGTGATCAAAAAAACCCCCTATTTTGGCAGTTTCTGCCTGATTGCATGGAACAACCCAGAACAGAACTAGGGAAAATATTAAAGGCATGGAAATTAAGGATTTCCACTTAGGGGTTTGCAGCTTAGTCACCTCTATACCAAAAACATAGCTATGTACTCATGTAAGCAAGTCAAATGGACACATATACCTACTTGTCTGTGCATTGGTGGAGTTTGTTCAATTTGAAGCCATAAATACTTGTTTCTGCATAAACACTTTGTAAAAATGAGATGTAAGCTCTTCCTGTTCAATTTAATTCCATGTTTTCGTAATATAACACAGAATGGCAACTGTGCCAACTCTATACAGAACCACAACTTGTCTACCGACATCAGTGAGAGACATCAGAAAAAGCAAGAATTTTTCCCACTGTGAAAAAATACATGTCAAATTACTCTCCTTTGTGAATGTGTAAATATGTGAACAATCAATAAAAAAATATGGCAAATATTCTGGAAATATTGTTAATTTATTCTGACAATTGTAGTTTAGATTTCTTTCTATCATACCTCAGAATGTATGCAGTTACTATAAAAACAGTGTAGGATATTTTATAAAAGAATCTAACAATGAGTCTATGCTGTAGTTCTCTCTTTTACTTTTTCTTTTGAGATATCTGGGGAAATCTTCACTTACAAAAGAGAAGAACATGCTGTTTGTTGTGCCAATTGTAGGGGAAATAATTTTTCAAAGCAATTGTATTACATATTTTTAACCTAAATTAGTGAAATAGCATACAGTTGCAAGGTTTCATTTCAAGAAGTGTGAACCCCTGGTTGATCTTTAGTTCATCCCATAGTATATGCAAAGGGCAGGAATTCTTACAGACAGTTTAATCCTGGCTGAATCATGTAAGTGTGAAACGATATGTGACTAGCATAATTAAATAATAAAGATGCTATAGAGGTATCAGTTTTTATATGTCTATACATCATTGTGTACACATAAGGAATGCAAAATTTTTCTCAACTGAGCTAAGCACACAAAGTTGATGTGCGTATACATTTGCTGGTGGGAAGCATCCACACTTAGATCCAAAAGCCTCAAATCATCACAACCTCCAAAAGTCTTGCAAAGTTCAGGAATATTTGGACAAGGAAACTTGAAGATGTACCTACACTCCACAAATGTTTATGTCATCATTCATACCTGATTTCTTCTATACTCAAAAATGAATATTTTTTTCTTTATTCTGAAACTAAATTAATAATTAAATTTAAAATCTTAGGCAGAGTTCATTAGACTAAATCAAGAAGATATGGCGCTTTTTCAGCAACGAAACAGAAAACAACAAGTAGAATTAGGATATTAATTTTCATATAGTACATCTGCTTTATGAAATAACTTCTTATGCAAACAATATCTTTTACATCCATCAAGTAAGGAAGGGAAGCTTCCCACAGCTCAGCTGACCAGGCAGGTCCGTAGTGAGGATGCAGATCCCAGGTCAAGCCAGAGAGCCAGTTCAGCAGGGATGGGCCAGGGCCAGGGAGGTGCAAGGCACAGGCACAAGCACAGCCGCGACATAGCTCGGGCAGGGACCAAGGGTGTAAATCATCATCCAAGCAAAGGGAGGCTCATCTCATCTCTTCTCACTACTTTTGTGTTTTCCCAGAGGTCTGATCCAAGGTTACATGGCTGCACCACATCAGAGCAAACTTTGAACAGGGTCAGCTAAACCCCTGAGAGGGCTGCTATGAGGTTGCAAAGGATGAGTACAAAGAAAAAAAGTTCCGGGCAGTTAGATCCTGCTGCACTCAGGGCCCTGAGAAAGAGCATGGTCGAGAGCGAAAAAGCAAGAAATTCGTTTCAGGTTTCACTGAGATATCCTAGCAACAGTCCAAACTGGCGACTGTAAGCAACTTGTTTGGATGAAGCATATTTATTAAAAACAGTGTGTGACTTCTCTTTGAGTCCAGGACATTTTGAATCATAGCATTTGACTTCTGGGGAAAAAAGCCCTGCAGATTTCTAGCTAAATATTCCCCATGGGCAGTTTCCACAATGTGCTACTGTTGTGCTGTATGAGAAATATGCTTCTGTCATCTTCTACCACTTCTCTCTATAGATTATGTTTCCTGACTGAACTATACCTCCCACCACACAGTTGCTGTGCTTGCTGAACTGCTGCAGACTGCCGTAGACATCTCCATCCATGATGCTTGCAGAAATGTTAGCTATCAGTAAAAGCGTACAGAGAAGACTATATATGGACAACTATAGCTCTCATGAGAAACAAGTTGTTGTCCAAGAAGCAGGCTTTTGTTATTATAGTTTTGAACAAATAAGAGGCATTTTTGTTTCACAGATGTTTTTTTAAACAGATCTTAATTTCCCTCATAAAACTTCTTTCTTCTCCCTCAGTTACACAAACATGACATACATATGACTCACCTAGTTGAAAGACCGCTTTCCACCAGAAGACATTTTATGAGTCAATTTCATAGAATCATAGAATCAAAATGGTTGGGTTGGAAGGGACCTTAAAGATCATCTAGTTCCAACCCCTCTGCTATGGGCAGGGACACCTTCCACTAGACCAGGTTGCTCAAAGCCCCATCCAACCTGGCCTTGAACACTTCCAGGGATGGGGCATCCACAACTTCTCTGGGCAATCTGTTTCAGTGCCTCACCACCTTCATAGTGAAAAATTTCTTCCTTATATCTAACCTAAATCTACCCTCTTTCAGTTTAAAGCCGTTCCCCCTTGTCCTATCACTACATGCCTTTGTAAAAAGTCCCTCTCCGGCTTTCTTGTAGGCCCCCTTTAGGGGCTAGAAGGCTCCAGTAAGGTCTCCCCAGAACCTTCTCTTCTCCAGGCTGAACAAGCCCAACTCTCTCAGCCTGTCTTCATAGGGGAGGTTCTCCAGCCCTCTGATCGTCTTCGTGACCCTCCTCTGGACTCACTCCAACAAGTCCATGTCCTTCTTGTGTTGGGGGTCTCCAGAGCTGAGCGCCGTACTCCAGGTGGGGTCCCACGAGAGCGGAGTAGAGGGGGAGAATCACCTCCCTCGACCCGCTGGTCATGCTTCTTTTGATGCAGCCCAGGATACAGTTGGCTTTCTGGGCTGCAAGCACACATTGCTGGGTCACGTTCAGCTTCTCATCAACCAACACCCCCCAAGTCCTCCTCAGCCTCAGGGCTGCTCTCAATTAACTTTCTGCCCAGCCTGTATTTGTGCTTGGGATTGCCCTGACCCATGTGCAGGACCTTGCACTTGTCCTTGCTGAACTTCATGAGGCTTGCACGGGCCCACCTCTCAAGTCTGTCAAGGTCCCTCTGGATGGCATCCCTTCCCTCCAGCATGTTGACTGCACCACACAGCTTGGTGTCATCAGCAAACTTGCTGAGGGTGCACTCAATCCCACTGTCCATGTCGCTAACAAAGATGTTAAACAGCGCCAGTCCCAATACCAATGCCTGAGGAACGCCACTCATCGCCGGTTTCCACTTGGACATCAATCTGTTGACCACAACTCTGTGACTGTGACCATCCAGCCAATTCCTTATACATTGAGTGGTCCATCCATCAAATCCATGTGCCTCCAATTTAGAGACAAGGATGTCATGTGGGACACCGTCAAATGCTTTGCACAAGTCCAGGTAGATGACATCAGTTGCTCTTCCTTTATCCACCAATGCTGTAACCCTGTCGTAGAAGGCCACCAAACTTGTCAGGCACAATTTGCCCTTAGTGAAGTCATGTTGGTGGTCACCAATCACCTCCTTATTTTCCATGTGCCTTCGCATAGTTTCCAGGAGGATCTGCTCCATGATCTTGCTGGGCACAGAGGTGAGGCTGACTGGCCTGTATTTCCCTGGGTCTTCCTTTTTTCCCTTTTTAAAAATGGGGGTTATGTTCCCTCTTTTCCAGTCAATGGGAACTTCACCGGACTGCCATGACTTCTCAAATAGGATGGAGAGTGGCTTAGCAACTTCATCTGCCCGTTCCCTCAGGATCCACAGATGCATCTCATCAGGTCTCATGGACTTGTGCACCTGCAGATTCCTTAGATGGTCTTGAACCTGATTTTCTCCTACTGTGGGTGGTTCTTCATTCTCCCAGTCCCTGCCCTTGCCTTCTGTGACTTGGGTAGTGTGGCTAGAGCATTTGCTGGTGAAGACTGAGGCAAAAATGTCATTGAGTACTTCAGCCTTCTCCATATCCCAGGTCACTAGGTCTCCTGTTTCCTTCCAGAGAGGGCCCACCTTTTCCCTAGTCTTCCTTTTATCACTGATGTACCTATGGAAGCTTTTCTTGTTGCCCTTGATATCCCTGGCCAGATTTAATTCTATCAGGGCTTTAGCTTTCCTAACCTGACCCTTGGCTGCTCAGACAATTTCTCTGTATTCCTCCGAGGTGACCCGTCCTTGCTTCCACCCTCTGTAGGCTTCCTTTTTGTGTTTGTCCAGGAGCCCCTTGTTCATCCATGCAGGCCTCCTGGCATTTTGCCTGACTTCCTTTTTGTTGGGATGTATTGCTCCTGGGCTTGGAGGAGGTGATCCTTGAATGTTAACCAGCTTTCTTGGGCCCCTCTTCCCTCCAGGACTTTGTCCCATGGGATTCTACCAGGCAGATCCCTGAAGAGGCCAAAGTCTGCTCTCCTGAAATCCAGGGTAGTGAACTTGCTGTGCTCAGGTAATTTATCAGATGATTCTTAAAATAAATAATAGCTTATTTAATTTCTGCCTATTATTATAGCCAAAATTTTTACCTCTGTCCAGAACACAACAGAAGAGGGTTACCATCGGTATACATGGGGCTGGGCAGCTCTCTGGCTATTCCTATGCCAAGGAAGACAATCGCAGTAGATGGGCATAGTGTGAAGAGATTCAGCCTCCACAGCCAACCTGGTAACTATTTGAGGGATCTGTCAAGCTTTACCCTTGCAACAGTACTGCCTGCTCGTGAAAATTTTTAAGAATAGAAAGAAGAATGGATCAAGCAGCACTTTGTAAAGCATAAAGAGGGAGAAAAAGATCATAGCTGTGCTGCATCCTCCAGTGTGGCTTATGTGGGTATGTAAATGAAGTCAGACCCAGATCATATGCTGGGTGAAACCAAGCCTCTGAATTATTAAATATTTTCATCTCTGTACTTTACAGAATTATATACTAACTGGGCTTCTATTATATTCTAACAGCTAAATCCTAAATTTAATTTTCATTTAGTCTCTCATGCAGGGTTTAATTTTCTCGCAGTTAAAGTTCATTGCATCACTGCTTCTGTCTTCTCTTTTTAGTTGCTTGAGTTTTGTGTTGAATGTTTTCAGAATTCAGATAATAAAGAGGAATAAATCAAGCTGTCACCTTTCTGAATGAGACTGACAAGACTCATCAAGATAATGATTGAGTACTGTAGGCAACATACAGCTTAATTTCTGATTTCTTTAAGTCTATCTAACATTAATATTAATTGCTTAGCTATTGTACTTAACTCAGGGTTAAGTACAAGAGGAAGAAAGCATTACCTTGGTCGTGCACATACACTATTAGGCAAGCTGGATTCAGTTTCAAGATAACACTAAATTGTCCTTTGGAAGAGGAGATAAACACTGAAGGAATTAAAATATTAGAATTATGTACCTTTTTTTTCACATGGGGTCAGAGTCATGACTAACATCATCTATGGTTAATATTAACCAATCCTTCCCCTAAAATACTGTTTTAATTTGCTTTGCTGAACTTGAACCACTCAAGTTGATAATTCCATGCCGAAGAACTGTGCCTCAGGCTGAAATGTCTTTGAAAATGTCACTTAAAACAGTTCAGATGTTTCTGAGGACAAGATCAGAGAAGAAAAATGTATTGTTTTCCCCTTACTGAAAAAGTCAATACAATAGTTTTGTGAAGATATTGTACCATCTCTCTGTTTCAAAGCATGAAATGGAACTCTAGTCATAATAAGCCCTCTCTTAGTGAAAATAAACTTAAATTTGGATCAATTGCATATCTCTGAAAACTGCACTTTTCTTACATTTTCAATATAAATGGGAAGAATTTGATAGTTGAATTCCCAAAGGTAGCATTTACGTTTTTCCAAAGGTCCATTCCAGGGCAGAAGGTACCAAACAGGAATATATACAAAATTCTTCCTCTTAATTTCAAGAGGCCATTATGGCTTCAGAAACAGGAAATCTGAGCTCTGAATATAAGTAAATATTTGTACTATAATGGAAAGAAATATGATGTAAATTAAGAGATTCAAGTTAAGGTT
Organism: Phoenicopterus ruber ruber; assembly: GCA_009819775.1. NCBI lineage: Eukaryota > Metazoa > Chordata > Aves > Phoenicopteriformes > Phoenicopteridae > Phoenicopterus > Phoenicopterus ruber. The sequence continues at coordinate 47,499,042 of CM020215.1, forward strand.
GCACAGGCGAGTGTAACTATGGAGTTAACTGTCTTAAGGGTTAATGATTACTGAGTGATAAGTTTGCTTCTTTAGTGTCTTTATTTACTTGGTTATGCTCATTTTAATACAGTAATACATCACCAGCATGCTATACATGCACACACACATGTATATGAAAATTGTTATTATTGGTGGCAAAATATAAAGCAAGAATACTTTAAATGTTTATGGCAGTGAGAAAACAACAACAGCTGCCTAATCAGTACAAACAAAAGAATGAGATGAAAAGAAGCTAAGAGGAAGAAAGAAAACTTAATTCAATTCTGTAAGCTTTTCTCTTGGAAGTTTCTCTCGGAAATTAAAAACGTTTTTCATTTTTTGCACCAGAATGATATCAGTCATATAATTTGGACTACTGTTCCATTGTTCTGCCAGCAACAGCTACAGCAAGAGGACATAGCAATGGATTGAAGTTTAGTCTCTTAGTTAAAAAGAGCGATTCTAATAGCCTGAAAATTAGGATCATCAATAGAAAAAGTAGCTAATTCCCCTTCATTTTTACTGTTTCACCAAACCTTTGTTTAGATCTAAAAATGCTTGCCTTTTTCACCTGCTTACTTATTTTAAGCCTCTACTTTTCTCTCTTTGCTCTAGCCAGGCTTTCAGACAAAGGTAATTTTATAACATGTTTGGTTTTACTTTTTTCTCTGTATGAAAGCTTTAAAGACTTTGGTATTTTGCTAACGTGCTACATATTAAATTTCTTCTTTTTCACTTAGGATTGTTCTATAATCAATTAATCAGTTTGTTCTTTTACTCTCACTCTATAGTTATTCTACTAGATATAATAATTCTTCTTTAAAATCTTGTCTTGATATTTAAGTTCTTAAAAGGGCCACAATAGAATCAATGCATGAGGGATATTTGAAATTCCAATAAAAATAGCAATATTCCACAGTCCATTTACCAGAAAAAATAGTGATTAATGCTGTATAATTTCCTTTATATTTTCTAGTCTCTTCTTTCTTTTGTTTTACTTTTGGAACATAAATCTTTACTATCTACACAGAACACGAAATTAATAGGACACATGATTCTTGTCATAGCAGAGCCTGTGTCTATTTAGGATTTTGAACATGTCTGAACAGTAAGATATTAATTGAAAAGCTTATTTTGTGTGATCTAATTTTCCTTATGTCCTGCGCCAAGCATTTCAGAGGTTTGACGTTAAAGTGGGTGGTTACTGATGAAATGGTCTTCCCTTGAACTTTCATCAGAAGGTTTTATAAGAATGAGAAGTTAAAGGGGTAATTATCCAGCACTTTTTAATGTTTCTTCATTTTCATTGTCCAGTAAATGTGAAAGAATATGAGGACTGTGAGCAGAATGACTGGACAATTTGAACATAAGGTTTATTGGGAACTACAGAAGTATCTGCTCTTTCACTTTCATCTTTAGGTGCCCCTCATAAGAACAAGAAGGTTCTTGTCATGCTTGAGACATAACTTTGCTCTCATGAGACTGGGTAATGGCTAGACAACCTTTTGTGTTATATTTGCAGACATGCAAGGTACATTAGAAATTACTGTGGGCAAAATTATGTGGCCATACATTATGCTGAAAAAAATTCTATCTGCCATCACTATGCCAATATATCCATGACATAGACTCAGTTACATCAACAGAAAAGAAGTTCTATTAGATTAATTTATGTTGTTGATGGTGACAATGAAGAGAAGATGAAAGAAAAATCCTTTTGTCATCTAATGCTTTGTCTGTGTTGGTGGTGGACTCCACTGTAACAGCAGTTTCTGCAGTGTAGATAATCCCTAGAGAAGACTTTTGTAGCCTCATGCATAGACACATTAATTGTATTAATTAAACCATTGATTTTAAGCTTATATGTTAAGTACCATGCACCTTGATCCACAATTCTGCAACAATGAATTTGAAATATATGACATTAAAAGACTACTTGTCAGGCAGTTAGACAGCTCTTTCAAGTAAATACAATTTATTGGTAACTTTATTTACAAGAAAAATCTAGCAAGACCTCAGCTGACAAAAGAGAGAGAAGCAGCATAGTCAGCATTTGTATTACTTGTACTACCTGGGGGGGACCCACAAAGCAAGTGGAATAGGATGACAGTTGAGAGTTGTCTTGGGGTTTCACCACAACGCCACCTCTCGCGTCTGTTTGTCTGTCATTCATCTAATCCATATAATTTATATCAATTCATTATTTAATTTACATCATTAAATTTAAATATTATTTAATTTACTATATAAAAATTAATTTCTTATTATAGTTACATCAAGCACAGGAATAATTTGCTCAAGTGTAGGGATCTACAGTGTAAAATCTTTAGAGCACAATTCATCCGATGACCTTTGGATGTCAAGTTTTGGAGATAACCAGATGACTCAAAGTGCCTTTATCACTTCATTGACTATAGTGCAAGTCTTGGGTATTCAGCCTTGAAATAGATCATTTACACCACCGATAAGCTCTAGGAATTTTATGACTTATTGTGGGTTTCTCACATGAATATTTCTACATCTGAAATTGTCCTCTTAGACATTTTTTACAGTCTATGGAGATGTTGTCAGTGTACTCAACTGAATCCACAGTGCAATGAATCTCATCCTGAAGTAGATGCCTACATTTCATCAAACTTAACCTTAAACTAAAATGTAGACAACTAAAACTAGGTGAGATAAATCCCATAAGGGGCTCAAATGCTTTTCCAACTATACAGAACATTACATCAGGACATGGGGTAATTAGTCTCCTTATATTTGAAAGATGCATAAGAAACGTTTCCTCATTTCAGTGACTAGCAGTTGCGCTCTGGGAGGGAACAGATGTCCAGTTAACACAAAAAGTCTTTCAAAACTTTTCAAATTACATGAGAATTTCATTTTGCCTTTAACTAATAAGCATTTCTAGCCCTCACTTTGAATTCACTAAAATCCTTTGCTGAGATAAGTCTGCATGTGCTGCAAAGAAGAAGAGTGAAAGACTGGAGAAGATTTTTTTTTTTTCCTAGTGAAAAGAAAAATATTTTCTTAGGATTGTAACCAAAAGAAGGTGAGATAATTTGATAAATACTTTTCTACTAAATTACGTTGATAGAAATATTTATATACCAGTTTAACAACTTTTAACAATAGAAGCAAATGTCATTTAAAGGAAGTTAGAGCATAGAAGCAACTAAGACTTTTTAAATGCACTTTATTCCAGTGAGGGTCATTACAAAGTTGAAAGCATTGGGAGATCATTTATGAGACACAGATTTTTTTCTCTTACATTGATGACTGGGCTGACCTAAAAAAACAGGTGAACTATCTTACAAATTATTCCAATTTGAGCTGGCTGATATTTTTAATCAGAAAATATTTATTCAAAGTCTGATTTTTTTTTTTCCATTGGATCATCTCTTTTTCAGTGAATGTTCATGGAAAATAAGAGATTCACTGTTAACATATCTAGTGTAATTTGTATTCTGAATGTCAGCTTCATTTTTGTTTTGTAACCTAGGACATATATAGCATTTAACTCTGGCAGGCCTACCCCATACATGAATAGTCAAATCATTTATCTGCGTGCTTGTGCTGTTATTTTATATTCCCCATTGAAAATTCATTCTTGATTATTAATTAGATCAGTGAAAGTGATCTCATTACCAAATGGTTAAGGTGTTTACGGTAGGCATTTCAGGATCCACTACAAATTTATTGTAGACAACTAGGATGAACCTAGTTACAGAGCTGAAACTTATAACTGAGTTATTAAAGTATTCATGTGCAAACTAAAAAAAATCTCTGTGTCACTTGCAATGTCAGTGATCGACTAGAAGTCTTTTCTCATGTATAGCTCATGTTTTTCTTTTTAATTTCAGCAAGTTCTGTAAGGAGGGAAAACCACTTCCCACCCCACTCTAGTCTAAACTTTAATGTTTTAATTTGGTGGAAAGAGTAATACACAAAACCACAGGAGAGTTAACTCAAGCAAGTAAGACCCCTAGGCTATATTCCTCCTACTTATGTGAATGCCTAGAAAATGAAATATTCTAATAATTTTACTGCTTTTTGTTTCATTTTATGAGCCTCACAGTATTATCACTTGCAAATACAATGAGGATGGTCCCATGAGAAAGATCAGAAATTCCTTGTAGGAATCCACAACTCTTGGAGCAAAGATGATTTTTGCATTGAAATTAACTAATGGAAAACTGCATGGTTTTGCATGTTTTGAACAGAAACACGAATGTCTTGGAGAAAAAGAAAATCCCAATTACCGAAAGAAACTCTGGAATATGTCCATTTACACCTCACTCCTTTCATATAATTCAATGGGAAAGCTAAAAAAGAGCTACTCTACAGAGAGAACAAGTCTGTTCTTATGGAGATACAATAAAGAAACCACTAACATTAACAACAAATACATTAATTGAAACTTTCGTCTTTTCAGACTTGGCTATGCAACATAGCATTGCTTGCAGCGGCAACAATGGCCCAGCCCAGCCTTGTGGATGGGCATGCAAAACCCCACTTAGTTTCTGAGACAGGATTTTCCTGGATGATGCGAAGTAGGAAACTAATACACACTACTGGCCTTTGATAACCAGCCTGAAGGAGGCAGGAGCCTAGTGCTAATGCCAAAGACAAACATCAGTGACCGAAGTTTACAGTTTTAATTTGAGAAATGCAACCTTTCTTCACATGTAGCAAGCACATAAGCTTGTCCACTTTTTAAATTTGTCATATCACCATCACTGAGCCCTTCATATCCCTTGACATAGCTCGTTAGTCATAACCCTGTGGAAACAGAGTGCAATGTGTGTCCTCCCATGGATTTAGGCAGAACAGTCTGCCTTCTCTTTATGCAGCTTGTGTAAGGTACAGGGAAACTCATTATTTCTTCTCTTTCCCCTCTCTTCCCAAAGTGTAATGGCCGTGAAATGGAGAAATAGAGCTTAGCTTTTACCAGACGACACTTAAATATTTTGCCAGTATAATTATGCTGGGATTATATTCAACCATATTGATCGCAATGGTTTGGCAAGCACAAGAAACTGTACTGGCCAAAGCATAAAATTATGTGATAATTATATCTGTTTCATGGCTTTCTCAGGAAAAGAAGGCCGATAAAGATACATGCCCTTTCTTATGCTGATATATCAGAAAAAGCTTCTAGGTTAGCTCTGTGTAAGGCACAGTGAGGAAAGAAAGCTTCTCTTCAAAGGAAAAAGGCAGTGTTTCAAAGCAGGCACTATTCCTTTCAGGGAGTTAGATTTTAGGGTCAATAGTGCAACACAGTATGCGTCTCCACGATGCAGCCCAAGAACAGGTAGGATATTTGCTTAGAAACGCACTCGTTAACCATGAAAGGAAGGAAACAAGAAAAGGAGGAAGGCAGGGAGGGAGTGAGGACTGGAGGAAGAGAGGGAGAGTTTATCACAAACACAATATTTTAATATCAGTAAGACATAGTTTTTCATATATCTCTGAGGACCCAAGGTATCCAAAACCATTTTTTTTGAGAAAAAAGGGTTTTTCTCTTCTATCCTTCCAATTTTGTTTTTCAAGAAAAAAATCCCACACGGAATATTTTTAGTGTCTTACTACCCATCTTAACCCTTAGAGATGTTTACACTCCTTTAGTGACCCCATTTAACCAGCTTTTTAACTCATGTCACCTCCTGCAGAAACCAGCTGGCGGGTTCATTTGCACAGTAATAAATGTTGTCTCCCAGCCTGCAAAAGACTGATTGAAAGAGATTACCTCCCAACAGTGCTTGTTAACTATGATTGACATATCAATATGATACACGCTTATATTTTCAACCCTGTCCACCCCCAATTCCAGACAGAAAGACATTTTAGAGGCATTGAAAATTACTAATATAAATTCTTTCTGTAAAGATTGCTATGAGTCTTTATGTGTCTCAGCATAATCATTTTCCTCTCATTTGCCTTTCATTTTTTTGCTAGAAATCAGTATGTAATGGAGAAGCATGTCCTATAATTCCTAGGCTTCCTCCATCTTAAAGGATGGTTTAACTGCCCTTTTAAAATGAGCAAAGCTAGGTTTTGTTGTTGTCAGTTTTGTTTTAATGCACCAAGTTTAAAATCCTTCCAAGTATTGATCAGCCAATAAATGAAATATGTGAGACAGGATGGTTATCCGATTCCCTTTAGTATTTCTTGACAGATGACATCAATAAATAAGTCAGACAGAACAAAGGTGCAGGTAACCATTCAGTTCAAAGTCTGTGTAATATGATGATCACATTTTATTTGAGAAATTTACCTAACACCGTCCCTGACATAACCTTATAATGAATGGTAATCTTTCAAATTGCTCTTAAAATAGCACAGCTTGTTTACTAGCTGGCAACTATGCATTGTATTTGGGAAGCAGGATTAGTGTTCTTGATGACAAATCTGTATTGCATAAACTACCATCCCCACAGCCAGCAGTCTGCACTTTCAGCTGAAATTTATTGGCAATTTCAGCTTAAAGGCTGAAGCTGAGAAGGCTGCACTTCTGTCACGTGTTTCTGCAGAGAGAGCTCTTTGCTCATTACCAATTTCTGATCCTGAAAACCCATTAACTCCCAGCAGCAGGGGGAAAAAAAAAAAAAGTGCCTTGTAAAATGTTACAGGTGTAGTCGTGTGAGTCAGAGTTAACATTTAAAACAGCCAGGATACATGTGCAGGAGGAGTCGGGGAATTCCCACTTCACTCCTCTTACGCTTATGTACAAATGGTAAGATCCAAAGTTCTCACTCAGTTACCACCTAATCGTAGAGACGCTCCAGGTACTTCAGGTTTTTTCCTTCTCTTTAACCCCTCTCAGTGCCTGAAAGCCGGCCTGCCCAGGGTGGCTGGCACTCTCGAAGCAATTATTAGTTTCCACGAGACCTCTGAAGGAGAAGCTACTTGTCCCACTGGTGCTCTGTTTTACCCAGTGGTGCAGTGCATAGCAAACGCTTGCCCCAGACGAAGGAGCGTGAGCTCAGATCTCTTTCCCAGGAGGTTTCCCTCAGCTCTGTGCTAGAGGCTGTACAGGGTAGGAAGCAGAGCAAGGTTTGAGTCCTCTGCTGGAACTATTCCTTTCTTAGAATTACTGGAGATCTGACAGGTCTTTCTTTGGGACATTCACCTACTTCACTACAAGCCCTGCTTCCTGTTTGAAGGAATATTTATGTGGCTTTTTCCAATCACCTTTTAATGGAAAATGCACAGTCCCTGAATCATGGCCTGGAAAGCTCCCCTCTAGCTGAAAAGCCAATCCCCAACCACTTGTATATGCACTCTTGCTTATTTTTGTCCCTTCTCTCTGGTCTAGTGAAGTACATATTTTTGGCACATAGTGGAAGAGATTCAACAAAAAGAGAAGTGGTCCCCTTTTATCCATAGTCTAGTGGCCATGCGGCTCTCCCAGGGGGTACAAGTTTGAGTCCCCTCAGGCAGAAAAAGCACTGAGCTCAAGTGTGTCAGATAGTGAGAAAGTATTCGATCCAGTATCCAAAACAGCTACATTTGAGAGAACAACAGAGCTTCCTTTTCTAGCTACACTGGGGGGGGGGGGGGCGGGGGGGCCGGATAATTAAAAAAGAAAAAAAAAAAAGAAAAAAGAGTGCCTTTCTATTTACTTTGGCTCAGGTGACAATTTTCAGAACTTGAATTGTGGTTATGGAATGGAAGAAGGTAGATAGATTATGTCAAGATAGTAACACAGCTTCCCCCCCCCCCCCCCCCCCCAAAAAAAAAAACAAAAAAAACAAACCATCCAACCAAAAATGGAAAACCAAAAAGAGAGAAGAAATGTGTGAGAATTTGAAATCAATCTGCTACTCTTATTCTTTAGAGTAAAAAATCTCAGAAAGACTGAATCATTATTCAGAATGTAGGAAAACCTGAGTTAAGGAAACATTTTATTCAGTGGGAGACTATTTCATCAATAGGCCAGAGGAAATCAAGTAGATGTTGACCCAGCTGTTACTGAGGCCTGCAAGTTCTTTGAATATTTCCTGCAATTACACAAATCTCATCTGAGGAGCTACAGATTTGAAAGTAAGAGCTAAATCCTCTAAAGAATATTTCCCCAGAGGTGTTTCTTTCTAATGGAAGTTCTTCCTTCAGATGTTGGGATTGGGGTGCAGGGGAGGTGTTGATTTTTTTTTTTCCACATCTGGTTTACTCCAGAGAAGTTTGGGTTTTTGCACAAAAGAAATGCTGCAGATCAAAATGTTGCTAGCCAGAAGCGATAGCTAATATTATTCCTTAGCCTTTCCTCATTTTTCGAGACATTCATTTCCATGATGCTGAGATCTGATATACTGTATTCCATTTCTGAAGAAGCAGCTAAACTTTCAAGGAAACAGCCACACAGGGACCTGAAATTGTTCAGATACAGATGAAATAAAATCTCCTTGCAAAAATAATTTAAATTGGCCTGCACACAGCTCTATGTGAGTGATTCTGTTTAGAAAGAACAGGTTTGTCTCAAGGGGAAAATAAGTCTCACAGGTTTGCTGCTTCTCATTCAGACACTCTGTTCCGCATCTGTAGCTCTTCTACATTCTGGTGGATGACTTATGTATACTCACCAATAATTTTCCTTAAGTAATTTAAAACATAACCATAGAAGCATATTTGCCAAAAAGGGTGTTATAGTGTAAAAAGGAAGACTGGAATACATTTTCTGAAAAATGAGTTAAGTCACGTTGCTCATTGATATTTCAGTGATTCTGTGAACCTGTAGAGAATTGTAATAGAAAGGCTAAGACGGGCATGAATGAAGAGTGAATGGGGATGCAGAGGCGTCAGAAGGGATGGGATAGGGCTCCGGGCTCATCAGCAGGGACAGGGCGCTCTGACTGGCCTCTGTTAATGGCTCCCAGATCAGCCATCCGCCATCCATCACCAGGATCCCAGCAGAAAAAGGCATACCCGTAACATGCATGCAGTCACCAGCCTAGGAGAAACCCAGGACACATGAGGAGCACTTGACAGTTCACGTCCCTTTTCCACCATGTCATCACAACGGATCCAGGACTTCACACCTGGACAAGCCTCAAAGTGCCTGACTGACGGACGCGCTTCTCAGACTGCGCACATCCTGGTGCTTGTGAGCATGAGACTGTGAGAGAGTGAGGGTGACTGAGTGAAAGCTGGTTTGTTTCAGATTTTATTTTAAATAAAATCACCTTACTATCCTTTAACATCTGGCACGGATATTTCCTACATTGCTGATACATTGTGGCAATAGTATTTCCTACAAACCCCGTGGTACACAGCTATGCTATAACGATATAAATCACAAACATGGAGAGGCTTCACAAAACTCTTGGCTAGACAGAGCACCTGACATCAGTTTCTGAACTGTAGAGGAGCAACGCCAGCCCTGCAGAAAGGCACGCAGACTTCTGCCACTAAAGACAGAAAAGCGTTCCTCCCTGATAAACCAAAAACTAAAGGACTGTGAAATGCTTAACAAAATACATTGGGGAAACAGGAATACTAAAGTAAAAGAATTATAATAACAGTTGCAGTATAGACAATTTTCCTGTTCAACATTCATACACTTTCAACCAGTATTCTGAACAATTTTGTAAGATAATTAAGGATTTAAAAAAAAAAAAATAATCCTACAAATAAGAATCTCAAGAGGGAGAGGTTACATGACAGAGAGAATGACACCTGTGAGGGAACCTGTGTCAGGTTCCTCTAGTTTCAAATCTTAACTCAGCCCACAAAGACTTTGCCTGTCCCTAAACAGAAAAGATGATAACTTAGAAGCGTGAGGATTTCTTTCCCCAGGCTCCTCCCTGACTTTCCCTGAAGTCGTTTCTACCAAAGACGTACTAAGTGTTATTTCTTTGGGTGGGTAAGTGATGGCTACAGGGTTTGGAGTTTTCCAAACCTAATTGGCCTAAATAGTGTATTTCCAAACCTAACTATACTAAATAGTATATTATTGACAAATGCTAATCTTCTTTAATGAAAATGCTTCTTTGTCATCTTTAAAGCATTTTTGTTAAATTGATTAAGAAAAGCTAATGTCAGATTTGACACACTGTAACAGGAAAGATTTTTTTTCTGTATAAAGCAGAACCTTTTGTATTGAAAAAAACCTTGCAAGAACATATATTCCTACAATGCCTGAAACAAAATCAAGATGTTACACATTTACCCAATAGGATTACGGTTTTTTTCTTCAGAAATTTTTTTTTTCAGCTTTCATGAACATGAAATGTTTAGAAAATTCTGTTAGGCTACTACTAGGGTCTGAAATTTTTTCTGAGTCTTCAGCTACATTGCCAGCAGAGCATTAAACCTCAATTCAACTAATCCTTCTAATTCTAACACAGAAAATCTTCAATTTTTGAACTATTAAAGACACGTAACATTATAATTTTTAAAACCACTTAGCATACAAACTAGGCACTAAAAAAGAAAAATCAGAATATACTCAGGAGACATGTTTCTTCCAGGCCACCTGCAAAGCCTAATTCATACCAAATGCTTCTCTCTCGTAATGTAGCAAGCAGGGAAAGGAGAATCAGCTCTGATGTGATAGAATAGAAGTTAAATTCATGCCACCATTTTATTTCCCACTGAATGTCTTATTCACTGTAGTTCAGGCTATAATGTATTACAAAGGTATCTAAATCAGATTTGAGAAGAATCTTAGTTCCTAAAGAATATTAGTACCAGCACTGTCCAAAGAAATGGGAGTAAGCCCTTGTGAAAAGAGAAGGGAGATGATTTAAGGAACATCAAGGAACAACTTTGTGGTATTCTCAAGATTAACAACTCTGGGGATAGAACCACCCCTGTCACATGAATAAATATATGTCTTAACACAGAGCAGTAAAAGTTAATAAGACTCAGGAAGATATCAAGAATCCTTAATCATCCTACTCATTGAAGGTAGGTGAGACTGTAAGATCAAAATCAGATTCATGTCATAGCCAGGCTGAAAAAATTGCTAGGCTTTTTGGTTGGTAGGTTGGTTAGTTTTTATTGCTGTTCTTTCTTTCTTTTTTTCTTTTTCTTTTTTTTCCCAAATTCTTTTTTTTTTTTTTGTTTGATATTTCAATTACATTTGGGTCTGTTTTCTAGAGCACAGTAAGTCAGCTCAGCAGAGGTTGATGCAGTCTTGTCCACATATAAAATCTCTGAAACTCTGCATATACTAACGATGGCTGGGTTAGAAAAACATACTCCACTAAATATGAACATCCATGGATATTCCTACAACATTTTAAACTACAGATGATGACTAAATATTTCCCTTCTCCAATACATTTTTGTTATTTTTTTTTACCAAAATTTTAAGTATCGTCTGAATAGTCTGTCAATTCTTTCATGTTGCACATCTAATAAAACATACTGGTTGACATGAGAAAATGGTAAGCCAATATTTCTTGTCCTTTTCAGAAAGAATGCTTCAAGCATTTAAAATATTCGTTACTAGCTTTCTAAGAGTGAGAAAACCTACAATTATCCTCTATACTAATATTCCACATAATGCAGAATTTCTCCTAGGAATAGTTATTATCATTTTTATAGTACTTAAATGAACATTATGGAGCCTAATAACATACAATTTTGTTAGGTTTAAGTTAAAGTAACTTCATAAACCTGTCTAAAACCACCCAGGATTTTTGAGAATATTTTGACTAGTTTTGTCACACCTGTTTCTGGAATTAGAAGAACCTTGTGCTCTCATTTGGACTTCAGACAAAAGAGGGTATTTCAAAAGGCTTTTCTGGGAATGCTACTTGTAGCCTAACAAACAGGGCAGCAAAATGGTTCGTAGAAACAAAAGTTTGCGCAGTCGTTGAAAAGGCCTAAAGAGGGTTATGCTGCTGATCAGCTGATGCCGAGAAGAAATGTTCGTGGCAGAGTAAAGAATGGAGAATAACTAGTTTTCATTATGTTTTCTTTAGCTTAAAGAAGGGTTTCTTCAACTAAGGGAATAAAATTTAAAATTGTGAAGAAAATCTACCAATCTATTTTTGGTTTAGATCACTGAAATTTCATTTCAGAATGTTTTCTAGTAATAGCTGTATTATGAAGCCTCAGGTCTGCAGTAACTCTGCAAGGCTGTCTGCTATAATCAAATCTTGCATGCTGTGGGACTTCTCAAATCAGAACCATGAGATGTACATATATATATATATATATAAAAAATACAGAAGAGGCAAAAGAGATCACAGTGAGATAGATGCCACAGATATGATTTTCTTACTTAAGGTGATGAAGAAGAGTTATTAATTCTGTATGATCTGAGTGTTTCAAAAAGTTTTAGTTTTAATTTAACTATGATAAAATGAAGTCTTCTGTATCAGCTATTTCATTATTGGTTTCCCCCTCATTTTCCAACACATTTCCTTCTTAATCAGTGAAAAATTACAGTTTACCAAGGAAGGAATTGAATGACTGTAGAAACTTATTCTTTCAATAATAGTTTGGTATCTAAGAAAGGGATAAAAATATTTGCATTTAGTTAATTGACCAGCTATCTGTGTAGGTGGCTGGTTTGATAAGCATTAATTTAGTTTGCACAAAATTATTTGGTACATGTAACTTCAGGAATCCCATTCCTGGTTCTTAGGTGAGGTAACATGAAATTCTTTCCACAAATATTACTACTCTATAGTGGAACACATTTATACTGCTTTACCTGGTGAAAGTTCAGGTGGAAGGAGGGGTTTTTTATTTAGTTTTTAAGATTTAAAATGCTTGGTGTGAAGCATAATATTCTCGCTCCATCTCCCTCTCTTTCTATTTTTTCCTTTCAGCTTTGTATCAAAAAGAGAGCAGGAGAATCTTTTTTATCATCTCAACTTAAGCTAAATTTATCTGGAAACCTTGTAACTTTAGTGAAAAGTAGAAAAAGAGTGACTTGACTGACATATGAAACTAGGACAGTTAAATCCATCCCAATAAGTAGCGGATAAATTTTTAACTATTTTTTTTCCTTTTTCTTTATCCCCCTTGTGCAAATATCTGATACACCTCACTTCAGCAAAATTGCATGAACTTGGATGTCTGCCTTTCCCAGTACATCCAATGCAAATGAGGTGAGAAGAGGAGCTGAGGGAATTCCCTGGTGTGATATATATTTTATGAAGGTATTGAATTTTTTTCCTTGCATTTGAAAACTGCTTTGCTTAGCTTGAATAGCTTCTTCTTGGGTGAGGGGAGAGAGAAGGGGAGTGGGATACACTGTACACTAATACACTGATCCTTTTAGATGAAGAAAGTTCAGTACCATGTAGACCATTATTTTATTATTTGCACTGTAGTAGAGCCCAGAGGTCCAGTCAAGGATCAGAGGCCTATTTTTGTAATGAATAAAAAGCCAAGATTGCTTCCAAAATCAAGTAAAGACTTTTCCAGTTGTTATTGGCAAAAGCCAACCTGTGTGTTTCCAGAATAATAAAATTCAGTTACTTCAGTGCATGTTGCCTAGATCCAAGAGGTCAATAAGATTCGGGTTACTGGGAAAAGCCCTCTTTTGGCTTACAATTAAATAGTTTCCTACTATCTAAATTCCCATTGATGCTGCCTTTAACTTACTACCTTTTTCTGATTTTTGCTATTTGTATTTGTGACAGTAGATAGCAAGGTATAAAGTGTAATTCGACCCAGCATTTGGGAATGGGCTCTTCTCTTGTCTGAATTCTTGCAGCAACTCAAGATTATTAGAAAGTACCTCAGTGAAAATATTCTAAATATTAAATGATCATATTGCAATTTATATCCATTTGTCACTAGAATTACTCTGTATGCGGTGCCTTAATCCCATTGAAATTGATAACAGGCTCTTTTCTGACTGAAATAGAAATACCCTATTTAAAAGAGCTAATTCTCAAAGCTGACCGTAAATAACTTCAGAGTGCACTGTAAGAAAGTGGATAAATTCATCCATGATTGATTATTCTGTGTCTTCTTTGGTGTTATAACATCAGAAGGCAAAAACATCTTTTTGGATACAAATACATTAAAACCTAACACAACTGAGAAAAGACATCACGGGATGCCTCTAACCATGGTCTGGTTTTCCACTAACTCACTTTGCCTTGGGCAAAGCCTACCTGAATGGATTTCTCTTCTCAGTCTTGAACTTGACACTAACAGCCTCTAATTTGAGTTAGAGGTAGTTTTTGGTAAGAAAATTCAACGCCCAATATTCTTAATTTGTAGAAAGGTTTTTCTGCACACGATTGTTTTTCAGAATTCATTGCTCCCCGGGGGAAAGAAAAAAGAAATTCACATTCATCATATCTCCCTAAGTTCAACTAATGTTTCTCTAAGGCATTTCTCTATAGAATACATCAAATGAACAGTATTCTGCTCCTGAAGTGCCGTCTTTTAGACTGGACCTCATTGCTGATTTCTGTATTGCACTTGTACATTGAGGAGGGGAAAAGCTTCAAATTAAGATTATTAAAGACCAAATGAAGTTTTAAATATATGTCAAGTACCCTCCTATTTCTTTGGCGACTTACACCACTTCTCTATAGTGTATCTATGATTTAGTTACTCGGGAGCTCATGGCGTGCTCGTAGAGCATCATTCTGATTACAGAACCCTTTGAACCATTGCTGGTGAACAAATTGGAATGTTTCCACATTTTTGCTTAGGAAGTCAATTAAGTTGCAATTATAAACTTATATTGTAATATCTTGCAAATCACAGACCATAAAAACTTTTACTTATAATGAAGTCATTTCTGCTACTTGCTGGTTTACTAGCATTTCAGAGACCATAGAAGACACATAACTTGCACTATTAGTTTTAGAGGTTACTGCATCACCACTTGATTTCCACAGGGCTGAAAACAGAACCACAAAAAAACTCCTGTGCTCATACATTCTTAAGTTAATATAATACAGTAGAGTTGACAAACCAATGAAAAAACCGATTGAGGAACTGAAGACTGTAATTCTGATGCAATTCATCATGGGCTTTTCCATTATTTATGACAGTTCAGGTGATAGTCAAGTAATTGTGAAAGTGTTAATGAACTTTAATATGTTCACCAAGACTCATCCTGCTGTAAACGTATGCCATCATCTCTCCATTTGTGCATTATTGTTAGTTATTGGTGATGTAATTCAGGCAGGCAGGCAGCAAAACAGAATCATAGAATCATAGAATAGTTTGGGTTGGAAGAGACCTTTAAAGGTCATCTAGTCCAACCCCCCTGCAATGAGCAGGGAAAGGTCGTCTAGTCCAACCGCCCTGCAATAAGCAGGGACATCCTCAACTAGATCAGGTTGCTCAGAGCCCCGTCCAGCCTGACCTTGAATGTTTCCAGGGATGGGCCTTCTACCACCTCTCTGGGCAACCTGTGCCAGTGCTTCACCGACCTCATTGTAAAAAAATTCTTCCTTATGTCTAGTCTATATCTCCCCACCTTTAGTTTAAAACTATTGCCCCTTGTCCTATCACAACAGGCCCTGCTAAAAAGTTTTTCCCCATCTTTCCTATAAGCCCCCTTTAGGTACTGAAAGGCTGCATTAAAGTCTCCCCGGAGCCTTCTCTTCTCCAGGCTGAACAACCCCAACTCTCTCAGCCTTTCCTTGTAGGAGAGGTGCTCCATCCCTCTGATCATTTTTGTGGCCCTCCTCTGGACCTGCTCCAGCAGCTCCATGTCCTTCTTGTGCTGAGGGCTCCAGAGCTGGATGCAGTACTCCAGGTTGTGTCTCACCAGAGCGGAGCAGAGGGGCAGAATCACCTCCCTCGACCTGCTGGCCACGCTGCTTTTGATGCAGCCCAGGATATGGTTGGCCTTCTGGGCTGCGAGTGCACATTGCTGGCTCATGTCCAGCTTTTAATCCACCAGTACCCCCAAGTCCTTCTCTGCAGGGCTGTTCTCAATCTCTTCATCCCCCAGCCTGTACTGGTACTGGGGGTTGCCCCGACCCAGGTGCAGGACCTTGTACTTGTCCTTGTTGAACCTCATGAGGTTTGCCCGGGATATAACTGCCATGTGACAGGAAACCTGTCCTACCACAGCGCCTGTTCACAGCAATTGGAGAAGAACTAAAGTAAGCATTTAATAAGCAGTTTATACCTATTTGCACCCTGAAAATTATGAGTTCATACTATTCTATGGATAGCAAGTATGTTGTAAGGAGTTGAACTTGAGTTTTGAGCACTTTGCAAATCTAAAAAAATTGTTACGTGCAATACTTTCAGTAACTGATTCAGAGAGCTTTTTCCTAATAATTTTCTATGTCTTTTCAACATAGCAGTCACACAGGACTATTGGATATAGCATCTCTACGGAACAAATTAATGTTGGCATGCATATGCTTGAAATGAAACTGAAGTAAGGCAATTAATGCTTTTCATTTTCACTAGAAAATCACACTAACTTTATGAAGCTCACATATAAGTCTTGCAAACAAACAAAACAAAAAGTCTCTCTTGATGGTCCTTCATGTCTGACGGTTTCCTTATTTGTTGTTATGGCAGTGATTAATGATCTAACAAGTTGCACAAGGGTTCTGTGAATGCAAAATTTTAGAGCCCTAACCCTTCATAGTTTAACAGAAAATCAGGCAAAAGGGAGACTGGGTTATAAAATAAAGGCAGAGTAACAATAAAATTAGTGGTTTATATAGGGTTATTTATTTCTGTGATTTGTAAAAGACGGATCTGGATGTTAAAAACTATCGGTCAGAGCGTGTCAAGGAAAAATGTGCTAAATGGAAAGATGAAGGAACAGGAGAAAAAATGGAAGGAAATACAGAACATAAAAAACATGCTGAAATCAGGATTATTGAAAGCAGACAGGTAAACATCATGGAAGAGAGAGTATGTAGAACAAATAATGCAGAAACCGCTCAGATATATATGTCCCCTAGTTCCTTTATGAATGCTTTTCTGCAGATTCAGTCTGTAAATGAAGTTCAGCCTGGCTAAATCACCCTTGCAGCTTCCTCCTAAAGGCCAAAAGACTAGGAGGAAAGGGAAATGCTCATATTTGCTTTTTTTTTAATGTCAATCAGACATTGAAAACATCTCCAAAGATATAAAGCCTATGGAGTGCTGTTTCATGCACTTAGGAAATGTACTTCAGAGTAGAGCGGTGGTCAGAATGATGCAAGGACTAATAAGCAGCATTACAGAAAGATCTATTTAGGATCTTAGCAATATAGCATCACACAGAAGGGGGTCACCTTGCAGAACTGTATTCTGACAAAGTGACAAAGCAGTCACCATAAAGTCGATTTTCTTACAGAGAGGAGAGAAGGAGTAAATACGTAACATACATATTCTACATACATTCTTCAGAGTACATTTAAAGGTGCTCAAAGCTTTACAGAGAGCTAGTAGTAGCTCTTTAAAAGTCAAACAGGCCCCCAAAAGTGAACACATCACTGACACACACCTAATAGGTTACAAGATAATGATTGTTTATTTGATTTCTTTAGTTTTCAATTTATTATTTAGTCCTTTATATAAGTGATTAAACTTTCCTCTCTTCTCATTTCTGTTGCTAAATTGAGTTACAATTATAACCACCTGACCAAGGTGCTTTTTTTCTTCAAACTCTGAATATGTTTTGGAACAAGTACTATGTCACGGTTTAGGCCCAGCTGTCAACTAAGCACCACACAGCTGCTCGCTCACTCCCCCCTGGTAGGATGAGGGAGAGAATTGGAAGAGTAAAAGTGAGAAAACTCATGGGTTGAGATAAAGACAGTTTAACAGGTAAAGCGAAAGCCACGCATGCCAGGGAAGCAAACCAAGGAATTCATTCACTACTTCAGGCAGGTGTTCAGCCATCTCCAGGAAAGCAGGGCTCCATCACGTGGAATGGTTACTTGGGAAGATAAATGCCATCACTCCAAACGTCCTCCACTTCCTTTTTCTTCCTCCCGCTTTATATACTGAGCATGACGTCATATGGTATAGACTATCCTGTCGTTTAGTTGGGGTCAGCTGTCCCGGCTGTGTCCCCTCCCAACTCCTTGTGCACCCCCAGCCCACTCGCTGGTGGGGTGGTGTGAGAAGCAGAAAAGGCCTTGACTCTGTGTGAGCACTGCTCAGCAATAACGAAAACATCTCTGCATTATCAACACTGTTTTCAGCACAAATCCAAAACATAACCCCATAGTAGCTACTGTGAAGAAAATTAACTCTATCCCAGCCAAAACCAGCATGCCCTATTCCTAGTAAAATTAAGAAAGAAGTGACTTTTTCACAAGGCATCTTATCATTCTGAGATTTTAAAAGCCATTTTCCAGCCAAAGAAATTTCAACAAGTTATTATTTAAATTACAAGGAACACTTTCTCAAGTTTTGGAACTGTTCTGTGAGTCACAGGAAACACAATATAGATGTGCTGTAAATGAGTTCGTCTCCTTTGCTTTGCTTCCTCACTTTCAGACATTATCACCAGGATCAGGTCCGAGAATTAAATTTATCTCAGCTAAAGAGAAGAGAGTTAAGATTTAATTACAGACATCAGCAAAACTGTGATGAATATTATTTGAAAACTGAGAGGCCTCAGGGAAAATCTACAAACCAAGCATAAATCTTGCAACACATAAGCCAGTTTTCAAAAGTCATTTTCACTGACATTTTTCAGGCTTCCAGAAAAAATGAAAGAAATAAGTTTTACCTACAGCAGATCAGTGGTAACAGTAGCTAAAAGACGACATACCGCTAGTCCTATTTACATAATCAAGTAGACAGGGCTTAGAAATGATCTGTAGAGGTTCCTGTGATTCTGAGGAGCATTCACATGTTACTGATGAAGATGGTGAAAAACTATTTCTGTTTGTGTTGGCACTGGCACAGACCATGTTCAGCTCAGACTTATTGTTTGGAAGAAAGAGACTTAAAAAAAGGACTGCAGAGGGACTCCAAGTCTAAACCTGCCATTAAAGCTGCAGAGGATGTCTCTTCTGCCACAGGAAGGCAGCTGGATACAATGGTTAATGGACGTTTTAGTCCCATAATTTTATGTATTGTCAAAGTTCTCTGCTCTTGAATTCTGAAGTGTAACTTTAGATGATAACTCCTCATTGATTTCGAGGTTTTCCAACAGCAAATAACTGTTACAGCTTTCAGCAAACTCAAGTCTTCTAAAGCATCTGGAATAGGAGCTAGGGATTTGCCTGCAACATGCAGCATTTGCTAAACCTTATTGATTTGGAATCCAAAATGAAAGAAAAAAAAAATAAGAAGAAAGAAAGAAAAAGGTGGGAGGGGGGAAATGATTTTAAACCAGACTGTCAGCATGGCTTGTTTATATACCATTAGCAAGAAATTGCAACATGAGGAACATAGCTGATTTGGTTAACAATTACCCTCGAACAAACTTATCAACTTTCTGTCCTCATAACATGAATCTCTGAGCTCATTAAATGGACTCTCAATTAACAATTATTCACACTGCCAGTTTATGGTGTTAAACTGTGGCAAGCAAGATTGAATAATTAGCTCATTTTAAAGGAAAAAGGGAGAATGGGTCCTTAGTCTGTACAGAAAGTGACAGAAAAGACACTGAACCGAATGAATTCCTGAGATAAGGCAGCTCAGTGTACAGGACCACAGCATCAGTACAGGAGCGGGGGGCTGGACTAGATGACCTTTAAAGGTCCCTTCCAACCCAAACTATTCTATAATTCTATGAGTCTATGATCAATCGGCACAGGAGAACTTTCCGGACAGGGGAAAGAAAGAGGTTAATTTATATGTACAAGCCTTGAGGTTTTACAAGTGGATTCAGTTCTTAAATCTGTGTGCTAGTGACCCAATTCATCAAATCCTGTGGGATTTTGCAACTGAATTTAGAGTTCCTTGGATCAGACCCCAGTTGCACAATTTTTTTCTATATTTTCCATAGTCTCAAAGGGGGTTCCCCTGGGTATTTTTGACATCTATGTTACTACTTACTTATCTCAATCAGCCTTTTTATGTGTCAATTTGGAAACACCTGGTAATAAATGTTGCTTATTTTATCCATTAAATCTTGACTTTATGAAAAATTCATTCCTTCTTTTCTCTGGCATCAATAATAAGTTGTCTGCTGAAGATTCACTTTAGCCACCTATTATTCATTCAAACTTTACCTCATTTTCTTAGTAAGGAGGGAAGATATAAAAATCATGAATCATTCAGTAAATGTCAGGCATATGTAGTGTGTATAGTGCTTCAGGTGTATATTATTTGAACCCAGCCTTTTGATTCTCTGACTGACAATATCACTTTCAGGGTGAGTGAATTTATTTCCTGCAGTTCCCAAGATTGACTGGTACTCAGAAAAGCAAGTTCATTGATATTTTCTATTGCTTTCCTTGATGAAAGTGAGAATGAAAACATAGATGGCAACTCTTTGAACTATTCCCAGGGAAAAATCCAATTATTTGTAGGTTGCCAATTCAAAATAAATTTTGAAATATCCTCTAATGATGTGACTGAGATGTTTAGGATCTTTCAGTCCTCGATATCAGGAAAATTGAGAATTTTGGCAACTTATGTTTTCCTCTTGAAAAAATAAGAAAAAAAAAAAGAAAAAATGACAAGGGCTCCAAAATATTCTGTGGAAAGGGTATGTTTTATAACGTTTATTCTGAGCTAGTCAAATCAGGTTCTACAAAACATAATTGAATCAGATGAATTTTTTACTGCTGAAAACAAAACTAACAATGCATAATTTTTTTGTACAAAAATTTATTCTAGGGATAACTTACAGCAGTATGAAAGCTCTGAATTCCATATGTTGATATTGATACAATGAACTGTTGCAGCATCTTGCAGGATTTTACCTTATAAATGACGAAATTATTTTCCATTAAGTTTTCCTGAAAGAGAAAAACATTCTGGTTAACAAACTACTGTTCCATTTGTCCCATATCTGAAATCTAAATATGAAAGTATATTTTATGGTAAAATAAAATAAGAGCATGTATGATACTTATAAAAGAGTTCTATTCTTGTTTTTTACACAAAGCTGACTTTTTATAAAGATAAAAATAAAATTTGAGTCTTAATTTAATCATTCATAAGGTGGCCCAAAGTCAGCGCTTTCACATTGTTGTTCTCATTTTTCTCAGTGTCCTATAGTCCCACACTAGGGGATGGCTTCTGTCCTTAATGTTGTATTTTTCTCTTCTGTCTTGCTACACGTGTATGTATTTCTCTATTTGGCTCCTACAGGCTGTCATGATTACCTGCAAAGTGTTGATATTTCCAGATATGGTAGAGAAAATTGGCAAAATTATGCCAGAAACTTTTTTTTTTAAAAAAAAAAAGGGTTCGTCTTGAGCATACACTCCTGAGACAGGCATCTTACACATGCTCTGCAAAGACAAATTCTACTATTCTGAGTTTGCCTGTAGTTGCCTGATTACCAAAAAAACATTAATTTTCTGGTCTCTGACATCACTTAGCACTTCAAAATTCATTTTTTCTAGTGGCTTGCAACAACCCTTGCTATCAGTGGTCTGTTATCCTTTTCAAACATGAGAAATTAATTTAAGTATGTTGGCAATTTCTATTCAAAGGATTCAATGACAGAGGGCAGATAGTTCTTTACTACAGTCATATTCCATTAGAAAACCTGAGCAGAGAAGCCTGCTTTCTTAAACACGGCGAAGATTAAACAAGAAGAAGTGTCTCAGCCTCAGCTTTAGAGTGCCACATCTCTCTCTCACTAGTACTTGATCCCAGCCTCTGTCTCATGGCTTCTTTTTCAGGAGCAGGCTAAAGATTTCTTCTCTGGGTATTCTTGAATAGCTGCTTGTTTTCATACATGTTTTCTTTCACACAGGTACGGACCTGTAGAAGACTCCAATCCAATCACTATCTCTACATTTTGCTTGTTATGGAAACTTTTAAAAAGCCTTTGTACAATTTTACTGCTTCTGCAGATTTGACCATTTTGGGTAGCAGCTCTTGACATTTAAGCTAGTTACTCTTTAAAGAGTTCAATCATTTTTATACTCATATTGAGTGGAGAGCAGCTGTTGTATCCACCAGCTTCATTGCAGTTAAGCCAAATCACCATGATTGCAAAAAAGATTCCAGAATAAACGCATCATTTTATTTATTCAAAGTTATATAGCAGTCAGAGAAAAGAGCCAGAGCCACGCGCTCAAGCTCATTCCCCCAACCCAGGTGTTTGGCTGCCTGCGCCAGCTCTGTTGTGGTGCAGCCATTTAACCTTGGAGCAGACTGCCGAAAGAGCTCTGTGAGAAAGAGTGGTGGGGAGCTTCGCTGGAGGCCTTCCCCTTTTTGTTCAGAGGCTGCATTTCAGCTCAAGCACTTCGTTTGCCTTTGGCTCTTGCCTCAGCAGCGTTGTAGGAATGTTTGTGCCTGGATGTTTACTTTGCTGACCTTGACCTGCTGACTGGACTTCCTAGCTTGACCTGGGATCTCTCTTTTCACTGTAGACCTGCCTGGCCAGCTGGACTGCGGCTGACCGTGGTCATCATCACCAGACCTGGTCTGCTTTTTGTAGATGGGTACTGTGGGACTGTGCCCTCTGTCAGTGTGGACACTGTCCTGCCTGTCTTGCTGTTAGCTTTGGCTCCTGGCTCACTTTTCTTTGCAGAGCAAACATCTCTTGCCTTGACAATAAGTGTTAAACCACAAATGCACACAGACGTGCGTATTTTACACCTGTATAGGTGTCTAAATTGTTTGATTCTACGTCACTGAAATATTTCTTAATTGCACTTAATGTTCCCCCAGAAGTCCTTAAAGGACATGTAGGGAGAGCTTCCCTGGGGTAAGATGGCACCTCAGTGTGTTATGTTCTTGCACTTTGATGTAATTGATTAGAACGGATAACTTGTCACTTGGGCAGCAGCTTAGGTACTTAAGCGTAGTTATCTACTGGTGTGGTTGGAGTCTGTCACCCCTACAATTACTCTAATTATAGAAGTTTAGGTGCCTAATTGCCTTCTAAGTGCCAGAATAAGCAATATCAGACAGACTCAGCTAAGTCAGGTGAAGTAGTTGATAACAGAGACCAAGTCAAAGCTAACAGTTTTAGGCTTAATCTTAACAGCCTTTAAGCCTGTATATGCCTATATGGGCCCAGATTGAGAAGGAAATTCACTAAAAGCAATTCAGTATCATCCGGTACCCACTTTCAGGAGTCAGCATCTTTCCTCTACCATGTGTAAGTATTAGTGAAAAAAGAAAAAGTTTTAAACACTGCTTGTAGACTAAATTTGATAGGTCTTCTCAAGGGAATATGGGAAATCTCATAAAACTTGTCAAAAAAAAAAAAAAGACAGCACAACATGGAAGACTCTTGCGCAAACTGCAGGTTATGGTACATATGGAGAAAAGTAGCTTACATATGACAAACCTGCTGAGGAAAAGCTCTAAGTAGATCCTAGTGTAATTGAAGGTACAGTGATAGTGTTTATGATGTACATGTTTTCATTCAAGTCCCAACTTGCCAAGTCCTGTTTCTAAATAGATGAGAGCAATTTAGCTATATCATGAAAAAATGCCTTTGCCAGAGAGCATTCTGGCAAGTCCAAGGATTTTTTTAGGATACCTCAGTATATTACTTCAGTGATAGATTCAGGCCTACGCTGAAATCCCAAACTTGCCTTCTTCATAAGTTTGTAAACAGAAGTTCTCACTCATGAGAGTTTTGCCAGGCTTTGGGACACACCAGGAAGAATAACTAGGCCTCTGCTATTCCTTAATGTAGGCGTATGTATTCAAAGGCACAGCTATTTACAGTGTGTACAGGGCAAACAATGCTGTTTGGATCATTTTCTCCTGCCGTGGTGTCACACAGCCAACAGCTGGCAATTTAGGCTCAGATGTGACTCTTGTATGTTTTTTCACATGGATATATAAATTTGATCTGCTCTTGTAATTGAGTCTCCAGGAATCGAACATCTACCTGTGGAACTTACCTGGATTTAGCACTGGACAATGTAGAAGTCACATGGCTGGTTTTGTACCACCTGCTCGAGATAAAGCTGGTAATTCACTGATCAGATTGTTTGTCCTTATAAGTGAAGACATTTAACATGTCTTTTGAAAGACAAAATATGTCTGTAATGTATTGGCTTGGGTCATAGAGCTACCTGGTCTCTTTCTGTATGGTCACATCCAAAAAAGATGTAATAGTAGTTTTTGTCTTGGTGTGGCTAAGATGGAAACAGTTATGAAGCAGAAATATTTGAACAATAAGTTTAAGTCTCCATTTTTCATTCTAACAGGCCGTCTCTCTCATGTCAGCATTCAAGACTTCTAGATGACTGAAATCCTGATCCCGCACTGCTTAACAGATGTTACATGCAGCAATAAAAAAATTGGCAAAGGTGCTAGGAAATCCATCTGTAAAAAGAGGTAAAAAAAGATTGATGTTGTAAAGGTCTGCTGAAGTAGCCCACTGTTTCAGGACATCTGGGAGGTTATATCTGAATCAGGAAAACATGAACAAGCACCTAGTATTTCATTGTCACTATAGAGTCTGACAAAACTATTCACTGAACCCTGCACAACTGGTAAAGAAAGATTTTCAAAATGTCACCCTACATCTGACAGTGATAGAAAAATGGATTCCCAATTAGTTCAGTATGTTTTCTAATAAACAAGATCTCTGAGTATTCCCAGTGGAGGAGTACCGTTCCATTCCCCTCTGTAGCTCATCTCTTCATGAAGTAACATTTCTCCTAATGAAAGGAAGTATTGTTCATAATTTACTATGTGTCTGACATCAGGGGTGAAATAATTTAAATCGGGGAACTGGCAGAGAAGTTTTAAAATCCAGAGACAACATGAAATGCAGTAAACAGTGAATAATAAAAAATTTATCTCAGCAGCCTTTGGAAGCAGGTTATTTTCAGAGAACGGCACCAGTAAGAATGAGAAACTGTGACCGCTACAAGCATTGAAAACATTTGCACATATGCCTTAAATAAAAATCATGTAATTATTTAATAACTCAAATTAAATGTTAATGGAAAGATGGCAGTATCACGAGAAAAGAATTCACAAAGTTTAACTCTTCAGAACTATGGCATTACCATTTTATTTTCATTCATAGTAAAGCAATTAATTCTGCTGCCTCAGACAGTCAAAATCCTAATCTTTATTACGCAAATACAGACAATAAGTATCCTACTAACAGCTTTTGATAGTTTATATAGTGCAACTTTTAAAGCTGCAAAGAATCAAAATGTATCCTATAAATGGTAAAATTATCCAGACTAGACTTTATGAGCTAATACTTCAAAGCTATTGCACCGATGACTGTCTCAATAGCTTAGCAACAGTTGCTGGAAGCCTAGGATTTTAATAGTGAGTGCTAAATATTAGTATGAAAAGTGACTTTAGGACTCAAAGTTGTATGTGTTTAAAAATAAGCTTGCGCAAACCATGCACATAGTTTTCCTTCACTTGGTCCTCTTCACACAACAGCTTGAAAATTTCTTTATCTGGCTACTAAATATGTTTTCCCAAGTGTTTAGCTCCAGTGTTTGTTTAGTTCTGATGTATTAAATGGTTCTCAGGTACACCAAAATTCCTTTTTCTACTCCAGACCTATATAGTAGATAGATTATTGGTCACCTATATTCTCACCTTTGCAGCTCCTAAAAGGGTATGTGTTAAAAATAGGCTGAAGATATGGTTATAATTAATCATTACCAAATCTTTCACAAACTCAGTGACGATAATTTAAATCTTTAGTAAAAATTTTAAAACAATGTTTTGCTGAGAGTTTTCTTTCAATATCTTGTCTGTTACAGATACCTGATGATTATACTTAAATGGAAGAAGGAAGCCTATGGAATGTGGAAAAAGGGACAGGCCACTTGGGAAGAATACAGGAACGCTGTCAGGGTATGCAGGGATGCAACGAGGAAGGCTAAGGTCCACCTGGAATTTAATCTGGCAAGGGATGTTAAGGGCAATAAGAAGGGCTTCTTCAAATACATCGGTAGCAAATGGAAGACTAGGGAAAACATGCCCTGGAGACAAAGGATGCAGAGAAGGCAGAGTTACTGAATGCCTTCTTTGCTTTGGTCTTTACTGCCAAGGCTGGCCCCCAGGAATCCCAGACCCTGGAGGTAAGAGAAGAAGCCTGGAGAAAGGATGGCCTTCCTTCAGTCGAGGAGGATCGGGTTAGAGATCAGTTAGGCAAACTGGACACCCACAAATCCATGGGTCCCAATGGGATGCACCCACGTGTGCTGAGGGAGCTGGCAGATGTCATTGCCAAGCCACTCTCCATCGTCTTTGAAAGGTCATGGAGAACGGGGAAGGTGCCTGAGGGCTGGAGGAAAGCCAATGTCACTCCAGTCTTCAAGAAGAGCAAGAAAGAGGACCCGGGAAATTACAGGCCAGTCAGGCTCACCTCCATCCCTGGAAAGGTGATGGAGCAGCTCATTCTGGAAGAAAAGATGGTGATCAGGAGTAGTCAGCATGGATTCACCAAGGGGAAATCATGCTTGACCAACCTGATAGCCTTCTATGATGGCATGACTGGCTGGGTGGATGAGGGGAGAGCAGTGCATGTTGTCTACCTTGACTTCAGCAAGGCGTTTGACACTGTCTCCCACAACATCCTCATAGGTAAGCTCAGGAAGTGTGGGTTAGATGAGTGGACGGTAAGGTGGATTGAGAACTGGCTGAATGGCAGAGCTCAGAGGGTTGTGATCAGTGACACAGAGTCTAGTTGGAGACCTGTGACTAGTGGTGTCCCCCAGGGGTTGGTACTGGGCCCAGTCTTGTTCAACTTATTCATCAATGACCTGGATGAAGGGATAGAGTGTACCCTCAGCAAGTTTGCCTATGATACGAAACTGGGAGGACTGGCTGATACGCCAGAAGACCGTGCTGCCATTCAGCGAGACCTCAACAGGTTGGAGCGCTGGGCGGAGAGGAACCGCATGAGGTTCAACACAGGCAAGTGCAGGGTCCTGCACCTGGGGAGGAATAACCCCATGCACCGGTACAGGTTGGGGGTTGACCTCCTGGAAAGCAGCTCTGAGGAGAGGGACGTGGGAGTCCTGGTGGAGGACAAATTCACCATGAGCCAGCAATGTGCCCTTGCGGCCAGGAAGGCCAACGGCATCCTGGGGTGCATTAAGAAGAGTGTGGCCAGCAGGTCAAGGGAGGTTATCCTCTCCCTCTACTCTGCCCTAATGAGGCCCCATCTGGAGTACTGCACCCAGTTCTGGGCTCCGCAGTTCTGGAAAGATGAGGAACTGCTGGAGAGAGTCCAGTGGAGGCCTACAAAGATGATTAAGGGACTGGAGCACCTCTCCTATGGGGAAAGGCTGAGGGAGCTGGGGCTGTTTAGCCTGAGGAAGAGAAGAATGCTTATAAATATCTCAAGGGCGGGTGTCAAGAGGATGGGGCCAGACTCTTTTCAGTGGTGCCCAGTGGCAGGACAAGGAGCAACGGGCACAAACTGGAACACGGGAAGTTCCGTCAGAACATGAGGAAAAACTTTTACTCTGAGGGTGACAGAGCCCTGGCACAGGCTGCCCAGGGAGGTTGTGGAGTCTCCTTCTCTGGAGATATTTAAAACCCGCCTGGACGCAGTCCTGTGCAGCCTGCTCTAGGTGACCCTGCTCTGGCAGGGGGGCTGGACTAGATGATCTGCAGAGGTCCCTTCCAACCCCTACCATTCTATGATTCTGTGATTCTGTGAATTAGAGCTTAAATAAAAAGACCTACTAGTTACGCTGCACTACATTGCTACACTGCCACATGTAGACAGCTCTAATAGGCCTTTCATGAGGAGTGTTGAGGCATGGTGTCCTAGACTATCATGACTCATCAACACCAAAGCTGCAGCTCTTAGGCCCTATGTTTTCTCCAAACATTCTGACAGCTGTTACACTGTGCCACATCCCAGGAGTCATGGATACACCAAAAGCTCTCTTGATACCAGTGGTGATGATCTCCTATTGCTCATTCCACTTCCAGTTTGCCTGAGCCATATCTGATGTGCACTATCCCAGGGTTTCAGCTCACGTAGCCTCTCAACATGCATATCGAGCTCACTGTGTGAGCTTGCTGCAACAGGCAGAGCTTGTGACACAGGGAGAGATAAGGGAAGGAACAAAAGTCGTCAGGATGCTCTGCATAGGCAAATTGTTGCAGTACAATGGATCAGTGTCAGTGAGGTCACCATTTTCATCACCTTTGGAGAGATCTGCCAGCCATATATCCACCTAGCATTACTGGATGTCATTTACAGCACACAAACAGTATTATCACACTCTGGAAGCAGGGACCATAACTAAATCAGAGCTGCAGATGCATATAGTACATATTTTGTTCGGTGAAAATCCCCCAAACTTTCATTATTATTGCAGTTAGTATGGCTAACAATTACCAGAGCAAGTTCACTAGACACACACAAGTTCTGCTGTCCGTATGTATGATGCCCACCTCATTTGCCACTCTGGTATTTACCTGTTGGTCATATGAACATACTTGTCCCACTTCTGCATTAATTGTTCATAACTTATTTCTATATCTTAACTGTTCCTACTTTCAGTAAGCTGTTCCATTCAGGTCCTGCTGCTACATTATGCGTAGCTTTACTTTGAAAACCCATGGGGAATTCAACTACATCTAGTATTCCCACTCAGTTTCCACTAAAACTGTAAGGGAAACTGCATGTCTACCATTAAAGGAGGTTTGTCAGGCATGTTGCAAGGGCTTGTGAGACATGTCATGCCTGACAGACCCAACCACCGTTCAGTGTGGATGCAAATAAGTCATAACACAAGGACCTATGGTGTACGTGGCTGGGATAGCTCTTGGAAACAACATATACAAACACTGGCCTGGCCTGTCACCACCACAGAAAAAGAAAGGCAACCTCCTCAGTTGCAATAAACATATTGATTTTAATCAGTCCAAAACTCACAAGCATAAGGTAAAATCCTTTCTAGAAAAGAACAAGATACATTAACTAACTGCCCCACAGATTTCATTAACAAGATTAGTGAACTCAGCATGCTTTCCAGGTGTGCAGCCAGACACTTATTCTACAGACGGGAGAATGCTAGAGAATCTGTTTTAGCAGCAAGCACAGAAAGAGAAAGGGGGAGAGCGAGGGAGGAGGGAGAAAGAGAGGCACACTGCAAGGGCAAAACTAGTTTGCACCACTTTCACGGGCGCCCTGATGAATTTTATTAATTTGCTAGGATTTGGGGGTTTTTGGGGGGGGGGCGGGGTATCTTTTTTAATTAATTATGTTAGCTTGATGAATGCAAGAGGCAAATTCCTTACATTTTTACAAGC
This sequence comes from Phoenicopterus ruber ruber, assembly GCA_009819775.1. Lineage (NCBI taxonomy): Eukaryota > Metazoa > Chordata > Aves > Phoenicopteriformes > Phoenicopteridae > Phoenicopterus > Phoenicopterus ruber. The sequence goes on from CM020215.1 coordinate 47,528,319, forward strand.
AGCCACCTTCCTCACAACTCAAAAATTATGTAAAATCCAGAATTAAAATAAGCAAACCATAATTGGATCAAAATCACAGAATCGGCAATAATCTGCAATAATCAGAACTGTCTGCCCAATTGGACTAGTGAACTTGGGTCAAGGCAACAGGAACAAAATCACTTGTGACACAAAGCACTTAAAAATACACACAGAAAGAAGCGAGGTGAATACCACTTATTTCAACAAAAGGAGAAAATGCAGAAAAACTACAGTAGATTTATGCTTACTTTCAAACTATTTTCCTAGCACTCACTGAGAAGCAGACATAAAGAAGTATTTTATTCACCATATCATAATATGTAAAACATCCAGTGTTTAAAAAAAGAAAGATAATATAGAGAGGTGAGACTTCTACATTATGGGAATCATAGGGAAAGAAATAAAAATTATTTCCAAGCAATATTACGGTTCTCATAGAGGAGTCACCATTGCACAGTTCGTCCAAGACATCCATAATAAAGTAGATTCCCAGAAGCTGTACATAATTTGCAGGTAGCATTCATGCAGTTTCCAGCTAATCATACCACTTTTCCCCCAGCCACTCTGTCCTGTAAGTTCAAAGGAGTTAATGTAGTCAGGGTGGAAAGGAGCGATTTGTAAAGGCTTCATTTCACTCTCCATATAGAGATAGAGCTGGAAAAAACTAATCCTAAGAAAGCCTGACAACAATTATGTCAAAGTCTCAGGAGGCAAAAATTTACAATTGATAAGACTGGTTTAGACAAAGGGTGCTTGATCATAGGTGAAAATAAATTAATGTCAAGTAGCATGTACCATTAGTAACGTAGGCTAGGAAAGAGAGAAAGTGTGCAATACATAAGCAAAGAGAGTCTGGTCAGTCAGGCTCAAAGCATTTAATACTCGGTCAGAAAGCAGCTCTGAGGACGCCTTGGAAGCTTTAGTTAAGATACTCATTAATCTTTAAACATGACTCATTCTGAAGCAATAAAAATAATGAAGAAAACATTGATCCAGGCCAAAAGCTTCTACTGTCGCAAGGTCAAGAAATTTCTTTTATCCACAGAGAAATCCCACAACCAGAATGCTAGTAATAAAACCACCACAGATTAAAAACAAGTTACCAGAAACAGAGCAGTGAAGGGTACAATATACTTGATCAATGAATTGTGGAGCCTCTGTAATTCTTTAATTCTTTTGCCAAGTTCCCAGATAGAATCTTGCAATCAGAACAGAAAAGAAAATTGGGTTTGGTTCCACAAGTCACAAAGGTCTCCTTTCGTGAGCAGCAGGGTACGGTCCTCTGGCAGCCAAGAAACAATTCTCTCTCTCACACACATGCTAGTATTAAATAAGAAGGATGAAAGAAATCCCATGAATGTTTACACATTAAGAGCGTGACAATCAATTTAAAGATTTTTCTAAAAGATTGCTGCTGAGTCACTGCAGTGTGCCCGTAGGAAAAACAGGTTTTTGTGCAGCACGTTCTCCCCGGTCAAACAGAACTTCTAATGTAGCTCTTTGCAAGACTGTCACAAGTCTCAGTTCGGTAAAAGCACTACAAAACTGTTACAATTTTACTTCCCTGTCAGTGTATAGTCAACATGAAATAAGACCAAAAAGTTGTAGTCAATGAATCTGCAGGTGGTGCATAGTCTTCCGTTGCAATCTAAGGATATACTATACGGGAACATTACTACGGTGTTAGCAGAAAAAAATCCATTCACCTTCCTTTCAAGTCAATGCTCAAGAGTCAGTTTTTCACAGTTTGAAAGAGCCACCCCAGATTTTTTACTACTTATAATGTCACAAAGGTCCCAACTTTTTTGGGGAGGGGGGTTGTTTTGTTTTGTTGTGTTTTATTTCAGTTCACCCAAGACATGAGGTAAAGTCTGCACAACTGTCCAGTTGTACCGCTGGCTGAACAGGTGAAGTAGGGACAGTTAACTTCCAGATAGGTCACAGATCTACCTATGAGCCACTCAACAATTTATTGAACTGTAGATCCTTCATGGTACCGTTTAGAAACCTAGTGGGCACAGATGCAGTCCTCTATTTTTCTTCTGTGACAATAATATTATCTAGTCTACTCCAGTTTTGATTCTCCCAAATTTGTGTAACATGTCTAAAACTTAGATGATGACTCCTTTCCCCCTATATCCCATCTAAAAGCCTGTCTATCTGCAGAGGCCTTATTTAGATGACATTGCAAAGTAAGGTGATATATCTGGATTTTAGGTACCTATAGCGTAAAAAACATTCACACCAGCTGTTCTCCAGAGTTTGTTGACTCCACAGTTACCTAAATGCAATCTGCAAAACCTGGTCAATGGACAAAATTTCCTGTTCAGTTGTTTTAGCCAGAGAAACTGTTCATTTCACTTATGCTGCCTAAAGTCTGTCATGGTTCTCAGTAAACACAGAGATGCCTAGAGTCCATCTGACTTTTTTAATGGTACATCATCTGTTAAGAGTGTTAGCAACTGATCCTGATGTTTGGTTTCCAGAGCTAGCTTGTTCTCATCATTCCCCAACTCTCATGCTTCACTGCACGGGAGCACTTGCTGACGACTGTTTCAGGAGAATAAGTAAGAATTATTTGGGAAACTGTATACAAAGTACCTTTGTATCCCTTCTGTCATTGTTAAACAGGGCTGCTGATGGGGGCCTTAACTTTTCATGCCTACAGACTTTTTGTGTTATCTTCTCCTGCACAGACTTTGTTTCTGTTTTGAAACCTATTCTAAAACTTTTTAGCCAATTCATAGCCAAATAGCAGTTTAACAAAATGAAAATATAGAGCACAAACTGGAGACCCTGGAAGAACCACAACGATGTATCAGGCCTAGGAAAATGCTAACAACACATACCACAGTGAACCTTGATGTGTACTCTTACCTACTGTCACAAGTCGGTATGGAATTATAATACAACTTGAACTTGCACAGTTGTCAACAAGACGAGCTGTTGAATTTCTGAATATCTTCGGCTCACAAGTGAAGCAGAATTTGCTGTGTAGCAAAGTATAGCCATAATTTTGAAGTCAAAAAGGATATGGTCTGATGTATGGTTCCAGTCTGCAAAGGCCAATCAGTGCCTTCAGCATGCATCTGACCACATTGGGAACTATAGAAATAAAGTACAATCATAAGCTTCTGTTAGACAATTCAGATCAGAAATCCAATGACACACAGTTAGACGACCTGCATGACATGGCAGATGATGACAGTCTTGTTTCCCCAAGGCCCAAAAGGAAAGATTAGAGTGTAATTATTCCATAGGTTAGCAGATACGCTGATACATCAGAGGCGACATTTCCATGGTAGGAGATAGTCAACCACTCACTGAAATTTGGACACAAACTTCTGCAGCATTTTCTTAAACACTCTGTAAGCACTTACTAAACCTGCCTGTCAGAGGTGAAAAATTAAATTCTTACTAATGTATATTTAACAGTGAGTACATATCCTAAATTAAGTAGGGCATTCCTGCTGACCAGCACTACTACTGTACAGTATCCTGACCAGCTAGTACCACTGTAGGATTGTAAAATTGCTGTGAAAAACATACTGGTTTAGCTTGCATCAACATTGTGAGCAGCAGCGATATTCAGAGACTGAGTGACAGTAAGATTACTTAAATGAAGCACTAAGTTACATATACTGATGTTTTCAGCACTTATTTGTATGATTTTTTGGGACTGTAGATTTGGATGACTGCAAAAATAGGTAATAAGTATATAATTTTGCATAATGAGAGAAGTACGTTGGTTAGATCGTAGAGATCTGTAAACCTCACCTGGTAGAGTTTTAGAGAACGGTAAGTTTCCTTTAGCCTATGAAGAGTTAAAACAGAACTTCAGTACTTGGAAAGAACTGGAAAAGAATGTATATATACACTTTATATGCATACTTTATTAAGATATACGTTAGGGAATATATACTTTATACAGATACACTATATATTATACATATATATATGTATGTATACACGTATACTATATACAATGCATATATATACATATATACATGCATACACTTTAGATATATTGAAGAATATAATTAAAGACTATAATATAATTTTATTTCATTCGTAAGGTGCAAAACCAGTGTATTACTCATTACTGCAGTAGAGTTTATATGTGTTTGAAAGCACACGGACAGGTACCAAACACCAAAGCTGCAGCTGCTGTTATCGTGAAGAAGAGTTATGTAAGGGGAAATATTCTGTGTGGATTCCTTATGAAAGTGTATTTAAAAAATTGACTAAAATCCCGTTTTGAAGAAAGACCTGAATGCAGCAGTTCAGCGTATTCATCACAATGAAGTAAACTCCCAGTATTCAAAACTGAAAAATACGTCAGATAGTCACAGCTAAAGGGAAGTACAGGAAAGAGAGAAAAAAAATGCTGAGAAAGAGTTTATAATCTATAATTTCTTCAAATAAATATTTTTCTTTCTATAATTGTTACTCTTTCTGAAAGCGCTAGCTTTGTTTCTAAGACTAAAATGTTAGCAGCTCTAGGCATTCATTTACAACTACTGAGGTCATGTTTGGTTTCATTCTGACTTATTTATCAGGATATTCAAGTTGCTGAATGTAAATGACAGGACCAAAATGGAATTGTATAGTCTATCTCACCAAAATGTGGACTCCCTCATGTAGAATTATACACTCTTTGTAAAAAAATTAAGAACAAACTGGGTTTTTTTCCAGTATACACAGATCTATAAGGTAAAGGTATAAGCAGCCTTGTTTATAAGGGGTTTTCTGTCTTGAAACAGATGTTATGGTACTATAGTAATGGGTGCAAATCTTTTTTTTACTTGATCTTCTGACCTTCTTACCCAGCCTTCAGTTCAGGATTGCTCAGCTCCGTGATAACTCCCTCGCATACCTCACACTTGCTGTATGACATCAACACTTGGTTTCATAGGTGCTGCAACATAAGGGAAAAAAAAAAAAGAGAGAGAATGAATTGGTTTCAATGCAATGACATTGAGAAAGTCTGTAGAGAAGCTAAGAATTCAGTCTTTGCGGGGTTTTATATAAAACAATAACATTTTTCATGTTTATACTGACATTAACATCACAACTTTTCTTATTTTTCTCATTATTTTTGTAAGCTTGCAAAGAAAGCTCTGTTGAGGCTGAATACATATTTTCCTTGCTTTCAAAATCATGTTGAATAGAAAATGAAGCTTTAAAAGAAAGGCTATTGTGTGTGCATGTCATCTAAACAGCAGGATTATTCCCACTGCTACATACCCTATTTTTCAGAATGAGTGATCTAAATTTATACAAATCTACACATTAATTTTTAATGTAATGTAAATGACAGGCAAGAGTAAGCTGGTGTATTTTATTTTGCCTACAGGGTGTTCTTTTGCAAGCAGAAAATTAAACCTGTTCCCATTATCTGTTGTGTTTTAGTCTTAGAGCCTAGTTGTCACAGAAAAACATGTCCAGTCTGAACTGATGGGCTTGTTTTGGTGTTTTTTAAATAACTTGTTGATTCTTAAAGAAGAAAAAGGCAAAATCCTCCATGTTATTGGATGTATAATCTATATTGCTGTCATAGAAAAGTGGAAGTTCTGATCTGAAGATCAAATCCTCCTATTCGGAAGCTGTTGCATCCTCCTATTCATGCAGCCCCTGTTTTAAAAGATTTAATAGATACATTTGAAGGACTGATTTGGTGCGCTTCTTTGTGTAAAGGACGTTTTAACTACTGTGTTCATGCATAAACACCAGATACTACAAAGCAGCTCCTAAGAAGACTGTTCCAAGGTCACTGAGTTCCTTTGTGTCTTTGAGTGCCTGAGATAAAGGTTAGTTATCTAGGTTATCTTTTTGTCCTGGTCCAGTAACATACATGTTAGGAGTCTCAAAACATGCCGTGCCTTGCACATAAGCTGTGTACCCGGATTTCCTTTGCTTCAAAAGGTTGGTGTGGGAAGAGGTGGTGCCCCTTAACTCTGCTCTGTCTGGGCTGGAACAGCAGCGTAGCACAGCTCAGCCCCTCAAGCGAGACACTACTCTCCGAGTCACAGTAAAAGTGTTATATCATTTACCATCAAAGGACAACTGAGACTTTCTTTAACCTTACTTGTGTTCTCGGAAATATTCTACAGTATTCCCTCTTAAGAAAACCATGACTTGCTGCTTTCCTTCATATTCACTTTCCACAGTTGCTAAAGGCATTATACAGGACATGGACTGAAAATTCAGGGGTTTTCATAGCCTGAACAGAAACTGAACATTTCATGGAAGATCTCCATGACTTTGAGTCATCTTCAGACTTTTCAGTTACTTTTAGTCCAGAAGATTCTCAGCTACAATCAGTTTGCAAAGACACTGAGGCAAACAAATTAGAAGTTACTGAAGAGGAACATTTCTAATAAAAAATACCAGAAGCTAAAGAAGCCCATGAAAAGCTGCATCTTAGAAATTGAATGCAGACTATTGGAGAGAGTATAATACACAATCAGCATTCTGAACCTGCATCTATTTTCATTCACAGTTACAGCATATATTTTCATTCACAGTTACAGCATATATTTTCATTCACAGTTACAGCAAGTTCAAATACATTGCTGCTTTCTTGTGGAAAAAAAAAAAATAGGGTGACAATAAATAAAAATATAAAGAAATTCAAGTTCTTTCAACACAAAGAAATGATACAACTTCTTCCTCAGTTTTCATAGGTGGTATTAATTATTTGGGTTTGCGTTTTGGATATACAAGTCTTTCTTATGTTTGATCAATGAAGAATGAAATTTGACTTTATATCCTGGGGTTAATTTTTACAATATTTGCACAACTTCAGTTTTTGTGAAATACTCTTTTCTAACCCTAAAGTCTTGAAAAACAATCTTTCTTCAATTAAATTATCTGAACTAACGATAATTTTATGACTAATGTTCATATTGATAAAACATAGAAGAGAATGAATTTCCAATTAATATAAATGTAAATTTCAGTTCATAAATATGAACATAATATTCTAACTGTATGCTTGAGAACCTTTTAAAAGTGAACAAGAAATTAAAATAAAAGATTTACAAGGTATTCTCAGGCTAACAATAGTTCAGGTGGCAGTCTCAGCAAACTTCTGCAGAACACATAAAAAAATGCAAAGAAATCTTTATTTCCTTGCCCAGTTGCACTAACAAATATAATGCTTTCCTGTTCTTGAAACAAACTAAAATACATGTTTCTTTAGTATTTGGAACCAGTCTTTAAATCTGGACATACTTTATGTGGCAGAAATCAGGGGAATGTGCAAGTACATCATAGTTAAAAAATCTAAGAAAGATACGAGTTCTCTGTTCTTTTTCCCCATTTCCTCTGAAACTGTAACTTTAGGCTCCATCTCTTTTCATTGTCCCTGCAAATGATCTCTTTCTCCACTGTTCCTTCAGTTTCTCAACTTCTGCTCATAGAGAAGAAAAATCTCCAACATTTTAGGAGATGTTAATCCATAAACATCAGTAAATCACATTCATTCCTTTAAATGTTTTTAGTTTGCATTCTTAGATCAATATCATTAGCCTTCTAGCACAGTAAAAATTAAATAACTCTCTTCAGAGTTCATCAGCGCTTGGGGACAAAATTCAATTCAACCTTGGGGAAGCTCAAAGTGGAACCTGATGTATTCGCAGTGTTCCCAAACTTCGCTGTGCCATCCTTGGGAATAAATCCTTAGTTTAAAAGTTTTGCAAGAGTAATCACACTATAAAATAGTGTAATGATCATTCTTGTCATTGATCATGACTTTCCATAGAGATCTTCAGAATTTACTTGATTTGACGTGGTGGAAAACAAGTGAATAGGCACAAACTGATAGGCCTGCAGGCCCCATGTATAAGATACCACAAGAATTATTCTTTAGGAGTGTTTTTTCTGTAGCTGTAGTTGTTCTTGAGGATTTACATAGGTTCCTATGCAACCAATTAGAGTAAACTAATGAGAAGGAAGCACTCTCTCTGTTGGACTTCCACCTTATATAGCATTCTACTCAAGCCAAAATGAATCTCTCTAATTGTTTTGCACATTACGAGAAAGCAACGACAATAAAACCAGCTATTGCTTAAGTCAATTGCTCTTTTGTTTGAGAGATGTTTCATCCTGGTCAGGGGCTGGATAGTTCTCAGTCCCTGATACTCTGGGGCTCTGTGCAAGTCAGATGTTATCTTTTGGCTCAGGAAGAAGCATGCCAGGTTGAAAATCGCTCATACATTGCAGAGTTTCTATTCAGAATATGTATTTTATAACCCTGGTTTTTTATAGATATGCTAAAGCTTTACCAGCTAGCAGCATGATACTAGGTTTTTCAAATGGTATTGCAGTATATACAGATGCCATAAAATTGTCTCTCCTTCCATAAGAAAACGATCACTCTGTGATTCATTGCAGATTCAGAAGGGAAGTATAAACATGTGGGAGTACAGGAAGGGTGCAACCCACAGTCTTTCCAGATCGCATAATGAAATTCACTTCTGAAGGATGTCATACGTCAGAGAATTATATATATATATATATAAAAAAGTGACACTTGAAAGCAGAAATTAACTGTTAAACCATAAAATAGGTCCAAAAATGGTTTTGCCCATGGATCATCATTTTATAAAGGAAAGGGATGTGCAGAAACCTTTATACATCATATTAGCTTCCTTGCTCAGCACCAGATTCTTAAGAAGCAATGAGTTGCATTCATCTTTCCCATTTCAGACATCTAAAAGTTGTACAGGTGAGGTGAATACCTCTTTTAATCTTCAGTGGAGAGAGAGGATTTTAGGATTAAATGGTTCCCTTTCTTATGTGCCTGTGTCTCTCTACTAATAACAGAGGAATCACAAAAGGGATGATTTAGGTTATGCTTTCAGACAATTAAGTTACTGAGACTATATCCCGCAGAGTGACAACTTAGTGCTCTGCTTTGCCAAGCTGCCAATCAGCTGATCAGTGGCTCTTATCAGGATTAGGTTTAAAATTTCTTTCCTTCTTAAGTACTAGTTTTAGTAACCAGCAGAGTAAAAGATAACCATGCTTTCATTCCTGTATGAATTATCCTTAAATGGATAGCATTATCCAAAATGGAATGTAAACCTCAAAAGAGATGTTACTACTGTAAAATGTTAAACCCAGAATATGTAGCTGGATTTTAAAATGTACAGCAAAAAATTTGTAATTCCTAATCTAGAGGATTTCCTCACAAGATAGAATAAAGTAGTACACGCACATAGAGCAGGAAAAAGCATAGGAAACACATAATTTGAAATAAACTCTCAGCAAGTCAAATAACATGTTTATGAGGAAATATAAAAGAAACTGTATCTTGAGCTAACCTCGATAATCATTGATGGACAGAACTTCAACATGGGGCTCCACACAAAGTTTTCATCTAATATCTCTAAATTGTTTGTGTCTGTTTCTTTTTCTCTCTGAGACATACATGGTTGGGGGTTTTGAAGGAAGATGGTATTTGTTGATATTTGGAAGTTATAATTTACCTGGACTAAAAATATCTTCATTTAATGCAACATGAGCCACACCATTTGGAGCCATTTTAAACAGATGTTTGAGCTGCTTTGGATCTTTCACCATATCAAGTCATTCTGATTTTTAGTGCAAATATTTCTTATTAAGAACTGGTTTTGTGTCTGGACATATTTTTTAAAATTGATTTCTTCTACTTTTTAATTAAGTCTTTCCTCCTCTGATGTTTCTTTCTTTCATGTTACACTGAGTCTTTTATTATTCTTTTTGCTTATTGATGACCCCTCCTCCATATCACTCATATCTAAGTTAGGTAGATGATTGCACATATTTGAATTAGAAAAAAATCTTATTTATAAATTCATTAAAAATGTATTTTTCAGCTGGAATTATTGTTATGTTTAATTCCAGTGTACAGAAAATAACAATACAGGCTGTTATATGTATGCATGTACATGTATATGTATGTACAAAACACAGTGTTGTACACAAACACACTAAATTCTTCCATTGGGAATACTTCCATAATAAAAGAAGGTCTGAAAGCATCTCATAAAAAAGACCTTGTTTGTCTAACCCATTATGTAGGCAAAACCCTTCAGTACCCTCTGGATCCTTCCTTCCTACATTCTTGACACGCTGCTCCTTGGCCAATACCGGCAGCGTTAGGCAGAGTGCCGACCCCCGGCCTCCCGACACCCTGCCCTCTGACCAACGTCAGCAGGATGCTGCCCACATTTACCCATGTACGTTACGATTCTCTCAAATCCCACTACCACTGGTGGAACCAAGGGGTGGTGTGACTCTTACCCGCACTGAGAAGGCGTTTGCATGATTGTCTGTTGCTGCCAGATGATCCGGACACCAGGTGTCCCTGGTGACCCACTGGAGCTATGGCACCACCTGTAGTCCTGTCTGCTGTTGACGGTTGGGTGAGTTGCCGTACAGACAGGTCATTGCTCATCTTTCTTACTTCCTCAACAAAGCTTTGTTTTATAATTTGTTGTCAGACTCCACTACTGCTCAGACCACAATTCTTCACCCTCACAATCATGTGCTGGTATTACCCACAGGAATACCAGTGACTGGCAGAGCCATGCATGGTGATAAAGTCAATGATGTAACTGTGAGCTACTTGCTTGAACATCTACCAGAGCTTGATATTTATAACAGAAACCAACAGGAAAACTGTTGCTCAGGAATCTGAGATTCACAGCAAATTGTGTCCATAAAGGGAGATGCTAAGAGAGACCATTCTGCATAAGCTGGAATTTGCTCATTACCTCTACTTATACCCTATGATACAACAATCTTTTACAAAACTGAAGGTTCTGTGTTCCTTTGATGGCATGGAAATCCTATTAGCTCTGAAATTATATCTTACCTTTTTTACATATAATAATTCAAGAATATGAGTAAGATCAGTTTCAACAGGACTCTGTAAATAAGGACTTGTGGGAAAGCTGAACAGTTCCTGCTGCTTAAAAGTTCACACTTCTGTTTGCCTTAATGATATTCTTGCAATGAGTTGAAAATCACTGCCATAGTGTCCTGGTTTTGGCTGGGATGGAGCTAATTTTCTTCCCAGTAACTACTGTGTTTTGGATTTAGTATGGGATTTGGTATGTGAAGAATGTTGATAATACACGGATGTTACGAGTTGTTGACAAGAGATCAAGGACTTTTTTCAGCTTCCCAGGTTTTGCCAATGTGCAGGTGCAAAAATCTGGGAGGGATATAGCCGGTACAGTTGACCCAAATTGCCCAAAGAGAGTATTCCATACCATAGACGTCATGCCCAGCATAAGTGGGGGTTGGTCAGTGGGCCGGGCGTCCCTTTCATTTGTTCGTGCTTTCACTCATTCATTCATTCATTCATTCAGCTGATCATTCCCTCGCTCACTCTCTCTGGAACTTGCTGTTCCGAGATTGCTGCTGGGGAATATTCCCATTCCGTGATCGCTGCTCGGGACGGGCTGTATTGGTCATTGAGTCATCAGGCGGTGAGAAATTGTGCATCATTTCTTTCATATATTCTATTAACATTATATTTTATTATTACTATTATCATTATTAATATATAATGTAATTATTATTATATTTTTCTTTGTTGTCCTGGTGAACTATTTCTATCTCAACCCACAAGTTTTCCTTTTTCTCTGATTCTCCTCCTCACCGCACTGGGGGGCGGGGGGGGCGGAGCGGGTGAGTGGCTGCATGGTATTGGGTTACCAGCTGGGGTTAAACCATGACACATAGTATGCTATTGCACAAAGTTGTTTCTTGTTAAATAAAGGTTAAACAAAGATTGTGCCTGCAGTTTTATTTGGCACAATTATTGGTGTGTTCTGAGTAATTATTACAAAAATTCCTAAAATGGTTTATTCCGGAAATTAAAAAAAAAAAAGATTTATGAATATGCATTCACTAAAGCTGATCCTTAGTATTTTGAGTTTTCAAGCAACCTTATGTGTCAATACTAAACAAGCGTTCTATGCTCATTAGTAGCATTGCAAACCCCAGAGAAAACAATGCAATGCATTCTTTCCCTGAATTGTATCTCACACTACAATCTTTGAAATCATTTGGAATTGTTTACACTTTAATTTCTATTTAATGAAATTGGCCAAATGAAACTTTAACGTAATCAACAGGACGAAGCACTAATAAACTTGGAAAAATTATTAGAACAACATGGCCTATGACATTCTGAGGTATTGCATTTATCAGCTGGACCCAATTTTATCACAGAAACATCCTTCCTGGTCTGTGAAACTTCAAGTTGTTCCACGATCCTGTTGTTTTTCAAGTTTGTTAAATACATTTACATGACCACAGCTTCCCAACTCCTTTTCCTGACTACAAAATGGTGAGGCCACTTTCATTTGATGCCTCAACAGCTATCTACATTACCTAACTTTAAAAGATCATTAATTTTGAAAAGTTATGTCCTGGTTAGGGTACAAATTAAAGACTGCAAAGACTGAAAAGTCTGGGTTTGGGTTTTTCTAGTGCAGATTAAGTCAGTAGTTCCCAAGGCTGCAGAAGACACTGATTTTGTAACATTTACAACCCAATAACATTTCAATGAACATCAGTGTCTCTAAGGATGACATATTAGCTCCTTCAAATTTAGTAACATTGACATGAGTGGGAATGAAATCATGTATTTACAGTTTATGAAAATATTTGAGATCAAGCTTGCAAAATATAGGAAATACTTTCCAATGACATGCATGCCTAACTTTTGTTATGGACACAGTAGTTCAAAATAACCAGTCATTTTCTAAGACAACTGACTGCTACCCTAGTATTGAAAATAGCGATGGTAGTATTTTTAAACTCCTAAGAAGGCACAAATGTGACTTCATGTTATATTTTTGCCATGATTATGTGAGTGTGTGGTCTTATTCTCTACCTGCATGCATCAGAATTTTGAAAGTCACTCATTTTTCTCAAAAACTATTATTTAACTAGTTTGAAGATATGAGTTTTATTCTTAATTATACGGACGTATGCATATACTCAGTTCTGTAATGAAATAGGATGTGAAATCTTATGTCAGAGTCTTTCCTATATCTTAACTACTTTGACTCTGTTCCTTTATATCAGACATTTCTTGCTGAAATCCCTTAACTGCGTTTGGTAGGAATCATATGTTGTTTCTCAAACTATCCACCTTTATTGTATGCATTTGAGAATACAGCTGAATAAAGATTCAGTAAAATGTTTGATTTACTGAACACTGTGCAAAAAACCCTACCTCAAGAATTTTCTATGCAGTTATAAGTAATCTCAGTTGATAACAGAAAACAGTGATTATCTTTACACTGCAAAGAAGCACTAACATGACCTTTTGCATTTTTACATTCAGTCTTTTGATTCTTATACGTATACCAAAATTATCCTTTGTTGGTTTATTCATTTGCCTACAGTAGGTGACCGCTTCTGATTTAAAAAAAAAAAAAAAAGAAGTAGAAAGGCTTACTGTACAGAAATGTCATACTAGGCTTAAAGCTCTTTTCTCAGTAGAGTCCTAAACATTCACAATAACATCTTTGTTATGCATAAGATAAAATCTGTGGTTTATAAGATCAAAACAATTATCACTCAGTCTGGCTCTGAGCATCTTTTTTTCATTTCCATGAAAAATATTAAAATTAAATATTGCCCTTTTCAAAAACGAAATGTTCACTTTTGGATATGTTATGCAAACATATTTCTGTGAGATGGTTGTGGTATATGTCAGCTGTTTCCCTCAAGACTACTCTGAAACATAGGTCCCATTTCAAGAGATTCTTTTTCAAAGTTCTGGACCATCCTTCTCATTTATAACCATAACCACCAGCAATCCCAGTAGGATCTTTCATAATAATTGAGTAATTCTGCAATGGTTTATACTTTCCCCAACTGAAACACTAACACATAACAGTCTTTAAGTTTCTGTTCAAACATTATAAAGAAGTAAATGTAAGAATAAAATAACAACTGATTTTAAATTCACTCACAATAAAGTCAGTTTGAAGTATGTTTGCCTGTACACTTTTCAGTATGTTTTTACCATGCTTATTCTACTAGTTCTTTTTCCTCTTTTCCTAGGTTTACTCTATTATTTCTTTACTACTTTTCTATAGAAAAATTCTTATAGTCCTTGTTATTGAGCCAGTGTCAGACTTGTCAGTGGCTATGGCTTGCTTGATATTCCATTTTCACCTGTATAGGTGTGGTTTTTTCTTTCAGCACAACTTAATAGTAAAGAAATTGTAATATTCCTGTGAACCTTCTTTGTCTTCGTGCTCTGTTTTTTATGAAAGATTTGCTGCAGCACACCTGTTATGATTTCTACCAACTGCCGATCCATTCTACCTTTCTAAACTGAAGTCTTAACAAAAGTGTTTGCTCATATTGAGACCTCAGTAAAAGCACATAATTGGCTTGTATGGCATTTTATGTCTTCATCTAGGACTCTGTTAATGCAAATTGCAGTCAACAAGTGTCTGTGAAGGATTGTTACATGAAGGACTGCTAGTGAGATGGATGGCTTCGCTGTCAAGGCTTGATTGCTCCTTAGTTCCAAGCAGGCACCTAGATAATTAAAATATAATCTTGTTTCCTGAGAAATGAAGTTATTTTTCAAGCCTCTGAAATAGTTTCAGTCAAAATTTGTTCATTTTTTTGAAGGTCACCTTGGTGTCCTACGGGCCTTCTCTTAGGACTGGATCCAGCCTGGACTGCAGGGCAGGTAATGCCTGCAGTGCCGATGGCCCCAGCTGAAGCCTGCCCGTACGTAGGTTAAGATGAGAGCTGGGTGACAGCCACGTAAGGAGGGAGCTGCGCTGTAGGAACCAGGGAGTTACAAAGCAGTTTCAGAAACAAACGTGTCATCTTATCAAGCAACGTAAAAGAAACACGAAAATTTGTAAGAGAGGCGAGAGACCTTGGAGTGGAAGGAGAAGCAGACAAAATGAGATTTGGCACTGCCAGAAGTTTCCCCGCTGCCCCTGCAGATGTGAGCGCTTCCTCCCTGCTGGACACCGGGAGCCTCAGCACTCCAGCGAATGGACTGGTGGTACCAAGTGCAACAATTAGGGACTCGCACTCTGGGTGTGCGTATGTGACCTCCTGGGGTGATTTCTCACCACTGCATGGATTAGCAGATTGTAGGGAAGCACATGGGTACGCATAACACCGGAGCACCCCCACATATCCACAGCATCCCAGAGCACACACAAGTGGTGTGTAGACACAGTGAACTTGCACTCTCAGGAAAGGGGGGTGCGTGCTCGTAACCTGAAGGGGCCAGGGAGTGAATATAACTGTGCGAATGTGGATGTGTGGGATGAGAAATATTTGGGATTAATTCCTGAATGGTGCTTAGAGATTTTTAGGTCTCTAGTAACATTTTGTAAGTGTCTTAATACTGGGATTTACCTTTTGTATTGTTGATATTGATTCTGAATGTATAGTCCACTGATTGCTGGTTAATTACATGTGATTAATAAATCAGCAAACTGCCATCCCTTCTTTAGAGCTTTTCTCCCACCTAGAGTATCTTTTTCACCTTTCTTTCACAACCAGTCCCCAGTCCTCTGCCATCTCAGGTCCTTCCAGGTTGTGTCTCCCTGGCCTTCCTGCCAAGCTGGGTGACAAGATTTTGTCATTGCCTGCTATTTTCTCTGCATACACCCATGGCTGTCCCTATGCCTGTCACAAAAGAAGTTGTTCCTCTCAGCACAAGGTGCTTGATCACACCAAACAGGCCAACAGTATGATATCAAAGTCCCTCACGTTTCACTTGTGCATGCCAGTCCTTCTGTCATGATCACCAGGCACCGTCATCTTGGTGGTATCCCTGATCTCTCTTACAACCAACTAAATTGATTCAGAGTTGTCATGATGATAATTCCTTAAGTGAAAAACAGTAAGTTAAGATGGCTCAAAGCTGTACTCAGAGCAGTGACAGGTTCAGAAAACTTACCAGTAGTATGAGGGAAAGTGTGTTCTGTCATTGTTGGAGGGGGTTCAGGCTCTAGATGGGCAGGACTTGTCAATCCACCCATTCCTGAATGAGCAGGAACTACCTGGAAACATAAAAATATTTACCAGTGCAACTCATTTTCTCTGTACAACCCCGGTCTCCCATCCCCTCCAAAACCGTTCACTCCTTCAAACAGCTCACCTCCATATCCCTTCCTCTTCATTAACTACCTTTCACCCCTCTTGCATCGCTGCTATGTGGTAAGACTATCTTGTTCCCAGTTAAACTTGCTATTAATTATTTAACTGGCTTACTCTTTGATTCTCTATTACTTGCTCATTTTAATCATGCTTAACTTACATCAGGCCAAATACTAACAAGCCTTCTATGTGTTTTTGGTCCGATGTTCTATTTATCTAGTATGTCATAGAATCATAGAATCATTTACATTGGGAAAGACCTTTAAGATCATCAAGTCCAAATGTTAACCTAGTACTGCCAAGCCCATCACTAAACCAGGTCCCTAAGCACCACATCTACCTATCTTTTAAATACCTCCAGGGATGGTGACTCCACCACTTCCCTGGGCAGCCTGTTCCAATACCTGGCAAGCCTTTCGGTGAAGAAATTTTTCCTGATATGCAATCTAAACCTCCCCTGGCACAGGTTGAGGCCATTTCCTCTTGTCCTGTCACTTGTTACTTGGGAGAAGAGACTGACACCCACCTCGCTACAACCTCCTTTCAGGAAGTTGTAGAGAGCGACAACATCTCCCTTGAGCCTTCTTTTCCCCAGGCTCTACAACCCCAGTTCCCTCAGCTGCTCCTCATAAAACTTGTGTTCTAGACCCTTCACCAGCTTCTTTGGATGCACTCCAACACCTCAATGTCTTTCTTGTAGTGAGGGGCCCAAAACTGAACACAGTACTCGAGGTGCGACCTCACCAGTGCTGAGTACAGGGGGACAATCACTTCCCTAGTCCTGCTGGCCACACTATTTCTGATAGAAGCCATGATACCATTGGCCTTCTTGGCCACCTGGGCACACTGTCGGCTCATATTCAGCCGGTTGTCAACCAACACCCCCAGGGTTCTTTTCCACCAGGCAGCTTTCCAGCAACTCCTCCCCAAGCCTGTAGCGTTGCCTGGGGTTGTGTGACCCAAGTGCAGGACCTGGCATTTAGCCTTATTGAACCTCATACAATTGGCCTTGGCCATTGATCTAGCCTGTCCAGATACCTCTGTGGCGCCTTTCTACTCTCCAGCAGATCAACACTCCTGCCCAGCTTGGTGTCATCTGCTAACTTAGTGAGGGTGCACTTGATCCCCTCATCCAGATCATTGATAAAGATATTAAACAGAACTGGCCCCAATACTGAGCCCTGGGGAACACCACTTGTGACAGGCCACCGGCTGGATTTAGTTCCATTAACCAGAACTTTTTGGACTCAGCCATTCAGCCATTTTTTTACCCAGCAAAGAGTATGCCCATCCAAGCCATGAGCAGTCGGTTTCTCCAGGAGAATGCTGTGGGAAATTACTTCAAAGGTTTTACCAAAGTCTAGGTAGACAACATCCACAGCCTTTCCCTCATCCACTAAGCGGGTCACCTTGTCATAGAAGGAGATCAGGTTAGTCAAGCAGGACCTGCCTTTCATAAACCCATGCTGACAGGGCCTGATCACCTGGTTGTCCTGTACATGCCACATGATGGCACTCAGGATGACCTGCTCCATAACCTTCCCTGACACTGAGGTCAGACTGACAGGCCTGTAGTTCCCTGGATCCTCCTTCCGGCCCTTCTTGTAGGTGGGCATCACATTTGCCAGCCTCCAGTCAACTGGGACCTCCCCAGTTAGCCAGGACTGCTGGTAAATGATGGAGAGTGGCTTGGTGAGCACTTCTGCCAGCTCCCTCAGTACCCTTGGGTGGATCCCATCCGGCCCCATAGACTTGTGTGTGTCTAAGTGGTGTGGCAGGTCACTGACCATTTCCCCTTGGATTGTGGGGGCTTCATTCTGCTCCCTGTCCCTGCCTTCCAGCTCAGGGTGCTGGGTACCTGGAGAACAACTTGTCTTATTATTAAAGACTGAGGCAAAGAAGGCATTAAGTACCTCAGCCCTTTCCTCATCCTTTGTCACTGTTTCACCCCAGCAGACTAGCGATTGTGAGACTTCTCCCAGCTGCTTATAGAATATTTCGTCCATCTCTTAATCTCGCTTGGGTGGTCTATAACAGACTCCCACCATGATATCTGCCTTGTTGGCCTTCTCTCTGATTCTTACCCATAGACATTCAACGCTATCATTACCATCATCAAGCTCTAGACAGTCAAAACACTCCCTACCATACAGAGCTACCCACCGCCTCCTTGCCTTTCCCTTCTGAAGAGTTTATAGCAATCCATTGCAGCGCTCCACTTGTGTGAGTCATCCCACCATGTTTCCATGATGAATGTCCTTCAGTCCCAGATGTTTGAGGACAGACATTGAAGCCACCAAGAGCATGACTACCTGATGGGACTCCTGAAGATGCCAGAGGATTTAATAACAATATTTGGGTGCCTAATGGGAGTGCTTGCCTATTTGTTCTCTCTGGACCATACCTGAGCTGATGCTTAGTTGCCTCAAAAGCTTTACATCTAATTATAGGATGTTTCCAGTGAGTTTAAGTCTTTAAAGGATTTAGCTGTGCTGAAAAGAGAGTAGAATGCAATGCTGATGTGATCTGAGATGAGTGTACACACTTAAATCTGTTTATGATATGGAGAAGTGGACCCTACTTTATTCACGAAAGTTTTAATGATGAAAGCATCGATGCTGAAAGTATCCTATACACAAAGTAGTCTCCTCCTGACTGAAGATGAAAACTTTAAAACATGTCTACGTGCCATATTCCTGACGAAAAGTTGAGTGAGATTTAGGAACATTAGCCTAGTCAGGTCTCCATTTAACTATAATTTGCAACTGAGGCAAAATAGAAGTGCGCATCAAACACAAGCGTTTCCAAGCTGGTTTAAGAAATAGCTTAAATATTCACAGAGTATGATTCTAATAATGGGCTTTAAACCTAGAGAAAGGGGGAAAAAAAATACAGCTAGAATCCTTCTTAAGGTGACAAGACATATTCAGGGGTTTTATCTACTTTTTGTAAGTATTGATAATGAGGAATTTCTGATTCTTCTAGAATACATTTAGAAAGATGAGTTAAATTAGCTACAAAAAACCTTACATAGATAATGTTCTGAACAAGGAAAACAATCCTTTGCATAAACAACTTCTGACATTTGCCAACTGTACTATAATAAGTTCACTACGGGAAAGCTTTAGTTTCTTAAAAAAACTTAAGCCCATTTTTTTTTTCATATTCATACCTGACATCCTCCCCTTCAAGACATATTTTTCTACTATATTGCAAATATCCCATACAACAGAGATCAATTTGTGCCAAGTTATTATTTGCATAATGGTTAGAATAACACAAACACTCAACATCTTTTCAATAATTAGCCAGGCATATACAAGAAGAATTTAATTCTTCTTTTCTTTTTTTTTTAATTAGCTTTGGCTAACTTGCATATTTTTTTTTCCCCCATTGTACGTCATTGTTCAAGTTGTTTTCCAAACATGGACTCTTTTTCTGTCTTGTTAATTCAATATATTTAATTGTAAGTAGTTTGTTTGTGGTGAACTAAAATTTTGTTTCTTAAGCTTTTAAATATTGCTTTGAGGTACATTTGGTTGGGTAAGAACTTGGACAAAAACTTGGATTCTGCTTTTGCTAAAACATACCACAGCTCCATGGGTCAGACTGAGTCATTGAAACATATTTTATTCGCACAATACCATGGAAGCTCTAACCGTATATGCTCACAAGACAAAATGCAAATATTTCACACAAAATAAAAACTATGAATTATTTTAGCTATCTTAACTGTCATAATTCAAATATTTCCAGTAAGTCATAGTTAACAGCTCTAGAGATACACACTTTTAAAATAAGCGTGAGTAAGATCTATTAAGAAAGCAACATTCCATCTAATTTGGGGTAGTTGTCATCTTTTTTCCTACTGCTGTTCACAAGAAGGAAGCATTCATTTAGTCCCATGTACAAAATCCCAGAATACTCATAATTTTTGTAACAGATTCAGATGCAGAATACACCTTGAGAAAGGAATCTTGACTTCCTCGTTCATGCAAGCCTTGGATGCAAGCCTTGCGGCAGCCCTGGGCCACCACTCTCTCCCTTCGTTCAAGATGGAACTGTGCAGAACAGGAATTTCTTCACCACGTTCTGACCAGGAATTGACTTTCTGATCTTCTGGTACATAAAGTGACTGCACCATGGGACTGACCCAAGTTCTAGTGTGTGCTCTGAGGACATCCCATTTGTCTCCAACTACAACTGAGGGTCAGTCTCCATCTCCAGCTTTGGGCACATTTGACTCTCTGCAGCCAACCAGCCAGCCATTTGCAGTTCTGAAAAGCTGCCTTACTGACCTATTTTGTCCTTCTTTTCAGATGGAACAGTAAGTACAGAGAATCATCCCCAAATTTGCTAAAATTTTTAGAGGAATTCTGTTCTCTTCATCAGGATGAAACAACACTTTGCCACAGGCTTTGTAAAATTTATTATAATATTCTTTTCTTTATTGTACACATTCTAGCCATGCTAAATGACTTCCTTGATGTTCACAACATTTTTAGCGCTGTTACAGTATTTCATACAGTCAATGTACATAGATTGTAAACTTGACATGCTTGGTTTGGTTTAGTTCTTCTTATACACCAGATAAAATTCATGAATATTAGAGAAGACAGTTTTGGAAATAAATCACTTCATGTGTTCTACTTACCCTATACCAGTGTGATCTCGTGCTCTATATGCTCTAGCTAATCTCTAGCAGTACTCTTTTCATATTTAACTTCTGAAATGTAGTTCTTCAATGTGCTATCTTGAACTTGAAAAGTAATAAAGACACTCCCAGACTCCTAATTCTCAACTCAAAGATGGTACTTTCAGATACTGTGTTTTTAACAGGCTTAGCTGAAATGAATCAGACTAACAAACTAGTTAGTGGCTCAATCAGATTTAAAAAAACTCATCTGAGTATTAAAGCCATGTCTACCTAAGCCTTCACATCCTATTCTCATTCATTATGCAGACAATCTAAAAAAAAAAAAAAAATCAGTAATTCTTAAAAGATGGGAATTAAAAATCTTTCATAGCTAGAACAAATAGTTTTTAAAGAAGTGGCACAGAATGATCATTTTTTTGTGTACAAGACCCAGCGGTAGATTCCATTTCCACACCAGGCCTCTCAGCATTTCACAAAAGTAATTCTGTGCTGCAGAGTTCATAAACAGGAGTCAAAGCTGCTGCTGAAATTTTTCACAAGAAAAGCTTTTAAACTGATAAAGAAACATAATGGGCAATCACTTCACTCAATGGTGTGCTTTTATCTAGTTGAATTACTCAGACGTTGCATGCAGTACCAATGATTATATATACGAGAAGAAGTTGGCAGTAGGTAGACTTCATTATACCAGTTTAACCTTTTAATTCTTGAAGTGGAATTTTCTGCTGACTTCTGAGCAAATCTCTAGCCTGGCAGGGCACATAACAGTTCAAAAAACCAGAACATTTGTCATTTCTAAAAGTTAATCTTTCTAGATTTACCTACATAAATGAATCTACAGTAGGGCTGTAAATTTAGATAATAC
The DNA here is from genome assembly GCA_009819775.1 of Phoenicopterus ruber ruber. Classification (NCBI taxonomy): domain Eukaryota; kingdom Metazoa; phylum Chordata; class Aves; order Phoenicopteriformes; family Phoenicopteridae; genus Phoenicopterus; species Phoenicopterus ruber. The sequence goes on from CM020215.1 coordinate 47,550,020, forward strand.
TTCCAATAAATCAGGGGCTGACTAATCCTATCACAGTTGGCTTCTTGAGTGCCTGAACACACTAAGTACTCATTTTTTGAAAGAAACTTACTTAAAACAACCTCATATGGTAATGCAAAGGTAACAACAGCTCATTTTCCCCAACCGAGTCATCCTGACAGAAGAGGTGCCTTGAATTCTTATGATGTAACATCTATATTATTGTCAAACTTCTATGGTCTATCTGGCAGATACACAGAAATAATACCCTTTAAAATTAAATTCTTCATAGTTCTTCCCCTACACTAAACACTTGGCAGCTAGAACGGGCTCTCTAAGCAGAACTGGAAAGAGAAGGAACATTTTAAAATTCTTCTTGTCTCTTCTCACAGACCTGCTTACTCAGGAACTTTCCCTAGCCTTTATTCTGCCCCTTGTGAGCAATTTTGCGCCTCAGACTCTTCTGAGAACTAATACTAAAGGGCAGACTGTGAACCGATCTCTGATCATCACAACAATCTCATCTCATTAGTGACTGGTTGGCGCTGAGTTGTAGTAAATCTGAGCCCAGTCTTTAACACGGTTGTCCTCAGGAGAAAGGACAAGGGACAGCACAATAGACCATCACTGTGATGCGAAAAGACTGCCACTTTCTTCTGAAGAGATTTAGTGTGGACATTCACAATTCTAGCAAGAAACCCATGGTTTTAATGCATAGGAACCTTGGAATGCACTCTTAAAGACCACCAATGAACCACTGAAGAAAGTGCATTTAAAATTATGTTAATGTTCTTTTATATTTAGATCTCAAACACGTGAATAATTGTTGTCCTTTCTGGAACTCCTTCAGCTGGTGTGGACAGCATGAACTATCTTATCAGTATCTTCTGGGCAGCAACATCTGTGTTATGAACAGAGACCGGGACCTCTTCTAATAAAGACCAATAAAACTAACATATTGCTCTAATTTAATTTGAATTAAATTAATTTTGTTTAACTTCATTAATCAATCTAATTCATTTTATTACTTTAATTCATTTTATTTAATTAATTTCATTTCATTGAAATATTTTTAAATTTAATTTAATTAATTCTCTTATTGCAGGGCGAATATATAGGACATTGTCCTTGACTAACAAAATGATCAAGCATTAAAACTTCTCTTTTTGTGGCAGTGGAACATACTATTAAACATCGTCAGTCCTTTTCACTGAGGGGAAAAGCTACCAGAAACTGCTGCAGAATTTGAACATAAAATGTCATTGCATGCACACAGATACCTGATTACATTATAAGCAAGCAAGATGGGATAGGAGTGCTACAGATTTTTCTTTATACATATTAATCTTTTAAAACATCCAGCATATTAAGTCATATGGATCTGGGGTTGAATTCATTATGTCATAAGGCTGCTGTGAGCTTCTGAACTGTATAAATGTACAAATATAATCTACGCGGGAGTCGTGGTGTAGTGGAACATATACAGTACAACGACACGTCCAGGAAGCCTCATTTACAGAGGCAGCATTTCAAAGACAAAAACATGTGAGAAATTCCTCTCATCTAGACTAGACAGAAAAATAATATTTTGCCTGAAGTAACACACTGACAACTGTGGTAGAACTGGCCCTGACCAGTACATCTTGAATATGGCAGCTTTGTAACAGGAAAAGTATGAAAGACTTGTTATCCTTGTTGCTAATAATGAAGGAAAGAACCAGAAGAAGCTAGAGAGTCGAAAACTGTGTGATATTTCCTAGCAAAGTGAAGTAATCTGGTATGGTGCTCAATGGGCAGAGCTGATCTGCTTGCCTTTAAATTGAGAGGGATTATTGTGCTTCCATCAGTAAATCAGTTCTGAATAACAAACATTCATATGCGTAGCACTGATTTCTTTCTACACTTTCTAAACTTCAATAATATCTGTTACTCCGCTGAATGCAGAGATACCCATGCAAGGCAGGAAGGGTAAGAGCTTTCCATGTGGCCAACAACAGCGGCAGGAACACTGCCTTGGTTTGGGAGGGAGAGGTCCCTCTGTTGGCTGGAAGTTGTTGGAAATTTGGTGAAGGGAAGACAGAAAGGTTGTGCTATCTTGTCCTCAGCTTCCAAGTTTGATCTACTAACTGAATAGGAAACAGAAGCAGCAAACCAGCCGGGTATCTCAGTACTGCCACAGCTGGACTGCTTCCATTGCTGTACTTACTTAATGTAGACACTCTAATGTAGACCCACTCTGGCCATTTTTTTGTTCTTTGCTACTAATACCTTTCTTTCTTTTTCGTGTCTACCCAATTTACATCACTCTTTGCTCATTGCTCTTTTTCCCTCAGCATCTTATTCTATCTCAGTCTTTGACTAATCAATAAATGCATCGTTGCATAATGCTGCAATTATGTATATCTGTTACTATTGGATTTATTTTATGTCATGCTAAAAAAAATTATTTATAATTTGTTGTCCTTTATTAACCTTGTGTCTTTGGAGCCATTAGAAACAGAAGGTCTGAAGCAAGAGACAACAGTAATTACTGACGACTGAGAAAACAGAAACTGCTGAATTTAATTCAGAGCAGAAATGAATAAGACATGAGGAACAGGATAACAGCTAATAAAAATAATGAACACACAAAGACAATAAATCAAAAAAAAAAATACTTACCCGTTCCTTCGGTAAAATGTGAAGGTGAAAACTTGAAATCTGGTAAGAATTTTTCATTTTATACAGTTAATCTAAAGCACTCTATTGGTCACACAATGGCCACAAAATTGCCACAAGTATCTCAGAAACCAAAATAATGGAAGAAATAGGTCCATCATGATTCAAGATATAAACCAAAGTCTTCTGGGAATTTGAAGACATTTTCCCTATTCAATTGTGACTCTGTTTCCAGGGTTCTTGACATCAGATATCTGCCACTTGTAGACATATTGGATTGGACTGAATTTACCATTTATTTGATTTCAGTGGAAGTTACTATAAACTTTCCATTTGCAATGTTTTATTTGTTTCCCAAAATATCAAATCATGTTTAGAATATTAATAGTTGATTTTCATCTGTATAGAGCTACTGGATCTTTGTGCTTATTTTCTCATGTTCTTTACCAGAGAAATTCTTCTTTATACTTTCCTCTTAACTCAATTTTTGTGTCTCATTTCTACTTAAAAATATCCACAGATGAATAATATCAGTAACTCACCCTCTATTTTCCAATGTGATGATAATACATAATAAACATTCAAGAAAACTACTGTAAAAGTTCACCAAGAAGTCCAAGGGAAAGGTTCAGTCGTACAAACAAGTACTGCAATGTATGGTAGTGACTACTGTAAATATTCACATTTACTTAAATGGATTTTTCACAGAATTAGTATTTTGCCAGGTGTGTAAAATGGACAATCAGAAAACAAGGCTTTCAAAATTAGTAACTTCATGTGGAAATGTGTATTTTATTAAAAATTATAATAAATATGTCTAGTTTTAAAATTCAAAGTCTTGCTTGGGTTGAAATTTCACAACTCAACTGTGGAAAATTCAACATGACTTTTGACCTCCTGTGTTTTAACTTTAAACTCAAGTCTTGATATATTTCCTTCTGAAAGAAAATCATTTAAAAAAAAAAAAAAAGCGATCAGCCCTTCAGCATTTGTGGTAAATAATCTGAGTCACTCTTTTAAAAAAAATCCTAACTTAATTTTTTTTCTTCTTAATGTAAGTAAAAGTCTTTATGAATTCAGATTTAATCTAAATCTGTACTCCACACTGATGACTTCTTTTTTTTTCTCTTTATATACATTTGATTTTCTACCTTTAACTTAATGGAAAAGGAAACATGTTTCACATAATGGCACAGTCAACCTCTGCTGGAAGGTGACCTTGTACTACACTATTCCCCAAATACTCATTTACAATGTTAAGTTTTCTGCCAGCTTAAGTAAATGTATTCTAATTTATATGCACTTGACAGAATGTTTCACACTGATAGACAGCTAGTTGAGGAGAGTAGAAGTGTTGTGAAGAAAAACTTGAGAACTTTCCTTTTTTTTCATTGCTTGGGGAGTTAAAAATGATACATACATACATAAATAACAAATTTGCCTTTTAGTTCAGTAAGCTGACAGGGTTTATAACTCATTTGACTTGAAATATAAGTTTCCAGATTACAACAGAGAGCCTGAAAAAACCTGAAAAAGATTTCTGTGATTACAGAAAGGCTGCAAGAAGACAGAAGGAATATAAGTTTTTTCCTCTCCCTCTGGCAGATAGAGGAATGGAAAAACTTAAAACAAAACAACCAAATGTCAAGCTTTCAGGCTCTGACCTCTTACGTCACACTCCAGAGTGAAAAAAACCTCAAGTCCTGTTAAAGGAAACCTTAAATCTCTTCTTAATTTTTTCCCTATATAAAGTGCTTTGTATGAAAGCTGTTAAAGATCTTCCATAACTGTTCACATATTTTGTCCAACTTATTTACTTGGATCCAAGATGAAGTGCAGATACACTGTCCTAAAAGTAAATAATTTTTAAAAATTTTGAATATAGGGCTTTAATGTAAATCAGACTGTTTATTTGATACACGGAAATATCTTTCACATGGGTATGATGAATGTCTGTATGTGTTGTGCTTGCATATTTATCACTGCTGACTTATAAAACACTTATTTTAAACTTCAGACATATAATGTATCATAAATATTCTTTCCAATCCAAAAACCAGTGTAATTTTATCTTGCAGAAGAAATCTTTGTCATTAGAGACATGACTTTTGATTATACTAGCAAAATTATTTTGGAATCATCACTGTTTGTTGTATTGAGCAATCTGTAATTATCTCCCTAATTAATTTTAAAAGTAATTAGATTTTTTCCCTCTGTGTAATAGAAAACAAAAAGGCAAGTTTGAATTACTCATTTATTTGGGGGAAAAACAGCTAGGAAGTATGTAAAGCAACTTGAAATCATTTTACTTATTAACTCTCCTGGTGGAGTCTGTCATTTTAGAAGATATTTATCGGTATTAGTTTAGGTGCTGATCCTGTAAACACTGACATAGGTAAATAATTTCATACTCTGGCTTCAGATAGGGCTCTATTTCCTGCAGACAAGAAAAATAACAATTATAGTGATTTATAACCAGAAAGTTACACTTAGTGGTGTGATGTCGCTTACAACTTTTATAAATTATCTAAAATGTAAGATAACACAGAAAATAACATGGGACCTGATGAAGGACTCACTGGGGTTGAGTTATAAGGGGAGCAGAAGTGCTGTTTCTTAGTACAGCACTCCGGGTAACACACAAATAAACCCAGGACTGACTGAAAATGTACCGTTGAGGAAGGTCAGTAGCTACAAAAAAAGCTGTGTGCCATTTCTCTGTTCAGATGTAGAAGGAAGCAATGTAGAATATCATAAATCAAGGACAAAATGTAAAAAGTTGGCTATGATAGATAAACAACGCCGCATCTCATATATCATTCCTCCAAAGCAATCAGATCAAATGAGAGAGTCGATTCTTAAAAGTCTGTGCTATGCATATAAATTTCCCTATCATGTGCAAGAAGAAGAAGAAGGTATCTCAGGATGAAGCTAAATTACCCACAAAACTCAAAAAGGGTTCTGCTGTAAGCAGCACAGGCTTAAGTAACATGGAGAAGACGGAGAGAGTGGTGAACCATAAATCCAGGCTTTTGGGATAATATCTTAATTCAGAAAGATCCTAGAACTTCTCCTGGAAGTTCTTAATTAGCAGGGGAAGGTGATGAATTTGAGTGCCTTTCTAAGTAATAGTTTGGTCCTTAAAGACTCATCTAAAAAAATGAGGATTGAGGCCCCTCCTCTTACAAGGCAGTGTGTTGCAGTATATCTAACTCAGTATTGTAAGTAACCCAACAGCTGGCCTGGAGGCTTGCCAGCTGGATCCATCTTTAAACCAGCTGAACCACAGAGGCAGAAACCCAAACAAGAACTTCCCTCCACTTCTCAAATATGGGGTCAATATGAAAGCAGGAGACAGCGACACCTTGATGCTCAGGCCTTCTCTCCTTTTCTGCAGCAGAGCCTTTCCCCGTCTTGTCACTCTTCAAATTGGAATGCCGTGAGACTTTGGACAAAATTGGAAGTGGGTAAACAGATCTCTGTTCTTCTCCTGCTTGGTTAGCCAGTGTTTGTCTTAACATCAAGCCTGGCAGAGGCAAGAAATGCAAGCAGTTGTGAACGGAGATACTAAGTACCGTTTCAAGATGTTTTCTGCTAATACCCCAGACATTATTAAGCTAGATATCCATTGCCTGTGAGAGTTCGAAGCATACTTCAGGAAAGGTGTGGAGCACTAGGAGTGTTCCAGGAAAATGTTACCTGAGATGCCATTACTTAACCTGGATCCATAGTAAGACTATGACTGCCAATGAGCTGAGCTATGATGTGAAGCTCCAAAGCCTCACACTATGCAGCTTTGGCAGTTAAATCTTGCTTTCAACAGAATTGGGCTGTTTTGTTAGACTAAAATTGTAAGAAGCACTGTTTTTATTCCTGTTCCCTTGGGAGTAGGTTAGTGATTTACACTGGAGCCCACCACAGGAGGGATCATTTACCCATCAACTAAACAGTTCTATAGAGTGCAGAGACTTAGAGTGTTTCCTTTGCCTTTCCTAACCCATTCTGAACCTTAATGCTTGTGGAGGAGTTTAGACCACCGTGATCTATAAAGTTCAAAACAGACAACTTGACATGTTTTGGAAAAAATAGTATCTTTTCTTTTTTTGTTTTCAACATGCAAGAAGTGTGGGCCAGAAGTCTTGGCTCTTGTGGCTGACAGACCTCTTTGTATTGTCAAAAATGTGTAGTTAATAATATAAGTGTCCATTGATTTATAATTATGTCCCTAGGTTATAAGACAAGGATAAACTTATCTCGTTTCAGTCTAACCCAGACTTCTTTGGGCTACGGTATGTGTCTCACCATGGTAAGCAGAAGTTTTCAAAACAGTAATTCAGTCTCCAGAGAGGCACAGCACTTCTGAGCAGAGTCTTCAACCCAGCTGCAGAAGGGACATCCAGAACTGGAACAGGGACTTCCAGAGAAAGTCAGTGTGGCAGGATATGGTCACAGCGCAGCAGCTGCCCTAATCATTACTAAGGGAGTTTATGTTTTGGTTAGTCAATATTATAGCAGGAAGAGTTTAAGAGAACGCTTTGAAAGAGGCATGAACATTTGTAAAAATGTTTTTTGTTTCCTGTTTTATAAAAGTAACTCTCATGGCAGATCCGCAAATGATCTTCTACCCTTCTTAGGAACCAAAAAATACAGCAGATGGTTGACTATTTCAGCCATCTCCTAGTAGTTTAACTCCTCTTTAATTACACCAGACAGTTAATTTACTTTAAAAAAAATGGGGTCAGGCCCAAACTAAATCATCACGTACAAAAATCAAAGGCTGAAAAGTATGACTGGAACAGATGGCACTGAAGGCATCATGGTTTGAGAACAGCCAAAGAATTATTGGTTTAACATAAATGCACACTGAAAAACACTCAGAAGATTTTACAAAAATAGGAATTAATAGAGTTAAGGATATTATTGTCAGTCAGTTAAAAGTCAAAAAGTATCTGTGACATAATAGAACTAAACGTAGAAATTACTTTTTGAAAATAAAGCAAGGGCTTTATTTTGGTGCCTCTCTGTTTTTCCATTTGTAGGGTACCTTATAAAAATGCTAAATTAAACTCATACTGTAGCTTGCATGATGTTTCGTTTTGCCAACAGCGTTGTGATTCTATATGTGTTGGCAGCTGTGTGTTTCTCCTTGCCTAGTTCAGGAACATTACCACATCTTTTCTCTTTCCCCTGCCCAACTGTCTCCCCTCCTCCTTCCTCCATCCTGAAAAAAACCAAATAATTCAATACTGAAGGTTTTTATTCTGTATGAGGGAATGTAACACAATATGCTAGCTGTGTTTCAGTAAAGTATAACAACCATATTTTCTTCATCCCTATGGAATCTTTCCATCACATGCCATAATCTCAGTCCTGTAATCTCTTCCCATAAGCTTCCCTGGGAATTCTGCACGTAGAAACTTGCACCATCATACATGAAAGACTTCAGGCTCAAACAACCTCCAAGCAGAGTATCGTGTCAACATTTATAGTATTGTTCCAAACATAACTGCATCACTGCAATCTGCTGTTAACATTCAACAGAGGGTTTCCTGTGGGCTGAAATTTGGCATGCAGTATCTCAACTTAGGAGCACATTTTAGAAGTGTGAGTATTGACAGAATCATTTGAGTAGCCAAGAGTAAACCAGATTAACAAATCAGTTTTACAGATGATACTTATACAAAACTCAATTGATGCAAAAAAATGTGTAGCAAAGTAGATGTTCAGTATTTCCAAAAAGAAAATGCAAAAATAATGAAGGAAATAAACAAATCTTCAATGTGCTTTCACTTTTCAAAATCCCAGCTTGGATCTGAAAAGCTAGGTTCTAGTTGGTTTCTGTCGCCAGGGAAAATAAGAGAGAGGGTTAAACATCTTTGTGGCCTACTTTGATTTGTTTTGTTATATATAGCACCTACTAGTTCTTTACTGCATGGATAGGTAGATGTGCAAAAGGCATTGCTGAAGTACCTAACTATTGTCCATCACAACAAAGCCAGTGAGGGGGCAAAGGATACTTCAAAACTTGTTACCTATTTTGTCCTAAAGAAGGTAGCTTTTTACTTACAGACTTTCTGAATTCTCCTCTGCCAGACCCTCACTTAAGCATGTGTTTCACTTACACTACTGTGCAAGGGCATAAAGACTCCTAATCCTTACCTCTCCCAAAGTGTTTCTGAAGTCATTATCCAAGATCAGGAGAAAGCGTATTAGATGGTTTGGAACATGGTACTTGGGGTAGATGGAGCAATATATTTCTAACCCTTTGATCTAACCACTCTCCTGTGCTCTGTAAATGTATTTTACTCTCAGAACAAAACCTGAAAGTTACTGTTATATCTTCAGTAATTATCCTCACACAGCAAGATACCTTTCCTAAGAAATATGTCTAACTGACATAATGCCGATATTTATGAGGCAAACAGGCCACAACATTCCAGGCAATCCCAAGCACAAATACAGGCTGGGCGGAGAATGGATTCAGAGCAGCACTGCGGAGAAGGACTTGGGGGTGTTGGTTGATGAGAAGCTGAACATGACCCAGCAATGTGTGCTTGCAGCCTAGAAAGCCAACTGTATCCTGGGCTGCATCAAAAGAAGTGTGGCCAGCAGGTCGAGGGAGGTGATCCTCTCTCTCTACTCCAGTCTCGTGGGACACCACCTGGAGTACTGCGTCCAGCTCTGGGGCCCCCAACACAAGAAGGACATGGACCTGTTGGAGTGAGTCCAGAGGAGGGCCATGAAGATGATCAGAGGGCTGGAGCACCTCTCCTATGAAGACAGGCTGAAGATAGGGGTTGTTCAGCCTGAAGAAGAGAAGGCTCTGGAGAGACCTTCTAGCAGCCTTCCAGTACCTAAAGAGGACCTACAAGAAAGCTGGAGAGGGACTTTTGACAAGGGCATATAGTAATTGGACAAGGGGTAATGGCTTTAAACTGAAAGAGGGTAGATTTAGATTAGTTACAAGGAAGAAATTCTTCACTGTGAGGGTGGTGAGGCACTGGAACAGGTTGCCAGAGAAGTTGTGGATGCCCCATCCCTGGAAGTGTTCAAGGTCAGGCTGGGTGGGCCTTTGAGCAACCTGGTCTAGTGGTAGGTATCCCTGCCCATAGAAGTTGTCCCTGCCCATGGCAGGGGGTTTGGAACTAGATGATCTTTAAGGTCCTTTCCAACCCAAACCATTCTATGATTCTATGATTCTATGATTTCTTTTCAAACTTGTATAAAGTAAATTAGTTGGTTTTGCAGATCCTACTAATCGTATTTAAGCCAAAGCAATCTATGACTATGTACTATGTGACAGGTTTGGTCAGTCATGCTTGGTCATCCTGTGTCACAGATTACTTAGATCAGAGGACCTGTTGAAGCAGGGCACATTTGATTTCTTGCCTGCACAGCTTGATTTTACTCCCATGGAAATTCAGATATGATAAGGAAGGGCAGGACCTCAATCTTAACTCGACATGCAGTCAGGTCACAGATAAGCCATACGCCCACCTCAAGAAGTGGGAGGCACACCTGGGGTCCCACAGTACCTAGGACTATTAAAGACTAGATAGGTTGGTTGGCACATCAATCAGATTTATTTCTTCACCGACATTTTTATTTCTTTATTTCAGTTTTTGTCAGAAACATATACTTCAAGGATGCAGGCATTTTAATGTCACAGTTTGCAACACAGTTAAAAGTAATTAAAAAAAAAAGAAATGGTGGAACCTGAAATGTTATTGCTCTTCCTGTTGTTTAATTTCTAAATTTATGTAGTTAAACCACAAACTCTTTTTTTGCTATTAGTCTTGGCCATTTGTTCATTTGAAAAATGTGACATATGGTTTGACACATATGGTTATTTCTATGTTAGTGAAAGCAGATACCCTTGCAAGAGACACGTGGCAGGGAAAAGAAATCTGTGTAATGGTGGAGGTGTTTAAAGGAAGTCTTGTGTTTGCTCTAGTAGCTCTTAGTCTATTGTATCAGTCACTCACTTCTACTTGCATCTGTGCAAGGAAAGGTGCCTCAATTCGTTATTAAAGCCATGTATGGACATATTCCACTACTATATTCAAAATATTTTCATGTGTGATTCAATCCAGGTGGGAAAAATACTGTCTTTGTATACTGAATTGCAAAATAATCAGCTAAAGATCTCTTCAGTTCTACTGACACAAGTAGCTGTTTATAATATATCAGGATAGAAATGATCAGAAATATTTCAAATTTTTCTTGCACATATAATGTAATTTTCATCATTTCATATTTTATAAATGGGATATGCATTTTTTTTGCAGTGATATAACTTTTCAAAATGAAATTCTTTATCTGTAGGCCTGAAATTGATTTTAAAATCATAAAACTGGAATTAAAAGCTTCAGTATGACCAAAATGTGTTGATTTGATAGACCTGGACTTTTTTGCGTTTTAACTTGCTTTGAAGGACTTTTAAAATGTTTCTGTTTTGATTTGGAACACGAAAAGATATTAAAATCATGGAAATTTTTGTGAAATGGAAAATCTGGTTCTTGCCCAGTGTACTCCAATTCCTCCGCATCTAAAATCTGTTATTTTTCAAAATGCAAATTCATTACGTTTCTTTGTCCCATAAGTGTCTTCAATGACCTCATATTTTTCTTCAGAATATTCTTGATCTCTGCCACAGCCATCCAGGCCTGGCTTTGCGTTTTATTGAGGCTGTCAACCTCTTCAAAAGTCATACAAGTGGAGCTGCCTCTGCTTGCCAGATGGGGTTACAGTGCTGGGGAAAAGAAAAAGCAGAGTAAGAGGCAATCTGACTTCCACTCCCTTTTTGTACAGTCTTAACTACTGAAACCACTTCATCTCTCAGTGACGAGGCAAAGGAGAAAATAACTACCTCGCTTTGTTTCCCTACTTATCCCAGACTTACAGTGATGTTTTGGAAGACGATAAAGAAAAAATACTTCATGGGAGAAAGATAAGAAACAAGGAAAAGGAAAGGAGGGAAAGAAGGAAAATGGAGGAAGAAGACACTGCAGGAAAGTAAAGACTTATGTTAATGTGGCTACCACCGAAGAACTCGTGTTTTATGGTCATAATAGGGCCAATTGTACCCAAGCAGACTGGAACAAGTTATTTGTGTTACTTATGAGAAAGTCTGATTATTTTGACATAAGCAACAAGAAACAAGGATCTTTAAACCCTGACTTGAAACTCTATTCATAATTTGTTATTCTTTACTCAGGTAAAATCAAATCGTTTATAAATTTATTCTTCCCTAGTGAAAATACTGGGTCATGCTGAAGCCTAGGGTCACTCTTTACAAATAAACCGCCCACCCTTGACCACAGAGATGTACTGAACAGTGGAAATATCAACAGGTCATTCATTAGCTGAAGGGGTGTGAAAAATTCAACAGATACTATGAGACTTTATGTTTCTCAAAAAAATCTCTTATGTAAAACAGAACATATTTTAAGATAATTTTGAAATCTGTGTAGTTGAAAAAGTTCTATGGTATCATTCTACTTTTTAGTGTATAGTCTGCCCAGTTTTGAAACAAATCCCCAAGGAACATTTGCTATCATTTGCTTTCTTATAACTGATTGAAATGTATTGACCCTAGTAAACTTACTAACAAATATGTAGAAAATATAGGGTTTGGGTTCATTGTTGATTTCTCTGGGTGTTTTTCTTCACGTGGGTTAGATGCTTTTGTAGAATAATAGAAAACCCAAAAGCTAGTGCTGCAGTATGTTGTTAGAAATGTGGTTTTGCTTGCCTTGTTTATATTAGGTAGGGTTTTTCTGTCTGCTGAATGAGAAATGGATAAAATAATTTTCAGTGTTTACTATGGCAAGGAAGAGCAGAAATTAAACCTGCTGGATTTTCTACTGTGTGCCCGTCAATTCAGTGGCGCCATTCCTAACCAGCTGTTATTAGCCAAGGAAAGGTTTCATAATGTGCATGTCTACAGTTTATATCCTGAGGTTTACCACATACTGTAGTGTCATCCTTTACAGACTGAACGGTTCTTAAGTTCCAAGAAAGCTTTCATGACTGTGCACATACAGAAGTGGTATGTAACTTATAGCAAGTAACTTAGCTATTTTTTTTTCTGTTTTTCAGTTGTCCAAGTATAAGTCAATTTTTTTTCCTAAAGCTTCATAAACACGAATGTCTTCATAACTCTTTCAATTTTCATTTTCTCCCAAAGATGATGAAGTGACAAAAGGAGTACTTTGAAGGCAGAGAAAATCCTGTAAACAGTCATCTTTACAAGAAAGTCTAAATCAAATTACAGAGATGCTTACAAGACAATCCAAACATGAATGTTAACACTATACATTTTAGAAGACGTCAGTAAAAAATACTGGTTTAATTAATATTGTAAGACATTCAGACCAACCTAATCAAACTTTGAATAGCAAAATGCAGGAGACATTTGTCACGGTCCCTTTCACATACAAAGCAGAGTTTATCCTTGCAAACACCTGCAGTGACAGGAGATATGAATTACACTTGCTTTTATTTACTTATGTTTAGCTGAATTCCTTAGAGCTACCCCTTACATTTCTGAAGAACATAGTGTCTGTGAAGGCATGTAGCCATCCTTGGGGTTTGCTCAAAATTAGTTATTTATTTTATTTGGCTCACGATTGCATTTACAATATATTAACGAAAGCCACATTTTATCATATTTCCTTTTATTTGAAGATTACCACAATACAATTCCAGCCAAAGGTTATCGTGGCTTTCTAGTCTTCTTTAGCCCTTACCTTTTTTTTCCAAATGTCCATATTATTTTTAGTGATTTATGTATTTAGAAGTGTGTTTATGAGCTTAGGAGAAGAACAGTCAAAAAAGGACAAAATTTCACACCTGAAAATCAAAGATACATTTTCGTGCATTCTTCATTGCTTAAATTGCACAATGTACTGAGTACATTCAGATGCTAAGGCCAATTTTTGAGGTCGTTTTAGTTAGATACCAGATACTTCATGGTAGTACAAGTGTAACACCTTCTGCCACCCTCATCAATCTTCATTTTGTTTAACAACAGGTCTACTAGACCATAGTACACCTTCTAGACCCTCTACAAGGAACTGAAACCTTACCTTTCCCACAGTTCATCTTAAGAGTCGTGCGAGGTGCCTGAAGAAAATACAGATGCTATATCACAGAAAAGGAGAAAGACACATACATCAGTGAGAAGGAGGCACAGGGCAACCCAGCTACTCCAGCAACAGGAACCCATAGAGCAGAGTGAGAAAGTGTTTGCAAAGAAAAAGAGACCCAAGAGTCAGAAACTAACTCTCCAGGAGGCTGGAAAAATGCAAGGAGCTGCCTGACAGTGTGCAAAAGTGTCAGCATGCTGTGCTCTGCAGTGTTCATGATGGCTGTAAACATTTTAGAATACTCAGCAGATTCAGAAGAAGGAAAAAAAACAGTTAATAGTTCAACTAAGGAAGCTGGATTGCTTCAGGTCAATGGGTATGTAATTGTTTAGGAAAGTTTCTAGAGGATAATTATGAATTATCTATTACATAGAAGTTATAGCTACTTAATTCATGTTAACTTAAAGATGTGGCTTTGTTTATTATTTATTATGCTAGCTGATTAGCAACATGAATTCTGTTTTCCAGTCAGTCCCTCAGAATTTAATCTATGTTTTTACATGCCAGATCCATAAACAAATCAATGATACCTTATAACATCATGAATGTATTTTCAAAAAGAAAAAGTAAAAATTTAAGCAGATCAGCTTTTCGATGTTCTCTGTTTATTATTTGAATATTTTCAATGTTTCCTTCCCAGTTTGTTCACACCAGTCACCTTCATGTTATGCCCAATTCCTGACTTGCCTGTCCACCTTTTTCTTTAAATTCCTCATTTTTTCTCTGATTAGCGCTGCCTCAACTGAGCTAATTAATAGCCTTCCCATGACTGCCTCACATGCTGCTGCTCTCTTAAAACACAGGCAATTAACTTTCACAAAGTCTGCAAACTTTCCTCTTCCTGTATGATCTGCACTTTTCCTTCACTGCTCATGTGTCATCTCTATCGACACTGTGGGATGTTTGGGGAATATTATAACCCAGTGTTACTTCATGTAATTTAGAGAGTGTGAAGCAGAACAAAGTCTTATTCTTGGCTGAATTATGAAAAAACTCTGATATAAAATTATAGAACAAAAAGAAGAAAAAAAGAAAAAAAACCAGAAAGCTTTTTTCAGATGCTCTCATATTGGGTAAAACATCACATAGCTAAGCAATCACGAATAAATGAGCATTATTAGCTGCAAGTTTCAAAATATCATAAGGCAATTGATCAAATCCAATTGCAAGCGGTAGAGTCCCAACTATTTCAGGTGTTACATGAAAATAAAAGAATTTCTTTAATAAGGTTCTTTTGTTATGTTTGTCTATGAAAATGTTATTTTTTTTCTTCAGCTATTCATAAAAATAAACAGGACTGTGTGCAATAGTTCATCACAGTTATTAGTTCAAATGTAAGCAAGTTCAGCGACTTTTTGAAGCATCTTCTAGCAGAAAAATATGTTCAGCGGCAAAAGAGGCTAGACAAATATCAACTTGTCCTAATATTTAATATAGAATATTACACAGTAGATGAAAAAGCACCTTCTAACAAAATATGTTTTATCTTGCAATGTTGTTTGGGAAGTAATGCACTTCACAATGAATAAAAAAATATTTTGAGAAATTAATCTGCTAAGCAGTAAAGGAAAGAGACATCTAAAGAAATACAGTTAAATTTTAATCTTTTACTAAGAATTTGCTTTTTAAAAAAATAATTTCGTGTTCATTAATAGTGAAAAAAATCTATTTTAATAAAATATTTAGCAAAAATAGTCAATGACTAGAGAGAGCAACTGCTGCTTTTTAATATTTAATGTTAAGAGGCTCTTGGTAGATAAAGAGGCAGCACTTTTAGTAACATTTAACACTTAAAAACCTTTCAGCAGCTAGAAAAGAAATGACTCGAAAAATTTAAAATATACAGCTGCACAGTAATTGGAAGACTCCCTCCATGGCATTTCACATTAAAATAGTTCAGTGACTGGAAAGTAACTTAGAAAGTATCTTTAGAGCCTAAACAGCAAGAAGAGAATGACAGGCTAAGAATAATATCCTGGACAATAGTCCTATCAAAATACGTCTTATGTGAGACACTACACATCCCCTATCTCTTTACATCTCCATCTTTGCCTGAAAGAACGTATTCCTGATGGCAATCACCGTAGCGTTCCTTTGTCCCTTCTCTTACCCCAGAGCCATTGCTCAGGGTTCTCTTCTCATTGCTCACCCTTCATCCTCCCCTGCCCTACCACCAGGTAGTACGTCAAGGAGACGGCAGCTTTCAGGCATTATTGTCTTGAGAAAAGGGCTCCTTTAATGTGATCTTCTTCTAACTCAGCTTAGATATTAATGGAGCAGGTCACAGGTGCTGTATATGAAAGTTCGGGTGTCAGACCTTTGTGGCCAACAGTCAATCACACTCAGCTGAGAAAGATGGGAGTGTAACCATTTAAGTGCTTATACATGTAGCATTCTGGACATCCATCCATTGCTTCATAAATTGATAAATTAACCCGTTTTTTCCAGACTTTAATTCTCTCTTATCATCTGATTTTTAAGCTTTTCTACAAAACAGAAAGTGTCACCTTTTTGTCTGGCCAAGGTAATCCTGAGTGCAATTGCTGGAGACAGTGTTAATAACAGTCAGAACTTGTCACAACAAGCCAAACACTTCTCATATAACCTGTTCTGATTTTTTTTTTCCTGAACCCATCAAGATTCAGGAAATGCTGGACAATTGACAAAGGCTCCTGCAACTCAGTGGACTCTTTTTCAAGACTTAATGTGGTCTTTCTCCAAAACTGTAAGAAAAATACATCTAACTTGTAATGCAAAAGACAACGAGAAAGCGCAGGAAATTTCCTCATACGCAACAATTTTCTATCTTACCAGAAACATCCAGACAATAATTAATTGCAGAAGACCATTTCTGGCTGCTCTGAACCTTGAGCAACCTAAGCTAAATTGACCTTGCTTTGAGCAAGAGGTAGGACCAGACAGCTTCCAGAGGTTCCTGCTAACCTGTATAAATTTATGTCTATACATAATGTTAGACACATGCATGTCGTGTCTATACGTAATGTACCACTCCTCAGGCAAAGAAGAGAAACAGTTAAGCCACTGATAGGAAGTTAAGTGACATAAAAAATATAAATTCCTTCTTAGGATGAATTTGTCTGAGAAGTCACCACAGCAAGGGGTGCAAGAGCAGCCAGAAATGAAAGACATAAGGGAGAGAAACTTTATTCCTGTCACCCAGCAGCTGGTTTAAACTGTGGCTAATTTCATGGCTAACTGTGAAGAGATGTACTTTAAAAATAGTTTTATGAGAAAATACTTTTTTAACCACAGGTTTTGAAGAAATGAACGAAACCTGATTTGTTAGTTTTGAGATACTTTTTGCTAGCACAGTTGAAGATAAAACCTGTCCCTTCTCACAGCCAAGTTAATCAGGTTGTGCTGAAAGATAGTAACATGGAAGAAAGAGGGAGTATGGCAATAAGGTATATAAAATGGATGTCCTCTGTTAGATTGTATCTAGCTCAAGGTAAATACTCTGTGAAATATGTCACCAAGAAGGTGTTGCAAAAGTCAGGGGTTAGGTTTAAATACTGCCTTTTATACAGAGGCATCCAAGACTTTTTTTTTTTTTTTTTTTCCTGTTTCCTCCAAAGAGTGGCAGGGACATGTAGCAAAACCAGCAAAAAGTTTTTACTAGCGCGAACTTGGCTGTGCACACTTTGTTAGTACATTTATGTTTTCAATTGTTTTCATACACACCCATTTAAACTGAATGGAGCTCAGCTCCAGTTTTTTTAATACGATCTTTGTATTTTCTTCTGATTTTTCAGTGATACAAAGTTTTAACTGCACAGTTCCTATGATGACAACAGTTCTGTAAGTAACTCCTGGTCTGTAGCTGATGCAGGGTTAAAACACTGAAGAAAAATTTGAATTTTTGAAAACTTTATCTGCCTGTTGAGCTTGGCTAAGACTGCTGGAAAATTCCAAAAGGCCACCAGCAGCAGAGAAGATGCCTTGCCAGGACAAGATTTCAAATCCTGTGAAAATTATATCTAATGATTCCACATGCAATGCTTGTGGGAAAAAAAAGTACATTACGATGCAGAGCAGGATTGCCCTTCCTGTAAGGAACCCAAAGTGCAGGTCTCAAAAGCAATGCCTGCCTGGCAGCATGGCTTGCTTGCTTGTTTGTGTGTTTAAAGTCAGCATAGTCAGCACCTTTATTTTCAGCATTCACCAATGCCAGGCATTTGGTTTGCTTCTTGTGGGCTTAGATCCATCGTTTCCTTGGGAAGATGTTGCTCTAGGTACCAATTAGAAAATCTGTGAGCAGACAGTTTTTGCTGCTTATTTATAAAGAGTATTTTTCTTCTGGAAAACTGCATTGGTTTTGTTTTCAGTCTGATGAGCACACATTTTTTTTCTGAATAGTTACATGATTTTCCTGTTAATTTCACCATTCATAACTTATTTTTGGACCACCATCCCCATCTCCTTGTCTAGTGTCCTACTACAGTGGGGAAAGGAATATGCTCATCTTCCTGGTATCTCTCCAGCTCTATGCCGCTACCTACTACCGCCTCCTGGCAGCAGAGCACACTAAGTGTATGAACCTAAACATCAGCGTTGCAATTTGGCAGGCACCTAGTGACCTCTGTGGAAATAACCATTTCCTCTAGATGAGAATTTGATCCTACTTTTAACAACCAGTTCTTTTCCTGATAGTATCTAGATGAGGTAATCTAATTTCTTACTAAAACCTATGTGAACCATTTTAATGGGGAGTCCTCTACTCCATTCTCACCTATCACCCACTGCTTCTAGCACTAGCTTGTTGAGCTACACTGTTTCTGCAGTTTTTAACACAGAGAACGGGGCTGTACCCATGTCCCCATATCACCTCAGATCATGCAGTACTTTAATTTACAGAGCTCTAACTGTACACAAATGGGGTTTTTTTTTGTATTACCACTTGATAAAGAAAAGCAACTGTTGCAGAATTTTGTATTTCTTCAGTGTTCTGCTTTGCCTGCAAATTAGTCATAGTAAAGATCATGGTTTTGCTGCACTGCTCTAATCATGACAGCTGTATAAGAACTGAGCTTCATGTTGCACTTATCATAAACTGCTTTAATCGCAAAAATTTAAATCCCTGTGAAAATGTATGAAGTGATCTTCACATAATTTGCATATCTGACTCCTCATGGGTATATAACATTTCTCATGTACTAACATTCTCACTGCTGCTGCTGCCCTGCGTTGTAAGATGGAAAACTTTGTAGTATCTAAAGCTATTTCAGATCTTACGTAAAGTTACCTATGCTTTATTTTAGAACTTCATGTTAGTTACCAGAAAACAACATTCCTAAGAGTCTCATAATTACTTACTTGTGGGAATATTTTTGTTACTAAATACATACTAAATTAGCTGTGTGACAATGTCTCATGTAAAACGAGTGGCTTCTTTACTTTATATACAGTCTTGCTTCCAGCGGTTTTCTGTTGAAATGTTCTGGGAGAGAAGATATGTCAGAATCTGCCCTAAAATGTGATTGCACAATCTGGGTCTCTGACTTTTAGGTGGAGACAGTCACACAAATGTCTCTGCGGGTGTTAGAAAAGAGCCTTCTCTGAAAGTCACAAAGGGCTACTTACAAGAATTTAATTTTGTCTGTAGTTTTACTCAAACTGAATATAAAGGAATTTTCAGTCACCATTTCAGTAAGACTAAAGCAACACAAAAAGCAAAACAGCCTGCAGATGCAGTCAGCATTTCAATCCCCATTTTCTTCTTATCTAACTTCTTAACACCAAGAAAAAGGAGTACACATCAGTATCCATCAATATATATCAGAGACAGGATTTGCTTCCCAGAAGCACATGTAACTTTCTGCTGGTCTGAATCATTATTAGCAGTCAACCTGTCCAACGGTCTCCAGGGTATAGCTGAATGATCCCCCGTTTTGGTCTGGTTGGGTCACCCGGGACCAGATGGTTAATTTCTTCCATTTTCCAGCTCATTTTTACCATTAGTTAACCTACTAAATAAATTTTGTTCTATCATCTGTTACTTGATACAGGGAGGTTTCTAATGGTAATGTGCTGCACGATAAACATGTAATTACTGTGAACGCTTCCCAACAGAAATGTGTCATCAGTCTGATGCAGCCATTTAAGTCCCATGGGACAAAACAGCTGCTTCCTTTGCGAGGAAGGAAATTCTGGTGAATTTGAAATGTCATTTTAGGTCTATTTTGCCACTGAATTAAGAGTTTCATAAGAAACAGATTTTCAGGTATGCTTTCCCAGGAGCAAAAAGGTATTTTAAAGAATATAAGTAAGTGTGGTGATGAATGATGAAGTTCATCTCATTTTATTTCTTAACATCATTGTTACAGTTATTAAGATCAGTGGAATGATATTGTCATCTGTGTAACGCAGCAAATATATTTTAACCTAATGCTGGGTAGAGGCTTTCCGTCTGACAACAGATGTAACGGCTCCACTCACATATGCAGTGAAGAATGAAGTATGAGGATGCAGGAATCGCATAGGAAGCCAGGAAATCTTGCTACCACAACTACAAACTGCAACTCAAAATTAGAAATGAATGCATCCTATCCTTGAAAACATGTGCTTTCTATTCTAAAATTATCCTTCTTGTGTATTCTCAGGGAACTGTTTCCCCTGACCATCAAACTTAGTACAGAAAGAATGAACGTTGTTTCATAAAACTCCCGAAGTAGATGATTAACTCTGCCCGCTAGGGTTGCTGTGATTTGGAACTTCAGACAGCCTTACAGTGAGTTTTTACATTTTTTCTTAAAGACTAATAGTGGTGTGTAATTCATTGGAAACTTATGCAACAGTATGAGGGGAAAAAAAACCCCAAACATATTTCTATGTGTTCAATGTTACATATCAGTTCTAAAAAGCAGATATCTGTGTGAAAACTCTGGGTAGAAGTAAAAAGCTGAAGAATTTCTGCCTCAGTACCAGTCAAAGGCACATATTTTCTTCAGACAGCAAAACACTTCAGCATTCTGTGCACTTTTGGAGAGCTGTTCAGAATGCAAGCGAGACAGAATGTGTTGGAAATCACCATGAAGGATTACTTATCTCCTTCAAAGGAAAAGAAATAGGAATGCACATTTTTCACCTATTCATTCCATCTACTTTATCTAAGAAGGAAGGGCATGATGAATGATGTGCTGTGCATTGGCTATTCTTTGGTTACATTCTGCAAGTCTTCTGCAAGCAACCACAAAAAACAATCTATATTTTGTCTATGGCAATGAATGCTGATGAGACAAAATTTGATGCAACCACAAGCATTCCTTCTCCAAGAAATATCCTCATGGTACAACCAATTATAACTTCTCTGACTACCTGGAGGGGTGGGTTATTCATTTACTCTATCAAATGGTTTCAAGTTGATCGGGTCAGTTCTAAAAGTTCCTGCATAATTAGTACATTCCTTCCTAAAGGTTTCACTTTTTGGAATATATATATATTTTTTTAACACTTTAGCAATGGTAAAAAACTCACTTTATTTTTCAGTTGTTTATCAGATAACTTTGCGGCTGCTCCCAACAAAACACTTTTCTCTCTTTCAGAAACAAAATTCATGCTAATTGCAATAATTACAGAGAATATAATTAGAGAACCATCCACAAGTTCAAAACGCAACTCACATTATATTCCATTTGAAACACCATTACTTCAACGTTGATTACAGGGTTCAGTACATGTATAAGGGAATCTGAAATCTGACCACAAGTGCTCTGAGCTGCTGCATTCTTTTCAGCAGAGTTAATGAAACTAAGCCATGTGGTAAGGCACTAATTACATAAATCTGTTTCAAAATCTTTTTTCTGCCATAAATAGGAGATCCTAGATAATTCATAACCATTTGTTTGTTATTAGTGCATTTTCGTTTTACCATTTAGCGGCTGCGACAATCCAAGAAGCTGACAGAAGTGGCAGTTAGTGTGTGTTCAACATTGTTTATTTTGGATAGAACTAGTCATAAGAATTCATTATTATTTATGTTACTGAAGAGCTAGAAAACTCAGATCTTGGATCAAGATCCCACAGCATTAGATGCTGCATACACTGAAAAGAGAAAGAAGGAAAGGAAAGGAAAGGAAAGGAAAGGAAAGGAAAGGAAAGGAAAGGAAAGGAAAGGGAAGGGAAGGGAAGGGAAGGGAAGGGAAGGAAAGGAAAGGGAAGGGAAGGGAAGGGAAGGGAAGGGAAGGGAAGGGAAGGGAAGGGAAGGGAAGGGAAGGGAAGGGAAGGGAAAGGAAAGGAAGGGAAGGGAAGGGAAGGGAAGGGAAGGGAAGGGAAGGGAAGGGAAGGGAAGGGAAGGGAAGGGAAGGGAAGGGAAGGGAAGGGAAGGGAAGGGAAGGGAAGGGAAGGGAAGGGAAGGGAAGGGAAGGGAAAGGGAAGGAAGGAAAGGAGAAGGGAAGGGAAAGGGAAAGGGAAGGGAAGGGAAGGTAGGAACGGAAGGAGGTAATGGGAAGGGACAAGGGAAGGAAGGGAAGGGAAGGGAAGGGAGGGAAGGGGAGAGGGAAGGGAAGGGAAGGGAAAGGGAAGGGAAGGGAAAGGGAAGGAAGGGAAAGGGAAGGACGGAAGGTGAAGGGAAGGGAAGGGGAAGGGAAGTGAAGTGAAAGGGAAGGGGAAGGGAAGTGAAGGGAAAGGAAAGGAAGGGAGGAAGGGGAAGGGTAAAGGAAAAGGAAAGGAAAGGAAAAGGGATAGGAAAGGAAAACTAAAGAAAGGCAGAGGAAAAGGGAAGAGGAAAAGGAAAGGAAAAGGAAAGGAAGGAAAGGAAAGGAAAGGAAAGGAAAAGGAAAGGAAAGGAAAGGAAAGGAAAAGGAAAGGAAAGGAAGGAAAGGAAAGGAAAGGAAAGTAGGAAAGGAAGGAAAAAGAGGAAAAGGAAAAGGAAAGGAAAAGGAACGAGAAAGGAAAGGAAAGGAATAAAGGAAAGGAAAGGAAGGAAAGGAAAGGAAAGGAAAGGAAAGGAAAGGAAAGGAAAGGAAAAGGAAAGGAAAGGAAAGGAAAGGAAAGGAAAGGAAAAGGAAAGGAAAGGAAAGGAAAGGAAAGGAAAGGAAAAGGAAAGGAAAGGAAAGGAAAGGAAAGGAAAGGAAAGGAAAAGGAAAGGAAAGGAAAGGAAAAGGAAAGGAAAGGAAAGGAAAGGAAAGGAAAGGAAAGGAAAGGAAAGGAAGGAAAGGAAGGAAAGGAAAGGAAAGGAAAGGAAAGGAAAGGAAAGGAAAGGAAAGGAAAGGAAAGGAAAGGAAAGGAAAGGAAAGGGGAAGAGTGCTTACTTTTTAGAATGATTAAATAATTTACATTGGAAAAGAGAGATCATCAGCTCAAAGCAGATCCACTTAGATGAGGTTGCTCAACCCTTGTCCGGGTGAGTTTTGAGTATTCCCAAGAATAGAGACTCCATGCTCACTGTGAAAAAGGTTTTCTTTCTATCTAATCAATGCACCTTTGAAAAGAGTCTGGCTCCATCTTCTCCATACCATGCATTATGTAGCCAAAGACAGCAATAGGTTGTCCCTGAGTCTTCTGCTCCACAGGCTGAGTGAGTCCCTCTCTCAGCCCCTCCATACGCATTGTGTTCTCCAGCCCTCTAGCCATCTTGGTGGCCCTCGGTTGAAATTGCTCCAGTCTGTCAATGTCTTTCTTGTACTGCAGAGACCAAAACTAGGCATAGTCCTCCAGATATGGCCTCACAAGTGCTGGATAGAGGGAAGTATCATGGCCCTCAGCCTGTTGGCTGCATGCCTGCCAATAGAGGCCTAGAGGCTGTTAGCCTCTGCTGCAAGGGCACACTACTGGCTCATGTTCAACTTGTTGTCTGGCAGGACTCCCAGGTACTTTCTGCAGATTTGCTGTCTCCCTAGCCAGGTCCCAGCCTGCACTGCTGCATGGGGTTACT
This sequence comes from Phoenicopterus ruber ruber, assembly GCA_009819775.1. Taxonomy (NCBI): domain Eukaryota; kingdom Metazoa; phylum Chordata; class Aves; order Phoenicopteriformes; family Phoenicopteridae; genus Phoenicopterus; species Phoenicopterus ruber. The sequence goes on from CM020215.1 coordinate 47,573,699, forward strand.
CCATCCCAGGTGCAGGATTTCATATGTCTCTCATTGAATGTCATGAAGTGTCTGTCAGCCCATTTTACTTGCTGAGGTCCCTGTGATAGCAGCAGGGCCCTCCAGGGTATTGGCTGCTCCTCTCAGTTTGTTACCATCCATGAACTTGCTGAGAATATGTTATGTCTCATCATACAGGTTGTTAACACACACATTTAGTAGATGCCACCGGTAATCAGATTCCAGTTGGTCTCTGTAAACTGTTCACAACCTTCTGAGCCCAGGAATTCATCCAGTTTTTACCTGTTTTATGCTCTCCTTATCCAGTCCATATCTCACCATTTTGGCTATGGATGCTATGGGAGATCATGCATTGCAATCTTATGAGAAGAAAAAGCCTCCAGGAGCTGACCCCAGGAGCAACAAGCCACCAGAAGTTATCAGAAGTTGATCGCAGAAGCAGTTTCCAGGACTTCCCTGAATTTCCCTAAAGCAAAAGAAGTCAGAAAACTTCTGCAAAAATTGCAACATCTCTATTTCCTCACTTGCATGTTCTTTTTCTGTTTGTTATCTGGCATCTCAGAACAGGACTGCATCAGGACCTTACGGAGTCCTTTGTGCTTCTAAGAAAGATATTGTATTCAATCACAACTCCTTGCCTGAGGCTTTTGGTGCCTGGACCATTCTTCAGGATCTCTCATTTGATCATTGGACAGATTTAGGACAGTTTTGTCTCTCTGATCAAATACATCCATTGCAGCTGAAACATTTGAAAGAAGTGATGGAAAACAACAAGTAGAGATGAAAACACAAGGGTGAAAATTATAAATAATGAATAATATGATTAATATTGCAAGAACAGAATGTCACAGGGCTAATAATCATCAAGAGTTTGTAATATGCATCAATGCTAACCTCATTTTTTAAGAAGGGAGATGACGATGTTGAAACTTTCAATTTTTCACTGCATATGCCTCATGAACAATGGGATTAGACATGGAAGAACTGGGGAAAATTTGGGAAGACTAGCCTTACTGATAGACAGCTGCTCCTTGGCGGGATGCCCTACTGTGCTGGGTATTAAAAATCAGGAAAAATAATTTCTGTTTATTGCAGTGGCGAAAGAGGAACCAGGCAAAAAAAGCAAAACCAGCATGTTCCAGTGACCTAGCAACAAACAGGTGAGCCGTTTACTTTCCGTGATAGTTCTCTAGTACATATTAATCTTGCAGATGATAAAATGGGTTTAAAATTCCCAAAGTGAATTTAAGGTTATTACCATTTTAAGATGTAATATTTTCAGAGTGTTTTCTTCTTGTCTTTTTCTTCTTTTATTGTACATTTCTTAGGACAATAAAATAGAGGTAAAACATACCCTGGAGATAAAATTAACACTTTTAATACTACTCAATGATTTTCTGAGTTAGCAGAGAACTGTGCATGACTGGTTAAAAAAATACACACGGTAAGCAATCATAAAGATTTTTTTCTCTGTTGTTTTTCCTTAATCTTGCTGATGTGAACAGCATATTTTTTTTTAGTGTCTCACATTCTCATAATGTCTTTTATGGACTATACCTACTGTTCTCTCTTTTTTTAAGATACTTAAATGATAATGCATAAAAATGTCCACAGTACTATCATTTACATTTCTCTTTGGTCATAGAATCATAGGGTAATTCAGGCTGGAAAGGACCTCAGGAGATCTCTAATTCAACTTCCTGTCCAAAGCAGGATCAGGTCCAAAGTCAGACTAGGCTGCTCAGGGCTTTATCCAATTGGGTTTTGACAATTTCCCAGGAAGTTTTCAAAACTGCACAGCCTTTCTGGTGGCTTTTTCCAATGCCTAACTGTTCTCATCATGGAAAAGTCTTTTCACGTATGCAGTCAAAACCTCTCTTGTTTCAGCTTATACCTCCTGTCCTCCTGCTTTGGTCCTGTAATGAAGCTATATCTGACTTCTTTAATATATTCATAAACTCTTGTAGAATAAAATCACTAGCTTGATGGGTCTGGATTGGATTTGTTTTGTGCTCAAAAGTTCAAAAACCCCTGAACATACTGACTTGGCTTCATTGTAAATGCCAACTGTAACCAAAAAAAAGAAGTGTGTTTTTTGCATTGGTTGTTGCAACAACCATGCAATGGCTGTTACTGTGTAAGCTTATCACAAAGTCACAGAATGGTTGAGGTTGGAAAAGACCTCTGGAGGGCATCTGGTCCAGCCCCTCAGCATTTGTGGGCGCATCCTATCAGGGCCCATGGACTTATGTATGTCCAAATTACTTAAGTATTCCCTTACCTGAACTTCTCCCACCAAGGCTACATTTTCCTATCCCACTGGACTCTGGATCCTGGGATTCACAGAATCACAGAATCATAGAATGGTGGGGGTTGGAAGGGACCTCTGCAGATCATCTAGTCCAACCCCCCTGCCAGAGCAGGGTCACCTAGAGCAGGCTGCACAGGACTGCGTCCAGGTGGGTTTTGAATATCTCCAGAGAAGGAGACTCCACAACCTCCCTGGGCAGCCTGTGCCAGGGCTCTGTCACCCTCACAGTAAAAGTTTTTCCTCATGTTCTGACGGAACTTCCTGTGTTCCAGTTTGTGCCCGTTGCTCCTTGTCCTGTCACTGGGCACCACTGAAAAGAGCCTGGCCCCATCCTCTTGACACCCGCCCTTGAGATATTGATAAGTGTTGATGAGGTCCCCTCTCAGTCTTCTCTTCCTCAGGCTAAACAGCCCCAGCTCCCTCAGCCTTTCCCCACAGGAGAGATGTTCCACTCTCCTAATCATCTTCGTAGCCCTCTGCTAGACTCTCTCCAGTAGTTCCTCGTCTTTCTTGAACTGAGGAGCCCAGAACTGGACACAGCACTCCAGATGGGGCCTCACTAGGGCAGTGTAGAGGGGAAGGAGAACCTCCCTCAACCTGCTGGCCACACTCTTCTTAATGAACCCCAGGACGCTGTTGGCCTTCCTGGCCGCAAAGGCACATTGCTGGCTCATGGTGAATTTGTCATCCACCAGGACTCCCACGTCCCTCTCCTCAGAGCTGCTTTTCAGGAGGTCAACCCCCAACCTGTACCGGTGCATGGGGTTATTCCTCCCCAGGTGCAGGACCCTGCACTTGCCTGCATTGAACCTCATGAGGTTCCTCTCTGCCCAATGCTCCAGCCTGTCTAGGTCTCCCTGAATGGCAGCACAGCCTTCCGGTGTATCAGCCAGTCCTCCCAGTTTTGTGTCATCAGCAAACTTGCTGAGGGTGCACTCTGTCCCTTCAAGGGGGGAAGGTTGGTCTTGCTAGCAAAGACCGAAGCAAAGAAGGCATTCAGTACCTCAGCCTTTTCCATGTCCTGTGTAACCAGGTCTCTCATCTTGTTGAGCAATGGGCCCACATTTTCCCTAGCCTTCCTTTTGTCTCATGTACTTTGACATCCCCGGCCAGATTCAATTTCATTTCAGCTTTAGCTTTCCTAGCTTTATTCCTGGATGTTTGGACAATGTGTCTGTATTCCTCCTAGGTTACATGTCATTGCTTCTACCCTCTGTAGGCTTCTTTTTTGTGTCTGAGTTTGGCCAGGAGCTACTTGTTCATCCACACAGGCCTCCTCGCATTTTTCCCCAACTTCCTATTTGTTGGAATAGAACTCTCTTGAGTTTGGAGGAGGTGATCCTTGAATATTAACCAGCTTTCTTATGATCCTCTTCTGTCCATGGCTTTATCCCAGGGGGACTCTTCTGAGCAGATCTTTGAAGAGGCCGAAGTCTGCTCTCCTGAAGTCCAGGGTTGTGAGCTTGTTTTTCACCTGCTCCCTCCCCTTAAGATCCTGAACTTTACCATCTCATGGTCACTGCAGCCAAGGCTGCCTTTGACCTTCACATCCTCAATGAGGCCCTCCTTTTTGGTGAGTATGAGGACCAGTAGAACACCTCTCCTTGTTGGCTCCTCAGTCACTTGGAGGAAGAAGTAATCATCAACGCACTCCAGGAACCTCCTGGATTGCTTATGCCCTACTGTGTAGTTTCTCCAACAGATACCAGGGTGCTTGAAGTTCCCCATGAGGACCAGGGCCTGTGAACCTGAGGCTGCTCCTGACCGTCTGTAGAGCATCTCATCCTCTTATTCTTTCTGGTCAGGTAACCAGTAGCAGACACCTGGTGTAATGTCACCTTTACCTGTTCTCTCTTTAATCCTAACCCAGAAACTCTCAGTTGGCTGAGAGCAATTTAGATGCAAAAGTGAAGGTGTTCATACTGCTGACAGTGGAATGTAAGAGGACATTTCTATGAAAAAATAGAAAAAGATTTAAAAGACATGATTTAAAAGACATCTCCCAAGACTTTTCCAGATGATCAACAAAGGAAAAAAACATCCCAACTTTACTCACTAAATTTTGGACTCTTAATTACTTTATTCCATGTTTCAATGGAAATAAAATCATTTAAGGAGGAAACCTTGAAACACACTTCATACGTTTAGTGTTGCTCATAATCCAAATACTAAAGTGTTATGTCTAGCTTCATTCAAATAAAATTTTTGTCTGCCTCATAAATTCTAACTCTGAAACCATCAAAATGGCAAATATGATTCAGGTTTAAAACATACATTGGAATTTAGTGAAGGTTATATATCTGTGACTGGTAGAGGAGAACTGTTTGCTGTGGCATTTAATATTTTCAATATCACACTTTTATATAATGTACACATATTTGATACATATTATTTTAGGTACAGTGAAGAAACATGAGAGTTCTGTTTAAGTAGGTGTTGGAGGAAGTTCATAATTTTAGATTTCCACTTGTTTCAAAAATCTACTAATGACACATACCCAACATAAGATATTTTGGGGCATTTCAATATGATGCGTCTGAAACAAGTTAAAGTATTTTGGAAAAAAAAAAGTGGTCACATACAATACAATTTCTGTACAAAGGAAAAGGTGTAACTACTAAAGAATTTGTATATACGCATTTTATACATGAATACTTGTGTTTTATACATGAGTTTGATAATAACAAGTCCATCAATTGGGTTACTGAAATTCTTATCTCCTATTACAGTAAACATTGAGGAGAAAATTACCTGAAACTTGACTTCTCTCTTGTTAATGCCAGTAAAAGGAAGCTATTTAGGAGAATTAGCAGAAAGTAAAACTATTAATTGTTTCATGCTTCAAATACATATCTGTCATCTTCCTAAGATAAGACAAATGGGGAATGATAAAAAAAGCTAAAACAAAAAAGCTTGTGTATCATCTCTAATGTAGTATTTCTAGTAGCTAAAGATGTTGTTATAACTCTTATTCAACTGTCAACAGTTTGGTCAAGCTGCAGTTAGCCTCCTTCAAGTTCTGGGCATTTTAGCAAACAGTTGGCTCCAAAGTGGCAACTGCAGCCCTGAAGGTCGGTTTTTGCACATAAAGTTGAAGAAGAAAGATTTTAAGATCTACGCTGTACATCCACACTAAAACTGTGGGTTTCACCATACTTAACAAAGAACTACTAACTTTACCCTTGGCCTCCATCCATAGGACCTAGTACTTTTGTCTGAAACAGTACGCACTGGTACATGTTGCTCTCAGACAGTGAGAAAACAGTAGTCACTAGACAGTGATCACCTTGCTTCTGAGTCACCCTGGAGAGGATCCTACTAGCTAGACAGTAAGAAAAGCTCAGAAATGGTTAGGATTGAAGTTTCCCATGTTGGCTTTTGAATTTAGTCCACAGCGTTTTATTTCTATTTGAAATAGGGGAAAAAATTAATCCTTTTGTAGGAAAAGAGGAGAAGAGAGTAACTAGCATCAAGAATTCCCATTGTTTTGTTTTGGGTGTCTTTGTTGAAGTATTGATCTACTTGAATATCATTTAATATATAAATGTCATAATTTTGTGACTGTATGCACCAGCTTATATTTTCCTACTTTCTGTAAAATCAGAAGAAAATAAAAAGAGGAAAAAGAATTAAAAGTAATTTCATAAAGGAAAAAAGTACAATAAATTTGACTGCAGATTAAAAGTTGGGAAATTCCAACAATTAGCAGCAAATGATGCTTTTTCCTGTAAAACTTGCTCTAATTGTGTTTGACCCAAAGAAACTTAGTTTATTAGCCTGATAATCATAATGCATATTTCTTAATCTTTGTGGCTGATCATCACCACTGTTCACCTTTAGACTCATAGAATACATTGGTGTGATTTCTGTGTGCCTTTGACAAAGTGAAAAGGGGAAGTTGATACCAAGTAAAATCTCAAGCTTAGTAATGCACTGGGGTTACTCACTCATTCGGCTTCAGATAAAATGTACACGTTCTTGTAAATTTCTGAACTGGAAATGAGTAACTGCAGGCTAACTCCTTCTAGTAATGATGCTAGCAATGGTAGTCTAGTAATGATACTCTCCCTGAAAACAAAAAAATCTGAATGACTGGATTTATTCCATTACTATATAAATAACAGTATCTTAAACTATAGTGTAAAAAAAATAAGATTGTCTGTGTTTCAGTAAAAGTCTCAGAAAATACAGAATAAGAGATAGGGTGGATATAACGCATAGCTTTTTGAAAGAAACCAGTTAAAGCAGCTTATTTTTATATTTTAGAACTTTAAAAACTTTAACATTTTCTTATAAAATTAAAACATGAGAAAATAGCTCTAGGAGCAAAGGCTTCTGCAACTTTACCCCATCTAGGACTAAAATAAATTAGTCAGAATATACAAAAGTACAGTCATGTGCACAGAAGGCAATAATATAAAAGTTCATTATATTTACATTTTTCCATTTGAAATTACTTAAACAAGGTGTTTACATTTCATCCTTTTACATTTTATACTAGTTGGTTGTGGCTTCCTTTTCTAGCAGATCTCTCTATGTGACCCTTTTGGCATCTTTAGTATTTCTGACTTCACGCTACAGCCCTAACTTCAGTGAGGGAACTACCTGGGGTCTCCTTACTCTCCCTGACTCATCCATGAGACATCAGGCTCATCCATGAAACTGAAGAAACTGGAGCACAGACAAAATGCATCTAGCTTTGGTGGCCTGGCAGCATTTTTCAGGCTGTCTTTCATCACCTCCTGATTGTGACATGATTCAGGACAATATTATGACTAATTGTACAAGCAGTTCCCAGGCCGGTCCTCTCTCATCCCTAATTAGCCAGCTGCTGTCCTTTCTTAGTTACTGATCATGCTCCCAGCCAGCTATCCTAAATTTTCACACAGTATTCATATTCCCTGGAAGTCCATAATCCTCTTCTTATCACTCCCTTTAACATCTTCCTAATGTCAAGCTGCTGTTTTCTAGCGTATCATCTTCCCATCAAACTGTCCTTGCAAACCAGCCCATCTGTTGCCTTTCTGTTTACGAAATCAAGGATCTGAGAAGGTACAAAGGGGCCTGCAGCTCCCGTGTTATTGGGCGAATCTCCCTCCAACTTCAGAAACATTGGCTCAGGTTTCTGGCTTAGATTCAGATCCTCCCAGAGGGTTTGGGCAGTGTTCATATGTGTGAGGGAGGTGTTTTGAAATGAGACTTGTGAAAAAAAAAAAAGAGATGAAGAAAAAAGACTTGCTTCCAGTCCCTTCTTAAATGTCCCTGCTTAAATGTATCAAATATTTACGGGAACAGAGACTGGGCTTTTGGAGCAGGTTTTGCACATAATTCCAGATACGAAATTGTGCTATATACTCTGGTGCTTGTGTGCATTCCAACAGTGACACTTATACTTCATTGAAAATTGAGCTTTGTGGGATAGAGCACAGTACAGAAGGTGAGCAGATGGCACAGCCAGTGTACTGCGTGCACAAATCTCGAGTGAGCCTCCTTGCTTTTGCACTATAATACATCATTCTGAAAAGAACTGCATACATCATAAGAACATGCCTCAGTGTTTTCACTAACATTTTTCTATTTCAGAATCTGCTGTCTTCCTAACATTAGGGCATATTGCTTTGGTAAAAGATCATTTTGCTAACCTGCTGCCTACTCGTATCACTCTTCTCACTGCATCCACTCACTGTCCTCACCCTCTTTATGTCCTCCAGCATATTCTGCTGGCCTCCATAATTAAAATGAGACACAGCTTTTTACTCTTGCTGCTGTCTTTTTTCAGTTTTAGTAAGTCAATATCTTCCTTCAGCTGGCCATTAAACTTAGTTTCCATCACTGTTGGTGGATTTTTAAAACATATATGTGCTGCTTGTTACTCTTGGGAGTAATTTCCTGTAAACATTCATAAAACTCTCCCCATTTCCCCTTCAAATTCCTCTTTAAAATTCTTCTCTTTTAGGAATAGAAGATATCTGAAAATGATTAGCTTGGTAGAAGTTCATGTTCCCCATACTTGGTCATTGGCCAGGCCAACCAACACTGTCTCCCTGCTTGTCTTTTTATGCGTATTTAATGTCTCTTGTCCTCTTCCAAGGCCTTTCATACACACACACGCAAACACACATGCACTTCAATTACAATCACTATAGCTCTAGAGAAACTATTTGCTCTGTTTTTGCAGAACACCTAGTCTAGCAGTCAGTCATGGGCCATCATTGATCTCCTAGAAATTGCAATAGTCGGGTCAAAAGAATCTCAGTCCTTGTACTTCTCTAGTAGACTCCATTGTAAGAGGTATGAGAGGCAAGACTAGACCATTCCTTAAAGATCCCATTAAAAAATACAATTCCTTGTTAAACAGGAAAGTAATAACACTAATTAGATGATCTCATTCTGAAAAATGACATTGCTATAGTACAATTCCAGCAGTCACTGCCTTGAAAGGCTTTTTTTGCTTAAGCTTAGAAGAAAGTTTTGATTGCTAGATAGATGTGTGCCAGTATTAGTTGGCCATACAAACTTTTTGTAAACAGACAAATTTCTGAAGTAGTTGCACAATTCTCTAGGGAGTTTCTTGTCTCAGATTGTTATTAGAACCCTGACCGGAGGCAAAGACATAACATTTCATGACATAGCTCTTATGCTGATGTTACTAAAAGGAGAGAAGTCCTACATGTTCTTTTGAGTGGAGACAGGCTTCGTTTTTTTCTCTGTTAAAAAGTATATGTTATACGTAGGTTCTAGCCTAGGATCTTATCTGACTTGCATGGCCTCAGACATCTTATATCACCTAGCAGAAAGACAAAATGAGACTCAGAGATTCCCTATGTGTTGTGTGTATATATGTACAGCTACTTATGCAATTATATGTACCTATCTAAGGACTTTTCTTCCTGGAATACTGAAGAATTTAAAGGAGACCAAGCCCTGAAAATCTAAAGCATAGCGTGATAACATGTATACATATCTCATGATAACAGGATAAGGAAGTAAGGAGTGCATAACATTTTACTAATTCCAAGATGATTCTGCACTGGCAATGCCATGAGTTCCCAAGAAATTGTGTCATAGTCATTTGAGGAAGGATGTTTCAATTTAGTCACAGAAGTGACTATGATCATCTCCTTTGTGAGAATAGGGCTTTCTGGACCAGTACTTAATAAATATACATTTGTCCTGTTGGTTTATCCTAGATCACCTTTTGTCTCATTATATGTAGCTGATGCTTTAGCACAAATATTATACAAATACAATTATCTAGAGAGAACAGATATGCCTATTAGCCTACAAGGGCAGAGGGGCTGTTTGTTTTTAAGGCAGGTAGGGCTGTCTCAGGGTATCTCAAGGGAATATCACTCTTGATTTTGCTTTCCCAACAAAAGTGAATTCCCTCATGAATGTGAGGGATTTTTGCATTCACACTAAATTGTAAAACAGGAGAACCCACACATCATCAGTTGAATGTCTGCTTTCATCCAGATGCCACACATTAAAACTTGAAAGGATTTGCTATGCCACAATTAGGAGACACAATGGGAATCATTTCCCAGTGTATTAAACTTATGAATTGAGTTCTAAAAGACATACATGGCGTTTGAGCTGGTTTACTGTATTACGTATAAGTAATGTGGTTTCTTTGTAGTCATGAATCTGTTTATGAGTAGGAACACTAAAAATACACAACTGTTTCAAGTCAGTTATATAAAATACACAAATCCCACAGATGTGACCTATACCAATGGTAGAAAGGATAGCAGTGAAAGAATTTTGCCTTTTTTTTTTTTTTTTAATTTAGCGTCTCAGGGAAATCTCTTTTATAGTCTCTACTAAATACTCTTTAGTTTTAATTATCCTCATTTGATTCTAAGATTGATAGATTTCCCGACTTTTCTATAAAATGTCCTGAAATTTTAAAGAGACTAGGACTATCAGTAGTATCCTTAATACTATGTTTGTCACTAAATATTCAGAAACTAATACAGACTTAGCCAACTGGGCATAGAATGAGTCAAATATTAGAGCGATAATCCATAATCCATCTTTTACTTAGATTGAAGCTAGGTGTCTAAACTTCTGTCTTAGAATGCCAGAGTGCATATCAATGTCTCTATTTTCTAAGATTTAAAAAAATCATCCTGGCAAGTATTTTTTATTGGGCAAAAGTCGAGATGCAGTAAAAGCATGTCTCACTTTAATGTGACTCAGAACACACACTTCAGTTACAATTGGACTTCCAAGCTCACCCAATTCAATTGAAGTCTTTGTATTGATTTTCTGGTTTTGGTTCAGGACCTGGGCATATGACATCAGAGGATGGATTTACAAGTTTGAATACACTTTCGGCTCAATTGTCTTCTACCAGTCAATGCCTTACAATTCAGAAAGCTATATTAGGATTCTTGCACTTTGATCATGAATACCTTTGCAGAGCAGTGAAGCAAAAGTAGAATATGCTTTGATTAGAATCTACTCCAAAAAAGAGAAATATTTTTAAGGCTTGAATTTTGCAAGTGTAATTTTGCCATAAGCTCTCATATGGAAAACTAATCAAAAGGATCTTGGAACATAGCATGCTTTCAGGTTGGTCCCAAAGAAAAGGAATCAAAGTAATCACAAAGATTTACTAGGCAACGGTATGCCTGCACGGCGTAGTGAAACACTACACACAGGTAGCAAACAGCCCTAAGTGAGCCAGCTCAGGTGTTGGACATGTACTTTTCGCGCAAGCAAAGGTACTGGGCTGTGCGGGGCAGTAGCTGGGCTGCTCCCAGACACGAGCTGCCTCCAGAAGCTGAGACTTCCCAGGTGCACGGGAAGCTGCTGCTGCTCTTGGAACTGGTTGGGAAACCATTGAACCAACGTAGTTTATCTAAATTGAACATTTTTAATGTGCAAACATCTCGTTTTTGTAAAAAAAAAATCTTTTGTGTCAGAAAAGCTAAAATGATTTTTTGTTGGTGGTGTTTTAGTTCTCTCCTGCTTGTATTGGTCTGACTTTTTGCTGAACAAACAAAAAATATTTAATCATAGTAGTTTATATTTCTTGTTACATTATAGTGTCTGAGTTTTCACTTTTTATCTCTCTGATGGATTAGCTCTCTTGATTGAGTTCGGTTCGCATAACGTAGTATGGAAGATACAGTCTGGGAAGATAACCTAGTTCACAGACAACAGGGAATAAAGCTCCAAAATTTAAATGCTATGAGCCCATAAGATTTAACATTCATTAACACGTCTGTGTTTTTTTAGATAATTCCAGTAAACAGAAATGGCATAATTGACCTTTCAAGATTTTTATTTTTCATTGTGCACAAAAATGTCTCTTGTCCCAAAATAGGATAAGAACACATCCTGAAATATTTGAAATGTCCAGCAGAACAGAAATTTGAATTCATTCTCTCTCATTTGACATATAGGATTAGAAACAATTTAAATATTTCCCATTGCTTCTGTAATTCTAAACCCTATTTTCTTAAAACTTCTAAAATGTCACAAATAATGTCACATTTGTATTATCTTTACTGAAAATTGCACGTAAGTACACCACAGCACAGCAATTTAGCTTTCATTAAATGTTCTAATTCTGCTAGTCATGAAGGTGCATTTGTCACAGATGATGTATACAGCTCCCAGGATAATTAAATAAAGGGATTGAGAAGTATCTGGTCAATCGAGTAACTCCCTTGCTACAGTATGATGGATGTTGTTTACCCACAAAAAAACAAGGATATATGAAATCTCTGTCATAAAAAAAATCAACCTGGAATGGCTTAAACTAATAGTGTCTTCCCTGAGTATTTCCAAAATGGTCATAATCAGTTTCAGAAAGCTTCTGATATTTAATTGTAAATGACATACCTTATTTTGTGGAAAATTACCCTGCTTAAGGACAACTTATTTCTAGATGTGAAGTGTACCTCTGCAATCGCAGGAACTCTACTACTTCTTGAGGTACGAGCATTTACTGATCATTCTGTACTGTTCCTCAGATGTCTCTGTCTACTTCTGCCTACACTATAACCGGTGAATGGGTTGATACATATGTAGCCCTTAAGTAATTGGATTTATCTAACTATATGCTGAGAAATTCGGTTCACATAGGACTGGACTGCTGGGCTGCACTGGTTATGTGTTTTCCTTTGAGTATAATGTTCTGGATTTTATATTTTCTCAACATATTTGTCTGTATCAAAGAATCAACACTCCCCACTCATTAACTGTTTAACTTTCATGAAAACTATGTGAATGGGTAAATCAACTTAGTTCAAAATAATTTCCTACTCTAAAAGTATTTGGGGTTTACTAGATCTTGCAGCAATAGCATTGGAATAGTCATTACCAAGTAAACTGATATTATTGTACAGTAGTCATTCGTCAGGTTGATTTATCTTCCTCTTTAATCACAAGCAAACATTTAAATCACTACTTAAATTTTCATTTTTGAACAGTGCCACTGGTTTTATACATATGATAGCTTTAAAACTGCAGTTTTTGAAACATCATACAGTTTCTCAAATATGTGAGATTTATGTTTCTCATTGAAATAAGTGACAGACAACTGAGAAAATATTACTGTTATTTCTTCAAAGTCAATTTTCCATATTTTGTTTGCTATTTGATATAGCAGGTTCTAGAGAAGACTGAAATAAATGTGGAGATTTACAACTACTCCTCAGTGATCTCCACAGAGGAAAATATGAAGTAGTTTGTATTTCCAATCAATGCTTAGTGCTTCTTTCCTCCTTGCCAACTCTTTTTAGCTTTTTAATATCTTGCAAAATTTCTGCTGCAATGATTTAAAGTTTTAGGAGATTTTTACTTCTCTGTAGAACCATAGCAGTAGCTGTGAATCTGGAACCTTTCTTTGGGAATGCTTGATAAATAGTTCATCTTCATTATGATTAATTTCAAAGACCCTTCCCCATTTGTTACAAAAACATGAAGTATAATCTGTCATGGCTTTTAGTATAGATTTAACGCTCCTGTCTCTAGGGCATAATACCAGTCCTTGTCCAATGAACTGTGTAAAGGTGAAGGGCATCTTTTCTGAAACAGAAGGGAACAAGGACAAATGACGGATACCATTCCTGGTCCACAAAGTACGTAAGTCCAATTCCCAGCAGTACTGCAATCTTCAAAACACAGGTATTATGCATATGATTTTTCCAGTAGCTTCGGTTTTTTAAGCACTTCATGTGTTTTTTTGAAGGCACTAAAAACTTTAGCTTCAGTGAATGCTGAGACACCACTCTCCTGATAAAGCCAAGTAGCTGGTTGTTTAGCTCAATCAAAATTCTGTTAAGTATTTCTTCATCTTAACTACCTAATACGTGAGGTTTTCAGAATTTAAGTACAGGATAGAAAAAAAAGAAAAAAAACAACCAAAATGCAGCGTTGACTATGGCTTTTCTTCAAAACATGGCTAAGGAGAAGGAAGCAATATCAGTCCCATACCATGTTTGAATATTGACTATTCAAACGATTGGTCAGACTATTGGTCTGACTATTAAAGAACGATACAAGAGCCAAAGAGGATTTGAAGGTCTAGCTTTCACTGTCTTTGAGTACCTTAACCATGAGAGTACAGCAGACCTCTTTTTTTTTGTGAAGATGATCTTAATCCCTTTTATTAAAGATGTTCCACTTTAATTGGAAAAAACTTAATGTTTTTGTGATAGAGAAGGTGTTAGCAAACCATTAAAAGAGTGATTATGACACTCCCGTTGAATTCACTGGCTATTTGACAGACTCTACAGTCTTTTCCTTTTATTTACATAACCTAATCTTGAGAACAGTGAGCCATGTTTACTTTGAATTTTCCTTATGACTAAATTATTTGATTACTCATTAAAAATGTAACATTTTATGCAGGAGGAGTAAGAGCACCCATGCAAACTAACCTTCAGATTAATGGGTAGAAAACTTTCTAATGACAAAAGATCCCTCCATCCCATCCTGAATGATGAAGAATTTCAACCATTTTCCAGCTCCTCATCTAACCATTATAATGAGTAAAAAGTCTAGTAATTGTGGTTTTTTCTCATCTGTTTTAGAAGAGATTGGCCACTGCTTCTCTTTTCAGAGTAGGACCCTCATTAGATAACTATAGAAGAGGGATGAGAAATGTAAATCTGAAGATCTTTTCCTTTAGTAGTACACAGCATTTTCAGACAACTGAGAGGTAAGAATTAAAACACGCTCCACAGAGTTACTAGTGCTTGGCTTGGGGCTACCTACTGAGGTTTGCAGACTTTTGCATTGAATTCTTAGGTTTCTTAACTCTCTTACACATTGGATCAGCTCTAGGTCTCTCAGAGTTAAGCACTGAGCTGCTCTGTGTAATGACACTAAAATCTCTCTATACATCTAGGGCTGAGTTGTCAAACACAAATTTTTTCTAGCACTCGTTGCCAATAAAAGATTGACCTTTCCTTATGCATGATGAAAAGTCACTCCAAGAGACAGGATATGATTATAAGATATAAGCAAGGTTTTGGATAATCAGTTACAGTATCCATATGTTTCCCTTGTTTCTATCTCGGTCATTAGAAAGAGAGAAAGAAATGTGATTTTACTCTTCTGCTTCCAAATGAAAGTTATCAAAATATTCCACTGCTAGAAATTTAGTGTGGAAGTGATCCTTATGTCTTCTCATGACTCATGAGAAATATTTACTTTATGTGAAAATTCGTGGAAATAGGAGAGTCAGGTCTTAAAAAGGGCAGAGAACTGTTTAACAGGAAAAAAACGGTTCTTCCTTTCGCACAGCTCAAGCAGCAAAGCAAGGAAACAAGTTCAAAAGGGGAAAAAACCTATCTAAATAGCAAGTTGCAAATGGTTCTTTTGAGTCTTTTTCTATTTACTTTCTAGCTGTTAAGAAACTCCTGATCAGACATAACATCTGAAATGAGGAAGCATTAAGTCCAGTCTATCATTGCTTTAAATACTTCCTTTACAAAAACTGATTCAGACAATGCAGAGCCTTTAGCTCATATAAGGCAATAACCTATGTCTCTGTATATTGTAATATATACTTAAAGACAGATATACTATTGGTTGGAACATTAAATGTAACAGCTCCAATCCATACAGACTGCAATTAAATTCCTTTCCAACCTGCTTCATCACAATTCTAACTTTCTTCCCACAGATTGTTTTTAAAATAATTTGAAAAGAGTGAGAAAAGGCTATGTGACTTCTGTTGGTCTTGGGAACCAAAGATTCTGTGTTGATCATCAAGTACTGTATTTGACTAGGAAGGCACAACACAGAGATATCTAGATTGATACAAACAACATCTGTGTTTCATTCAACATCTTGCAATGGACAGAATGGAACAAATTTTTTAAATGGAGTAAAGAGTTTATTTTACAATTAATGTTTGAAAATTCTAATAGCTGAAGTTATAGTAAAAATTAATAGAGAAAAGATTAATAATGCAGTTTTAACTGTCATAATCATATTTTCTGAGTTGTGTTTGCTTTGAGGGCAATCTATTGGAGCAGACTGCTAATTTAGAACTGCAATATAGTGGGCTTCTCAGAATACACTAGAAATTCTTCCTTTGCAACTGCTCTTCCATTATGGTGTAAAAAAGAGCAGTTGCAAAAGAAGAATTTCTAGTGTATTTCCTTTCCATCAACCAAAGATGATTGGTGTATTTCTTGGTCTTCCTTCACTTATGTCTGCATCACTTCTTGGTGTATTTCAGAAGATAAAGTTCCTAATAAAGATAGTTCAGTTTCTGAATAAAAGTGTTGAATTTTTAAGTTTATATGATGCTGGCACTTCCAGCAAAAAGGGAACAACAAAAAACAAAGTTATATTTTTCCTGCCAGCATCATCCAGTTCTGGAGCAAAAATTGTTCTTTTCTCCAAATGAACATACTGTGTCATTTTTTACTGTCACCTTCTGCTTGATATATTCACTTAAACACCTCTGCTGGACCTTTGCTGCACAATCTCTGATTTAGCTTACTAGTTGAATCTACATAGTTCTGCAACACCTCAAGTTTGCAGGCAATTTTAAGTCCTTTATATTATCCAGAATTTGGGGTTGAGGCTTTACTCCAGGTTCACTTCCACAATGTCTCAGGAAAATTTCAGGAATTGATATCTCTTTCTACACTGGAACAATAAAATAAGCTGTTTCCAGTCTTCTGTAGAAGATATTTCTTCTTTGCTAACATGACTTCCCTGAGATTCCTTGAGCAGTACCATCTCCCACAGGTAGCAAATGTCTTATATTCTGAAAGCTACTCAGGAAAAGTATCTCTCACCAGATTGACAGATCATAACTGGATTGTGGTTACCTGTGTCTCCTCTGACCTTCGTTTTCTTATTATGCCATGTTAGTAATCAGAATATAAAAACATCTGCAATGGCTCAGACCATACATCTAGCGCCCTTCTGCAGAGGTCTGGCTTAAAGAAGGACAAGAAAAGGATATACTGACACTTTCCTGATAATGTCCTAGCCTCTGGTGGTTTGTAACTCATGATTTCTTTTAGCAAGATGTAGTACTTTGGGTTTAATAATCTTTGATTTGTTTATCTTTCATAAACTTCGCTTCATCCACTTTTGGACCCAAATCAAGTCTTCACTTGTAGAATTGCATAAAAGGAGTTGCCTTCAAGCTGGATGACAACTTTTAAGGATATCCCAGCTTTTGTATTCATAATTGATAACCAATGTATAAATCTGTACATATGTTTATCCAGGATGTTCTCTTCCCTCCACCACAGGTTGCTTTAATTATAAGCCTGCCTCTTAAAATACAGAATCATTTATAAGCCTACCTGATCCCACATTCCTTTATCGCGTCCTCTCTATCTGTCCTTCTCTATGCACACAGAGAATAGAACAATAGTACTGTGTGCCTACACAGAGTACCTTTAGTGTTTCCTCAGTTATGTTGGTGTAGTTCTCTATACCACCCACAATCTCCACAGAAAATCTGCTAATAAAGACTTTAATGTCACCCATGCAAAATCACTGCTGAGGACCATGTTACTTTTTTCCTTTGACCATTCTTTCACACAGAATAGTTGCTTACTATCTACAGAATGCTAGTAAGTCCCACCTCATTGCACAACCACCCAGTTTTGTTCTGGAAAATGTTTTTTACTACTCTTGAAGGCCTTATCACCAGTTGCTTATAGAAACCAAATGATGCATTAAGATGTTGCTGGAAACAACTGTAAAGAAAACAGGACTTAACTTGCTTCCACTGCATAGGTTGGCAGCAACAGTAAAAAACAAACTAACAAATATGGACTCCTACGTTGCTGAAAACACCATCTTCCAAAAATATGGAAACTCAAAACCAGGAACATTAATTGCTGTAATCTTCCCATAAAATAGCGTGAAAAACACTTCAAGAATTGTCCTGGTTTCAGCTGGCATAGAGTAAATTTTCTTCCTAGTAGCTGGTATAGTGCTGTGTTTTGGATTTAGTGTGAGAATAATGTTGATAACACACTGATGTTTGTAGTTGTTGCCAAGTAGCACTTCAGCTTCCCAAGGTCTGCCAGCCAGGAGGTGCACAAGAAGCTGGGAGGGGGCACAGCCAGGACAGCTGACCCAAACTGGCCAAAGGGATATTCCATACCATATGGCGTCATGCTCAGTATATAAACTGGGGGGAGTTGGCCGGGCTGGCACAATTGCTGCTTGGGGACGGGCTGGGCTTCGGTCAGCGGGGTGGTGAGAAATTGCATTGTGCATCGCTTGGTTTGTATATTCTTTTATCATTATTATTATTATTATTATTATTCTCTCTTCCTTTGCTGTCCTATTAAACGGTCTTTATCTCAACCCACGAGGTTTACTTTTTTCCATTCTCCTCCCTATCCAACGGGGGGGGTGGAGAGTGACCGAGCGGCTGTGTGGTACTTAGTTGCCAGATGGGGTTAAACCACGACAAGAATAATTGTCTCAAATCATCCCTCAGGGACACTGAGGGATATATCCAGTCCAGTTGCAGTACAGACCAGGCAAGGTTGCTTGCATCTTAATTTTGAGAAAATTATAGGTTCCTAGTACAAATGTGATAAATAAACAGCAGCGTGCTTTGTCTTCATTCAGTCATTCTTTGCTTTTTTATTTCAAGAGCAGAATTTACTGAGTCATTTAGTGTATTAACTGACTAAATTTCTACCAACAAGCCCACAGATCAACAAAGTGAAATTTAAGTTTAAAAAATACTCAAAGAGATACTGAGATTACTAAAGGAAGCTCTTCAGGCTCTTACACCCAGACAGATATTGCACAGCAGCAGTCAATGGGATTGGACATATATATATATGGCTGGCAGTAGCTCCTAAATTGGATTTGTACCCAAGTATTACATTATGGCTCACATGCTTTTTTTAATGGCTTGTTTGTCAGAAGTAGTGGCTTAACTTTTCAGCATATGAGAAAAGAAATTCTTCCTTTTGATAAATGTTTCTTTTCATTTGGAGCAAGCATATAGATTTTTGGTCATCTCACAGTTATAGAGACTTTTCAAAAAGGTTGTGTCCAAGAAAATATGATTTCTCCCTCAACTAGTAAAAGGCCAATTGACCTGACAGGTCTCTTGGGCGTATGGGGTCTGTGAATTTGTCTGGACTTGTCTTGGCCTGAGTTAATTTTGGCAACTGTCTAATGATCAATTGCTATTGCTTATCTTGTTTTAGTTTAGCCCCGCAAATACCATGATAGAAGTCTAATAAACCTAGGCAGTAATTGAATAACAGGCAATAGGTCTTTATGTTACTTGGGGTTCAGGGAGGTTATTGTGCAACTTAAACTAATAAGTAAGGGTGAAGATAGTCAAACTTTACCCACAAATCAGTGAAGAAAGAGCATGTAATCAACTGTGTTAGGAAACACAAAAATATACCCATGCAGATCCAAGAGCAGGAAAGAAGAAATACCCACCAACATCATAGTCCTCCTAGCAGAGAACAAAAGACGTGGACAACTCACTGTAACCTCCATAGTAGATACTCAGATATTTATGGACCTCAGCCTTAACTGTATTACTAACTATAAGTGTATCCCATTGCAACTGGACTATAGTAATAATTGTTGTTGTTGTTTTAATTTGGATTTGACTGTTACTATATTATTTGGCAAGCAATAAGTTCGTGGCTCCATATGTAAGGTGGTTCGCCCTTTGCCCATACAAAATTTTGAGTATAGCAAGGAAATATGCAGATTCTCGTAAGTACAGTCCTCCTTAAGGTGTGAAAAATACAATCTTGTATACAATATTTGGCTATAAATACATTCCCGAATACATAATACAGACACTTTTTCCAAAGTATTTTTCAGACTATTACAACAATAGCTATTATTTTTCATCAGGTGAGTAAGAATTAAGGATGTTTGCAGTCACCAATCTGGTGCCCTGGTCTTGAATAAGACGTTTTCCAACAACTAATTTTTTTAATGTGTTTTACCCTAATATTGCAAAGGAAGACTTATATTTTTTACTATCAAGGAGACAGTGTATCTCCAGATAGTGGTTTGGTTGAATATAATTTAATTGCTTTTACAACTACATGTTTTTACTCTGAGCTGACTTTGATAAACATCCTGTCCTGAGATGATTGTACCATTTTCTTTCTTCTTTTATTATTTCAGTACACTAGTTCACTGAAAAAGGATGTGCATGTTTTATCTTTGTTCTAAAAGAAATGAAACCAAGCAAAATAGAGGTTATGCTCTACTGGGAGAATAACTGTTCAAGAACAGCAAAGTAAGGTTTCATTTAGTTCAGGCTAGTGAAGAATGCACTCTCTGTGGATAAGAAAAATAAGAGGAGAGAAGTTTACGAATTTGCAGATTCCCTGTTGTCACCCTCTGGGACACCACACGTGCTTGACAGCTCACACAACATAGACTAGATGCATCACTGATCACCTTTGCTATTCACATCGTCCAGACAAGGACTAACCAAGTCAGTCATGCGCAT
Source organism: Phoenicopterus ruber ruber (assembly GCA_009819775.1). Classification (NCBI taxonomy): domain Eukaryota; kingdom Metazoa; phylum Chordata; class Aves; order Phoenicopteriformes; family Phoenicopteridae; genus Phoenicopterus; species Phoenicopterus ruber. The sequence goes on from CM020215.1 coordinate 47,593,969, forward strand.
CTTCCACATACCCGTTTTCTCTGTGAGAAACAATGGGAGCTGTGGAAAGGAAGAGATGCAAACTGTCTTAAATGCCTTTACCTCCAACAAGAAATGATGTATTTTATAAGCCACTCTAATGAGAGTCTTTGTGAAAGAGTGAAGAAATCATTGATTTTTTTTTTTTGCAACAGGCATTTAATGGTTGCTGCTAGACAAATGACTGACATATACAAGAGGGCTTCTCTTAGTGACCACATGCAGTACTAAAAATTAGGAAAAATAAAGGAGACATGATATTTATAGAAACTGAGCAATGAAGGCTAAAAGGGGGTGGCAGTGTAGATGCAGCCCAGTAAATATGATTTTGTGCCTAGTAATAAAAGACCACAAATGTTGTCCAGCCTGACAGTGCAGGTTCTCAGGACTTACCCAGGCTTGCCTTGGCCTGACCTGGTTTTCTCTCATTTTAACAACTGTCCAGCTGCCAAGTCACCACTGCGTAGCCTGTTGTAAGTAATAGGGTAAAGGTCTGACAAACATTGACAGTCCCTGTTTAACAGACAGTAGCCCTTTTTGTCAAATGAGGCTGGGGAAGGCTATTGTGCACCTTTCAAACTTTATCTGTAAACCAATGAGAAAGCATCACACTGCGTTTAAAAACATAAATAAATAAATAAATTAAACCCCCCTACATCCTACTCCTCCTAAGCAAAGGGCTCAGGATGCCGACACATCTTCATTGCATTGTCCCCTCCATTTCTGTTACAGGAGGAGGGAATTCTGGCTTAGGATCCAGAGGAGCATTGGACAGGTGAGCAAAGCACCAGAGAAAAGGAGCAGAAACAAGAAAGGGCCTTTTTTTGTATGATAGTCCTAACCCTACTATTACTGAAGGCTGTTTTGTATTTATTTATTCTATTAAATTACTAAAATATTAATAGTAGTAACAATAAATTCTTATCTCCAAATATCCAGTGTGTTCCTTGTTACTCATAACAAGATTGTTTAAGTGTAACAGGGAATTGGAATGAAAATCTTTAAAACCTCTAAAGTAACTAAATAGATAAATGAAAACAAAAATCTTTAAGGTAGGCGAGATGCTGGCTGTTAAATTGCCAAGCGGACAGTATTAAGGAATAAGTTTCTGCTTTTATAGGTCCAAAACAATTTCTTTTCAGGTATAGCAAGTAGCTTGTTTTCTGCAGCTCCTGGTCATCAGGATCAAGTTTAAATGGCATTCAGAATCAGATTCTCAAAGATAAGCAGGCAGCTAAATATGTGCCAAATCAGATCTCTCAGAGGCTCCTGGCCTATGTGCACATCTGCCAGAGATAGTCTGGGCCTGAGAGCAGGTGGAGTGATGTTAAATTTTTCATACTTATTTCCTGAAAACTGACATTACAGACCTTAGTCTGTCTCTGAATTAAGCCTACTGCATCAGTGCTGCTTTGCAGTTGTAATGAACGTGGGCTTAACATCCATGAGCCACATATGTCTGTTGCTGATCTGTCCAGAGATCTCCTTCAGACTGTCTTATTGGTAGTCAGCACTGATTCTGTCTTTCTTCTACCCCAGCCATTAACTGAGAAGTCAACGACAAAGGAAAGAAAAATGGAAACAAAGGGCCAAGCTGTGGTCCTTTTTTGTTGGGACTAGACTCTCATACTATAAGGCAACCCAGTCTCTGGACACCTACAGACTGTCTTTCTCTCTGACAAGGCTGCCTGGTCTCCATCCTTTCTTCACCCTTTCCTCTGCATGGTCCAGCCCTTGAAGCCCCCATAATGAGAAAAGCGAGCAAGGTTTTCCCAGAAACTAGTCTTCACTCTGAAATTGTTCTTCTCTGCCATGAGGCTACTTTGCAAATAATGTAAGTGGATATGATGGCAAAAGATGAAGCTGTTCCACAGGGAATGATGGAGTTTGCCATGGCACCACGTATCAGAAGGCCTAGAAGGGTCTGAGTCCCAAGTGCCCTCTCAGTGTCCTAGGAGGTGGACAGGCTATGGTGAATAAACTAAAGATATTTATTTCCTTGCAGCCTGATTCATTAGACTCATAGCTTCAAGGGCCATGTGGAAGCTAGGGTATTGCCAAAAGGCAAGACATGAAACATGCATATAATACTGGCGATGTCTGTACCTATTGCACAGAGTGCTGGATCTCGTCTCTCAGAAGGAAAAGGACTGTAAATATGTCACTCATACCTATCTTCTGGGAGTTCTACAGAACAAAGTCTGTTCATACATATCTCAAGTCTCACACTGGCCCTGGTTTAGACCATGCAGGCCAAAAGAGGACATTTCCGTTCTGTTAATGGAAGTGCCTTAACTGGCATATCCTCTTTTAAGTGAGTCCGTGTTTGACTGTCCTGAAGCTTATGAAGTGTCTAGGTCCCTCCTATAACTCTGTCAAGGAAGAAATAAGCAGTAGCAAATGCCAACACTAGTGTGGCTGGAATACTTCTGCATAACCCTTACTGCTGAGACCAATAGCCTCTGAGTGTCTACCCGCTGATAAACAGCCTACTTCATGAGGAGCCATGAGCCTGGGGGACTGAAACAGAAGAGTAGAAAAGAGACACTTTTATTGTCGCTAGTAAGCTGTCGTGATTTTGACTTAATGATTCTGGCAAAGCACATCCTTTAGAAATTTGTAGAAAAACAAGCTGTGATGAGTATTTGTACCCGACTCTATCAGCTCCACTGTTAGTGGGACTGCTACCAGTCCTTTATGGGGTGGTGAAAACCTCCCGAAGACTCCTCCAGGCTATGTGCCTGCTCACTCCTTTTTTGGGAGCAAACTTTCAATGTCTTTGAAACAATCATGGAGAATCATACGTGGCAAATAGAATCATAGAATCACAGAATGATTTGGGTTGGAAGGGACCTTTAAAGACCACTTAGTCCAACCTCCCTGCCATGGGCAGTGACATCTTTCACTATATCAAGTTGCTCAAAGACCCATCCAACCTGGCCTTGAACACTTCCAATGATGGGGCATCCACAACTTCTCTGGGCAACCTATTCCAGTGTCTCACCACCCTTATCGTAAAAAATTTCTTTTTTATATCTAATCTAAACCTATTTTCTTTCAGTTTAAAACCATTGCCTCTTGTCCTGTTACTACAGGCCTTGGTAAAAAGTCTTTCTCCATCTTTCTTACAAGCCCCCTTTATGTATTGAAAGGCCACAGTAAGGTGTCCCCAGAGCCTTCTCTTCTCCAGGCTGAACAACCTCAACCCTCTCAGCCTTTCTTCACAGGAGAGGTGTTCCAGCCCTCTGATGATTTTTTTGTGACCCTCCTCCGGACCTGTTCTAACATGTCAGTGTCTTTCTTGTACTGGGGACCTCAGAACTGCACACAGTACTCCAGGTAGAGTCTCACAAGAGCGGAGTAAAGGGGAAGAATGACCTCCCTCAGTCTGGTGGCCACACTTCTTTTTATGCAGCCCAGGATATGGTGGGGTTTCTGGGCTGCAAGCGCACATTGCCAGCTCATGTCCAATTTTTCATCCATCAGTATCCTCAAGTCCTTCTCTCAGTCAGTTCATTCCCCAGACTAATGATTTTGGGGATTGCCACAACTTTTAGGTGCAGAACCTCGCACTTGACCTTGTTGAAATTCATGAGGTTAAATAGGAAGAGAATCCTGGAGATGTCAGTTCAGTGAGGTAGCCTGAACAAAGTGCTTGGTTACCACATCTGTTAATAACATTAAAAGCCACTGTAGTAAAGCTTTTACATAAGAAAGTCAAAAACAGATATCATAACTTTGGCTAAATGCTTGAGTATTTAAATGATTTACATAAAATATGTAATATATGTTAATAGCAGCTCTAACAGGGCTTAGAGGTATAATTAAACTACTCAGGCTTGGCAGGAAGTAGTCAGCCAGCAGTTCAAACAAAAAACAATAACCCTCTCTCAGGAAAAAGAAAAAAATACTTCTAGCTATATAGACTCTACAGCTGGTTAAAATATAACCATTTTTCACCAGAGCTGAGTCATTGAAAGAGTCTGAATTTATATCCAAAACCTAAAATCTAGAAGGTAACCGAGAGATAAAGGTGTAAATCTTCAAGCGTGCATGTATTAGACATGAAACCAGGTTAAGGATGAAAAAGAACATTATGGAGAACTCGGAAAAGGATGCCCAGTCATCAGTCCCACAACCTCCTAGCCCCTAGCAAGTTTGGTCTTCAGAATTGATGGAGGTCTTCAGGCAGGTGGGGTTTCCTGAAATGTCTCAGGGAGGCTAGCTCAAAAATACTGAAGAGGCATCTGCTTGTTACATTTAAGCAAGACCTGCATTTCATATTTGTTTTACTTGTAATCTTTTGCCTCTGGTGTTGTACCTAAAGACTTCTCTTCCTAAATAAATATTTTGTTTTACTATTAAGTTTTTCTGATGTGATGAACCCCTGTGAGTCAGCACCAGGTGATTCAGAAGCTAAGCCTTGCACAGCTGCTGGAGATTGTAATCAAAGAAGCCAGCTTGATAGGTTCTTGTAGGGATGCTCCCATGTATATAAACATCTAAAAGGCAGATGACTATTAATTAGGTAGTATAGCTCAATTAAATTTGCAGTTATTTTTGATTTTACCATTTCTGTCAAGGATTTTAACTTTGGATCCTTGCTGATGTTGGGGTTTTTTTTATTAACTTGGGAGGGAGGATAGACCAGGACGAATCGGAGTAATGCAAACTTCAGTGCTTTATATGAATGGGCTTGGCACTTGGTGTATGCAAGTATTTTTCAATTATGACTAGGTAACTAAGTAGGAAGAGCAGGTAGGTGAAGCTGAGAGTAAGCAGTCTGGGGGGGTAAAATGTCAAGTTTGAATAGGAATCTTTCTCTTGTAAGCCTAGAGCTAGTGCCCTTCTTGCAGGAAGCAGTTAACTACAAGGTATGTTAATGCTCTGAGTCTACTTTTAACCTTCATATGAGATATGGGGAATGATGTAAACATATAGTCTCCTTTGAAAGTGGAAAAGAGCATCTATATTTGTTTTGATGTCTATTTCTCCCAGCTGAAGGCCCAAGCAGCTTAAACTCAAGACAAGGCAAACTCTATTGATCTCAGGAGAAACAATGTTTCTCTGACAGTGAAGATACCTCCTTGGTAAGCTAGCCTTGCCGAGACATTTCAGCACTCTGGTAGTGCTAACTTGAACATGGCAATTGAGATGCAGTTGCTTTGCATAAAGTCTAATAGCCATGGTTTTCTCTTGTACACAAAGCTGTTTGTATGTGGCTGAAGAAACAGTGAATGTTTACAGTGAATGTTTACTGAAATCAAGGACTTAAATCAGCTTGTTTCAAACACTGGGAGCTGGCTAAGGGGCAAGACTAGGGGTTAAAGGCAGACACAGGGAATATCATAGACCTCTTTGCCGTGACTGGTGCAGATGATGCTTTCTGGCCCTGTAAGCTGAACTCTTACCAGGGCTGAAGCCCAGCTGTGATGCTCCCGTGTTCCCTCTCCACTAAGCTTCCAATAGATTATTACTCATAAATAACAGTCTTTTAGGCTGATTTTGGAGGGATCCCAAGGTAGTCCCACAGATGTTTTCCTAGATATGCTACATCTAGGCCTTAGAGGGAAAGGGATATAAGAATCCCCTACAACTGATTGACTCAGCAGAACCAACATCTTTCTGTTTTTATTTCTTTTTGTTGACACTACAAAAAAGTCATGGATGGATGCTGTGTAAGTTATTTCATCTGCTTGGATTCAAGGGGTTCACTGTAAAAAGCTGGCCCACAAAGCATTTATTATAGTGTGCTCTTGCACCCTCAGCAACAGCATTCATGTATCTCGCTTTTGTAATCCATGCATAGTATTATTCCTATGTGTAAATGTGTCTTATCAAATCCAGATGTTACATAATCTCCTTTCATAAACTTGCCAAGACATCTGATGCTAGAGCTGTGATGGCATCCATCCTTTATCCACAAACACGTTAGTACCTTCCTCTCCTAACCATATGACTAACCACCTTTTCAGCTCACATTCATACTAAACCAACTTCTATAAAATAGTAATTTTGAGAGCCCCTTTTTTCTTTGCTGTTGATCTTGTTATAGCATATTGAGTGTGGATGATTTGATACTGGGGAATGGCTCGCCTAGCTACAAATTAGGCTGGTAAGGGTGGACTGTTGTGTGGTCCTGACACAAGCTTGCAAGCGCTGTGAAGACTGGGCTTTCCTGCGTACCCTGGTAGTATGTCCTCTGTACCCTCTGTGGGGCACGGTCAGGTACAGTGATTTGAAGATGTCTTTTAGACAGCTGTTTAAAGACAATGTTCTCATAGGGCTGGTGCTTTACTCCTTTGAAAACAGTGGAGTTAAAACACTGCTGAATTCCTTCATGGTGATTTACTTGCATCTTGAAGTATTTAAGAGTCTGACTCTTTGAATTAGGAAATTTATTTAATAAATAACACAAACAAACCAGCTACACTTTCCTCAGAACAGAGTAGATATTTATGCCCTCTTCAATAAACGTTACATCACCAGTGAGCAGCAAAAAAGAAAAGTCCCTCTGAAAAACAAAATAGTATTTTTCCTTTTTTATACGAAACCGTAATATTGCATTTCTGGCACAATGGGATGCTGTTCAAAGCAGAAAATTAACAGTACTTCCTGTATCACTTTGTCTCTCAGGAATCTGCCCTCAAGCAAAAACTGATTTTTTTCCAAATTTTTAGTGCAGATGAAATCCAGAGCACCCAGCAAAAGGAACAGGCAATACTGTCCTGCAGGAATGTATTATAGTTAGTTTCCCATCTCTCCTGGAACTCCTTACTAAACTTCAAACTCAAGTTTTCATGTTATCCAGATTATTCTTTTTCTTTAATATTTTTACTGCCTTTTTCCGTTGAGGTCTCTTTTGCTGTGATGGTAGATCACTCCTTCACTGAGTGTGTCTGGCTTATGGTTCTGTTTATCTATCTGTCCATCTAGCTATACATGTTTGGGTATGTAATGTATAGAAACAAACCAAGGCATTTTCATCTAGAGTTCTTATGTAATATACTGAATTTATACATTTTGTTATGTGGATTTTATTACCTTAAGTTAGCACGAAGGAACTGTGTGGTTACAGGTAGAATTTTTGGTCTGATCAGCTATAGACATTTCATTTTCTAGCTATTATTTTTTTCCTCAGTGTCTTTTGTGCCTTCTTCATCTTGAAGAAATTTTTGAGATGCCTTTATATTTGATGGTGTTGACAGTGAGGACAGCTGTTTACATACCTGTTATGATTTTTTTCTGTTTAGTACACAACTACTTCTGAAAAAGTACATGAACGAGAACTGAGCAAAGCCACAGAAAAGTGACCTTAGTACTATTTTACACCCTAACCTCACACAGATGCCCTCAGGAGTAAAAATATAATTCCTCTGTGTTATCCGCATAATTGTACACATTCTGTCAGAAGAAATACGGAGGCGCATTGATTAACCGGTATTTTTTATTATTATATTGCAAGTTTTACAAGGAATGGTTATTAAATAAGCTTTCTGAACTATATTTCTTAGTGTGAAAACAAATCTTGATTTATTTATTTAGCACCTATGTTGGCACGTGAGCTCAGACCTGTGCAAGTCCTCATTCTTGAAGCAGACTTGGCCTTCTGAAATTGTTCTAAAAGTCTGACAATACTAAAGGAAAGGAATTGCCCATGTGATGATTCATTCTCTTAATACAGAACTCATGCATATCAGCAGAATAATGTACATTTTTCATAATTGTTAATAATGGTATAGGAACCAAATTTAGGCAGGTCAATAAAATTTAAATGTTTGTTAACCTTAATAATGTAAATCGGTAATAAAAATGTGCAAGTCTCAGGATTTCAGTTAAAACAGCTGAGAAATTGAGCAAGTGCAAATGGCAGGGTCTACAGGGTACAATTTAATTACATGTAGACCTTTATAAACTCAGCCTCTTGCAAAGTACTAGAGTTAATTGGAAGGTAAGGATGGAGAAGGTTCCTCATGAGCTTATTTTCCCCTTTCCTCTATATTTTTTTAATGGGAAATCTACATTTTTTTGTCAAAACTAAAAACCCAAACACTGATGATTTTTCTACTTTAGGAAACTGAAACCTGGACATTTTTGTCCATAAACTTCCAAAATTTGTGTATGTGTTGGCTAAAGAGTCAGCATTCCTGCCAAACTCGGGTGTTGGTCAAAAGAGTGTTTGAGGAAACTATGCACTCTTTTCATTTAATTGAAAACTAATTTTGTTATTGAAAAAATGTTGATAGAAAATATTTCTTAGCACCAATAATAAGCCAAATACTGTGCGATTTAGGTTGTCCACCCAAAGGAGCAACCACTTATTAATTTCTCTGCCATCAAACATAGTTTTGAAAGTATTTAATGACAGTGGTGGTCAGGATAATAAGTTTTCATGTTCTGCAATTCTATTCTGAACTATTAAAGAGCCTTGGAACCTTTCTCCTTATTTCCCTGCAGCTGAAACACTTCAGGGAAAATCTACCTTCAAAAAGAAGGAAAAAAGAAAAAGTAAGCCATTATAATAAAATTTTTGATTGCACACAAACACCAGTTTGATGTTTCATTTTGTTTTAAAGTAGACACTAATACCTTAGAAAGCAAAGAGTTTTCTGAGTTTTTAGGTTATGTAGTAATCTAAAGTCCGTACAAGAACTTGACTTAAGCCTGTATTTTACTGCTGTAAAAGAAGTAATAATTTAATTTAGTTTTTTCTTAAATAAACGTTGAAAAAGCAACAGTTCCTCAATTTATAGAAGTACAAATATTAAATCCCACAATACAAGAAAAAAAAAAGTCTTTCCTGTATTGACCTTGAGAAACATTTCACTGTGTGGTCTAGACAGGTCCTTCTGTTCAAATTGTAATAATGTGAGGCAGATTTCATCTCTGCTTTGTGGTGTGAAGAGGGAAGGCAATTATTGTGGAATTACATTGAGAATCATCTGTATAAAGCAATGTACTGTACTACAGGAGGTTGTAAAAGATATGAATTAACGTAATGAGTTGTTAACGAGACATATTCACCCATTCTGCCTCATGGCACAAGGGCTGGATAAACCATGTTGTCGTACCCAGCCAATATAACTTTAATTTATGCTGTAGCTTTGGGAACACCTGTGCACCAACCTCATCATGCCAATAAAGATTAAAGATCAAAACGCTTAAATAATTCACCTGATTTTCACCACAGAGAGAGATATTCTGACACTACAAAACAAGCTGAAATAAACAGAATATAGAGGACAACAGGAATTTCCTGTGGAAGCCATTGAATACTCCAGATGTCATCATGTAATTATAATCTAACAAAAGCAGGGATCAGTTTAATGTCCTGTAAAATAAATGGGAATCTTTCCTTTGAACATCGTCCCCTGTCCCATGCTGCACTATGTGTATTCACCGTTGCATTGGCAGGTTCAGTTCTAAAGGCCGTTCCCTTTTCAAATGGTGTGAAACTGAAATCTAAAAGGAAATATAGTATTGCAGTATGTGTGGATGAAAAGCTTATTAGACTTCAGAAATGGTTAATAAAATGCAGTCTTGAAATAGAAAATAGATTTAGGAAACAGAAATATGAGATAAGACTTTCGTCTTGGTCAAGAGGGCTTTTCCAAAAAGTGTGAAATATAACAGAGAGCAAGGTTACTACTTTGTCTCATTTTTAACAGCTTGAAAAAAAAAGTACTAGAGCCAAAATGTTGCCTTTAATGTTATTTTCAATATTCCATTATGATTTTTATCAGTCCTCTCCCTTCATAACAAGGCCTTTTTTCTCTTTCCATGTTGGGGCCAATCTTAATACGGAGCAAAACAGATCCTCATTTCCTTTTTCATTTTTAACACAGTCAAAATGGTGAGAAAAAATATGCCAGACTGAGACTGATATGTTCCCACCCTCTTTTTTTCTTCTTTAACATGAGATGTCAATAAAATCCTAAACTATTTCAAAGTGTTAGTTACAGAAAAGCTAGCTGTCTTAGGTGCTAAACATAATAGGAAAATCACAAGCCGTGTTTGAAAGAGCATCAGTTTTTGACTGTTTTCAAAAGCATTATGCAAAGAAGCTGAAAATAAAACAAAGTATGTTCAAAAATAAGAAAAAATTATTTGAAGGAAGACTTCTTCCAGCATGGGGGAAAAAAGCTAATACAATAAAAAACAAGGGTTTTTTAATAGGTGTGGGGAAGGTACTTCCAAGTAGTTGAAAAGAATTGGAAAATGAGAAATCACAGAGTGAAAAAAGTTTAAAAGGTGAAAATAATGAAATGTAAATAAATGAAGCATAAATCAGAACCAGACTGGCTAGAATAAATTGAGCAGAATTTACAAGGGAAGGAGGAAATAAAAAGAGGCAGATTTATTTCAGAACTAAAGGCCCTTCAAAGGAATCTGAAATGTAAAAGAAAGTTGACCTAAGTGAAATGATGTGTAGTTAGAACTGGAAACATAATTAAAAGTGGTTGGAAATATTACTATGAAAAAAAATCTGAAGACTTAAAAATTGAACTAAAGAATAAAAATTAATTGGTGACTGAAATATAAAACCCCAAGTAAATAAAATTAGAATTTGATTCAGAGTGCAAAAATAATATGGCATGAAAACCTGCAAGAGACTTGAGTTTGTTCGTTTCTGAAACCTGCCCCAGTGAAAGAGTTCTGACCTTCATTATAACTACACAAATCAAAATGGGAAAACATTCTTTTTCATAAGCAAAAAGCAAAGCTGTCATTTTTTTATTTGCAGTACAGTTAAGATTTTTTTCTTGCCATTTCCCAACATAGAAGTTGAAGAAAGTCACGCTAAAAATACAGATTTCTTTTTTTATTGTTACTGGCATTACATGGGCAAATACATACCCTGAAACAGACGAAGCTAATACTCTTTCAAACCTAATTTAGGATAAGACAGTATCATCTTCCTCCCTAATATCTTGTAATATCAGGTCCTATGTCTTTAATTTTCACCTTTTCAGGGCAGCCACCTGCACAGAGCCCTCTTGGCTGTCAAGTGGCTACACCTGGGCACAGGAGTTTGCTCATATAGGAGCTGATGTTTCCTTTGCAGGTATTCTTATACCAAAGGACAAAATGATTATCCTGTTCATGAAGTGGAAGGATAAGTGAGAAAAATCAAAGTTTTAGCAACTTTCCTGAAGACCCATGAAAGCTGCTATTTAAATTAGACAGTTCCTTAACTGACCAAATGGGCAGGATCAAGTTCATCTTTATTTTATGTACTTTTATGGGCTACCTGTGGTAGGAGCCTGTTCTTTTTCTGTGGTCAGTAATTCATGGAGAGCTCTGAAGATTGCATATCTTTCTGAAGGTTCCTGTGGAGGAAGATTAGACTTTTAACTCATCATCAAAGACTTAGAGGTATGTATCTGGGCTTAAATGCCCTTTCTTTTCACTTAAACTGTCTATTAACTTCAGTTTGAAATCCATGTAAAATAAGAAACTGCAGCATGAATCTGGTGAAATGAGGCTGCCAGAGTGTGTTTCAGATATTTTTACTTACTCTGTTTTTAAAGATTTAAATTTACCAATGACTTTTTTTATTCCTAGTATTGCCTTGAGTCCACTGCCTATATTAGCTATCTCTACAATAAATAGCTTTAGTTCTTGTTTCAGTGTCATTTTCAGGTTATAATATATGGATCAGAACTAAGGAAGAGCAACAGTTCTGAAATTAAAATACCATGCCACCTTCATTTTCTTAAAATACCTTTAAGAATACAGTATGAAGTTATTCTGAGCCACATTTACAGTAAGTATGTATGTGAGAAAGAAACTTTCAAGACATAAAATCTTATTAATGAATATTGTATTTCCTACTATTGGAATAATAATATACCATTCTCTTTTTAAATAGAGTATTTTATTTCAAAGAGTATTAACTTTGGTTACGATTAGAGAAGCAACCCCAAAGGTTTTAAAGACCCTTTTAAAACTCGTTCTGATGACAATAACAGTGAACATGTGTTTCCTTTGAAAACTCTGAAATGTATGGAACAAGCAGTTACTTGAGTAGATATCCTTAAATAGGAAAGATTACCTAATCCGACATGGAACAGATGCTAGCTACTCTTCATACTATGGAAACATTTTCTAACTTCATATAAACAAAATGGAAAGGACACTGTTCTTTATGATCGTGCCCTTAAATCATAGAAGCATAGAATTGTTTAGGTTGGAAAAGACCTCAAAGATCATGAAGTCCAACCATTAACCTAGCACTGCCACGTACAGTACCATATTCTAGGCTGGCACTGAGCAACAGAATTAGAGAAATGAACATTGCCTGATGATTTGGCTAACGTTTTCGTACTAAGAGACATCTTCTTTCCTATTCACTGCAATTCAGCTGGCACAAAGACTCACGATGGAGAAAAATGGTACTATTCTTTCTTGAAAAAGATAAACTTCGAGGAGACCCTACCCTGGGTTTGCAAATCCTTCATGAATCATAAGGCTGACGTACAGGGTCATAGGGTTGTCACAGTAAGGCAAGCACTGACGTAGTAACAGGCTACGAGAAGAAGATTCTTAAAATGAGGTAAAGGAAAGATGGACATCTGTCAGTGCAGCCAAAGGCTGCATTGCTGTGGATTCCTGGACAAAATCCTACAGACTGTATTCCACAAGGTACCAGTTAGGTGTCGGGAACATTCAATGTTTTCTTGGTTTCCTTTTGCCATACACTTACTATTTTAACAGTGCCAATGCTACTGGGGTTTGACCTATTCAGACAAGGATTCTGTGTCCCTAAGTTAGGTCCTTCATCGTGGAAGGCAGGGAGTGTTTGCTATGGACACTATGCAGCCTCCACTGCCTCAAACAGTTTCTGAAAAACCTTTGTGAAAATGTACTTTTCCTAAGCATGGGGGTTGGGGATAAGCAAGAAAAACCCATTCTTTATTCTTCTGTCCATACTTATTGGGACAGAGAGGGGGTTTGTACACAGTTTCAAATTCCTAATAAGTCTGCCTGTTAAAATACAGCCCTATGCTTTAGTATAACTTTCGGTACTGTGTTTTCTTATCCATAGTAAATCATCTGTATCAAATGTTATTATGTCAGATGAAAACTGGCTGAGGGAACACTATCAAAGGTTTATGAAAAAACGTATTGAAGTTATAGAAAGATGATTAAGTGCTGCTTGTCACAACACTGGTGTGTGATTTGGAAGTTTTAAATACATTTATTAGTTATTCAGCAAAAATGAGTAGATATGAATACAACATGTATTTGTCATTAAGCTGAGAGGATGGTTAAAAATAAAGCATGAGAATAAAGGATACAAAGGAATCTAGTTCATATGTATGGGGCTAATGATTTTTAGTATGTTTATCAGTGAAATGAGAGAAAATATGAAATTGTTCTTCATTAAATTTGTAGATGACACAAAAAGAGAAAGGGTATTTGTACTGGATTTACATGGCACTGTTTTGGCAGCAGGCGGGCTGCAGGGGTGGCTGCTGTGAGAAGAGATCAGGTCAAGGGAGATGATTCTGCCCCTCTACTCTGCTCTGGAGAGACCCCACCTGGAGTCCTGCGTCCAGCTCTGGAGTCCCCAACATAAGAAGGACATGGACCGGCTGAGCACGTCCAGAGGAGGGCCACAAAAATGATCAGAGGGATGGAGCACCTCTCCTACGAAGACAGGCTCAGAGAGTTGGGCTTGTTCAGCCTGGAGAAGAGAAGGCTCCAAGGAGATCTTATTGCAGCCTTTCAGTACTTAAAGGGGGCTTATAAGAAAGATGGGGAAAAACTTTTTAGCAGGGCCTGTTGTGATAGAACAAGAGCTAATGTTTTTAAACTAAAGGAGAGGAAATATAGGCTAGACATAAGGAAGAAGTGTTTCACAATGTGGGTGGTGAAACACTGGAACAGGTTGCCCAGAGAGGTGGTAGATGGCCCATCCCTGGAAACATTCAAGGTCAGGCTGGATGAGGCTCTGGGCAACCTGATCTAGTTGAGGATGTCCCTGCTCATTGCAGGGGGGTTGGACTAGATGACCTTTAAAGGTCCCTTCCAACCCAAACTATTCTATGATTCTAACCCACCGCAGTCCTTTCTGGTGCCACCCGTGAGCTCTGGAGGAATTCCAGATAAGGATGGTAGTTGGGAGAGGTAACGGGCAAAACTCCATCTGGACATTGCCAGAAAGTGGAACATTTGTGCGGAATTTTTTGTTGTTGTAACATGGTGAAGGGATGAGGGCTGGAGTGTGTGTATATTGTCCACCTTTGTAGGTGCAGTGATGATATTAGTCTGACTTTGGTGTGGGGAACTCTTTTTATTGATGTAAGTGAAGTTTGTGCAGATTGTGTGATGAATGTCTGTTTTAATGCAAATTCTTAAATATGTGTTTCACAGAGGTGAGGGGTGGATGTATGGGGCACAGGCGCCCCAGCGCTGGCAGCGGGGGCTGCAGGGGTCTCTGTGAGGAGCGGCTGGGGCTGCCCCATGCCGGACACAACCAGTTCCAGCTGGCTCCAACCAACCCCCCCGGGGCACAGCTGAGCCCCTCAGCCGGGATGGTGGCACCTCTGGGAAAATACATGTATGAAAGGGTGAAAGACATTATGTGGCAGCTGGGAGAGAGGAATGAGAAAAATGTGAGATAAACAGCCATGCAGACACTGAGGTCAGTGAAGAAGGAGGGGGAGGAGGTGCTCCAGGTGCCTGAGCAGAGATTCCCCCGCAGCTCGTGGAGGAGACCATGGTGGGACAGGCTGTTGCCCTGCAGCCTGTAAAAAGACCACAGTGGAGCAGATATCCACTTTGCAGCCCATGGAGGACCCAATGCTGCAGCCGGTGGATGTGACCTGAAGGAAGCTGCAGCCTGTGGAGAGCCCACACAGGAGCAGGCTCCCGGCAGGAACTGTGGCCTGTGGGAGATCCACACTGGAGCAGTTCTGGAAGAACTGCACCCCGTGGGAATGACCCACATTGAAGAAGTTCATGAAGAACTGTATCCCTTGGGAGGGATCCCAAAACAGAGCAGGGTAAGAGCATGAAGAGGAAGGAGCAGCAGAGCTGAAGTGTTATGAACTGACCACAACCCCATTCCCCATCCCCCTGCACCGCCTGGGGAGGAGGAGGTAGAGGAGTCAGGAGTGAAGTTGAGCCTGGAAAGAAGGCAGGGTGGTGGGAAGGTGTGTTTAGGTTTGGTTCTGTTCCTCGCTATCCTACCTATTTTTAATTGGCAATAAACTGAATTAATCTTCCTCAAGTTGAGTCTGTTTTGCCTGTGACAGTAATTGGTAAGAGATCTCCCTCATTCAACCCATGAGCTTTTCCATCTTATATTGTCCCCTTGTCCTGCTGAGGAGGGGGAGGGAGAAGAGTGGCTGGGTGGGCACCTGGCAGCCAGCCAAGGTCAACCCACTGCAGTACTGAATAATGAAAGATTAGTTCTTATCGATATCCATGTTGATACATATCTATGCAAAGCCTGTGCAGATAAAAACAAAGACAATAAGCTACACAATCTGGAGGGTGATTTTTAAAAAGTAGTGACTAAGAAGAATATACCGAGATAACCAGCTGAAGGATAATCGGTTGAAATTGCCTTCTGGCAAATGTAATTTGGGGGAATGTCATGGTGAATCTCTTATGCGTAAGCAGAACATAAGGATTGGAAGGTGCAAGTGTAGACACTGTGATTTTCTACTGCCTTTCCCTGAATGGCATTGGTGAAATCATTATTTCACAATGATGTCCACATCTGGTGTTTATTCAACAGAAAAATAAAGATGATTTTATTACATTCTGTAGGTAAGTGTGGAATAAATTTCTTAAAGTATGAGCATCTTTAATCTAACCAGCAGACATTTCACAGTATGCAATGGCTGGAGGCTAATGTAAGACAAATTCAGACAAATATTGAGGAATAAATTCTTTAACACAGAGTAGTTAACCATTGAAATAGCTTTCCTAGTCAGGCAATGAATTCTGTATCATCTGCAGTCTTTAAATAAAGGTTAGACCATTTTCTAAAAAATTCATTAGTTCAGAATTTGTAGACTGGATACATCACTTACCAGTTTAAAGTCTACAGCTTCTGCAAGCAGGTCAAGCTATGATGATTCCTTGTAGACTTGAAATCTATGCTGATTCTTAAGACGGATAGCAAAAGTGAGTGACAGGTTGGAAAAGCAATTGCCAAGAAAACTGAGGAAAGTTAGGCACGAGTTCACAGTGAAATGCTTACAGAGGTGAAAAAGGCAAACACAGGTTTGTTTTAAAAACACAGACATCTGCATCCAAACAAAATGTGTGGATTCTGTGCATGACTCGTGACTTCCTTTTCATGCATCTGATTCTGGGCGTTATCTTGTAAAACAAACTGGAAAGATTTTTGAGAAAATCAACAATTCCATGGGGTAGAGATTCTTTTTTATTGAGGTATTTGAATTTAATTATGTATGTTGCATGTCTGAATGACAATTATGAAGTAAAGGAACATTTTAGTAAATGGGTACAAATGGCAAGGAAAGTAAAGATGAGATGGTTCGGGATACTCATCAATCCATTCGTTCTGTATAATTACCCTCACAAAAACCTGCTTTGAAAGTAGAATCACTAGCATTTCAGCATGTCCAGATTCCCGATATCTTCAATTTTCTTAATTCAAGTGAGATTTACTGGGCAACCAGCACTTAAAAAAAAAGTAAAGCCACATGCTTATCACCAACCGTATTGCATATATAGTCCCAGATTGTTTGTTATGACTGTAGATAGCCATGTACCTCCATTCAGGCTGAAACTTTCACTGATTTGTGGAAATGTTTACAGAACACTTTGAGTAGCTACAGAAGAAATTGTTTATAAATGTGTCCAGCTCTGAATAACTAGCACAGTATTTCTCCCTGACCTTTTAGACAACAAGAAGCTGACTTTTATGCAGTTGCCGACAGCAGCAGCAGCAGCAACCAGCAAAAATAAGGTGTGTGCCATTAAACCTGAAGCAAATTTACAATTAAGCAAATAACCCTAATAGACTGTTATGGCTGGCACCATGCAAATGGTTTCTTGCTTTCCAGTCTACGTCTTCCATCAGAGTAACCATATGCTGTTATTCTATTAACAATAATGTGCCGCTCCAGAAAATAAGGGTGATTAACAATTGATTAGCCATTGTTCCGTACATTACCATGTTGTTCTTACTCTGCTTCAGTTTAAATGTAGGCTTTATTGCCAACAGCTTTGTTCCACTTCCCTCAAAGCTTTTGCACAGTAGGAACAGCAAGGAAAACTGCCAGAGAAAGGCCGAACTTTTCACATCGCACCTGTGCGCACAAGAGCTGCACCCCACTAGTCTGTCACAGGGCCGACCAAGCTGATCAGTACAGTTCCCCTTTCTTTTAAGGGCACTGTGTCTTGCGGAAAAGCAGTGTCTGAAATTTTACTGAATCACTTTCGACCTCCTGCTATGCAATTCCTAGTCTGACAAATAGAAATGAGAGTTTTTCCTGGTTCATATCAGGGCTGTTCAGTTTTGGAAGTCACGTATAGTGAAAGTTAGTTGGTATCAAGTCCATTTTCAACCAGTTCTGGTTCAATTCTTCCTCTCTCTGTCTTCCCCCAGGAGTTAGCAGCCTACCTGATCTAGCCAACTGTGATCTCTCCTTTTCTGGATGGCATTTACAGGCAGCTCATTTTTCACCTCCATGCTGGAATAAAGGTTTCCTGGAACTGTTCTCCTTTCTCAGAACTGAGGATGACAGCTCAAATGTTCCTAGAGCCTTTGTTGAATGGATTTTGGATGGTCTCTTCAGAACAGGCAGAGCTGGATACTGATCAGGATGTCTTGCTCTGCTAAGCTAAGATGCATGGGTGCAGCAACCTTAACCCTTTTTTCATTTTCTCCTTGGCTGCAGGGGAAAGGCATTGTGTTAAACCACAGCAATGTAGACTCAAATACAGGCAGAGTCTGATTCTCCCTCTTCTTGTGGGGCCCACTGGCTCTGTCTCTTAATTCACCTGGCACCAAATCCCCATCCCCGCATCCCTTAGAATATAGGGATTACTTTGAACGAGTGGAGCTGATGTTTCCCTTGTGCAATAGGTGGACCGGCAGCCACTGACACAGTCCAATATTGTATCCTAATTCTAGACAATGTTTACCCTGTAAAGCACATTTGCCAGACAGAAGCCTACGTCATCATGAAATCTTTTAGCATTCGTATTCTATATCAGCTGATTTCCAATATCTTTTCCCCATCCAAACAAATAAGAAATCTCTTACATCTGCATTTACCCTGATTGCTGGGTGTTGACCATGTGGGAGTCACTGGGGAAAGTAGACCACCACCTGTGAAATTTAAAAAGATACACAAGAGTTCTCATTGGGCAGTTTTATGAAAATACAAAGCAGTGAATTGGTTTGTTTCAAATTATTTATTATTTGGCCCCTGTTGTACATGAGGATAAAAAGTACTTTCCAAGTATGAAAACAGAACAGACCATTTTTATATCAAATCATTCATCTCCCTCCACAAAAACAAAAAACCCATTTCCTTAGAAAAGTTGCAAAACAGACCGTACGGTCGATTTAGGAAAATTGAGTTTTGCTCATAGCAAAATGTGGCCAGCTGGTAAGTATGCATTTCTTTGCAGTAGCAGAGAGAATGAAATCTCTTTCTGCTTTATGCTTGTGGGTTGAAATAAATAGCTGCAAAGTTCTCAAGGTGAGGGTATTGTTCACCTTTAGAAATATGTCTCCTTTCATATCTTAAAATTAAATTCACTTTCTTTATATGGAGAAAAGAAATTGAAGATCCATTGATAACTGGCTTTTTCTGCATTTTGAGGGGTTTCTCTAGTCCCTTGTTACCAGACAGAATGACACACCACAGCACTACAAGTAAATTTTTTTCTGCTTAACTTATTTGGCTAGCAGTACTGTACATTTTCAGCAGCTACATGACTACGCTGTACTGTGTCTTTTTGTGTCCATGAGTTGAATCTTTCCAAAGCTCAGAAGTCTGATTCAAAGAAACCATTAAAATGCACAGGCAGCAGAAACGGCAACCTGCAATATCTTCTGCGGTTCGCGATGAATTTGAGCCATGACTTCTGACTCCTATTACTTTGTGTGGGTGGTCATTTGACAAGTTATCTGCGGGGATATTACTAATACACTGATACTTTTATTTGAAGTCCAAGCCTATCAGTTAGAATGAAATCATTCTGAAGAACAAACACATTTTACGAGGACAGGGAAAACCTACTTTCAAATGAAATTTAGCCTCATGAAATCCACAGCTCTGGCAAGTGTCTCCGATTGGCTGACCTACCCATCACCACCAGTTTCTGTGGCAGGTTGAGGAAAACTATCAACAAAACACCTCATTCCCACAAGCATCAAAATGTCCCAGCTGCCAAAAATAGCCTCATTTTTAGGACTGTATAACGTACCAGAGCCTAAATATGACTATTAGCCACAACACTGTGGAGAAAACAACTGCTCTGATTTTGTGAGGAGCTGAGTACTGACAATTCCCCACGATATAATAGTCCTAATAAGAAAATCAGGCCTGATATGGCCTGCGGTTGTCTAAGAGCTACTCCAACCAAGGTCTCAACATCTGCGTGTGCATTAACTACACGGATACTATTTAACTGAATACAAAAACCACCAAAACTTCTTGCATCAGTCTATACACGGTAGAGTTTTTCTAAAAAATATATCCTCCCATTAGGCATAAAATCAGGCCTTAGTACAAGGTTGCAAAATGTGATGTTCTCACCCTGTTTCTTTGAATGGTTTTTGCCAGAAAGAGCTGGAAAAAAATGGGGTATTTTTAAGAAAATTGCAGTACCAAATGAACATCTTTCTTCCACAAAGAATTTCCAAGCAACTACGATCTTCAACTTGTCATCTTTGCAATATGATTACAAAATCTCAAACCTTCCTTGGAACCTGCACATAAACCTTTCTTTTTGTTCTGTAGTCCTCTGAATGAAAGCATCCTTGCCTGCATTCCCCTCACTCTATGTGACGTTGACTGAATCAAACCTGCAGTAAGAGTGCCAAATTATGGTGCTAAACCGCTTGAGAAGAGCTCCAGCTAATGTGCCTGATGGATGCTTTTCCAAGTTCCCATTCTGTATGGGGCAGCATTATGCATCATTCTGTCTAACCCACTTTATACTTGATTACCTCAAGCCTGTTTCCATAAAACTGAAATATTATGCACCACACTATTGAATGGGCTGGATGCACACTTATGACTACACTTGAGAGAATGAAATGGGTAGACACTTGGCCCAGAATATAGTGCTCTATACTACCATAATGGAGAAAACAGATCAGTGTCGTAGACAACTCTGAGGCATTTCTGTCATTGAGAGAAATGGTTTTCATGGGGATTGACTGATCTATCTGTCTCTGTACCTATCTGTATTTCTGCCTCCGTTAATCTGTTTCCCAAGAGCTACACAGTGTTTTGCCAGATGTGTTGCACAGATTGGAATCAGTGCTCTTATCAGCAAATCTTTGGACCTGAAGCACTTTAACAGTACACAATGAAGGACTCGCCTATAAGAAATGAAAATGTACTTCTGTTAACAAATCTGTCATTTTACTATTTTGTTTTGAATTTATGAATAAGCTTTTGACTGAAATCTTAAAATTTACCTGAATTTCCTTCTGCCTATGAAAGGGCATAATTTTATTATTCTGCAGATCAGGTCATTATGGTTGTTATTACAGTGATCAGATTCATGGTTGTATTATTCCACTCCCAGTGTAGGAATACTGGTAGAAAATTGGAACAGTACGTCAATGACTTCTGCCCTTACAAAGAGGATTTCTGTCCTGACCGGCCACAGCCTAATTAAAAAGGAAAAAGTGAAATGAAATAGACACCTAATTACAGATATACAAAGCCAGATTCCTTCAGAGAAAGAAAGAGCACACATTCATATCACCAAGTGGCCCCCAGAATATCTGTCTTAAGATATAAGCAACCTGAGCATTACCTGAGATGGCAGGCTACAAAAAGTCTGTGTTTTGGCTAAAAGTTCGATAGTGGTGAAAGTTTTCTGTGGAGAGGAAAAGTCAAAGGAATCCCTATTGCCTGCGGAGCTGCCTGAGTCGAATACTGACTGTAAGAGACCTAGCACTTTATCACTGCTGATCCAATATAATTTTCCTTCACTCGAGTGCAGCCGGAGTCCCTTATGCCTTCTTGAGAAGAAACTTTTAATGCTAAAAATAGTAAACTTTCATTATCTAGAAAAAGAATACTCGCTATCCTATTTTGACTGTCTTCAGCGTATCAGTGAAAAATTTAGTGTCATGGGAATGTTAAGATATGGGTTGCAACGTATTCATACTTTATGGAGAAAATAACAGATATAAAGAGAAATGTATTGAACGATGTCACACAAGAAATCTGTGTCAAAGTTAGGTTTAGAATTGGTATTCCCTGATGCATAATTCTGTACTTCAATCTTAAGAAATTCTCTCCTGTCAGTTATTTATAGCAATTGTCTTTAGATACTTGTTGCATATGTGAAAGAAGCTTCAAGCTTGCATTGTATGCCTGTCACAGCATTCTTGGTGCTCAGCTGTTTGGACATTCATTCACCTTATGTCACAGCTCCACATGTACATCGTCTGTACAGCATCTGCTGCCACAGGATCTTATTCTCCCAACGGACAGTCAGGTGGGATGGACACACCATCAACAAATGTCATCATGCATTTGAATTTTCTACTTTTAAAGCAAAAAGATTTTTTCCACCTTAAAAGCAAAAGCCATGAGAGAAGGGATAGTTAAAATCCTCAGTTAAGATAGGTAACTGCCTGCTCTTGCTGTTAGTTCAAAAAAGCTATAAAACAAGTACAAAAGAAAACCTAAGGTAAACACATTGGCCAAGGGCTATAGTGCTAGCCAGCTCTGCACTAGCCATGTGAAATTGCACCAGCATCCAGCGTCTCCTAATCCCAGCAAAACACATTTTAAAGTAAGGACACATTTCTTTCTTTGGCTTCATAAGGAAAGCGGCAGCTTCTCCCTCTCTGTTCCAATGAGTATGATCTGATCTTTGTATCTAGATCTGTCACAAACTTTATTTGTGGTCTTTCTAGTCTTTGTCTTCCCTGCAAAATGGAGATCACGCATCCTGTTTCATGAGACCTTTATGCAAGTACAGATTGTCCTGGTTTAGGCTGGGGCGGAGCTAATTTTGTCTCCAGCAGCTACCGTGTTTTGAATTTAGTATGTGAAGAATGGTGATAGCACACTGATGTTGTTGGTTGCTGCTAAATGATCAAGGACAGTTTACGGTTTCCCAGATTTTGCTAATGTGCAGGTGCAAAAACCTGGGAGGGGTGGAGCCAGAATAGCTGATTCACACTGGCCAAAGAGAGTATTCCATACCATAGACATCATGCCCAGTATAAGTGAGGGTCGGACGGTGGGCCACTTCCCTTACGCTTCCCTTTTTTTGTTCATTCGGGCCTTTTCATTCGTTCATTCGTTCGTTCGGCTGTTCTTTCCCTCCCTCACTCACTCTGGAACTTGCTGTTCTGGGATAGCTGCTGGGGAATATTACTGTTCCCTGACTGCTGCTTGGGACGGGCTGTATCAGTCATTGGGTGGTGAGAAATAGCGCATCATTCATTTTATATATTCTATTATCCTTTTTTTATTACTATTATTATTATTATTAAATTTTTATCTTTTGCTTTGCTGTCCTGGTGAACTGTTTTGATCTCAACCTGCGAGTTTTCCTTTCTCTCCAATCCTCCTCCCCAGCCCCCGTGGGGAGGGGGGAGTGAGCAAGAAGCTGCGTGGTATTCAGTTACCATCCGGGGTTAGACCACGACACAGATTTAAAGTAAAAAATAAGAAAAAAAAACAAAAAACAAAAAACAAAATGTGCATCACAGGTCTCACAGTTCTGGAAAGAAGCTAAAATGATCTAAACTATTCTTGCATTCTCCTAGGCTTAAACTGTTGGAAAGTCAGTGTTGTCATAACTCCAGAAAACAGCGAGGTCCAGTATAGGTTGTGCAATCTCCTTTGCACTGCACTGTTGTTTCCAGCAGCTCTCACCACCCTTATTCCTTCATTCCCGATTGCTGACAGTGCCCTGCCTCCTGTAGGCCGGTACCTGACCCTTTCCAGGGCTAGTGTACTTGCTGGGAAGGAGGTGTATCATCTCGTGGAGACTGGACAGCTTTATCTGCACCAGAAGAATCCTTACCCATGCTGGTTTGGAGGTTTTTACAACATTACCAAGCATGAAGGACTCATAATAAAGATGGCAATCATAGAATTGTTCTGGTTGGAAGAGAACTCCGAGATCACTGGGTCCAACCATTAACCTATCACTACCAAGTCCCCCACTAAATCATATCCCTTAGGGCCTCATCTAAACGTCTTCTGAATACCCCCAGGGATGGGGACTCCACCACCTCCCCGGGCAGCCTGTTCCAATGCCCGACAACCCTTTCAGTGAAGAAATTTTTATGAATGTCCAATCGTAAAATCTACGAATGTCCAATCTCACAGCTTTGGTAACAAATCTGGCCTCATTGGAATCAATTCCCAAACCTGGTTTTATTCCTATTTTTTAAAAAAAGATAGACATGAAAAGTGGGGAAATACCACATATACAGCCACCTACAAGTCATACTCTTCTTACCTCCCATATAACAAATAGTTTTGGCAAAAGTTGTTTGTTTCGTTTTGGTTTGTTTTGGTTTGTTTTATTTTTACAAATAGAATAATTTAGTCTTAATAACACCTACCACTGAGTAGAACTGACTCCTGCATGCAGAAAGGAAGCACTTGCCAGCACAGATGAATTCTTTCTAATGCTGTTGATGATGCAGATATATTAGTTCAAGACTAGACTGTCAAGCTAAATTAGGGGCCAGAGCACTGAAAATGAAAAAGATACTGGCACATACTGCACAGTTTGGCTCAAATATGTGGCATGCAAGCCAGGATGCATAGTACATGAAAGATTCAAAAATGAAAATCTTCATCCTTAATGGTTGCATAGGGACACGTTTTCACAGGGTTAAGCTGCATGACACCCATTAAAGTAAACAGAAGTTTAAAGCTTAAATCTTCTGTCCTGCTTTCAAGACTTTCCTCATCGTATCATATATAGAGCATAAAATATCACGTTTTCCCCTTAAGACCTGCAGTTAATAAAATGAGGGGTTAATTAGTTTGGTTTATTATGCACCACCTGACTCACCTTCTTAACATCATACAAGCAATAAAAAACTGAACAGGGGACTTATTTTCTCAATTTTGGAGAGGTTTATTCCTGTACTTTTTCTGTTAAAAAAGGAAAGTGGAGAGGAATATAACTGAGCATCCCGTTTAGTATCTCATTTTGTTGCTGTTGCATTTTTCTCCCTTTTTCAACAATTGCCATAAATCTTCTGGGGTTAGGGAGATGCAGGCTGGGGGGAACAGAGTGATGCTACCCCAGAAGTTACTTCTGTCATAAAAGGCAATTGTAAGAATGTTCAAAATCTCTGAGATTAGATGAGATTTCCTTGGCTTTTGTTCTATTTGCATTAAAGAATTACATCTGAGTCTCACTGAAGCTGAGTACTTGTTTCTCCTTGCTCAGTAAAACACTGTCTTGAGGAAACAGTAGGAATCTCCCACTGTATCTGTTTACCCATGCCACTGTCTGCTAGGCCAGGTTGTGAACTGGAAGCTACAATCCTTTATTAGTAGGGCAGCCAGTTTGAGAGAAGGGACTGATCTCTTTGTGTATGTGCGTGGTGGGGGGTATTTCTGGCTTTATACTGCTTTCCACAGTGGAGTTTATACCCTAGCCAGGCTCCTGGGACATGCCAGCAGAATGAATAAATAGCTGTTTGGATCTGTTTGTCCTCTGTGAGGCTGCATTTTGGCGAAGGAGAGTCCAGAAGCATGCACTGTGCATCATGCATGTAGTATATGTGAGGGTGTACAAAGGCAGAACACAAAGGCAATTTTTGCCCTCTCTGTTGCTGTTTTCTTGTTCCAGGCAGGAAATACCCATAAACTGCCCTTCATTCCTGATGCTCACAAAAGTTAGAAACATTGGAATTTTTTTTCTCTTTATTAATCAAATTAAAGCAAATTATTTTCAGGTCTATATCATTGAGATATTCATGTTTGAACACCATTTTTTCCTCTGCATTTTTTTTCCCACAACTTTACTCCATAGCTCCCCTGTTATTAGTTGACCTTGTCCAGTCACCTGAATGTTTACCTAAGTACTTTTTAACTTCACTAGTGTAGGATGTCTTGTTGTCTAAAGTGATCACCATATTATGACCTCACTGAGTTTCTGGCTATTATTTGCATACTTTCCACAGATAACATATTCTTGAGGAGCTGGTTCACTCTATGATGATAAAAGGGTTAACCTTCTGCCCAATATCTGCTCCTGAAGCTGCTGAGACAGGGTATGGTTATGCCTCTGAGAACAATGTGATGCTTGTTGCCATTTTTCTTCAAATCTTCCATCTGAAGAAACCCAACTGTCTAACATAGCTGCAAACCCTTCTAGTTTTATTCCTGATGTTGTGTCTTCAAGTGAGATCTTCTACATGTTGTATAGCATGTAAATAATTATGCATAGAGCCAGCAAGGACACTCACTGAAGTGTTACATTCTCATTATGTATTTTTCTTCATTTCTAGACGGTCTTAAGATCTGTTACACCACATGCTGAGTTTCTAAAGTATTTTGCCTAGGCAGTACTCAAAACTTGATATATGCCTGTAAACGTGCTAGGAGTCAAATCTAAGATCTGACTTAGACACATTTGCATTGTCTCTGAAGAAATGGGTTCCCATAGCTGAATAATGATATTCTGTAAAATAAAATCAGCCGTTCAGTGTTATGACTGTGATGATGAGAGGTCAGCAGCACACTCAAGCACATATCAAGACAGGGAAACCTACTGAGTCAATTCAGCAGCAACAAACAAGCAGAGTTAAAAACTAAAGGAGTAGCAAATTATTATATTCACATTAAAGATATGATAAGGCACTAACATTTCCCTCACAATTTGTTCCAGAAGGTTATTAACCTGCTTTAATAAGAATGAGCTTTATGAATTCAATTAGTAATACATACTGTGAAAGTTCAGGTACACAGAATATAGGCTTCTTAATGATATAGTGAATCCTACTAAAATTCAGATTATCCAGTCATAAGTCTCCACCTTGGGCTGACGTGACATGTTTGAGCAGACATAATAACTTCATTACTACCAAAAGAGAGAGGTCCGTCCCCCATCCCACTCCAACTGTCTATGCCTTTCCTGACTGTACAGTTGCCTCCTCCCTCCTGCATCTGTGCTTGCACTCATTTCATCCTGTGACGGATCAGTTTAATTCAACACCTAACAAAAAATAAACTGCAATAAAAATTGAAGCATTTTGCTGGGCTAATGAATTGGATCTGTTCTGTGAAGGTCTGATGAATGCCAAAGTGGGCAGCAGTGAGAGTAAGAAGATAAAAATACCCTCCTCCTCCTCCCCAAATAGCTAGGTTTGTTCAGTTGCTATTTGATATCTCAACATCCCACAACAGGTGCTTGGCCTAAGAATGGTTTGAAGTGTATCAGAGAATGAGAAGTAGGTCCCTGGGTCTTCTACAAGCCATTACAGAGAGATGCAGCGTGTGTACACAGTCGGAGTGTGATCCAGACTCCTTCTGACCTGTGCAGTATTGGCATAAGTGTTTTCTGTCCAGCGTAGCAATACAGACTCAGTTTCTCTGCATTCAAACCACAAAGGCAATTAAGAAATCCAATGCAGATAGTTAGAATGTAACTTGTATGTGTGTGATATATGCTGTTAGGTTGCTTCTGCAAATTCCAGGTACTTCACCAAAATGTTAAGCACGTCATGAAGGTTGGTGATTGTGTAATGGGGAAAAGACACATACGGAAGGCTAAAAAAAGTTATCCCCAATAACAGAAGGAAAAGGCTGTGGAAAGAAGTTTAAGAATTGCAATTCAGTCCATTCTGTTGTTTTTTAATGATTGTGACGAACTCATGGTTTAGTGTCACCAGCACTTTTTATACGGACATATGGCCATAGATGTGTACACCATGTGTTGGCTAATTTTCAGCTACCTGCCAACAGTAAATTATGTAAAACACTTAAGAGACTGTGGATATTGTTTAGTTGTTCATATCATGGTTTTCATAGAGAGAACTGAATATCTCTAAGGTTGAAAGCCAGACTCTGTGTTTCTTTCTCCAGTGGCAGCGCAGGTTTAAGCAATTTCCGCTCCCAGACCTTCCTTCCTGTCTCCACGCCACCACATCCATTGTGCCAGCACAGCTGTTTGTGCAGCCTGTGGTGAAAATGGGAACCATCTGAGAAATCCCGCGGCAACAGAGAGGAATCAAAATCAAAAGGAAGCTTATAACAACGTGTGAATTAAGATGTATGAGAGACTGACCTTGCACTGGGACATCTACGAGGTATATGGAGGCCTTGTTAAACCGACCCTAGAGGATCTGAGGTCTGGGGAAGATTTTACAGTTTCTTATGAAATTTCAAAATGTGTCTCAAGAACCCTCTTATTTCTCTAATTCAAAAGCTCTTTCTTTATCTAGTGACCCTACTTTTAGCCATTTGCTGCTTGTAAGACTCTTTATGGAATAATCTTAAACTTATTTGAAAATAAATCTTCTTGAGGAGTAAAGACAGATTCGTAAGTGCCAACTGTTCTATCCCTCTTTTGCTCTTCTCTCAGGAAGCCAGTTGAATTGTAGCTAGATATATGTTTAGGTATAGGTAATGTGTACATATATGACTTACAATATTTTTGCAAGCCACTATTTTTTTTGTCAGGTAAGCAGTTTGTCTTATGTTTTTGCTGCCTAGGGGAGAGCAGAATGTTCATGACACCTTTGTTAAATACAACATCCATGGTATTAAACACTTTTATATTCAAAATATCTTCTACTTGAACAGAGCTGAACACTCAGTTTCTGTAAAGAGCCACAGACATTAATGTCTCACCTATCTGATTTGGCAGTTTCTCCAGAGTGCCTCAGTTTCTCGGTTTTTGAGAACAAGGGGTTC
The DNA here is from genome assembly GCA_009819775.1 of Phoenicopterus ruber ruber. Lineage (NCBI taxonomy): Eukaryota > Metazoa > Chordata > Aves > Phoenicopteriformes > Phoenicopteridae > Phoenicopterus > Phoenicopterus ruber. The sequence continues at coordinate 47,622,078 of CM020215.1, forward strand.
TGTCACACTTAAATGCCACACCAAATGTTGCCCATTTATGGATCTATAATTTTGGAACACTTCACGGTCCAGATGCATTGCATATGGGAGGCTGGGTATCTGGTTTCTATTCCAGGGACCAGGCAGTAAAATGCATATCATTTAGGTGCTTTGAGTTTTTGGCTAATTTCAAGTCTGTGAGTAATGGCTGGGACTATTCATATCCTTGACACTAGGCAAATGCTCCGGAGATTTACTACAATGTTAAATCACAGTAACACAGTGGTGTCCGACTCAGAGCTTTTAGTCACAAACTCTCATTTTTCTTCACCTCATATCCTCATACATTGAGTTTTCTGTGCTTTTAAGTAATTATTTTTCTTCTTAAACCTTATATTCATGGCACAATTTACCTGTTATTTTACCCTGATATTTTTGTCTTCAAATCAGACAGCTAAAATAAAATAACTTTGGAAGGCTGCATTTCTTTAAAATCTTTCCCCAGACCATCTCAAAATGCTTTATGAAAAATAAACAAGCTTTTCAGTATGTCAAAGGCACTTGAGTACTTAAAGGGAAATTGATTCTGACACAGCCCAAGTCTTTCTTCCCAGATCACCATTCTCTTGTCCTGATTCATTCCTCCTTTCTCCCTCTCCTCCTATGCTAAACAAAACTTCAACCATCTTTGATGCATACCTCTCTTTAAGAGCTATATCTAACTGTAGACTGCTTCTTCTAAAGGCTTGATTACACCATACTTCACATAGCCATCAAAACTTGTTTTCTTTCTGAAGTCCTTTTTTTTTTTCCATACCTCTTTATCTTTCCAGTCACCTACTACCTATTCAATTTACACTTTGTCATTCATCGAGTGAGTTTTATTTCCGCAGTGTCTTTTTCCTCCTTCCTTCTTTTAATGAGCTCCATTTCAGTTCCACCCCCTTTCACCACTCTTTTAACATTTTTCTTAATTCCTTATGCTTTGGATTGCAAACCTGACTCTTCCTTTCTATGTATTTCCTTTTTGCTTGAATCACAAATCTGAAAATCAACTAGACTTGCTTTGAAGCAAATTTCGTTTTTCTTTCCATACCATTTTTCTTTTTGCTAATCAGTTCTAATTCTTTTAGTTAAGAGAGTAGCTCTTATCCTTGAGCTCCTAGTGATGGAAAATGCATTCTTCTTTTTCCACCTGTTGAGTTTGGATTGGACATGAGACATCCAGAGGACATCTCAAAAGCAGAAAAAAGATAGGGGACTGAGTAAAAAGGAAGAATACAGTCTACATCTATTTTTTCACTGAATAAATTCTTTATATTAACACCATAATTTAAAGACTATAGCATGGGAGCTCGCATTGCCATTCTGTATACTTTGTTGGGAAAAAATCAACAACAAAAAGACATGTATTGATGCTGATTTGAGAGAAGAGTGTCTTAGTTAATATTTTTACTCATTTAGTACTAAGTAATGATGAATACAGTACAGATGAAAGACATGGTGGTTCTGTCAGACTGAGCGAGCAATGTTTTACACCCTCTTTACAAAAAGGGTTAAACAGCTGCCCAAGGCATGTTTTAGAAGCTGTACTACTCTTAAAACACTGCCAGATATCACAGCAGTTGCTTTCTTCAGAAGCAAAGTTACAGGCTTGAGTCGCTCCTTCAGCTGCTGTCCCTTCTCAGTGCCCCTTGCTGCCCCCCCAGCTCTCATCGACCTCATTGCAACTTTCGGCATTTAATGATGAGGGCAGTGAGAAGCACTGAAGTCTTCAATATTATTATTAGTAGTAATATTATAGCCTGAGATCCTCTTCTTCCACTAAGTAATTTGCCAACTAATTAATTCGCTAATTTCAGAAGTAAGAATGGCAAGTAATAGGACATTTGAAAAGACATATTAGAAAATTACTGATTTCAAAATATTGAATCAAGAAGCTGCTGCTTGCTCTCAAGACCCAAAAGTGTACTACTTGGCACTGGGATACTGACAGTGTGTTGTTGCTTTTACTAGCATTAAAGATCTGTTGCATCTTTCTTTCTTAGATATAAAAAATCAAATATCTATGAAAGCAGCTGAAGATACAGAAGACTAGTAAAGTTCTGAGTTTGAGCAAGACCATGATCATTCTGAAGAGTTCTCTGTCTTGGTAGAGAATAAAAATACAGCGTTCTCCCTTTTTAAAAACTTCTGAACATGCCATTTTACCAACACACATGAAATAAGAGCACCATCCAGTGGCAAAGGAAGTAAATCACAGCTTATATTTCCAATTTCCTCCTCTTTTTCCTCAAACCACAGAATCTAACTAGGCATTTAAATGTTTATATTAAATTTCCTACATTTTTTAAAACTGGCATAACTACATTTCTGCTAATTTCTCAAAGAATTTTTAGCAGTAGGAAGCTATTTTTGAGTACACTGCATCTCAGCTGAACAGTGCATGTTAGTCTTTCATGGTGGTCCATACAGTTTTTTCAGAGTATCTGAGTATTCTTTTCTCTGCTACTGCTATCACAAACATAACTGATTCCTCCCTAGTGTGACAAGGTCACTGTTCCCCTTACGCCAGCATGAGGATTCATCAGCTAACATGTATGTATCTGCTGCTCCCTCAGAATAGGCTTATGATTGCTCAACCTTTTGTTGTTCTTGTTTATTTTCTTTTCTTTTTCATTCTTATCTTTTTTTTTCTCTGTTCGCTTTTTTTCTTCTTTGCATGATACTCTGTAAGGTATCGATAAAATTTTGATACATCAGAGAAGACTAAAAACTGGCAACAAGCCTGTATAATCTCTGTCCTGCACTTTACTGAATTTGAGAACCTCTATTGAAGAGTACGGAGGTGATGACACGGCCTTTGTTTGTGCCATACTGATGCTGACGGATTCTGTTATCTTTCTTTGGGGGAATCGGATCTCACAAAGCATATTGGTTTCAGAAACCTTAGGCCTTCTGCAATAAATGATATTGGAAATGCATTTTCACTTTCCACATGGATGATTGTGTTCTTAGGCTATTTCTGATTGTGTAAGACACAAATGGGATTTTCATTAATTTTAAGCATGACTGCCTTTTGCAATGATCTTTTCCTTAAAAAAAAGGCAAATTAATTGTGGTTATGACCGACATGACCCACAGACATTCTGGGTTTTAAGTAGATAAACATCTGAAACCACTCTCTCTCCTGCCCTTTACTCTTATACTTCTTTTTATCCGTAAGGACAGCAAGTAGCAACTTACTCCCAAAGTCGAAGTATGAAAGCGGTTTGAATTCCCTTGGTTTTAACAGCAACCGTACATAAAATTTCATACTTTGCTTCAGCAGTTCTTTCATTAATATCCAAGGACTTGGATGTTACACTTTATAGTAATGATTTTTAATGTTTTTAAACCTCCACATCTAGCTATTTTTTGGACCAGTCCTGCTTCTTTAGGCAGGACAGACAGTGCCTTCATTTTTAGCCCATCAGACTAAACCAGGTTAAAAGAACTTCTGCACTTCAGGGTGTTTAGTCATGGTTGAGATCAAACTATGAATCAAGCATCCAGCAGCAGACAGGACATACATTCGGGGCTTTCTCAAGCCTGAAAAATTTCATGAAGCTGAGGTGAGCCGTGTTAATTGGAGCTATTAGGAAGCAACTGATTGAGAAGTAGTGGTTTAAATGAGTGGAAAATCTAAATACTCATTAAAAGTGTTCAAGGAGACAGGCAGAAGGGCAGAAACAAGACATATATTCCCCAGCAGAATAATCCTCAGCAGTCTGCTTAAGTAGCATTAGTCCCCTTTGTGGTGCTTTAAACAGAAGTAGCTATTGCACTTCGATAGCAAGATCTTGCTCACATTAACAGGTCTTGTGTAGCAGCAAACATTTGGCCATCACTTCACATTTAAAACTAGGGTCCATATAACTAAAAGCACATGTCACCACAGGCAAGAAGTCTGTAACAAGACTTCTGCACTCTCTGGACTGGGCACAGACGGGATACATGGCAACTACCCTGAGCAGTCCCTTCCTTTAGAAGCTTGATGTGATCTGATGGTGGAAATCTGCTGCTGCTCTGCCACAGCAGGAATATTTTGTACACACCTCCTCTGCATCTCTAATGCTAATCCATTATACACATAGTAATATCACCAATTGATCAGTTACGAATGCACAACCTGCCTAAATTATACCAGCTCTCTCCCATATGTTCCAATATATGCATTTTAGAGGGCTACTTTAAACTCTACTTTATGTGCACAACTTGTAGCAAATGTAAGATAAGCCTGGTAATTAAATATAGCTTTTTCTCAACTAATGCTGCTAGTTCAATTTTCTGATGATTGCAAATAACGTCAAAAACTCCCAGGTTAGAAATGGAAAAGTGTCTGGGATTATCCCCCCAAAGACAAAAGAGTTATCCCTAAGGAATTTTATCAGGTTGCTAAGATATTTTGATTTGTTTAAGATTTTGCCCATTTTCATTTGTTTGGTATAACTTTTCCACATTGACATGCTCAAGGCTGATCTCTTGAAACACACAGCTACAGTATGTGTTAGAACACTGTTATTCCCCATGCGGACAAGCAGAAGGCACTTACCTCTTGGGCCACCAGCATCCCAAATCAGTCTTCACTATTTTCTTCCCACGTCAAAGGGCAACAGGTGGGCAACGAAGGACAGAACAGTCAGAGCTATGCAAGAGATCTGTTTCAGTTTTTGGCCTCTGAAACAGGGTTAAACCGGAGTGATGGAGAGTAGGATAGTGAGACATCCAGATCTGGTTATGATTGAGACATGCATTTACCTTGGATGAAGTAATTTCGTTCTTTGCCTGATGCTGGGACAATGTAACTAGGTTCTGCCCTTTGCTTATTACAGGTAGCAAAGTCAGAATTGATGCCTAACTTTAAAGCTCTTTAAGGTAAGGAATAAATCATGTACTAGCTTCCAGAGGATCGCACCAGTTTACAGTGCTACATCAACTGCTGTATTCACAGTAAAAGTACTTGTCCAATAGTTTATTAGTATGACTGATTTAGCATTTTTTGTTATCAGGTTCTTTTAGCATCTCTATTCAGGTGGTAAATGTTATTCTTTCAGATAGTCCAGCTGAGGGAAAAGCAGGCTGTGTTATAAGTGTATTAGGAAATAACAGAGAAATACCTTGTCAATCTCTTTATTCATAGATTAAAATGTAATGCCATACAGTTCTTAACAATTACGGACTGAAAAAAATTATCTGCATAAAACAGAAGCAAAACTGAAGGAGACTAATTAAAAAAGCCATCTGAGCCATCTGCTTCAACTTTTGAAACGATTACATACAGAATAATATACATATTTACATTACAAGTATATTATATAAATATAATATATATGTAATTTTGTAACCACAATAAATATCAAGAAGGTCTTTTTTAGGCACACAGCATAGAAAAAAATGCAGAATCTGCACAATCCTTAAGATTCTTGGAGTGACTCACTCTTACATTGTTTTCACACTGAAAAAGCAAATATTTTACACAAAATATACAGCCACAGTTTCTGCAGTCCCCAGTGAACAGGGAAACTCTCCTCACCTTCCTGTAAGTCTACTCCTTGATCTTCTAATACTATTGCTCTATACAGCTATTACATAAGAAAATAGTTTGCAGGTTTGTTTTTTACTCAGCTAATAGCCTAAGTAATTATCAGTGCTAACAAAATAAGTACAGCATATCTACATAAGGTATATACAAGTGTTTGCACAAACACGGGTTTGGTGAACTACTACTGAGCTCACTTTTAATACTGGGGAGTTAACCTGAAAGCAGAAAAAAAAGGATTTTCAGTGATATTACCTCAGAAATATTTTATCATTTGAGTGAGACCTGGGCTTCAGAGATAGAAAGCTTTAAATTTAGCAATTAATTAAAAAATCAAATTCTTGGCTATGCTTGGCAGATGTAGACTGTCATTGATTTTGAATGTGTTCCCTTCAGTGCAAATGAAAAGCCAGAGAATTAATCCAAAGGGAGTTTTCTCAACCTGTACGTACAGTCATGACATTTTAAAGACTGTCGCTATGGAGCACCTGAGATCGCAGCCTAGTCAGTGAAGCCGACCACTTCTCGTAGGAGAGCCATGATCAGTGAGAGTGGAGAAACAAACAGCATATTTTTTCTGCAGTTACAAATCAGACTCTGGCATATCAGGCATATCTGCCATCAGGTACCCAATACCATAACGTCCATTTGGAGCAGTGTCCAGAGTTGGTGATCCAGTCTGTTTTCGATAGATGTTTTTGCCAAAATTTGGAGATGGCACTTCACTTGGACTCTTCCCATGAATCAGACTTGTATCATCTCCCTCCAGATTCACAGGTTCTTTTATTATCCGGCCTCTTTTGTAGGATACAGATGCCAAACTACCAGAGCTGTCATCGATAAGGTTGCAATGGCGCACCATGAAGACTATTGGGACGGGCAGTATGGCCAACACCATCAGCGATATACAGACAATCATTCCCCATGTTGGATAGCTGTGGAACTCCTCCATAGCCTGAGCAACCCAAGAGAAAAACTATTACTACATCTTTACTTACAAAAGAGCAAAGGTCCTCACCAAGGCCTGCAGTTTTCAAACACATACTCATCTTGTTGTCACCTTACACCCACAATGTGGGCACCACTACAGATCTCAAATTTGAACAATCATGGAGATGTAGGACTGCTATCTTTCCGCCAGTGAGTAGGACCAAACCACCGTCCCACAGCTTCTGAGATGCTCAGAGCACTCTAGCAGAGCCCAAATCAAGATTTTTACATTAGGCCTTCTGCTACATTTTTCTGTAGTTGTTCCCTGATCCTTTAAAGGATGCTCAGAACAGGTAAGTGTGCAGTGGTATGTGTAACTATGCCTGCAAAGTAAGTCCTTGTTCTGTAGGCTAATAGCTGGTCTAAAGAGGGACTGTCTCAGATCACCCTGTGGCACTGTTCCACTTCATATAAACTTCACGTAAACTATAACACATTTACTGGGGCAATGATGGCATCCAGGAATCACTGGCCAGCAGACTCAGTTGGCCTAGTAGCTCAATTAACATTTAATCTTATACACGGAAAGGAACAGTCCATTTGGTATTCCAAGGTATTTCTCTTTCTGATTTTTGAGGGCAAGAATCAAATATAACAAGAGCGTTTTTCTGAGAATCCTGAGAAAGTAGTAGTGGTTGTCTGGTTAGAGGCACGCATCTACGTACAGTAAAGCCAACCTCTTGTATTACACTTTACCTGTCTTTGCTGTTAAATTTTTTCGACTGGCTAATTTGGACAATGGTCCATTTAGAAGGGTCCTTGAGATTCATTTCTCTGACATTTTACGCTCCCTGTATTTTGTACGACAAGCCTGTAGAAACAGCTGAGGACTGATGAGCCTACAAGAACTCTTAGGAGTTACCTTGACTGAATCTCTTTTTAGAGCTAACACGCAGCACTGACTCTGCAGTTCACACAGACAAGTTTTTTACAAATTAAATGTTCTTATCAGAGACAGGTTTTAATGCAGCTGGTACCTACAATGCGATATGTGTTCCCGAAGGGGAAAATTTATGACTTGGCTAATCTCAGTATTTAATTCCACATAAAAAATTGATGTGATATCTGAAATTATTTATTCAGTGTTATCACCCAACTATTTTCTGCAGTAAAATAAAATTTAATGAAAGTGAACAACCTCTGCCACCCTCAAGAATTTCTTCAACACACATCAGCAAACTAAAAGTCACAAAAAGCATGAAGGTTCATGTCAAGCAGTTATATTTTAAAGCAGAACTACTCTAAAATTAAAAAATAGTTGGTTTTACATTAATGTTACTTGACACAAAAACAACCATGTCATTATTTATACTGATTTTGAATTTCTAACTGTCTTTTCATGTACTTCTGAAATACTTCAGATATGATCATTATGATGGTGATGGCATCTGTTATATACATACCGTATCTTCAATCCAAGCATTGTAGCCAGGAGGACTTAATCCCATTTGGACAATGCTAGCTACCAGTAAACATAGCAATACTAAAGGTGAAACATACTTCCACATGTAGTAATAATACTGGCTTGGAGAAAAGCCAAGCATATCCTTCAGATCCTCCATAAATCTGTGAAGGGAATAAAAGGTGGTGGTTGTTAGCGCATACACTGAGATTTCAAGTACTATAATTGATACATAGCACCTAATCTGAGGGAACAGACATACTGAAAAAATGCATGTATAGAGATGACTGCATTTTAGATTTCTTGATGAGTGGAAAAATAGAGCTTGTATTACTAGTTCAGAACAGATGAACAGAAGGCATCACTACACGGTGCAGTGACTTAGTAAACTGCTTGCTGGACTGTGCTGTAAAGATATTTAAACTCACCTTTCTTTTATAAGATACTTTTTTACATCTTCTTATATTGTCTACTGGGTTGTTTACTGAGGCATATGTCATTACTTTTGAGGACATATAAAACCAGTACATCTTACAGATTCTGCAAAATTAATTTCGAACCCACATGTGTGCTGCAGTGTAAAAAATAACTTTATGCATAAGCTATGGTTTGCATCATGTAAGTTGCCGAAATAAAACTTTGTGAAGTTTTAAATCTGCCTCCTTGTGCCTCAAAATTGCAAGTTATGATATGAACAAAACTCCTATTTTTGTATTCTTGACGGAGGAGCACATGGTTCCAGAGCCAGTAGAAAAAGAGAGAATATTTTTAGAATTAATTCTTTTGGAGTGTGCACAAGCGCTGATTCTGTTTTAATTCCCTTGTGTTCCCACTCTCTTTTGAAATCTGTGTCTCAAAAAAGCTCTTATAGCAATAAATATGTTTTCAAAGCAGTTACACATGTGAAGCTACTGTCATACAAACTCTCAAAAATGTTTTTGAACTGCATAATTTGGGGTATTCTATCCTTTGTTTAGACTGCAACGAAACACATCGTTAAGAAAAAGTTGGATTTACAAATGGTTTGTGCCCTCTATAGATAGCCTTTTCTTTCTGGGATCTCCGGTTCTTCATCCAATCAAACACACAACTATTATCTTCACTTTCAAGTCTTTCATCATCTCCATCCTAATTATTCTCTTTTAAAAGCTACCAAGCTCCTTCAGCAGTGATTCCAGTGTTTACCTCCCATTTACATTTTCAAACAGGTATCTTCAGAAGTATCGTCCCTCAGCTATGGGTGATGTATCCCATAAATACCTCTGATTCTATTTCAGTAAGTTTTGTTTGCTGTGAGGTCTACACAAATTTTGATAGCAGCTGCTTTGCAAGGCCAGGGCTTATGATGTAAACCAATAAGATTTAATATTTTATGCCTTCTTGGCTACAGGGATCCACATGTTGTCTTTTTTCTATCTTTTGGCTGCAATCCCTTTGGATGCAATGTGTTTTTTTTTTCCTGTTCAATCAAAGACAATGTGTCTAAGATGACATATACATGGATCTTTATCTACGTGTATGACCCCTTGGTGTGTTACAACTAATGACAACCTGAGGTTGTTGATTCTGGCAGTTTTTGCAAAGAAGAATGCTAGGTTCTTGAAGAAAAATATTCTGGGGAAATATACATCAGAAGAAATATTAGGAGTACTCCAGAGAGGGGTTCAGGTGGCCTTTATGAACAGGAAATCCGGCTGTTTACTTTTCACTATATCCTGTCAGAACCCCTTCTGAAAACACGAATCAACTGCACTCTGATTCAGAAGCAAAGTCTTACCACATTTTAGCTACTCATAAACATCAACTTCCTCACACGTAAGTTGCTGACTTTTGGCATGTCTACCTCCCTTCACAGTGGAAGGAACTCTACCTGACTGGACACTACCAACCTGATACCCAGGTCATCTGTTTCATCTTTTGTTTGCATGTGTAAAAACATCTACATGGTGTTTTCATATCTATGCAATCAATTATAGGATTATACATGTGGCCCAAGTGGGAATTCTTCCTTAATGAGTAAGTAGACCGGGCACTACTTGTGTAGACCAGAAACAATGTCTGGAAACCATAAAATTAAAGTTTCTTGTTATAGTTGTATTTCATCACGGCGAGGGACTGGCTGATTGCTCAAATCGAACAAGTGAAAAGTCAAGTGAAAAACCACCCATTCTGTGTCACCCTTTGTACGTGCAAAGGAATCACAGATGTTTAAATTACTTCAGCAAGGTAGTATAGCATACACTGTTTTATCTGTGGATGGCATGAGTTAATTTTGATACAAATTCTTCTGTTCCTTAAAAGTGTGGCACACATTGATCTCGCTTAGTGAACACATTCTGGTGATTTCTGTCATAAGACGTAAAAAAATTAGCGGGGCTTGGCCTTTTCTCTTCAGCCATCACTGACAGAATGTCACTTAACTTCATTGTCAATTGTGCTGCTTCCAAGTAAGTTTAGACCCTATTCTTTGCTATCATTTCCTCTATTACAACTAATGCAAAGAACAATTAATTGCTACAACACCCCAAACTAAATCTAGTTCACAAACTGAAACTTTCTTATTGTTACTGCCATTAGAGTTTGCTTTGTTCCTCTCTCAGGTTGCCTGAAATACTGCAGATTTGTTCAGAATACTCACCCTCATCTGCTGCTTAGACCATGGTTATTACTTCTTGAAATCTTTCTCTTGCTGTCTTATTTCTATACAAATTCCTCATACTTGCAAGCTTCCTTTCTAACTCTCTCATTTTCCCTCTTTTACTGCATTCTCCTCTCTTTGGATCTGTTGCAATTGCTCTTTGGGAGGACTACACTGTCCTGATGCAGTATATCTTGCTTCAAATCTGTTCTTAAAAAGAGACTAGATTCATGTCCAGATTGACCCACTTTCTACTTACTTGTATTTATGTGTACATCGCAAATACTTTGTGCTATATAATTAAAATAGTAATAATTATTGTAATTAATATTGTTGATATGGACAGGGCAATAAATTTCCTTCACTTACTTGTCTATTCCATAAATTTGGGTGACTGCAATATTCTCCAAAATGACCACAATAAGCAGGGGCAGAGTAGCTGAGTAGTCATCAAACATTGTCACAAAATAATTTCCAGAGCGCTGCACAAAGATCAGGCCAATAAAAAATGCCACCAAGCAGCAGATGACTGGAATAGAGGACAGAAATGTGAGCTGTAATTATAACAAAGTTCCATAGACAAAGAGGAAATAAAGAGAGTTTGAAACAGCAAGATATACTTCAACACATTATTTCATATAATCAAAGCTGATAACATTTTCCTTTTTTGGGGGTCTCAATTTTAAGAATATTAGGAAGCCTATCCATTCCCTACATAACAGAAGACTTACGAAATTAGAAGTAATTACTGGAATTGCCATATTACAGCAGCCCTGATTAAGCAGCAGAGATTAATCAAGTGACTATTTCTCATTAAACATTTAACTTAATGTGAATGCAAGGCTAAAATAAACAGAACTGGTAAGCTAAACATCATATATCATGTTATTTGGTCACTAGATCACTTTCTGGAATTTGGAAGTGAAAAGAACTTGACGTTTCAGACTATGATTCTAAGAAATAAACAGCCTGAATAGGCTTCCCCTAGATCATTCATGGCATGAACTTCCACTAGGATCTACCTAAATGTATTTGTGCAGTAAGCAACAACATTTCTGTCTCTTCTTTTGTTTAAGGACAACTTGAAATATATTTCTTGAATGCTTGACCCTGCATAATGCATCTCAATATAATTTTTTCATACTAAATTCATTTAGAATACGATTGAATGCTTAAGTAGCCATAAAATAATTTAAATTTCAATGAACTGTGAAATCCATCGTAGGTTGAGCACCAGTAAGACTGATTGTCCCACTTGAAGCACCCTTTTTTTTCCCCACTGGGAACTTAGGCTAAGGATACAGCTAAGCAGTCTAAAATTAGGTGAGATGAATTTGGGCCAAAGTAAAATATCCTTACAGAATATACCCATTGTATAAACTCCAGATAATCAATTAGTATCGATTAAAGGAGTGAAAGGAAGACAGTGACACTTTTTTAAGTACTGTAGTATAAGACCAATCACTTTTTTCGACCTTACAGTAACTATTGTTACAAAGACTTCCAGAGAATAGAAATTTAGAATTAAAGAGATCATTACAAATCGATGTGAACTCCTAACACAAGGTGACAAAACCAGAAGAACACAGATATAATCTCCCCAACCTAAGTCTCATTAATCACACTGAGTTTCGTTACTGGCCCTGAGAAAAGAGTTAGACCATCAGAACTGTGTGTATGTGAATTTAGAAATCCTTGTTATTCTTACATTCTCCCATAGTGTCTTACCATCATACTCCAAAAATATGCATCTTTAGTTGTAAGCTAAGGCTCCGGTACGTATACTCATCATAACTCAGCACATACACATGCAGACTCCAATTTGGAAATAACTGAACCCAAAATAAGTTTAAGCATATGAGTTGGTTTCCCTGAACTCAACAGGGACTGAACTGGAACCATGGTGCAAAAAGTTGCAAATGTGTTCACAATGCTGCAAAAATTGAAGATTTGTAGTTTCTAAGCACAAACTCTAGTGCAGGCATAATCCTTGTTAAATCCCACTGACACTGCATGAAGTACAACCCAGGCATTTCAATTTTGTAAGTTAATTATAAAAACACCACATCAAGTTGTAATCCTTTGAGTACAACTGAGTTTAGCAAAAATCATGCATGCATAACACTCAAAAAAATTAACAGAGAAAGGCAGTTCTTGAATATTCCTTTATCTTAATAGGGGTTTTTTTGTCAAATACAATAACAAGAAATTACTGTAAAATGCTCCATTACTCCAGAGTAATGACTATATATCACAGTATTTGCATATTTACTTAGGGAAAACAGCTAATTTCTAAATGTCACACTGATTATTCAATAAGAATTTAAGAGCTAATTTAAAAGGAAAAAAAACCCCAAAACCACAAACAAAAAAAAAAACAAGCACTCAATAGGTTAGGACTTCTGAAAAAACAGTTGATTAATCTTTATGAAGAATTTTATTAGACCTAGCAAAGTAAAAAAATACATGTTTTTCTGTTAAATATTTCTTATTATCTAAGTACTCAGCAGTCAGGAAAGAGCAGTGCTCTGCTGTATCAGGGGTGAACTCTTAGAAAATATATTATTATTTCCTTCATAGTTAGATAATGTTAAAGCAGCTTATTATATTTTTTATTTTCTATCCTTCCTGTCACAAGTACTGATATGAAATCCGAATTTGCACATAACACATCAAGTCCCTTGCAGCTGTCCTGAAGATTTTCAGAAACCTAACTTTCCCATTTTATGCTGATGTTCTAGCTCAAAAAGAGAATTGCTACAAGACAATCAGAGCTACATGAACAGGCTACACCTCACATAACTTCAGGTATTAAAAAAAAATAAAGCAAAACAAACAGACATCTTGTTTAAGACCCTTTCCACATTCAAGAGGGAAAAATATGTTCCTCTAGAGAGTAACTGTACTGATTTTTAACATAATAAACCTTTCATCATAAATTAAGATTTCACTGGCCTACTTAGGAATAATTTATAGTAATTTGCAAGGTATTTTCACTCTTTCCTTTTGCTTTGTTGCCCTGATCTGTGACACAGGCTGGAACGGAAAGTATTCTGGAAGAGCTCGGAAGGACTGACCATACAGAAACTTGTAACAGAAATCCTCCATTAAAATTTAAGTTCTAGGATGTTCCTGCTCTTGTAGCATTCAGGAAAAGGTTTGACTTGCAGATATCAATGTGCCTGTGCATGGAAGTACAGTCTGGAAAACAGTGATGTACTGCTCTGTAAAATGTCAGCCCTGAAAACTTTCATGTCAAAAAACAAGACTTCATACTCTCCAAAAAATTTTTAGCTTACTGCTCTAGTGAGAAAAGAAAGTTTGTGCAACTCACCAGTAAGAATTTCTTTCCTGACTTTGAAGGTATCAACAATGGGTGTGATGATGCCTTCGATGGTTCCAAACATACTTCCGAGTCCCAAATTTACCAACATGAGGAAGAACATGACTGACCAGAAGGGAGAAGCAGGGAAGTGGGTCATTGCTTCTGTAAAGGCAATAAAAGCTAAACCAGTTCCTTGAACTGCCTGTCAGTGAGAAAAAAATGCACATTATTATTCATGGACAGTATTTTTTTTTTTGTAGTTTGACAGTCTGATTTGTGTTCATGCATTGTCATTGATTAAATCTTGACGGTAGAGTGGGAAGCTGCTATCTAGTATGTGATTCTTCCAAATCTGCAAACTTAATTAATACTATTTACTGAAATAGTGGATTTGGCTGAGAATCTGTAAGTTGATTGATATTAACAACATACTTCTTTCCCTTTTTCCTTGATAATTTTGCATGAGAGCTATTATACAGGACTGCTACAAAATACACTGTTTTCTCCAGTAAGTATATAAAGGCCTTAATTTCTATACCTATTTGTTCCAAATTTAAATGACAGGAATGGTGTAGAAACTTCTAATGTCTAAATCACCAGTTTGACATTTTAGCTTCAGATGCTGGTGCAACTGCATAGAGGTCAATGTTTAAAACTGGAAGTCTGTCTGAAAAAGCTGGAAAAATATCTTTTCTTTTACAGATCTGTCTTACTTAAGATTGTAAGATTTCAAAACAGGATGATATGCATTAAACAATTATCTAATAAGTAAAGAACATATTTTTTACTTTCTAGTGAAGTATAATTTATATTTAATTATTGTATCTTAACATTAGAAGACATCAGTTTGAGATGTTATATAGTAGGTACACCTCTGTTTAGTATGTGCAAAAATCATCATGCTCAACTCTTTTAAAAACCAGAACTTTAAAAACTTATCACCTCCTGAAGAGAGGTATATAATGACCAAAATATGTTATAAATCAGTGAAGACTGTATTAAGACATCAGACCCAAAAGTCCTCAGGTACGCTGGAACACGACCCTGCACAGAACCTTGTTTTCACATGCACCTCTATAGGTGCACTGCTCATAGGTACATGGTACTGATACTCCATGTAAGTATACTTCACAGTTTATTTCAGGCTTAACAAATATTCATCCATTTACAATCTCTGTACTCAGGACATACTTATTGCTCTCACCTTGTTAAGTTCGTCTTCAATTTGACAAGATTTCAGACCAAGAGAATCAAACTCTTCTTCTTTAACTTTCTGAATAATGTCATAAACTAAATTGTAGTCTTCTGCTGTAATGCTTGAGAAATTGATATGATGTGGGATCATATCCTGGCTCAGATTGCCTATTTTCAAAAGTTTTAAAATCTTCTCTGAATTTCTGTAAAACACAATAAAACAGAGAAATCAAATCTGATGATCTGTTTTAATTCATAAATCAAATAGACCATAAAAATAATTTTAAAAAAGAAATGGATATTCATACTGGATAACACATTTTTCATTTATGATATTGGCTTTGAAGCCCAGAACTGCAAACACCACCAAAGTTGCCAGCACAGAAGTGAAAAAATTGATGAAGGACACCAGTACAGCATCAAAATGGCAGTTGTTGTCTCTCTTGTTGTAGCTTGAAAAGGCAATGACTCCACCAAATCCAAGCCCTAAGGCAAAGAACACCTGAGTAGCAGCTTCTCTCCAGACCTTGGGCTCCAGC
Source organism: Phoenicopterus ruber ruber (assembly GCA_009819775.1). Classification (NCBI taxonomy): domain Eukaryota; kingdom Metazoa; phylum Chordata; class Aves; order Phoenicopteriformes; family Phoenicopteridae; genus Phoenicopterus; species Phoenicopterus ruber. Next base: position 47,637,726 of record CM020215.1, read on the forward strand.
ATTATTTCAAGCTGTTTGAAATTAGATATAATATATGTCAGCTATAAAATGCATTTCTATTATATGAAAATACAACAGAAAAAAAAAAACAGGAAGACAACCTACATCACAAAATGCTAATACTCCACTACAAATGTATTTTCATTACAATACAATGAAAGCTGAATGTGACACCTAAAGTTCAGTGAACTTACGGGCCAGAATTTCTATTTATTTTATAGGATATAATCCTTAGAGAGAAACAGAGTATGTTCCCAACAATGCAACACTACTGGAGCTATATGATAACAGAACTAGAAGCTAGTTATACTGTAAAGTAAGAGAGAATACCTGTCTTTTTTTTTTTACAGTATTTACTGTCTTTTTTACAGTACATGTATTATCAGTTATTAGAATTAAGATTTATTTCGGGATGATCAGCCCTCTTATAAATGCAGTAAGTATGTTGAAAGTTGTTTTGTTGTTACTTTTCAAAAAAACCCAGAAGTGACTATGAGATACACATGCTTATATGGAATTCTATTACATGCAAATACGTAAAGCAAAATGCAACAGATGAAATAAATGCTGGCCACCACAATCTCTATAATCCGTGAGTCAAATCTCCCTTAAGCTAGATGCCTTGAACTTACCCTAAGTTAAATGGGTCATGTATTTGAGGGACAGCTAAGCCTCTTACCAAAAAAATGAATTGTATTGCTCTTTCAGATGACCATACTTCAAGAAATATCTTTGTTAAAGTTATGAGTCATCATCTGTCTATCACAGATCCTTCTAGACACTGAATCATAAAAAAGAAGTACATGTGAAATTTAAACACTAGATTTTCTCAAGTTGCTTCAGGGCCTCCATTCATTTAACAGTGAAAGACCTTACTTCCGTGAATGCTTTGGGGTTTTTTGCTGGGTTTTTTTTTAAACCCTAAGCTTATCGAAAAAAGTAAACCTAAAAAGCATCAGCAGAGATGCCAGCATCAGAAGACTGACTGCCTTACTCTGAGGGAAAAAAAATAAATCTGCTTTTGTTATGGTAACATTCTGAAAAATTTTCCAGTTTCCGATAAAGGTATAATATCTATTGTAGATAAGTAGCAGATACCTTCTTTATTCTTTTACATATCGTTAAAATACAACATTTTTTTTTTAAAAAAGGATTTATGACAATAAACTTGTTCCTGACTTAAAATTTTTGTTATAATTACAATGCACAAGTAGCTACTGCACATAGTTCAATCTGCCTCTATCACAGTCATGCCAGAGCTTTTCCACTAGGGGGCGCGCGAGGAACAGTCTTAATTTTACCAAATCTGTAAATGGTTTTAAGTATCGAAACACTTCTCGCTTTCTGCAATATATCATTTGGTATCATCAAAGGTAGTACGTTCTCAGATATATATTGCCTAGCATTTCAAAATAAACTTGTAATTGATTTGCTATTATATTTTCTGTGACATTTTGGGAGGTCTGTACTTAAGCTTCATACAGTCCTACATCTTCATTGTAGTAAGTTCACTTCAGTGGTTTTTTCATATACCTTTCTTTACGTTTTTCATTAAGGTTATTATTTCTGCTTTGTTCATCAACCACGCCAACGAGAGAATTTCTCCCCTTCTTCACTAGCCCTATGCTCTCACACCTGCACCAATGTGTGCCAGTCCTCTGCTGTACCGACACAACTGTGCTGTGGGAACATGTTGTGATTGTCCGTGGTCAAAATGTGGTTGTTTGCTGAACTAATCGAGGCTGAAAAGATGTTTCCCTCTCCCCTGTCTACCTACCCAGATTATTTTCAACCTATATCAGTTTGGCAATCTTTTTTACAGTCTGCCTGCCCAAATAAACTGTTAGCACAATGGAGTGAGCAGCAACAGCAACAAGTGGGCGAGTCTGAATTCCTTCAGGTAGTTTCATATGAACCTACAGTCCAAATTACCGCTCAAGTACAGAAACAAACAGAGATTATAATGAAAATACTTTTGAAGGTTTATATTCACATATACTGTATGTGACACACAGGCCTCCTAACCTCAAATTTATGCCACAACTTAAATTTTGAGATACAGAACTGGAAACCAGTAGAAGAATTTAAAAACAATTTTTCTTTCAAGATTGTTTATCTGAACACTTGAAACAATTGTATGATTAAGCTATAAATTAACTGTAAAGTAAGCATCAGCTGCAACTTAGTTAAGGTCTAACTCATGAAAGATGAAATAGTGAAGGGTGAAGAGGTGTTAGTAGTATTCAAAGGGAGTTTCAGTGTTTACTTTCCCTCAGTATCTAGTGGTACTTCTCTAGTTAAAGAAAGGATTAATACTATGGTTGAGAAACCAAATTCTAACTTCAAGAGGTCCGTATTCCACCTCTGCTATAGACTTCCTCTTCGTCAATAAGCATTACATTTCTCTGTTCCTCAGATCTCCCCAAACTTGCCTGAGCAGCCTGCAAGTTCCTGCAGAACCACGACTCTCTAAAGCGGTGACAGCGAGTGAAGCGGAGCACAATTGCATATCACAATGCGAGAAATAACAATGTGATAGCTAGCAAAGGTCATTTTTATAGAATGACAGTTCTCCACAGACTCAAAACACCTTGAATCAAAACAAGTGACAACACCCTGTCATCTGGCATTAGCCACTACGTGCATTGATTTTAATCATCTTATTATTTGGCTTTCATTCCTGAAACATCAGTCCTGTTCTGCTCAACTGTACTATGAAATGGACTTGTTGGAAAGTCCATTTCATAATACAGTAATACAATATGAAGCCCAGCATTATGCATTCCTGAGCAAGTATGGCTCTGAGTACTCAAACATGCTGTTCCTGTAGTACAGACACAGTTACAAGCATTTGAGATGGGTGTGGGTAGAATTTAGAACTTCAGGCTAAACAATGATCTCATCTCCATAGTTATAAAATCTAAAGCTCTGTAAGACACATTCCCAGTAAAAATGTTGACAGTAAAAAACGTATGCTTAGACTTGCTGCTATCTTGGCATGATAACCATAAGGAACGTGGTAAGGAAAGCTGAATGGTGAGTACTCATGCTACTTTTACAAGATGAGCAGAGTATATTAAAGACAGGTCTCCTGTACTTTTGGGTTACTATGCAAACAGCATTGATTTATTTCTAAAAAGGGACAAGTTAATTATGTAAATCCATGACAGCATTCAAGGTAAGGTATTTCACTGTGACATCCCAGAACTAGGCATTTCAATCCTAGAGAATGGCAAGATTTAAGATTCATTTCTCTTTTCAGTATTTAGAGCTTTCTAAACATCCTAAATCCTGCAAATAGCACTTTCAGTTGCTTAGCTTTATAAAGGCATCTAACTGTGAACTTGTCACCTAAGGGAGGTAACTCTACACAGACCCTTGGAACATTTAGAGCCTTTGGACCTTAGGGCTTGATATTGTGCCACTGAGGTCAACAACAATTTTGGCAATTTAACCAAACAGGAAAATGGTCAAATGTTCTATGAAGGCAATAAGCTTAAATGAGAGCAGTCATAAATGGTCAAATTGCCACTGAAACTTTAATACACTGCAAACAGAAATTAAGCACGTACCTTAGGAGTGAACATGTGACGAATTCCATCCACTGACCCATTAAGGAGCAGTCCTCTGATCAGAAAGCATAAAAGTACCACATAAGGAAAAAGGGAACTAAAATACATGATCTGAAAAACATTAAAAAGAAATTTAACATGACATCCATGGAATTGGTTTTCAATAGCTTCATTTGTAACTCAGTATATGACTGAATTGATAATCATATGCTCGAAAGAAATAAGCAGAACACTTCCCATTCCCCTTGTCTCTGCAGAAGAAAGCAAAATCACATAACTGTAAAATAAATTCTGTACTATATTAATACAATACAGTTGCCATTGTGTTGACTAACTGATAACAAACTGCTGAGCTTCCAGGGAAATTCAGTACAAATTCAATGAGATGATGATGAGAAGGACCGAAGTAGACTGTTTTAGAAATGCTTCACTTTACAAACGCACTTTGATTCAAGTACATAGTATGGTAAAGATACGCAGCATGAACAGAAACTGATTCTGTCTTCAGAAGGAGAGAAGATACAGTCAGTGGAAAGTATATAACCAATGAATTCAAACAACTAAGTAATTCTTACTGCCAAAACAGGAGAAAAGCTGGGGATATTCTCTGATCTACAGAAATGATTTAAGATCTAGTAGGTCTGAGTCACAGAAACTAGAAAGTAATATTGCACTGATTACTGGACAAACAAAATGCCGTGCAGTTGTCAGAATCCTGAAGCGCAACGCTGCGCAGCTTTCCACGCTGAAGCAGCATGCTCTTGCTACTACATTTGTGAAGCCAAACACTTTTGGGCTTCTGTATCACTTAAACACTTGTATAACAGAACACTTTTCTGACATGCTGATTGACTCATTTATCTAATACAAAGAGTAACTAAAAAATTAGTAGTCAAATACAATCTTTCTCTATCATAAATGAAAACAAATCTATTCTGTGCTTTAAAGTTCAGTAAAATGATTCTCTCACTAAACTTGCTAGTTGTTTCTTTAACTGAAATACACTAAAGAGGTCACAGAAATTTCTACCTCAGTGTCAAACTTTTTAATTGCAAAGAATTTTGCTATTAAAACAGATGATTTTTCATCTGAAAGTCCCATTGAGATCAACAGAGCTAGCAAATCATTCACTAGCCAATCCAGCTGGCTGCATGGAAAGGGAGGAAGACAAGGTGATGGACTCAGATGCAAAGGGATGGTTAGCCATTAGTCAAAAGAAACAATCCAGAAAGCAGCTGTGTTAACGACAGAAGCATGGATACAATGACAGTAACAATAAAAAGCAAAATGCCAGGGAATTTCGAGGAGCTGAGTGTACTGCAATCATACTGTGAGTATACAGGGAAACCTAATTCCTTAGACATTCAGAAACACGTAGATTTATGCTGCATTAACAATTCAACAAAGCTGATGTACAGTTACTTGCAACAGTTATGCTGGTGAGGACAGAAATGATTCTTCTTCAGATCTCCATTCCCACTGAATTACTACAACTCCCACTAAAATTACTACAATTTCAATGCCTAACTACTAATATTCCTCTACTTGAGATTATACAAATACTGGGGTGAGTCACTGCTTCTAACCTGCTCCTACAGATTTCAGGAGAGAGTAAACAGAGGGTGTGGTGAACAAAAGCATCGTGAAATGTTTCAAAGTAAAACACCGCCATTTAGGTAAACAGTATACTCACTTTGCCTGAAGACTGAATGCCTTTGATCATGGCTAGGCATACCATGACCCAGGCAGCCAGCAAGCAGATAGTCATCTTCCAATTTAAACCCCCACTCTCTGACAGAGAGCTGGAAATATTCAGTGCTTCTCTGTACCAGTAATAAGTGGTTGCAGAACTTTTTTCACACTCTGGCTCCACAACTGTCAAGAGATGGTGGCAAGTAAAGAATGGGTTCAAGACAGAAGTATTTCCCCAACATTTCAGAACAATATTCTATCAATTCCCCAAATCTGCAATTGTGCCGTCATCATTTACTGAGACATTAAACTCACAGAGTCTTAAGTCATTCTCTAAAAGAAAAACTGACAGCAATCTGTGAAAGGTTCTTGGTATATCTTTTTTAAAACACCCTTTTGGGATAATGTGTTGCTCTGCGTATGGTCAATCCAAGTCCTAAGTAAAATTTAATTTTCACTTAAGTACTAAATAGTAGGCAGGCCTAGATGAAGACATACATTCCACTTATCACACATAATAGTAGATTACCTATATATGATACTGTGATTTATGTACTATGAAAAGTATCTCTCTGAAATTGAACACTGAATTGTATTAATTTTGAAAATATATGGAAAACAAATTCTCAATTGTTTCTGCTTTGATATTACACTCAAATCAACAGGCACTTAATTACTATTATAAATGATAAAATAATAACATAATGATACCAAAGTGATGAGAAAAGGAAAAAAATGGCTCCTACACAGCTATGTTAAATGAAAGTTGCTCTGTTTATTCCAGAAGTGATTCTTTTATTATAGTATAATTCTGCTTTACTCACATTACCGAACTGTTTAAGAAATTGTGTGTATCTGGACATATAACACACATAAATAGAAAGAATTCTTCAAAGAAAATATTTACTTAATTTTTTAATAAATTATTTGTATCTGACAATCAATCATATCTCTAAGCTAGGTCCTGAGTCAAGGTTAATTAATTAAAAGGAAAAAATATACTAATTTTAAGAAAGCTAACACAGGTGTCAGATCTTCACTGAAATAAACTGCCAAAAATGATAGGATGTTATCAAATATAATACTTTTCTGTGTTTAAGCTTAGCTCTGATGACCTCTGCTTAAGTTAGGCTGACACACTATATCTTAATATTTAGGCAGGGTAAGTGTACATAAACAGACAAACACTGTGGCTCGATTAATGGACAATAGCTTGTGAAATACAATCAATTTGACTGTGTGCCAACATTCACAGATACTGATTATTTCAAACAACTCTGGCAAAGACATTATGAAAATGTTGTATAACTTTTCAAATGTCTCTGGTTATGTTCTTTATTAAAGGGGTAACAAAACACAAAAGGTAATTAAAGAAAATTTAAGATCTGAAATAAAAAGAAATATTTCATATTTCAAGAGCAAGAATAATGCAAAGTGTGTAACTATTAAGAAATAACCAAAACTAAGGGATAAGGAACTTTTAATGCTGTTGTGTAACACGTCCATTTGAGACCAACTCATTATAGCAACAAGCCAATGACCAATTATCTAATTTCTATTGGTTTACAAAGCAAACAATGCCTTTTTCACATGCATTTATCGATGTTTACAATTTTCCATTTTCTGCTTTGTTAGTAATGCAACACTTTCTGCTTTGTCACCAGGAAGTATCCTACTAATTGAAATGTAGAAATATCCTTCTTCGACCTTTTTTTTCACCCGGAAAGCATAAAAAGCAGTACCAAAATCAGAAAAAAAGTAATCAGAAATTCTACTAAATAGCAATACACTAAATAGCACTCTCCTAATTTCATTACTCTTTAAAATGCTGTTGACAGTGACGTTGCTTTCCAAATACAGTATATTTATCTTAGATTAGTTTTCTTTGTTCTATTTTTTCCAAGTATTATAATGTGACATCTTATTAAGTGTTGCAGACAACACTTTTTCCCACAAACATCTCTCTGAATTGTGCTTTTTCTCTTTTTTGTTTGAAAATCTCAAAATTTATATATTTTATATGATTTTTAATAACATTAATATAGACTTACAGGTATGAGATGTATTTTTAACTAAAGGACACTGGTCCCATGGTAATGGATGCTGAAAAGACTGGGAAAAGTAAAACAGACTCCATCCAATAATAACATTGTAGTACAGGGCCACAAAGAAACATACCTAGAAAAAGAGAGACATATCAAAAAAGTTACATTTATGAACCACACTTGTTAATTAAAAAAAAAAAATGCCTACTGAACTTCTGCATATTTCTACATATCAGCCACTGAATCTAATTTTAACTAAAGTAAGTCAGCATAAGAACTGAATGGCTTGCCCCATTAAAGCACCTGACATTTTCTAAAGGTTCACTTTTCTTTGTATTTGTCATGTAACATCTGTATTTTTAGAGGCTTTTTCGTCTCCAGAAGATTACTCTGTTGCCTAGTTCCTAATTTCAAAAGAATCACAAAATACAAGTTGACTGATTTTACAGACACATCTGTATTAATATTTTTTAATGTACCAATGTAAGTTTTAAGATCTTCCAAAACATTGTCAACTGACCTTGAAGCCCAGCTACAAATCAGTGGCCTCTTCCTGAAGCAAAACAGTAAGTCTAAATCATACAGACTGAAAGCAAACCACACAATTAATGTTAAAGACTTACTACGCAGCTTGCAAATCCAATTCCTCCAAGTTTGGGGCTGATATAGTTCCACACGCCAATACTCCCTCGGCGGATCCTCTGCCCCACAGCAAGCTCCAAGAAAAAGAGTGGAATCCCGATTATCAGTAGCAAGATTAAGTATGGCACAAGATAGGCACCTATGAAAGGAACAAAGTATAAATCAGAGTGAGAGGAAGAAGAGTCCGAACTTGACACAGAAAATGTGAAACCTTCTAATAGCTTTGAGTTTGAATTAGTGTCATTCACTGCAAAGCTTTTTTGATCACATGCAAAGACTAATTTTACCTGAATCTTGGCCATACATCTTGTAAGATATGAAAAGCCCAGAGACATCGAATTTCTAAAGCACTGCAACATTTTGAGGCATATCTTACTGAAAATGAGTTATTATCTAATCTAGTTGTTCACTTGTGTGAAATTTTGGGCATTTGATCAAACCTTTTAGAGATATGGTGATGCAATCAGGAGCTGAATCAACATTTCTTGAAAAACTCTACACCTTGACTTGTAACACAGCAGCAAGACGGAATTTATAAAGGAAATACAAAACATACTGTGCATACAACATTCTGAATTTCATCCAATCTTAAGTGGTTTCAGAAGACCGTCCTGTTGATTTCTCCATGTGCACCTCAGATGCTCAGAAAGAGGATTTCACAATGTACAGAATAATGACTCTATCCGGCTAAGCAAGAAAACTGAATCAGCCCGTTTCTACCAGGCTCCAGATAGAGACTAGAGACATGAGGTGGAAATGAAATGGAGTATTGTCGATCCAGATCTTGCATTACTCACAAACTCTCCTTAAAGACATATTTGAAAATTTAACTGTTACTCTACTGTTAGACATGTATATGTAAAACAATTCCTTTTTTCAAGGTCTTATTCCCAGGAAGTGGTCATATACAATTCTAACTTCAGGACGTATCTCCATTTATCGCAGTAAAACTAATTGCAAGCAAAGACATCCATACACTAAGTACACTGACAAGTTCAGAGCCTAACTTCCGCCTTGCTCCTTCCTCCTTTAGGACTAGAGCTAACAAAACGTTTAGGCATCAGCAATTAGTAGTGTGGCACCTAGTTTTCAAATCCGTGGCTCTTACGCTGTAATATGGAGTATTGTGCTGGCCACCTAACTCAAAAGGCTTAGGATTTTTGATTGCAACCACTGTAAGGCTCAAGAAAAGCACTTGAGAGATGCAGACTGCGGCATGTTGGAGCAAGCTACAAAGCAAAGATCTAAAGACCTCAGAAGCTTAGACTCGGAGCTATTAAGTTGTATAATCAGTCTATTCATCTCTGTGATGAGAGAGAAGCTGAGCAAAGTTCAGAAACCAATTTGGGATTTATTCTCAACTCCAGCTAAGTCCTACTTTAAGTTTCTTCATCCAGCGTCAACTTTCTAGGGCTTTTTTAGGAGTCTATCAAAATACACTGTCATTTGCATATCCTTAGTAGATAGCTTATCTCATGGAATATGGTTCATTTTAGAAAAGTTAAATTTTCCTAAGCTGTGCAAGAGGCCTCAGATTTTCTGGTACCATCCACAACTGTTTAGGTCCACTTGCTATTTTGCTCTTCATCAAATATGCACAAACTGGACATCACCTTCCATTATAAAGATCTTACAAAGAACCTAAGCATGGAGTAGCTACAGTCTTGAGTCTAAGAGAAGCAGGAAAAAAGTCAGAGGAAAGTAAATCTGAGAAAAACTACTGGGGGGACCAGACAAAGAATATTGACCTTATTTACCTCACAGTCTATAGGCTGTTGTTAGCAATGAAATAGCTCCTTGTGTTTTACTTTCATGACATGATAATATGATACGCAATGATATTGCTTGAACAGCATTTGGTCAAAACCTACGCCAGGCTCTGAAAAATGTACTGGTTTTGAGGTTACAATACTCCCTCCCTCACAGAGCCAAACATCATGGTCTATCTACCCATTTCAGCATAGTATAGACTGTCTACTTAAGTATTATTTCTACTGAGGTAGCAGCTACATTCCCATTCAGTAAAGAACGCAATGGACTTCTTTCCACTATGAAAAGAGAGACAACAGAGACAGAAGGAAACAAACGTGAAGAAAACTGAGGAACAGAGTAAAAACCACATTCCAAAATAAAGGGGACTGTCTTAAGAATATGTAAGACAAATAATACCATTAAATACCCTTGATTTATCATCAGCATTCTCTCAAAAATTCTGTGAGACAGAAGTATACCATAAATTCACATTGAAAATGAGCAGCTTTGGCATCACTATCTTTAAAAATCTGATCATACAATTAATTGAAATCCGACAGTACTTTTTTTTTTAAACAGTATAACACTACTGTAAATGATACCTGAGGTCTTAATTAGACAGCTGTTGCATAGCTGAGCAGAGACAAGCCTAAACAGCTCAAAAAAATTGGGGCCTAAGTGACTTACCCTGTATCCCACTGGATGACTGTACTAGAGCAGGAACTGAACCCAGCTCTTCAGTGTCCCAGTCCACAACCTTAATCACAAGGCTGCAAAGTTAAGCACATGTTTAAAGACTGGGCTGACGTGGGTGCTTTATGGTGCAGTATCAATGTAAATTGCAAGATTTATCAGTTAGATTCAACTAAATGAGTTAAATAAATGTGGTGTTAAAGCCACATGACATTATACATGACACAATCCTGTAATTCAGTGTGGGCAGCCAGCGGAGTTCGCCTCTGTGCTGCAGGGCTTGTGCAGAGCACCTCAAGCGCTCGTCTCCTGATCATTCAAGCCTGCTGAGCTCCCTTCTGATCTTGTGCCCCTGCCCAAAAGAAGGACATAATGGAAAATAGTGCACATACGAGTTTCGGTGCAAAATAGTTGGGACATAGCTGGATTATACAACTGTATATCAAGCTGCAATGGGCTTCTGTGCCCTATAGTCAACAGGAAACCACAGCATCTCTGGAAAAGTATTTTGTTTCAGCCTTCCCTTGAAGCTGGACATACTTGAAAGAACTGTAAGACATCTTCACTTCATCATAAAATAGAATCACTATGGAAACAGCTCAGCATGTCTCTTATTTGCCAGTGCATGAAAACATGGGTCCTTGAAGTTACAATATTGAATAAGGATCTTTTTTTTTTTTTTGAATTAGAACAATAAACTATACACGCTGTCCTTGAACAGCATCCTACAATTAGTTTTGTTGTCTGCTACATCTGCCAGCTAAGCAGCCTTCTGAATATTACAATTCTGTGCAGTTCAGGATCCCCAGGTCTCCTTTCTACATTTTCAAAATTATTCTACTGTAAAGTCATTTTTTTGTGTATTTTGGCCTTAAACACTGGCTTTCATATTAAAAAACTCATCTCAACTTCGTAAGAAAAAAAATTTTAAAAAATACCTCATCCTTCTTCACTACAATGAATGATACAAAAAAGACACAGAAGATTTTGGGAACTGGTGAATGTTAATACTGTGCACAGCACTGCTTTGATTTCTTAAGTTTTTATTCAACCAAGCACCATAATGGGATGACTGGTAAATCGTCTCTCTTGGTATTACAATAGGTACTACATTTGACAACATTATTGATAGAAGTGGAACATTAACCTTAGTTTTCATTTAAGTTCTTATAAATGCTCAGGGGGAGAAATAACATAAAATGACATCATTCATAGTGATTAAAGAGTTGGAAAATAATTTCAGAAGCAATAATGCAAGACGACATAACTATTACCATCTTGATACTACAGAAGAACTTTTCTTCTCCCAGCTGTTCTTGATGTAACATGAAAAATCTAATAACTTTCCAGATTTGCTTCAACTGCTGCCGTGCTAGTTTTTAATTGTCTAGTGTCTGATTTAATTCTTATTCAATGAAGGTGAGCTTTACCACTGTCTTGAGGAGACATCCCAGTTCTTATAGCTTACTGGACACTGACTAATAGAAAGCTAGTGAGAAGCTGATATTCAGATGAAGATCAACTTATTTTCAACATCAAATGGTAAAATTTTCAAAGTTATGACAAGTGGGCAACAAAGCACTATAGGTTTACAGTCTATTAAGTGAGCACCTATAAGTGAAATTATTTACCATTACAAAATACAAACTGCTTTTATCATGAAAACTGTGATAAAAGGTTTTATGTTTTATCTGTAGGTTTGTTGTCTATCCCACTGATAGGATAGTCTTCCTGTCGCTTGTCTTTCACAGTTTAAATATGTTCAGGTGTGCCTATTTACAAAACTGTGCTTATCCCCTTAGCCAATAATCTTTAATGAAGAATTGCACTTGCAAAACAAAAATAAAACATTTTCAGAACACTGAAGTACAACTAAATTTCGAGTCTGATAATACAGTTTAAATCAGAAGTCACAAAATAACATTGAAGTCATCAGTGAATTCAAGGCACTGATTATAAATTATTGATCAACAGCTAAATAACGGAGCCACTGAATCCACATTCAGTTTTGGAATACAAGGGAATACTTGCTTTGCTCCCATTCCGCTTGTATGAGACAATGAGACTGTAGCTTCTAATGACTACTCAGTCTTTAACAGTTTACATACTATTTCCTCAGCACTTCTTAGCAATAACTGCTTTGCGTTTTATAAGACCACAGAACTTAACTGTTGAATCTGCTGGTATTTCGGTATAAAATCCAGACTACTTAACTGTAAAAACTCATGATGTGACTCTACACATGCCAATCTTTTCAAAACATAATGGCAAGGTAATCTGCTACAGATTTCCCTATACGGCTCACAGCTTTTATCTGTTTATCATTGTTTACTAGTTCTTTTGACGTTGTACATCACAGAGACAGTAAAAAGACTGACCTTAAAAAAAAAAAAAACCAAACAGGAAAATTAAGTTAATGCTCATGAAAATGCAACACAAAATCTTTGGGTGTACAGTACTTTGTAGACTCCCAATAACACCTGCAATACTAGAAGCACCTCTTAGATAACTATGTTCACTTGTCTTCATAATAAAACTCACTCAAATATCACTTATTCAAGCAGAACAGCTAATTTAGTTCGCTTTTGTTACTTCTAATATGTGAAAGTACCATTTTACTTCTGCTAATCCTAAGGGAAAACAACAACCAAACAGAATAAACTTTAAATATTCACTTTTTTTCAAACAAAGGAAAAGGTGTGCAAGCTATTCACCAGATGACAGCAATGAGCAGCAGGAAAATATAGGTCTAGTTTGTCACTATTTATTAGCCTCAGGGCAAGACTGGGTAGATCTGAGTTGTATATTTTTAAGGCTATCAATCACAGGAAGCTGAGGTAGCTCTGAACCTACTGCATGCTAACATAGGTTATGAAATTGTTATATAGGAACTGCACCTATCTGAACAAACACACATATGTGTCTTCATATAGTAAAGGAGTAATAAATAAACTGTATAGGGTAAAAATGATAAACATAAAAAAAAAAAAGAGTAGCGTGTACCCAGCTCCAATGCAAATCACCTTTGTGAGGCACCAAGGAAGAAACAGCCTTTTTATCTGTTAGGCTGCAAAGAGTAGAAGAGGTACCTTAAGTGCCAGGTGGGGACTGGGCACTGCCTGCCAGGGAAAAGGGGGACCTGTGGCAAGGATGGGGGTGAAGGCAGCAGAGAGATCTATAGTCAGTTCCTCAAAACTTTACTGAACACCTTCATCCCCTCATTTGCAGAGCCTAAAACTCCTTTGGGCCCTCCCTCTCATCCCAAGTCAAGAAAATGAGCACCCTGGAGTGCTCTCAGTCTCTTCCCAGCCTTTTTCGTTCTCTTGATACTTCCTGCATTACAGCTACATCCCAAAGGTGGATCGAAGTTCGTCCCAGCTGTGTACTAGCCTCTTCTCTCACAACAAACTTTTTTCTGGGAAAGAGTCGAGTGTGAAAGCCAGCAAAGAGCTACCCAGTCTTCCTGTAACTTAGCTGAGCATAAAAAATACCAGATATTACTCTAAATATTTATGAGTTTACATGTATTAAAAATAAAAAACTGTTAAAGGATCATAAGAAATAAAGTGAAGGAAGTTGTTTTGGTGGTACAGAGCAGACCCAGAAAGAGAGATTGGAAAGATACCTATGGACGTCCAAGTATCAGTGCAGTGTAGCGATACACAAGTTACCTTTAACGATGGTATCGCAGATACCTCACTGAAGCAGCACAGAGCTCTCAAGTCAGGAGCGTTGGCCTACCACAGGCCATAGCCATAAACAAACCAAATCTCTCTAGTAAACAGGGCAGTAGAGACCCAAGATTTTCTCCGCAAAACCCTCTAATAATATACATCTATTTGGGCTAATTTGTCTGTGTCTTTTCTATGTTTATTTTGTTGGTTTAGTTGTTCATCATAGAAGTTTAAAAAAAAAGACAAAATTGAAGATTGCTACATGGTTAGGATTTGCATTCTCTTTTACTGGTGGCTTTGGAACACTTAATGTTGGAAGAAACCTGTGAAGGAAACTAATGAGTAACTATGGTTTTTAATTCTTTTTGGTTTAAATTTGAAGTATATTTACTGGTTTACCACTTTTCAATATGCTCCCCTTGCCTGATGGTATTTGCCAGATATAAGTTGCTTAAACATAGGGAAGAAAATGAAAAATGTTTGGGCCAGACTGAAGGCGGAGACCCAGCCATACAGGTCACTGAAACAATTCTAATGAAAATCCACAGAAAGGTTGTTTACCTAATACTCAGAGACTTCCACAGGTATTTACAGTAAAGCTTTCTCAGCAAAAGACTACAGAACAGTTCTGACACTGATATTTAGAATGGGTTGCATGAAACCACTCTAATTTTACCTAGAATGAAACATACATGAAATAATATGTGTAGCAGAAAACTAGAACCTCACAAAATGTGTGTAGTTTTTTTACCATGCGTTTGAACGTCTCCCTCCCCCTATCCTTTTACGTACTTGTGAGAATTATCTGTCCATCTGCACACACACGTACAGGCACCAATGCACTTTACATGTTTCAGTGTTTTGTGTCCCCTTCTCCATCTTGCATTATGGTTAACTTGAAAATCAAGAAGGCTTTAGCTCTAATGATCACTTGCTTTTTTCTGTTGTTCTGAAGGCTGCAATTCACTAAAATGGTGCAAAATTCTTGTTAAAAGCTAACTATATCCTTGTCTCAGCCACGTGCAGAAAACATTATGTCTCCACAGACTATGTTATACATCCAAGTTCCTGCAATCACAGCACAGGGGAAAGCATTTAATTTCAACCTGAAATGACTCCTTATTTATTTTTTCAAGTTTGATTAATGAAGTGCCATAATCCCTGAAGGTTGGGGTGGTTTTTTCTAAAATATGAAATTATTAATTACTTTAATATATTTATATTTGATCTGAATTAAATTTACACTCACTGGCAGAGTAACTTTAACAGCGCCTGATGGTATGAATCCACCAGTCTGAGGAAACCACCAGCAGATCTTTTCTGTTGGTTCAAAGGAGAATCCAATGGGCTTGCAAAATTAGCAGCTAACTACATTAAACACAGACTTTCAAAAGGGACACAACTACACAAAACAAACTGCTGTAATGCGTTATCCTTGAGACTACATCTTGACACCAATCTTAGAATGAAATGACACAGAATATAAACATTTTAATAGCTATATCTTTAACTACAAATCAGTTTGTTTTAAAAATTGTTCATTAACAAATGTATTAATTTTTTCAACTAGTAGTGATGCGTGATCAATTCTATACTGTATGTAGTAGACTAGATAAGATTGCCATCCACTGAAAAGCTGTATTTTTTGAGAAACTACATTCAATGTGTTTTCTCAGTTAATGTCAGTTACAGATGAAGAAAACTTTAGATTCCACACAAATCATTAAATCAACCATTTAATGACCTTCTTTCCAGAATAAAGGAGGAAAAAAGGAAGCTAAATGAGACTGAAAAAAATCTTATGATTAGATATAAAAGAACTTAAGCCTTTATCCTGAAGATGGAATATTTGAAAGTATAAACTCCATTTTTACTGCTTGAACTGAATGAGAGAAAACAAATAAAGCTCAAAATTATACTCTGATTATATTCTAGGCTCATTTCTATACTCGTCAATTACATCAGTTTTACCATACAACCTTGAAAATCCAGCATGAATAAAATGTTGTTCTTTATTTTCTACTCTGTAGTACAGATTCATTTTTTTATCATAAAAAGTGACAGATTTGTTTTGAATTCAGCTAAGTAATTAGCTACAATAGGATGTGCATTATTGTAGGATAGTAGGGTACAGTATAGCATAGGATAAAACACTAATCCTGCATTCATAAAGGAAGGTCTCCAGCTTCATACTCCATACTACATTCAAGACCATAGACGGACAGCTAATAAATAAACAGCTTGATGTTATTTTTCTAAGAAAAAGGTAACTTGTTATTTAGGAAAATAGTTAACCATATAACAGCACAAAACAGATGTATTCCCTTAATGTAAATGTTATGATTTAAATTACTCATTATCAGTAAAAAAAATCCTTTTCACTCCTACAGTATTTTGTTGTTCTTGCAGAAAGTAAATCATGATCAAATGGCTTAGGAGCTAAAGGCAATTAAAAAGTAAAGGTGTGAAGCTAAATACTAAAGACCGAGTACTACTTTGGTCTTTAAAGTGGATGCAGATTTAATGCCTTGATTTATTGTCCAAGTACTATAAAGAACACTTTAGCACAACAATAATCAGGTCCTAAACAATGCAACCCCTCCACAAAGATGTGTTTTGCCTAACCACTACTTTAGGTCATACCAAGAACTTTCTACCCTAAAATGAGTAAATGGAATCTTAGAAGAATCTGCTACTTACTGTAACAGATGTGTCTCTCTAAATAAAGAGAATATGCGTTTTTCCTCATAGGCTTTGGCAGAAATTAAAAGAAAAACCTGACATGCTGGAGCAGGTTTTGCTGTGGGTATCTCTGCTAGCCTTGAAAACTGAAAGGTTAGCTTCATCATTTAGCTACGACTAGCTATCACAAGACTTACCTCCACCATTTTTCTGACACAGATAGGGGAATCGCCACACATTCCCCAATCCCACAGAAAATCCAACTTGTGCCAGAATATATTGAAGTTTGCTGTTCCAAGCAGGTCTTTCATCTTCTACATCTGAGCTTTCTTCAACATCTACATCTTTTTCTTCTTGATCATCAACCATGAGTTCACTCTTCTTAAAGGCATCATCTGAAGAGTCTTCATTAGACAGAAGGTCCTTAACTGACTCAATGACCTCATCATCTAGTTCTCTTTTCACTACCTTGCTGTTCTTAGGCATTTGTAATATGAGAAAAACAGTAAGGAAGTCAAGTTCAGCTGAGACAGATGGATAAGCGCTGAAGAAAGCTCTCCCTCTGCTTAGCCAAAAATATTGAAGAAATAGACTGAAGATGGTGCCTGATGAGTCCTTGATACCAGGGAATCAAGAGTAAGGACTTCTGTTTCTGAACGTTTGTTCTACTGAAAGTATCTGTGAAAAAAATAAAAAAGTACATTATACTATTATGTAGAAGAAACTTCATTTAGAAATCATATACTTTGGTTTACCCATTTCTGCTTATCTCAATGATTTGATAAGAGGAGAAAAAAAGAAGAAAGGGATGTTAAACCACTTCCAAATTATAGAAATTAAGTCCACTTTTTGGTCTTAAATATTTATGTAGAATACATTTCATTCACTTGCTGAGGGTTTTTTTTGGTTTTGTTTTTTTTATTTCCTAAAGACCGATAGGCTAATTGCTCATATTTTGACAGCATAACAAGATTATTCTTAGCAGGCATAATGAGGTATGCACTTTACATAAAATTTAGAAGCCCAATTCCATTACTTCCTGACTTAACAGCCATACTTGAATTTATTAAAAATATATATTAAACAAAGTAGATTAAGTTTTTCAGACCATTTCTGAAAGTCATGTGGCAATTAAGATTTTGATATATAGGATGCACCCAGTGCTTCAAAAGCAAGGGTGACTTATTTTCCTGTATTCTTCACTGAGGAATATATAATCACAATCATTTTTTCAAAGGAGAGATGCTCATCTCTTACGAGCTTTGATGCTTTAGATAGTTTCTTGGAAACAGGAAATAATGAAACATAACTGAAACATCTGAAAAGCTGTAACCAAATCCATTTTAAAAGCCTGCTGTTTCAAACGTGTATGTACAGACACAAAAATGCCTCCATTTGAATATGTGTTTTTCTTTTAAGACAATGAATCATTTAAAAAGACAGATCGACTTGCTTGCAGCTGCCATACTGAAGGTAAGCGTAAGATTTTGGGGAGGAATGTTTTTTGAGAAATTCTTTACTAATCACATGGGATAAAACTAGTATGTGCAAAGCCATCTGCACAATTAAGAGTCTTAAAAGGGATTTAGATTATGCATTAAGCTTCATGAAAACCCTAAAGACGGAATACACAAGGAGTCTAATAAAGAACTGATGAGAATCAGAAATTACTCCAGG
This sequence comes from Phoenicopterus ruber ruber, assembly GCA_009819775.1. NCBI lineage: Eukaryota > Metazoa > Chordata > Aves > Phoenicopteriformes > Phoenicopteridae > Phoenicopterus > Phoenicopterus ruber. The sequence continues at coordinate 47,656,155 of CM020215.1, forward strand.
ATAGATGAGACCTTTTGGCTTTTGCTTATGGACTTGCTGCCACACCTGGTCCATAGGACGAAGGCTGTGTCATGTTCTGATGAAATTGCACGTAGCCAAGAACTGCAAGGTCTTGCTGGACTGTTAGCACAATAATTGAGAGATCAAGCACTTCACGGCTGCTTCAGTGACAGACCAGAAGGAAAGACGTTAAGCCACTGGAACCCAGCCCACAGCTTAGCAAGAGGAGACTTCACAACAACAGAACTAAAACCTCTGTCACCACAAGCACTATCACCAGCCTTGCGGCTGACAGTACAATTACCTTTTTCAATAGTTTCCAATGATTTGGAGGTTGAACTTCACTCCAGTTGCCTACTAAACTCCATTCTAACCTCTTTCCATTCATTCCCTACACTCCCATCACCGCTTCTCACTCTCCCTCTCCCTTCTGTTACTGCCTCCTCTCAGCAACTCCAGCGCTGGCATCAGCCCAAATTTTTTAAGCACAGTAGAGCCTATTGGCTTGTGATCTGCTTCGTGCTCACCGCTGACACTGGAAGGGTTCAGGTCCTATAAACCCTCCTTTTGGCACGTGGTGGAACTAGTTATCAGGCTTTGTTTTGTCTGATACCAGTTCTTACAAAAAAATTAAGCATATGAGCTATACACAGAACAGTATAATGGGGAGAGCTGTTAAGACAACAAAGAAATGCTAACACTGTATCCTGTATACCTGGGCTAAATGAATGTCTGCTCAGGCCTCTTTTTATGTTTTGTCTTTTAGGTTGTAAACTCTTCAAAGGACTACATCCTTTTCTAGTTTATGTATGGTGCAGTAGCTCTTAGTTATGACTGACATATCTAGGCAGAACAAGAATGCAATCAATAATACATTAAGTTGAAGCATTTAAGCAGTCCTAATGGAGCTTTGGAACTATAAGCCACAGCGTCTGGTACTTCAACCGCTACTTTTAGTCACATTTCAAACTTTTCTTTTCCTTTTGTGCCACTGATGTAAATTAGAGCAGCTTCTCAGTTCCAGTAATTAGTAATAAGTTCAGGGAGTACGTTAAAATGAAACTATATTCTCTCTGTACTTAATGTAACAGTTGCACAAGTGAAACTACATCAGTATTCATCTGCAGGGCTGAAATCCTTCTCTAACTGTAATAAGGAAAAGATATTTTTAGTCAAAAGGCACAAGACATCCATCAGTATTTATTAAAATGTTTAAAAAGGTCATATCTGTATTAATTATTTTAGATATAGTAACTTGTAGGGCAGCAATATGATTTATCTGGAGCTCTCACAGTTGAGTCAATTCCAACAGAAATTGCATCATTTTGTCCTGTCATGCATTAAACGCTGCATTACTACACTTCAGAATAAACTGGGCTTGACACTTTTATTCCTAGCACAGTATCATATTAATTTCCCTTTCCTTAGCCTTCCATTAAGCGGGACGTTATCCATAGCACTATCACTGTACAGACACGCAATACTTGCAGGGCTTGAGAAAACGCGGGAGGCACGCTCAGCAGACTGGTGCTTGGTTGTCACAGTACTGGTTTCCTAACGGAATACGTATCACTGGCCAGACTGCGACAGAGACGCAGGACAGTCCTTCAGGATACACCACACACCCACAGGTGGTCTCCCGCTGCCAGATTTAACAGCTTGTTCTCTGTACTAAAGGGGTCGGTACTACACCGAACGAGCAGTCCTACCTCACCGGACACCACCGTCAGGTACTAATGTTCAAAGCGTGGTCCCAGCTGGTTTGCGCAGGGCGGCCGACGTTCTGCGGCCAGCACTCCCAGAACGCACTCTGCGACACGCACAGAAGCCTCTCGCTTCGATCCAAATCTCACCCGCACGGAAGACGGACACCAAACTCCTCAGCGCGAGCTAGGCCTAGATATGAGGGTTACCAAGTGGAGACTGAATAGGGAGATACCTGGTGAAGTTATTCACTAGCACAGTTCGGGTAGACACGAACCATTGAACAAGCTCTTTTTTATATCACAGTGTTGAATTTTAGCACTTCTACCTATAAAATGCTATTTTAGGTTCCCAGAGCACTTGGATCTCGTCCAGTATTGACGTTCTTCGTTAACATCAAATAGTAACTAGGAAACATCATGCCAAATTCCGCTAAATTGCTCTATCAGTCAGTTCCGCAACTAGCTACCTTCTGCACAGCCTTGTGCAGTAATACAGCACTATGTGATAGGACTGCTTCTCCAAGTATCATTTAAAAATCTACGTAACAAATCACCATATTTACTAAAGAATTACAGAATTCAGTATCATAGACTCAGCCATCACTGGGATCATTTTAAACTCCAAGTCTTAAATCTGTCATGTGTTTTAAAATATTACTATACTATACTATTACCAGCACCTTGGATTAAAAGTAAAATGTCTAAAATATAACCTAACCTTATTAAAGTTGTTTGTTTGGGGGTTGGTTTTTTCTATATTAGATCTAGATCATGGAATTTGATCAACTGATTTAATTCTGGTTTCCTGACAGTTTCACTCATCCTTTTCATAACTCAAATGATGTCATGTGTCAGGTGAAAACACTGAAGGAAAATTTTTATCATCACATTTACTGGAGAATATATTTTTTTCTCTGGACTTTTCCACTGAAATGAACAAATAAAGATGGTATCTCTTTTCTTATGTAAAATTCCCTTTAAAAAAAAAAATCAAAAATTAATCTTAAACTGACCTGACAAGTGTCTCTATTGTTTGAGGGAATTTAACAGAACGGAAATTGCTGAACAGTACATGGTTCAGTTAGAAGAATATTTAGAAAATTATTCTGTCACCGAATTAATAATCCGGGTTAGCATAAACAAACTTTTGGAAACAACTTACTAAATCAAACAAATCAGCTAGATTTTTATGTTTTACTAGCATTGTCCTTGATTTCTCTCTCATACTGAAAGATAAAACAGTGAGTCCTTTTTGCACATCAAGCAAACCGCAGACCCAAACTTTCTTTCTCAGAACACAGTGGGAATTTTGTTATTTTCTTTTACGAAAGAAGAATCAAGCCTTAATGCATCAGTATGCAGAAGTAAAGTAACCTGATTGAACTGCCACATTATTAGCAGATTAAGCAATAATAATCCCTTGAGACGAGGAATTCAGAACCAAATTAGCTCCCTGGGAGATCTGGGCTCGCTATAGAACTTTCAGTTCAGCTTCAGGCCCGCATTCAGAAACCCTGGCACGGGGAGATAAGACCTGTAAAGCCTCCGCTGACCAAACTGCGTGCGTTTGCAGTAAGACTCGAAGGAACGTCATTAGCCAAAGCACCAAAAGACACAGTGAAAAATTTTGCTGCATACCTTTTTCTCCTGATCTTTCTTATATGTATTGTCTAGCAAGGGAGTTGTACTAGTTCTGCCCAACACCGCCCGCTCCTCTTCACCGTTACACTGGTAATGAATCTTACGTCGGGCTCCCTTTCGACGTATCTCTGTTAGACAGATCTGCGTGCCAATACACAGACACTACTAGACCAACATCGTACTTCTAGTTCTCTCAACTGTGTAGTACCAGTAAACAATTAAAAGCTATGAGGCTGGACATTTTCACAATGTGTACAGAAAAACAGGTACCAAAAAATCTCTCTTGCTTATAAATTTGAAAGTATAATGAGTACAACTGCCCCATGTTCTTACAATTACAGCACAAGTCTTCATAAAAAGCCATTTGTAAAGCGATTTCATGTTTAAAACATCCCACAATGCTATTGCAACAACTGATAAAACTAAATATTAAAGAACTTTTAGCAATGCTTTTCTGACATAAATTAAAACACGATTATTTTTACATTGTACTCCTTTTCAAAACCAGTACTCTTCTCTGAAAAGGAAAGCCCAACAAATGCTCCATTCTTTTCTAACACAGTGTACTTTATTTCTTTTATTATCTTATTTTTACATCTGATGAAAACAGAGCAATTCAGCAAAATTATCTAGATTCAAATTTTAACGCATTACAAATAATCCTCAAATCTTCTTATATCAAAAATGGTTTCAATCTTCAATGTGAGTTGGAAGGAAAGGAAAGAAGGGGAAAAAAATTAAAATAGTGTGTTCATACTTTCATAAAAGACTATCAAGAAAGTCCAGGCAGAAAATAGCTTTCTAGAAGGCTACTGGAACACCATAAAAAACAGAAAAAGGAAAGAATGGATACCTTTTTAAGTTCAATGTTTGCCATTAAAGGGAGAAAAAAATTAACGTTCTTTTCTTCAGAGCTCTGCGTTCTTCTCCGATGAAGCAGTCAACATACCAACATGCTGCTGTGGGGGTAGCAAAATGCAGAATAAAGCTGCAGCCAGTTCACATTACTATAATCTCTGCTTTGAAGGTAGATCGTGATAGCACAGTGTACCAGTCCAATCCCACAAGCTTCCACCTTACGCTCCTGTTCACAAAATCTCCACCTCAACTCCCAATGAAGAAACCAGTATGATTCAGCAGAGGACACAGAACTAAAAGCCAGGATTCTCATCATGGCAGATGTTCATAAAAGATCTTGACCAATATTCATGCCAAAGGTTTCGGTCTGTATAAAGTCACTGGATGAGAATTATATGCAAAAGTGAAGAAGAGGAGCTTTTGCACCTTGAAGGAAATCTATAAAATGCACCTCAAATACGAGTCTGTGAGTTAGGCAGAAGAAAGCAGGACGGAAAAAACCAATATATAAAAAGGAAAACCAAAGTTTTAGAAGCAAAGGGCTGCTGTGAGTCTGCAAAAAGGAATCGGGCCATTGGTGCAGACAGGATGGGGGGAATAGCTAATGACCGTCACATTTGAGTGAGAAAGAGAGAAAAAAGACTGCAGAGGCAAACCAGGTTTCGTGGGAGTACTCTGACTGTGAAGAATGGCTATCGCTGGGGGAATCTGTGTACGGATAATTATTTCAGCAAGAGTTACACTGTGTTACGGAACTCATTGGACAGACTGAATTACTGCTGCAATGCAGCATTGTGTTCTTTGGTGGAAATAATATGCACCAGAGCCTTTTTGCCTAGTCAAGCCCATTTTTATCTATCTACTGAAGCAGCCATTACGCTGCTCTTCAGCGTGAACTACATGATCTAGCATTTTGCCCTAGCTAGTTTAATACAGCCTGTCAGTAACAGATATAGATTCAATAGGTACTTAACTCAATCATAATGAAAGAGAATTATATTCTATACAATGAAGCTTACATTTCTCTGCATACTTCCGCGATGTTATCTGAGACGTGCTAATGCATGTTACAAATACTACGTTACATTGTAAAAAAAAATAAGAGCTCTTTGGGCTATGGGAGACTTGAAAGCATTAGAAAATGCTCATTTTTCTGATTCTGGTGTCTCTACACTAAATCATTTAGACTATAGCAAAACTATTTTAAAATTCACACCTGTTGCAAATACAGGTAGTTATACATACTTCAGTGATGCTGCATCTGTTTAATATTGCCGGGAAATTTGTTCTCAGTTCCTACAAAATGTTCCTCCTGGCCTTATCTTACGTCAAGAACCTGTACAGTCTCAATTGCAGACAATTTCTCTCACAGACTAGTCTCCTTAAATTTTTGTTACTGGAGAATATTTTCTGCTATTATAAGACAAACACAGTGATTTGACAAGAATAGTAAGATTTCTTTCTCAGAATTGTTCAATAGATTTGATCTTAACAGTTTGTATGACTTCTTCAAAATCACTAGCCAAACAGACATATCTGAATATGAGAGGGAGAATGTTACAACCTAGAGCTCTTGAATGTAATTTTTTTTTCTTTTCAAGACTTTATTGGCCTTACTGTAGTTTCTCACCTGGTTTCACAGATTTCTCAATATTTTCTTCTCAGAAATCAACTTCACTGAAATACTTCACAGACTTACATGATATGCTAACTGTAATTTCCTATTCAGATGAAGAAAACGTATCACTTATTCTGCAGTCTTTTCTTACACGTACTTTACTGAAGGAACAAATTCCGTAGTTACCACTCCTCCAGCTGAAGCTGAGTGAAGTAATCACCTCAGCAATTCTGACAATCCTCCACCCTTGACTGGTCAAGCTCAAAAGGCGTAACTGCTGGCAACTTGAAACAAAATCTCCATTTTCTAAGTTCACCATATAAACTACAACAGGACCATGACTCTTATAAAATCTTAGCACACCTCTGAGAAGGGAGAGGATATAAAAGCAAATGAAATATTTCATTCAAGTACTAAAGGTATTTAAGTTGCAAAATCAAGTACTGAAAGTTAGACATTACCAGATATATAGTTGCCCTGAGACCTTAATTCTCTGCCCTCTGTGCTTTGGAATGGATCAATAAGTAAATCAAGTTGTCCTCTGGAAGAATTTATGTGAGTACTTCTTTGTCTGTTTTTTATATATAAGCAAAGAAGCTGAACTGCTAATAGACAGGTTAGCAGAAATCCTGCTTCTCCTCAAATCTGATTATTTAATTTCATTATATAAATCATGCTTTCAAGTTATGTTACAGTAAATCTCTATGTCTTTAAAAAGAAAAATTATTAATACCAATTCTACTATAGAAAATCCAACACTGTAAACTTCCTATTCCCATTTCCCACCCCTTCTCCATTTTGGCTTAAGAGCATGCTGAATCATTAGCACTGCAGTACACATTTCTGACACTTGAAATGCAAAAATAATATCATTTGCCAGCAGCAAAAAACTACCTTCCCAAAGTGGGAAATAGACTACTGTCACCGTGAGTTAAATTTGAGGCGTTGCTGTACACAGCGTTACGCAAAGTTTTTCTTTGCTTTCTCCCATACAGAAAATAAGGAACACCTAGTCTTAAGAGTGAAGGATAAGAATGAAGAGCTCTATTTCAGTGTAGGCTTCTGGGAAGCTCAGCCCAGTTATTGCCATTGCCTAAAGCGACTGTTCCAGCAGTTAGCATTGCTCTTTCACACTACTTTGTATGGGCTTGTCAGGTTTTGTGCATCCAGCTCTTCAGTAGAATAGTGCTCAGTTATCATCTGTCGATGATACCTTTTTTCCTAAATTATTCAAGAACATTTCCTGAATATGGCAAGGTTACTCCGAAACAAATTTCAAGGAAAAAGGGAGTTGCTTAAGTTTTGAGATGCCACCTGCTGATACGTCAAAGTTATTCTGCAACCAACTGAGAATTCAGAAATCTTTAAAGTCACATGGAAAAGCTGCTACTGGTATTACCATTTTTTCCAATCCATTGCCAGGCCGATCTAGAAACTTTATGAGCAAAGGACCCAAAACTGTTCTTACAAAATCAACAGATATTTTGTCTTTTGGAGCAAGAACATTATTCGTTGACATAAGTGAAACAGTCAGTGCAAAGAAAGTAGCTGGGGACACAGGTTGCAAAGAAAGTAGCTGGGGACACAGGTGAACATGTCCTTAATGTTGTGGACACTTTTGGTTGTACACTAGAGAATTGCAGAAAAAAATCTGTCTTCCCAAAAAGACTCCTAGCACAAATACTTCCCAAGTGATGTAATTCCATACCACTTGGGTGGTAACTACTCCAACATACCTTAACAATGCAGTTTATACCAAAAGGAATAGCTGTAATTAGTAGGTTGTGTTTCTGAATAACCTGTGCTTTTTTTTTCTTTTCTGATAAATTCAACACTTTTAAAGTTTTGTGCATAGAGGCTTTTGCAATATATAGCAGAGAAAAGAGAGTTGACAGAGTTGTTCAATCTATATGGTCCTCATCTGCACTACTACTTTTTTGCTTGCTTGCCTGTAAGAAAAAAAGAAAACTGTGAGAATGACAAGACACTGAAGGTCAACAGGAATCAGCTTATACTGCAAAACTAGTTCTAAGATGCCTTAGAAGTTTCACTTACTCCGTTTCACTATTGGTGGAACATCTGAACAGCTATGAAATGGCTTGGGTTTTCACCCACAGATCAAAACCAATGGGATTTTTTGTTCTTGAATCTGAAGTGCAGAACTGAGCCCAAAGGGGATGTTTGATATGTACCGAAGACAGGCTGCAATTCTAACATTATCTTAATATGGTCTATGTGTAAACCAAATTCTTGTATATTAGCCAAGACAAAATTAAGCAATCTTTCCTAAGTATTTTTTAAATTTTCCTTTTTAATGAGATAACGATAATGGGAAACACACTAGTAAATAGAAAAAAAAACTGAGTATGTTGTCATCATTTTTTAATCAAGTGGAGTAAGCTGTCTGCGTAATACATCCAGTGCACATGTACATGACATCAGATAACAAAACCTTTACTTCCTTCATTTGTACTTTTCTTTGGAGGGGGAAACAGAGATTTGGATCCCCATCCTATAATATGTCACAGTGACATATTGATGGTTGCACACTATTTAAAAATAATTAGGCTTCTCTTAGAAATCAATACCACAGCAGCAGGCTTATTATGTAGCAATACCACACAGAAAATAAAATGGCTGATGAGGATGAGGTCTTGACTACAACATCTTTTACAAATAAAGTGCAGTTTACTTAAATGGAACAAATCCCATTGCGACCTCTCATGTGGCAGGTCAGCGTGACTGTGCAGACATATTTCAATCATCTCATTTACTTCCACAACAAAAGCAAAGCCTTGCAAAGAAATTCCAGTTCGCTCTAATACTAGCAAAATCGGAACAAAACCAGCCCATATGGGCAGGGGAAACAAGAAGAATTAATAAGAAAATGGAAGAGAAAAAAAAAAAAATCACAAGGAGAAAACTGTAGGTTTGAATCTGCCCTGTGGATACGCCGTAGTACGCAGAGGACTGCAACCATTAAAATCCTTAACAGAAGATAAATCCAAGACGCATAAAGGTTGAGAAAAGGTCCTCATTAACATACCCACCCAAACATGGCTGACACCGGGGTGCACCAGCCCCCAGCCCCACCGCGGGGCGAGGGATGCGGGTGGCGGCGGTGGGAGGAACCCGTGGCGGTCCCCGCCGGGCGACGCCCACGCTCCGCGGCAACAATGCAGCGCCCGGGCAGCCCCGCCACCGCGGGTCTTCCCCACCTACCTCCTGCGCCTCCACCCAGCCCCCAAACACGGCGACCACAGCCCTCGCCCGGCTGCGACTCTTCCCGCTGCCTCGCAGGCTGCCGCCGGCGCAAGGCGCGGACGGGCGCCCGTGGGCCGCTCCCCGCGTGTATTCCCGCTCCCTCATCTGCCGGAACGGCGAGGCTCGTCCCGCGCCCCGCGGGCCCGGAGCCATCCGCGCAGCGAGGCGCAGAAACACGGTGCTCCCGTGATGGAGACAGCCCTCGCCCCCTCTCCCCTGAAACACGCGCTACACATGCATTTAAGGTGTTTTACGCAACACGCGGGAGATGAATGAAATTTCATGAAATCACTCACGGTGGGAAAAGGATGTAAATTCCGCCCCCTAATAATAATAATAATTATTATTATTATTACAAAAACAGCCCCGTACATCCTTATTAACCTACCGCTGAGCTAAAACACATGGGCAGCTTCCAGCGGGCGCTCGCTATTGTCTCCCGAGGGGCCGGCTCCCTCCCTGCTAGCGAGAGGCTGGCGGCGGGGCGAAGGCAGCCTCCCCCGGGGGCTGGGGGGGGAGCTGGGGGAAACCCCCCTGCGCCCCGCAGGAGAGCAGACACAGGGCGGAAAGGGACCCCCCGCCCCCCGCACATCCTGCCCCTTCCCTCCCGGCGACACAAGCGGGGCGGCCCTGCTCCCCCCGCGCCCCCAGCCGCACGGCAGGGCTGGGACAGCGCGGGTGGCGGCGGCGCCCAGCCCGCCCGCCCTCCGCAGCCGCCGCCCCGCGCAGCCCCGCGCAGCCCCGCGCACCGCTCCGCGCGGCGGGCGCCGCCGCCTTGCCCTGCCTTACCTCCGCCCGCGGGGCTCGCCGGGCGCCGGCTGCGGGAAGGGGGGGGCCGGGTGCCCCCGCGGGCGCGGCGTGGCGAGCGGGGCCGTGCGGGCGCGGGGCTCAGCGGCGGGCGGGCGGCGGCGGCGACAGGCACATGTGCCCAGCCCTCGCTGCGGCGGCGTTTAAAGACAGACATAAAAGCGGCGGGGGGAGAGGAAGGGGGAGGGCAGCGCCGGGCCGGGGGAGCCGCACCTCCTGACGCAGGGAGGAGCGCCCCCCGCCCCCCTCCACGCCTGCAGCAGCATCTCCTCCGCCGGAGGCGGGCCGGGAGGAGGCAGAGGCGGCGGCGGCGGGAGGAGGAGGAGGAGGAAGAAGAAGAGGAAGAGGCCCGCCGGCCCCGCCGCCGCGCCAAAAGCCCCGCGGCCGCGCTCCGGCACGGCGGGTGCCCCGTCCCCTGCCGCCTCCGCCGGACGCGTGACGGTGCCCGTGTCCCCGGGCGCCGGGTGCCGCACACACGGGCCGCGAGCGGCCGGCGGCGCCGCCCGTGGCCCGCCCTCGGCCTCGTGTTGGCGGGGTCGCGGGGCACGAGCGGGGAGGTGGCCTCGGGGTGGCCTGGAGGCGGGAAGCAGGCGCGCGGGTGTGAGCTTCCTTGGAGAACGTGGAGGTTTTCCAAAAGAAGGGGGTGAGTGGGAGCGAGGGGAGTGGGCCTGAGGAAGGAAGAGGGGTCGGTCAGGAGCAGGGTGGCGGCGGGGCGGCCGCAGCGGGTACACCTGCGTCCTGGAGGCCGGGAGGCAGCTGGGGGACGAGGGATGGAGACCTGGCAGGGGCGGGCCCGGAGGCTGAAGGGATGGAGGGAGACCGTGAGGAGGATGGAAGGCACCAAGCGGTACCCGTGGTGATGGTGCACAAGTCTGGTAGCCCAGACCTTTACTGCTGCCGCAACCACGTGAAGATGATGTTTCACTTTAACACCCCCTCCTAAACTTTCTGTCATTAAGTCTGTCCTCTACTCTTCTACCAGTTTTTTTCTTTGCTTGCATTTTTCGTTTTTTTAAAAAAAGCAGATCGATTCTGGCTAGAAAGGAAGGCTTGTAGTAAAGATGAGAAAGTAAGCTGTTCAAAGGCGCGGCAGTCAGACAGGAAAGGCGTATTGACGTTGCTGAAGATAGGCACGATGGAATGGAGAGTGAACTGTTTTAATGTTCACTCTGTGAATAATTATTGCAACAACTTCGATCTTAACACACGCTGAATAAAAATATATAACTTTCTTACACCGCATGAATCAAGGAGAGATTTTTCTTCAAAGAGTTATGCAGTTAGTCTGCCTAGCTCATTTGCATTTCCTTCATATTTTACTGAGAAAGCTGTGATGCAAACTCATTTTTGTATTTCTACTTCATTATCAAAAGCAATTTGTCATAGTATTGCGCTTTTCTGATTATTGTTGGTAGTACACTTAACTAATAATTTCCACAATGTATTTCAGTTATGTGTAAAAACGGTCCTGTAAACAATAGATTTTGCACCTAGTGATTGAATATTATTTGGAACTCAGTAAAAATGAACTTACCTTGAGTAAGTTTCTAATTGTGAACTAAACTTCCTTTATACTAAGTACTAATGAGAGGAAGAATTTACGCTTTCTATTGCCATATCATGAGTGATACTTTTATTTAGTAAATTAACTAATAATGTTATCACATGACTGCATAGCTAATTGACGCAGGAAAAGGTCATTCCTGGATCCCTTTGAATTCTGTGTACAGCTAATGATGAGCTTAGACCTGTAATCATGTTCTCAATTATTCAATGCCTCTAATTTTACCATGGGAAAGGTATCATTCAACTTTTAATGTCCACCAAACATATCATCAGATATTTACAGCTTTTTGCAATTCCTCAAATACCATGTAAAATACCACATTGGTAACCATTCAGTAGCAATCTTTTCTTCTTCTTCAGACTTTCTGCAAACTAGCAATCCACATTCGGAACAGATGGAGTAGGATATTTTTACTGCAGCTCTTGTAAACGGGGTGGTTTTTACTCCAGTGCTTGTAATCACCTTTGTAATTTTTTTTATTAGGTTTATTGGAACTTAACCGTCTTTAAATTCCATATTGGTTTAATCTTCAAAGTGCAGATATTTCTGGCTTCAAAACTGTACAAGCAATTTCACTTCCAGTGTGGAAGGGTTTCCAGTTTTGCTTCTGTGTGCAAATGACAAAAATATGATACAAAAATAGCTTACTAATTTTTGCCATTTTTTTAAAACTAGCAGAAACCACTGGTAGGCACAAGGTTTGCAGTTTAGCCATTATAAGATTGAGCTACATTGGAGGGGAGCTCACATTCTCTGAGCTGAGTTGTGGGCCTACATACACAGAGAGGAAAGCCTCGTCAGACTCTCAGTGTATCTGTGCTTGTGACTCAGGAGGTTTGAGGACAGAGAGAAACAATCTAAGTGGAAAGCAAGAAATGCCAGCATGAGAAAAAACATTATCCTAAAGCAAAGCTGCGTTGCTGATGTACAAAACCTCTGTCTGGTCAAAACTTTAGGTAAAAAAATGCACAAGCAGAGAAATGAGTATACGCTGTTTGGAAGAAAATGTTTTAGGTAGCAGTTAGGCCAATTTTTTTTTGTGCTAGGTTTTACTGTCTTATCACTTGCATAGAGATTTTAAATATAAAGCATAATTTTATATTTTTGTTGTAAGTAAACATATATGAAATAAGCCACTTAATAAAAAATATTTTTACACCTCTTCTAACTGTTGAATAACTACAATCTTAATTAATAATGTATTGAGTTCCTTAAAAATCTCTTCCGCCCTGAACTATTTGTATTCCTTAGATTCATTCAGTAATAGGTGGAAGTTAGGAATAACATTCTTGTAACTAGAATGAAGTAGACAAGCACATACCAAAATAGGAATAAATATGAGTCAGTATACACCAGTAAATTTGAATGGAAACAATGGTAAGTGATTATCATTATTACTGGTTAAAAATCGTACCTCAGGTTCATAGTCCAAGGCTTGAACTTCCAGGACAGAACCGTTTAGTGTTTCAGACATCTCCATAAAATCTGTTGCATAGCGCTTCAATAAAAAATGACAGTTTCTTGTTAAATGGGCCTTTTTTAAACAAGTATCATCATTAGTATTCTCAGTGCATATAAATGACACTTTTTCACATGCTGGCTAAATATGAAATTGGATAAAATTGCATCTCGCGCCTTTTGAATCTGCCACTATTGTTAATACTCTCTCTTTGTCTCAGTGTTAGCTCAGCACTGAATTTTAGCTGAAGCTATTGCAATTCAGAATATGGTGGATTGTAAGATGGGTTACACCAGTAATTATCAACTATACTAGCTATTTGACGAGTCTGCTACATCTGTACCATGATGACCTAAGTCTCTGGAAGACTGCTTTACACCAATACTTTATTTTTACAGATTTTAAACTGTGATCTGAGGCACAGTAAGCATGCAGATGCTACACACAAAACCCCTCAAAAAGTCAGGTATGTTGTCAATAGCAAGCCCAGAGTTTTGTGCTTACACAGCAAGGTGATTGTTCTAAGGATCATGTTGAGCCTGAATTTTGATCCTGTGATAGTTTCAAACTCCATTAGAAGTTGAACAAGAAAATATACTTGACTTTGTTAATGTAATTTGTCAATGCCTATTGTCAATGCCAGCCTCAGTTTTAGACAAGCATTACTTGATAATCTGCTGTCAAAATAGAAAATTTGTAGATTTTCCACCTTGGGTTGCCATTTATATTTTTTGGTTCAGCATTTAACAGTGCAAATTAACCCCCAACCTAAATTTTTAGCACCCCTCCACTCACTCTTCAAACCTGCTCATAATTTTGTCTGTATGTGTGCTTCAGGTTTGCAATTATCATCAGACAGAAACTCAACTAGTTTTCATAGAATCATAGAATTGTTCTGGTTGGAAGAGACCTCCAAGATTATCGGGTCCAACCATTAACCTGTCACTACCAAGTCCCCCACTAAATCATATCCCTTAGGGCCTCATCTAAACGTCTTTTGAATACCTCCAGGGATGGGGACTCCACCACCTCCCTGGGCAGCCTGTTCCAATGCCCGACAACCCTTTCAGTGAAGAAATTTTTATGAATGTCCAATCTAAACCTCCCCTGGTGCAACTTGAGGCCATTTCCTCTTGTTCTGTCGTCTGTTACTAGGGAGAAGAGACCGACCCCCATCTCTCTACAACCTCCTTTCAGGTAGTTGTAGACAGCGATAAGGTCTCTCCTCAGCCTCCTTTTCTCCAGGCTAAACAACCCCAGTTCCCTCAGCTGCTCCTCATAGGACTTGTGTTCCAGACCCTTCACCAGCTTCGTTGCCCGTCTCTGGACACGCTCCAGCACCTCAATGTCTTTCTTCTAGCGAGGGGCCCAAAACTGAACACAGTACTCGAGGTGCGGCCTCAGCAGTGCTGAGTACAGGGGGACGATCGCCTCTCTACTCCTGCTGGCCACACTAGTGCTGATACAGGCCAGGACGCCGTTGGCCTTCTTGGCCACCTGGGCACACTGCTGGCTCATATTCAACTGGCTGTTGACCAACACGCCAGGTCCTTTTCCGCCAGGCAGCTTTCCAGCCACTCCCCCCCAAGCCTGTAGCGTTGCCTGGGGTTGTTGTGACCCAAGTGCAGGACCCGGCACTTGGCCTTGTTGAATCTCATGCCATTGGCCTTGGCCCATCGATCCAGCCTGTCCAGGTCCCGCTGTAGCACCTGCCTGCCCTCCAGCAGATCAACACTCCCTCCCAACCTGGTGTCATCTGCAAACTTACTGAGGGTGCACTCGATCCCCTCATCCAGATCATTGATAAAGATATGAAACAGGACTGGAACTCCAGTTCTTGACAATTGAATAGCTTTTCAGCTTATTAAAATATATCCAAATGATTGCGATCATATTTCTGAGTGCATTAATGGGAACTGCTGCATAGAAGAGAGAGAACAATCTTAGATTTTTATCTAACTTAACTTTTCCTTCAAAAATGAGAAAATTTCAGGCAGGATGACATTTCAGTCTGACCCTACAATGCTTCTCACCGTAGAACAACCTGAAGACACAAGCAGACTTCCTTGGACAAGCAAACAAGCATAATAGTTGTATTCCAAAGTGCTCTTACCAAATCTACAAAAAATATTGTAGACTACGATGTGGTTCTTTCATGAATGATGAGCTACAACCAACATGTCAGCATGTCTTGGATCAGGTGAGAAGCCACTGTGATTTAATACCAGGCAATGATTATGTAGCAGGTGATCTGTTGAGATATTGCCAACTACCGTGAGCAGTTGTAAGCCACAGTAGTTGCCCCTACATGTTGCAGTAATGATGGAGTCCTTAAAGTCTGGCTATACGTCTTCAGTTTTTTACATTTGCATCTCTAAATATTTTCTAAAATATAAACAGATAGAAGAGATTTGCTACTTTTTGCCAGCTTTATCAAAGGACACATCGGTTTCCATGTCAAAAATGTGGATTGTCTGTTACTCTGTGTCACTTCAGTGCAATATTTACGAGTCTGTTGAGAAGGTGACTGAAACATTTTTACAATTGCACACAGAAATTACTAACAGCTAGGCGACATAAGATGAAAAATCAGGTGAAAAATCCTCTGAGTGTACCAGTGGCACATTCAACCATAGAGGCAGGGCAAGGGGGTATCTAGGATTAGCTTCTAAACTCATATTCTCACCCTCACTTTCGCTGGTTTTGGATGGAAGGTGCGTGAAGATTTCAGTGCATAGGATTTCTGTAACTCTACAAGGGCACTGCAGGAAGAAGCGGTCCTAGCAGTTATCTGTTGCTTAGAATTACAGTATGTTAATCTCTCAGCCTTGGTCTTGTGTGGCCTTGCCACATGAGTATGAGAGAGCAAGACAGTGGCTGATGTGATTCTTGTCACCATTGCTGTGTGTATCATGGAGAGAGGGATGTCCTAAAAGTTAAATCTTGCCTTCAGGCTTTGTCTCTTAAAAATATATATTTAGGCAACTCTGGCAGCTAATTTAGGAAGTTGCAGTGTACCTCATTCTAGTAGGGAATAACATGAGAAATGAAGTCATGGAAGTTGTGAGGTATTGTAGAAATCTGGCCAGAATAAATGTGCCCTTCTGTCACCTATTGAAGGAAAAAATTGTCATAGATACTTTCAAATGTGAAACAATGGCATCGTATTGAGTGATAAAACAGAACATTGGAAGGGTATGCAAATCACAGATGCTCAGAGCACCACGTGGCTCATTACAGGTAAAACATATATTAAGTTAGCATCCAAACCAAGCAGAAGATTCATATATAAAGTCATATTTCAGCAGTTAATACTTAACATAGATGATTATGCTACCTGTGAAAATGTGGAAAATAAAGGTATAATTCTGATAATGGAGCCATTCTCCGTATCTTTGACAATTTAGAAATCACTAAAATTAGGTTGATGACAGCCATGTAGAAAGCTAGCAGCCACCCAGCTACATCTTCTTTTCTTGAATATAAAACAATGGATACAATAATTACAAGAATGTATGTCTATACAAACCAAATTTCAAGACATCAAACTTTTAAAAATAATATGCTTGAGTGGGTTGAGAATGAGGCTAAGGCTGAGGAGCTAAGAAATCCACCAGCAATTGCACAGCAACTAGAAAAATATAATAAAATAGGCTATGCAAACATTAGCCACAGCTGCAAAACACTGAAAGAGATCCTGGACAAAGCTAAAACGTGAACTCTTTAGCATATTATACCTTGGAGTCTTAACCACAGTTTTCAAGAAGCTATCATTCCTATTTTTCCCATATTTTTCAAAAACCCTTATGATCCAGTAATTCTACATCACTTATGACCATTTTCAACTTGAAATTTTGATTTTAGATGTAGCCTGTTTGGTTAACAACTTTAGTATCTATTCATGGAAGTAAAAATACACTTTGTCTCCAACAGCATCAGAAAGATTACAAAAAAAAAGGAATAAAAATATTTTATGTAAGTTGCCTGTTTTCACTGATTTTGTGATAATGAACGTGTTGAGGAACTTGAGCTGAACGGCACAAAACCACTGACAAGTCACCATGACTTCTTGTTGCAGCATCGTGCCGGCTGCTCTTAGTTCTCTCGGAGATGGCGTCTGGTCAGGATTCTGAAGGAGATTTTTCCTTTTTCTTTGGGGCAAGAATTATCCGTTTGGACATAGTGAGCATGGATTTGCTGACTGCGCACCTGGTTTTGTGTTCTGGAGACATTTAGGAAGGCACCTTATTCTCCCCAGTCTGGGGCAAATCAAAGTGCATTGCAAGACTTGGGCGTGTATAGAGATTAAAATATTCAGTTCCGGGAACACTGTGAGTTGAAGGTTTGGCTAGTTAGGTTTTGAAATGTGTATTTTAAATTTAATTTTCACTAAATTGAAGGTTTAGATATAATTAATGGAATGGTACATTGACCATCATTTCTTCAGCAGAATAAATTAAATAAGTACTTTATTTTATTCAGAGAAGAAAGAAATAGCATTGAAAATACTGTTCAGATAGATACAAAGTATCATGTAAAGTGTAAATGTAGCCATAAACATATGGATTTTGTTTTTGAAAATAATGCAGAACGTACTGCTTACTAAGGAATGATTCCATGTGTTGTGTTCATCTATATAAGACATTATGAGAATCCCAGAAATTATATTCTCCATTTAAATCCAGAAGACCGATATGCTTACCATAAAATCATACCAATAAAATCATACCCAGGGGAAGTACTTTCTGATTCTCCAAACTCACCGACACTAGAAGAAAAAGGTTGTAGCCGCTCAAAACTGTGCATGAGCTAAAAATAGTTTCCTCTCATGATACGTTGTATCCAAGAGGACACACTTTCCAGAAAATTGTTGGGATGTATCTTTTAAATAAATTAATACTTTTGTGATAGAATGCAACAGATAGGGACTATGATTTCAAATACTGCAATTCAGAATACCATGTAAATAACTGAATGTAATATTCAGACAAAAGAGGGTTTATTTTCAGAAATCCCCAAAAGACACTTTTACAGATTGAATCAATCGTAAATTAATTTTTGTGACAGCAAGGAATAAATAGCATAGGATGTTCAATTGCAAGGCATCCACGAGAAATTTTTAAATGCATTTAGGCAAGTAAATGCACATTTGTACGGAATGTTCTACATGGCCATCCAGGGCATGGGGAAAAGAACCAAATCCTCTGCTCCAGAAAACAGAAGAAAGATGTCACGGTCATGGGTGTCATTGCTAGGGCTGGGCTAAGACCATAATTACTTTGAAAATGAAGAGGCCAGCAGTTTTTTGAGTTGTTTTCTTTACACCAGTAGATTTGTGTTGCAACACAGCATTCTAAAAAGTAAATGTTTAAATAAAAGACTAATGCTTTCACCTTGTCATATACTCAGCTTTAGCACATTTAAAATTAAGTTAATATAAACCATTATTATTATCTTTTAGGCCACACACGCATAAGCATCACAAATAGTTCAATGTACAGCTGAGCATAGTGATCTGTTCACAGATATACTATAAGTCTTGAATGAAGTGATAAAATGATAAAATGGCAGGAAGTTTGTTTGTTTTTTTTAAAGCCCGCAGAATAACCCTCTAAAGAAAATTATTTTTGCTTGTAGAACCACAGTATATACCGCATTTTGAGTATTATACTGAAGACTCAGTTCTGAATGGTATTTTTGTTCAATTCTTGTCTGAAACTGCACATGATGCTCAGAATTGTTCCTTATGTTTGAGCTAGGTAGACCATTTTAAATATATACTTTTGCTATGCTTTGGTGGTTTTTATCATCTCATAATGAGATGAGCCAGAATGAAATCCTAGCCTCACCAAAATGTATACTAAAATTCATGGATCTAGGATAACATGGGCTAAGGCTATGTTAATCTGTACTTTGCATGAAGAAAACTGTGGTTTAAAGAAAAGTTGCAAAATGTCTGTGGCTGTGTTGGTTGTCTCAGTGAGATTTTGAAGCAAAAAGGTTTGACAATGTATTTTAACATATGACCTCAGATCAGAGGCTTCTGGGCTGAGAAAACCCAAACACATTTCTTAATCTCAGGACTGGCAAGGGCAAACGTAAGGCTCCACTCATGTCTGTAATCCTGTCAGTTATCGCTGCCCACAGAAGCTACCGTTCCCTGCTTGCAGAGTAATCACTGGGTTGTTTCATAATAATATGAAATCCACGTTAGATTTTGCCCATGTCTTACACATGCTGTTTCATACTTAGTTATTGATGGGTAAGGATGGAAATTACTTTTTCACTCCTGCACGGAATTTTCTTAAAAATCTGTAGTATAAGGGACTGGTGTATTCCATATGCCTCAATCTGAATACTTTATGAATCAAACACCACTTGATCTTCCTGTCAAGAGACACAAGCAATTCATTTCCAATAATTTCATTTTAACACATTGCAATCATAAAGCAAATCTGAGGAAATGTAAGCTTACAGGATATTCATAGACTTAGAATTTAGTTGTGGCTGTCAATTAAGGTCAGGGAGTGAGGACCAAGATGTGTGTTTCATTCACAGGAGTACGAGACTGGAGGGGACAACTTGCATTAGCAAATCCAGTTCTGTGATATCCTAGTCAACCTACCTGTATAAACTCATCCCTAAATTTATCGTGTTCAGTCTTAAAACTACTTAGATTTCAGCACTGCATCTTGTTGAAAAGTTTCTTCAGAACTTCTCTCCTGTGATGGTTAGAGACCTTCTTCGAACATCCAGTTACAGCTTATTCATCATCATTTGTTCTTGTGCCAAAAAGTTCTTAAACTGTTTTCTGTCTTTGTATTTTATGTATCATCTTGTATTTATGGAGAGTAACACTATCCCTTTCTCCCTTTGTTTTGGAAGAGTGTATAAAACTGAGGTCTTTTAGAGCAATGAAAGATAATATAAAATCATCCTCATGCGTATTAGTCATGCACATTATGAAGAGATATTAGCTTGAGTCTTAAAAGGAGCAGGAATGTGATAGTTTACTACAATATTGCAATAGTGAAGTGTTATCCCTGAGGTAATTGATTACATCTCTGTGAAAGACTAAGTAGCTCATGCACAATACAACACTGATCTAGCACATGTTGTTTCCAGTTATATATAGGACCAGAACAAAGGTCCACCTGCACAGTATCTGTCTCCAGCAGTGGTCAATGGTAGATGTTTACGGAAGAGCGTTAAGAACAGTGCAGATATGATTTCCCACATTATATCAAATGCTTAATAAATTTCAGACAAAATTTCCTATAGTTAAAAGAAAATACTAGTTTATCAAAGAAAAATATGAAGCTAATATGTATGAATTATCCTTAGTAAACCCATACAGAACGTACTGATTTTTATTTCTTTCTTGGCTACCTTTTCTTTCAAATTTGATTGAAAAATCTGTATATGATTGAAGTCAAATGAGTAGTCTCACTGTTTGCCCTTAAATATATTTATTGCCAGACAAATTTGCAATCCTTGACTTTAATTTATTAATTTTCAAAAATTGCTAAGAAAATTCTTAAATACATGTATTAAAACATATCATGCATAGTACTTTTGGTATTCTGGGATGGAAATAATGTGGCTTTTTCCTCCCTCAACTGTCTCCAGCTACACAGAAATGGAAGTTTTATTGTTGAGGTTTGCTCCCTTTTAATAATTCTCATTAGCAACTCTCCCTTTGCCACCAAGAGTTACACCACCAATTTTGCGGAAGGCTCAAGCAAGCTCTCATAATTTCTGCATATTTTCCTTAAGGAGATTCTGTACTTCTTCCTTGTGTAAGTCTGCAAACTTCCCTAGTAACTTTCCTAACTTCTTACTATTGGCTCCTCTAAAACCGAAAATGTTAGTCACAGAATTACTTAACCATTCTGTTTATGCAGTTGAACTAGCTAGTGATCGCTCCACTCTTCCTTTAACTGATTTTTTTCCCTTATGACTTCACTGTTCCCCCAAACAAGTTAAAATTAACCTAGTTTTGCCTCATTAATTATTTGTAAAAAAGAAATCTATCATATGCCTTGCTCAGGAATAGTTGCTCTTGATAGTAATATTTCCTCTCCAAACTGTCTATATTTTCCATCTGTGTGATACAGGCTTTAGTAGCATTTATCTTGCCAGTAACATTGTTTTCTTCATATTAGTGTTCTGTTCTGAGGGTTTATAGTAGACCTATGCCATTATTACAAAATAAAAAAACCTTTCCACCACCATCCCCAAAATGATTTTAACCAAAATGTATTTTATTCATGCTCAATTCTGATTTAATTAAAACTTTCAGCAGCAGCTTCCAGAATACTACACATCATCTTTCACTTTGTCTCTTTTCCATATCTTACACTAGCAGTTCTAAGTCTTTCATTTTACTTTCAGGTCTTTGCATTAATGTAAAGATATATTAGTTATTTTCTCTTGAGTTCATCACACTGGCTGTTGTAAAACCACAACTAATAAAGTACTGATTTACATTATACTAATTAAGCAAAGGGTTTGGGGTAAATAATGTCAAAACCAGTTTATTTATCCAAAAGTTGGTTTTGACGAGTTTACTTTTATTTCATTATTTCCATTGGCCTACAAGAACAATACTGAAAATAAAGTTTTGATTCAGACAACTCTTTTTTTCTCTAAACTACTGGAAAACTTCAAGTAGAGTTAAATACACACATAAAGGATCTGGATTTTGCATTTTATCTATTTGTTTTGACTATTTTGTTAGCAAGAAGTTACTCTCTAAAGACTATTAAGTAGTAACACTGATTAATGTGGAAGTGTTTTTTAGTGGGGAAAACCATAAAACTACTCAATCACACATTTTTCTATGAAGAAAGGTAGTTGCTACAGCTACACACAAGCTAAGGCTGCTTGCATGTAGTTTCAAAGGCCTATTTTATGCTTTACTACTTCATTCCTTTATGAGATGGTACTTTATTTCTTTAACAAAAAGGTTAACATTATGCCATCACAAGGGAAAACAGGATTGATAGCATATTGGAAAATTACTTTTCATAGTAAATAGAAGCCTTTGTTTTAACTACTATCATGTGAGTACAAGTTATAACATTGGAAAAGAGGTTGTATTTTAAAAAACTGCTGATTTTAGTAGTTATTTTTTCAGATTTGTGAATTACAATGAATCATATCCAGGTGGGGTTTTTTTAAATTATGTATCTTGCTTAGTGTTCATTATAATTTGTGAATTTTAAACCAAATTCTAGTTTGCAATGGTGCCTTTAAGATCTAGTTTGGACTAGAAAAATCAGTAATTCCTTCAAACATCAAACACTAGCTCACTCTTGAAAATTAGATGCTTTCTTCAGTGTGTTTTTTGTTGGAGGAAATGCATCATATATGGGTGTATCACAATTACTGCAAAGGCAGGATTTATCTAACACGGTGTCAGCCATCCCACCATTATTGTTACTTACATTCCTCTGGTGGGATGGGATAAGTTGCCCTGCGGATACCTGTTCTGTCCAGCAGCTGAAAAGAAGACAAAAGCTTAGCTTAATCCGGACACATAACTTTGAGGCAGCTGAAAAAATTCCACCCCTCACCCACGCACCTTACATAGGTATAGCTTTGAGATCCCAAGTCCTTAAATTAGTTTCATTATGATGGAAATATTTTGACATAAGCTTGAGATTCAAACTAACTCGTTGTACACTTTGACTACATCCATATTATGAGAATTTATGAAGAGCAAGGATTAAAAAAAATGGTGAGGTTAGAATGACATCATTTAGTGCTAGACTACGTAAAAATGCTTGTTTAAAAATAACAGGCTGTAGCAAAACTGGCTGTGTAGACTACTCTGGATTGTACATATTGTTTTGCATTCTATGTATTACATTAATATGAACATTATATAAAGACTACTATGATTCAACTTGGTCATAAAACTTCCGCAAGTTACATTTTTCTGAATATATGTTTACAAATGCTAGAAATTGTTAACTAGTATTTGCCTGAAAATACAATAAACACTATTTTCTGTATACAGAAATCAAAATATGCAATATTTACACTGATATTCTTGTAGGATGATTTCTTTATAGAACACTCTAATTTGTTTCCCCTTTACTGTTAGACAAATGATGTGTCAAGGAATTTATATTACTTTGGTGAGACTTTTCTATGAAATTATACCTAGACTTTGAAGAGTCATTCTAACAACGCAGTTTAAAGTTTCAAAATGCGAGACATTTGGCTATACAGGGCTTGTGACTCGAAAGCAAACCTTAAATGCAATTTGCAGAGGTGCTAGTGCAATTTGTAGGTGCTGGTATGCAAGACCAGGGTTTGGAGTTTGGGGAGGTCTTGTTTGGTTAGTTCTTTTTTCCTAGAGCTGTTGATTTAGCCTGGACGCTACTGTATACCTGAGAGCAGTATGGGATGTTATTGTGGAACTGAAATCACTAACTAATGAGTAGACCGTGAGTTTAATTCTCTGTAAATGTGCTTTTCTTATGACCTTGCCTATCTTACAAGGTTCAGGGCTACGACAGCAGGGATTGATCCTGTGCTTAGAGAAGTCGATGGCAAAATTTCCATGGTGAGTAACAACTACAGTCTCCCCATCCTTGGCAATGTGTAAGTACATGCGAACAAGAGCTGTAATGTGCTGCAGGTATGAACTAGCAGGGAGTAACTCCCCGGAGGAAGAGGAGCAGGCAGGAATGTGCACCGCGGTGATGTGCGCCTCGGGGCAGGCAGTCGTGGTACCTGTGAACGCTGCCGCTTGGTGCATCAGACTTGCTTTGAGCTAAAATCTCTAAGGAAGTCAGTACACAACACCAACGTTTCAAGCTGCAGGACCCAGCAACTCAGTTACAGGTTGGGAAAGTTTGGCAAGCTTGATATCTTTGTTCAGGTGAAGTATATGATTAAACAAACAGAAAGCGTCTTTACAAATACACGTTTTCTTCACAAAAATCATATGTCTGAAGAAATGACTCTATTGTGAATATGTACAAAGAGACAATTAATGCTGGATTCACATGAAAGCACCAGGTAGAAAGCTGATTTTCCTGGTCTCTTATCTTTAAAATGCAATGGTCTTATGTGGACATGACAAATGGGGACCACAAGACCCTGCAAAACAAGCCTTGTCTACTTCGTAGTGCTGATATCATTGTTTAATTAATGAAAAGGGTGGAGTTTGTTGTAAAAAAATGAAAATATATTATTGATTTCCTAAGGGATCCCAGTGAAAACATATGCAAATAATATTATTCTTTTACCTGTAAAAGTAAACAGATTACACACAATCAGACTTTAGTCTTTAATTATGGGAAATGTTTATTCAGATTGGGGGCAGAGAGTTACAGCCATGTTTATCCAATAGAATTGATAAATGCTACTAAATTAAACTGAGTATTTTTCCAGTTGTAATACAGAGGATTATGTATTTCCCATAGCTTTTCATAAATTTGTCAAAAGCTGGGAAAAAGTGAATAGAGAACAGAGCTTCTTGCTAAATAAATAAGCTCATTAACATGCTGAGGGGTGGGAGGATGGGGTTTGCTACGTACTTCATGATGGCAGCTTGAGCGTTGTGTCATTTTGGCAGTCAGGTTCATAGATGCGTAACAAGTACGGCACTCGCGGGAGGCTCAGCACAAATGATGGGTATGGAGACACAGCAGCGCCCAGGGCTCAGTTCAGCATTTAGTGGTAGAGTCAAGAGTGGACTGCGCTGAAGAAGGTGATTTAGTTGAGCAAGTCTAGTTCTTCAAATATATATGTACACGTATTCACACTCCTGTGTAAATGTAATGTGTTTCAGTTTTTATTCATCAGTAGAAATTATGTGTTCATTTGGGGATTTTCACAACCTGAGAGAATCTTCCAGTCACTGGAATTTCTCTAATTATTTTCCTTATCTCAAGTTACTTTGATAATGATAACACTGCTTTAAGTAACAAGATTACAGACATTTAATACATAAAAAAGACAATTGTGGAAAACAAAAATTTAAAGAGAAAGCTTTAAAAATCTTAGATAATTTGAGTCTCTGTCATTATTTTAGCCTAATTACTTTCTGTACCAGTAGAATATTTATGTCTTTAAGAATTCAATCTTGTGTTTAAAAGAGCAAATTATCTGTTGTATGAATTCACTAGGCCAGCTCCTTAGTTCATGCAGTTTGAATTTGGCTAGAGTTACAGTACAGTACGTAACTTGAGGGCTTGGCTTTTTCAGTTAAAAACTAAACTGGGGTTAGCAGAGGGAAAGGTGATTTCAGCCATTTTAGCTTTGCTTATTTAGAAAGTTTATGAAAAAAACCCCAGGATGTTCTTATTTTCTCTTTACAGTGGTTTAGCAGATTTTACATTTGGTTTCTTCTTTATAATGTTCTCTCTTATATCTGAGCTAAAACACTGTAATCTTTTCTATGTCATCTCCTTTGATGTGAGAAATAGAAGGATTATAAATCAGAGAATTCCTGCGAACAGAATCTATTAATTGCCTTGGAAAAACTGTGTAAATGAATTTGGATGCACCACTGTGAAACCCAAACAGCTTGTGTTCTAGGAAGAAAAAAGAGAGAGCTCTTACTACCTCACACCAGCCAAAGAGTAATAGCTATTATGTGCAGAATGCCTGATGTGAAAGATTTTAGCCATAGTTTTTACACAGATTAGCAGGTAAAGGGAAAAATAAAAGGAAACTTAATAGATCTGAATTCATAATATGAGAGGCTGGTAAAAAAATCCTGAGAGTACATACAAAAGAAAGGTTATAATTCTACAAATGCATTTAGAAATGCTATATCTTTGAAAATTATGAACTGCATGTGATGAAATTAAGCCTTTGAATAAATAAATACTGTTATGAAATGCTTATGTGTAAAATAAAACACCTGTGGCTCAAATTCAAGTTCATTGAAAACAAATGGGTTAGTAATCTAGCATGTAGTGGTTTAATTTAGCAAACGGACTTTGTTTTATGATGGGTAAATGAAAAAGTATGACTGTACATTTGGGGTACTTAAATGGATAGTGATTATATTACTCATCATCATACTACTTGCTTCTTACTCTTAATTGTAAGCCTGGCAGTGATCAGATCTATTATCCTACAAATGATAGACCAACATGAAAACAGCTTCAAAAGTTAATTCTTGTTGGCTGGCAGGTGTTCTTATCAGATAATACTTATAAAATTATATATATTTTTATTGGAGCTCACATATTCTGTATATATAAAATAATACATACATAAACTGTTCATATGTACACCTGTATATATATATGTTTGCAATATATATACATGGATATCTATGTGTGTGTGTATACATATGTACACTCACCTATAGATAAATCATATACCACAGAGAGAGAGAGAGAGGGAGAGACAGATGTGTATCCATCTGTCAGGTCCACCAACGCTCACGACTCTTTGAGTTGCTCGTCTGTGAAGACTAGGGCTGACAAGGTGCTGTCACTGAGCACGATATGGATTTGCCGCAGGAATCGCATGGTGACATTGGATGGTCAGGAAGAGATCAGTCAGGGCTAATAGCGTGGTCCATGGAGAGACCATTAGTCCAAGGGTGGCATTGAATTTGGAACTCTGTGACGTCCTCCAGACGAGCATCTTTCTCCCCATAACTACAGGGATCCTGGCGAGACTGTGCCTCCTAAAAAGGGCATCGGAATAAAGCAGTGCCTCGCTCATTCTGCATGGTAGAAATGCTGTACGCTGTCAGTGTCTGTGTGAGTGCATTCTTGTACCACTTCAAAACAGGTCAAAGCAGAGTGATGGTAAAACAGCAGGAGGAAAATCTACTTAATTGATATATTTGCTTGCATTTATTTGGCTGGCTTAATTGAGCAGCTAATGCCAGTTTCTAGGGCATAGACTAGAACACATTATGTCTGTTGTATACAATCAGGAGAATGATATCCTGCCAGCTTCCCAGTTGTGAGCCGTAAATGTTGTCCTCTGGCTACACAAAACTCAAATTTCAAATGTTGTCATAACTTGCAAATAGGCAGAAATGGTTTACTTTCTGTGTCTTGTTAGACTAAGCATAAACTTTACCATTTATTGTTTTATTATTCGCTTATTTCTTTTCCTGTAGAGCAGAAGAATGTCTTCCTGAAAGCTATTGGGAATGAGGATCAGTGCCAAATGAAATCTGAAATAAAATTGTGCGAAACAAGCAGCGAAGTTGTACATTCCTCTGGCATGTTTTCGTATATAGATTATAATCATTTCCCTTAGGATATAATCCTATTCTCCTGACAATAGGTATTTGCTTCTGGCTGTGATTTTCAAAAGTGTGTAAGTTACTTCAAAGCACGATTTTTATCAGTTTGAAATGGAGCCGTGCCTCTGAATTATGGAGATACTTTAAAATTGCTTTCCTATCGCTTTAGTAGAAGTACACTCAGATTCTCTAATATATGAACACAGATTACTTTTTATCTTTGAACCATTTCTACATATGAGAAAATATATCCTTTTTTCTATGCTACACATTCCTTGCTTTATTATGTGAGAAACAAATCTTTTGGCTGGTATATCATTTTAGGATGATAGCATAGAGAGTACTCCCACTCTTATCCCACAGGGGAAAATACACTTTTTGTGACATCTCAGATAATACAGTGATGACAGTGAAATGAAAATATTGCTCAACCACATATTTAAATGACTGAATTGTCCAATAAGCTAAAAGCAGATGCATTTATTATTTAAAACAGGCACAGGTTTCTGACCACAGAAACTTCTGAACTTGCTTTTATTACGAAGATTAATTTCAATGAAATAGTCAGCATTCAGGGTGTGGGGAGTAGGACACATTTTATATGTCTACTTAAATATACTATATTTTCCTAATACATAATTCAGTCCTTTTTTTCTTCTCTCTTATTTGTAAGTTGACCATTGAGTTATGAAGTGGAAAACCCACTGCCACTACTATCTATGCTGAAAAATGGACCATGAGGGAGTGTCTCAGGGCTTCAACTCTTTGGGATGGAGCAAGGCAATTCACAACAGGGTGGGCAGACCTTGGAAGCATGGACACTGGGCAAAGGAGGTTGTCTCCCTGATGATTCCACATTTACTCTCCAATGAACGAGATACTGCTCAGAGCTCAGTCGCCTTCTCTTTTTTTGAGTGACAATATTGGAGGAGTATAAAAGCACCAACAGGTTGGATACATCATCTTTCAGATGTAAGATAACTGGAAGGGAGGTCCAGAATTTCATTTTCAGCTGCCAGGTTCAAGATCCTGAAAATGGCTCTGGCAGGTTACACCCATTCTGCAGTGCCACCGTAACAAGTACAAGGTCCCCTTCCAGGTACCAAGGAAGGTAGCCATCTTCTTCACCTAAGTCTGCTCACCACTGGCTCATAACAATTGCTCAGTGACCAGTTTAGGGTGGGCAAATTCACAAGGGGTTTGGTCATAGCCTACGTAAGTAAGCAATTCCTGTGTTTCCATAAAGTTCACATCTTTGGCACCCCAAAGTCGTTACCAGACTGACAGCTATTCAGGATCTTCCTTTCTTTTGCCTCCTTTTCCAAAAGTAGTCTGATGATACTTCAGCTCTAGATATGGCTATAAGCCCACTCAAAAGCAAAAGAAGTAAAATGGTATGTAAAAAATTAATTAGTCTTTAGTGAAAACCAGCTTTGTTTCCATTTAACAAACTTTTGAATTCTGCCATTCTTTTTATTGGTGTAAATCACAAGCTAATATTTATGTGTGAATCTTGTCATATATTTAAGTAATGAGTCTAAAACTCAATCTCTTATCCCTCACTCAATTTTTCAGATTACAAATCATTTGGGATGATGGCACCTCTTTGCTTATGCAATGTGGAACACAATGGACCTTCTATACTTCTGCTCCAACTCATCTAAACATCACACAGCGACTTTTAAAATATAACCTAGCTTTACATTTATGGCCTTGCATTGTAAAATATGGGAAACAAATTTGAATGCTGGAACTTTTTTCATTTTAAAAGTTCAGAAACTTTTCATTTGTGCTAATAGAGAACAAAAACAGGGTTTGAAACCTTGAAAGTTACTGTGAAAAATAATTTCTCTCCTGTGCACTCCAGAAAATAATTTCTTCTTGGCTTAGGTGATTTCAAACATACAGCTGTATTTCCTCATGACAAGAACACCTGCAGGCAAAAGGTATGCACTAAAAAATTGGCTGGAAAATTCTAGTTACTCAAAAATTTTCACAAAACAATGTTTCTTTAAATAATATCAATCCACAAACAGAAAAGTGAAATCCATCAATTTCAAAGTGCATTTTGGGATCAGGGAAGCTTACACATCATTAGCAATCGCAAATTGTTTTGTATCAGGCCTAATTAAGCCTGAAAACAGAATAAAAAACATGGACCAGAAAGTGTTTGTTGGCCAAAAGGTAGTCAAAATTTAAGTCAGAGTATGTATGTCCTTTCCCTCTAAAACCCACTGATATCCAAACACATGCAGAGGCAGAGAAAAGCCCCTCTGTCATGGCTGTGCATGCAGATAACAACAAGGAGTGGAGATAATTGAATCCATTACCAGATGAACACTGCTGTAATGGAGGTGGCAAAATACAAGACATTTGCAGATGTTCATGAGCACGGAAAGAAAGAGTCCCTTCTAAAGGGGGAGAAGAAGAAGAACCATCAGCAAAAGATAAAAGCAGTAATGTGGGCCAAATACTTTTTCACTGAAATTTGTCAGCTAAAACATACGTTTCATTAAAGCTACAATTTAGTGAAATATTTCACATCAAGCCCAGCAATTTTAAACTTTTGTGAAAAATCTCAGAGTGTATCTAAATTAATAGTTCATTTTTGTTTGGATTTTTTATTTTTTTCTGCTTTAACATCTTGTTAGGATTATTTCATTATGTTCAAAGTCCAGGGCAACATCACATGTTCCTCTGCATGTCTTAGCCTGGCTGAAAGAGCTATTTGTCTTTACATTTCTTTTCCCTCCCAACTGATTAATTCAGTTTAGCCATTTGCTCCTTCTTTCCGTAACTGAAGATTTGTTTATGTTTGGCTGATGCTGTGCATTTTGGTAGCAAGAGTAAACTGGTTTCTGATACAGCTCCATTAGTACCAGCAGAAAACCACATGGATGCCTGTTCCTCCTATCTCATCCTCCTCTCTTTCATTCTCTTTTCTCTGCTTATTACAAAATTTGTTTTTCAAAGACCTATCCCGATGTTCAACCTCTTCTCTAACTCGGTCTGTGAAATTTAGTAAAAGTTCAAATCAAAATGTTTACTTACAGTATTTTCTGCTAACTGCAGGATGCTAAATGTGTGTTGAGAAACGATGCCCAAAATGTTGCTAGAATTAAATTTGCAGTTTTAAGGGGGTTAAAGAGAGGGAGAGATCCGAGATCTGGAGAAAAAATACCAAGTCATCTTGAAGTTTTTACACTGGTTTAACAGTACAAAAATTCTGCTTTTTAACTTCCCCTTTTGAGAATCATATAAAATACTAAAGACACTAACCAGCTGTCCCCTTTTGAGTTACTACATACACACAAGGTGTAGGGTACTACAAAGTTTTCCATTAGTAACAGAAATTTGGGATCAAGAAATGTATTCTTTAGGCATCTACTTCAAACTGTTTCAAGCACTGACGAGCAATCAAAAGCAAATTATGAATATTCTTCTTGTTATTGCTGGTACTTAGCAGAATTTAATGAATTTGAAAGGTCTTCCTTGGAGGGAGAAGCATATATCGTGTAAAAATACAGATAAAGTAAATCTTGCAGTAGAGAACTTATAACCTAAACGCTTACCTTTTACACGTACAAAGCATGCGTCCTTGGATCGGAGGAGCCGCGCACTTTTCTTCCTCATGACTTTATGCTGATTTGCATGTTTCAGCGTGATTCACAGCAGCACGGCGCTCTGTGTGAACATCAGCGTGCCCACGGTTCCCCACGGCATGATACCTGCAGGCAATCGTACCGGGAACAGAACGAGTGGAGCAATTGCTGTGACTCACCTCCCTCCAGCAGCGGGCCTGCTGCTGTGGTCTCTTCCTCTGTTTACACACATGTTCGTACACACACGCGTGCATGCACCCCTTTTCTTATTCAGAGAGGTTTCCCTACCAAGATAATGATAGTAGGCATAAAACCCAAACATCAATATACAACCTAATGTGTGCCTCTTCTGGCCCATTTACAACATGCCGGTACTCACTCCGAGTAGTTTTGCTTAGCAGTGAAGGGAAACAATTGAAGAGCAACCTCAAAGGATAATTAAGAAATAGCATAGGCTTTTTCTTTAGTGTTCCTTAACATATTTTCTTTACAAGTCTTCCTTCAACCTTAATTAAGTTTTGCTTTGAGCTCCTGAACCTGGAACGGTGGATTTTTTTTTCTTCTAATACAAACTTTATCTTGCAGATAAAAAAAAAAAAGCAAGCTATAATCAGCAGATCGTAGAATGAAAGGACTATGAGTTTTATACTAGCTAAAAAAAATCTTTGAATTCATTATCTTTTTATGAGTTTCACGTACATGTGAACTATGAAACGAATAGGGCCTTATTCTATTCATATTTGGTGTTAGAGGATTCTAAGTGAGCAAATGTAACTCGTGCTCAATTTAAGAGCTCCTCAAACTAGCAAAATATTGCAAAGTGATTAAGGACTAGGCCCAGAAAGCTTCACCAGCTTTAACAGTTTAAATCAATATAAGCCGTAGGTTTGGGGGGGTTAACATATACCCGAATAAGATGAATAAAATTCCACATCAAATAAAACACACTTTTGCACTGAGCTATATTGTCTTCAAATTCATGTATATATCTCTGGTAAGAGCAGTATCATTTCCAATCTTTCCTTTCAATGCAGGATTACAAAGCCTATAGCATTGCTCATTATACACTTCTGTGCGAGAGATGCAGTAGAAACAAGCGAAGTAACCAAAGGAAGAAGCAGTTACAGCTCTGAAAGATCAAAGAGCAGGTAAAATAAGTAGTAAGGGACACACTTTCTTGCATATTAAGCAGGCAAATCATTCTGATTTATGCACTATATATGCCTGTCAAGCATTTTAAAGAAAATTTAGATAATCATG
The DNA here is from genome assembly GCA_009819775.1 of Phoenicopterus ruber ruber. NCBI lineage: Eukaryota > Metazoa > Chordata > Aves > Phoenicopteriformes > Phoenicopteridae > Phoenicopterus > Phoenicopterus ruber. Next base: position 47,688,176 of record CM020215.1, read on the forward strand.
AAATATATTGCTAAGCATTTCTACAGAGGTGTGTGTTTTTGAGTCGCAACAATACTCAGAACTTCTTATTTCATTGTTCCCACGAAGCAAGTGTGAGTTGCCAACAATCACAGAGCAATTCAGTGTAGGTATGAGCATCAGGGCCAAAGGTTTCATTGTCTAATGCATAATCTATTTGATATACCTTTGCTGAAAATGTAAATAAAGGAATATTTCACTGTCCATGGCCAGAAACTCAAACTGATTTTATAGTTTCTGTATTCCAGGTATTACAGAGGGTTTTGCCATGTAATTTCTAGTACACTTAATGACCCAGTAGCATCCTATTACTAAAACAAAGAAACATGAACAGATACTGAGCATGCCAAAAAATACAAAGTCAAACTACTAAATAGTTACTTGAAAGGGTGCAGAAATGCGTAAGTCAACACTGATTTCAGAGAACAGCCCGACACATTCCAAAGAACCTATTTTTCATTTCTGCAGCTGAAACTTATACCATATGCCCTAATAACTACAGTAAGAAAGGCAGAGGGAAATACTAATATCCGATCAACTCATTTTTGGAACTGTGCTCTGAAAGGTAAGAATTCATAAGAGAAAAAAATGAACACAACCCAAACTTCTGTTTATAGGCTGTATTACCACTTCAATATCATTTTGATTTCATGTTGAAAAACCTAGGTCTGAGACAGCAATTTTGTGAGAAACAATGACACTAACTTAACTTCATGCCCTTGCGGTCTGTTGCTCATGAACTTACCTTCATCCCCTACCACGCAAACTTCTCTTTCAGTGCAGTGGCTTGCTACAGCTGCCCGTTTCAGAGGAAGGTATTGCCACACTATCTTAAAATAAGTTTTCAATTTCAACTAGAGCTGGTGGAACAACATAAGTGGTTAGAAAAAAATGGCAAGTTCACAGGAACTGAGGAATCCCTCAGTAAAGCAGTGTTTGATCAACTAGATAGAGATTTCAGATCTTGCTGACAGGTTAGAGAGGCCTATTTTAATATGCATATATGGCTACAGGCTATTTTTTGAACTGTTAAAACTATTTTATAGTTGAATTCAGCTGAATATTCAGCTATCACTATTTAAAATTTTTTCCTCTGTGAAGTTCAATAATTATGCTGGTGCTATCTGTGTTTAACAGTTAAAGTTATCCTCCTCTTCATTCACTCCTCCCATCTCATTCAGTTTCCTTATATGACTGTCAAAACTTGCTCTGACCTGAACATTAGAATAAGCCTAGAGTAAGCCACATTTTGAGTCAGGGAAGAGTATTGTTTTGATCAGTACAAGACAATGACACTTTTATTTACTTTTCCTCGGTTTGTATTTTGTGGAGTGTCTTCATTTTTAATGAAAATTTAGAATCTACACTTTTCAGGCTTTGTTTGAAGATATTTGCCTTCATTTAAAGTCTGCAGACACATTAGACGGGAAAAATAATCCACTGCCAATCTCCATCGATATGACTAAAACCCTGGTTAGCACATCTCTTTTTACAGGGTAATTTCCATTCAAAATAACAAAATCCACCAACATCTCTTGCCACATTATGTCAACATGTAAATCCCAAACAAGCATCAGGATGTAATAAATCAGCACTTTTTAATGCAGACTTCTTCATCATAGCCCATACCTCTTGACTTTCCTCTTTACTAAATCATGAGGCACTATACAGTCTGCTATATGTTGTTTCGCTTGATGAGGGGACCACATGCAGCTGGGAAGCCACCAACATAGCTCCAAACACCTCCTTGCCCTCCTTCAGGATGCTCCTGGTCAGGTCCACCAGGTTAGTGGATCACAGGAGTGCAAAAAACAGTTGTGTTTGGAGCAGGAGAAAGGCTGTACGTGAGGAGGGAGTAAATTTGTTTGACTATGGAGCTTGACCCTTCAGAGGTCTGAAGTCCGGGCCAGAAAATCTTCTTTCACGTGGGAGTAGCTGAATCCTTTATTAGAGCCTGACTAAGCTCAGCTGTGGCTACAGAAAACATTCCTATTTGGAGATCTGGGAAGTCCTAGTGGGAAATGGACCTATAAAGGTCATCACTTAGGATGTCTTTTCTCAGATTGGATTTAGCATAAGTTTGAGATTTCCTTGCAGTGCTGTTGCTAGTATTTCATCAAGTTTACCTTCTTTTCGTTCAAGTATATTTACTAATATTTCCCATGATTCACTCGCTATAGTGGCCTTTTCTGGAAGATATGAAGTAAAGAAACACTAAGCCATTTCTAAGTCACGGGAATGCAAAGGAAACCATAAATAATGTACTTATAATGTAATTTTTATTACATGCCAGCTTGTAGAAAATACTGTGACATTCTATTGAATAGAAAGAATGGAAGTTTTAAAACTGATTGAGTCTATGGAATAAGTAGCAACACAGTCATATGTTTGAAAATTGCCTGATATACAATAGATTCCTTTTTTTTGGCTGCTTCGTAAGTGCGAATGCTAGAAGAAAATATATGCACCTAAGAGCAGAACTTCATTTCTCTACTGCTCAAAGCAGTTTATGTAAGTAATCTGTAAGTCATCTTACAGATACCTAATTTTTAAAAGGTAGCAGAAAAATTGCCACTTTGCCTATTATTGCAAATCAATTTTCCAGCACTAGGTGTTGATTAGCAATGGGGGGAAAAAAAGATAAAGAGTGGGAAGCAAAACAACAGAGCTCATGGTGCTCATGTACTTGACAAAGAGCAGGGTGTAAGACTCTAGGCTTGGATGAAAAGAAACTTTCTTTTAAATAGTTCACAATATACTGAGAGGAAGCCTGATTCCCTGTAAGAGGGCACTAGGTTTAAAGAGATCTGGTTCTGCTCTTGACTCACACACTGTCCTACCGCATGGGCTTCAGCAAAATATCCCATTTTTCACTGACTCCCTTCCCATCATTTGCAAGTTCTGCTTATTTAAATTGAAAGACCTCAGGAAAAACAAAACAAAACAAAACAGTTTCTTATTGTTATATTCACTATTTTCTTATTGTTATATTCGCTATATTCCAAGCCAAATTTATAGTAGCTACAATAATGCAGATAATAATAATAATGCTATACTTAAATTTATGTTGATCATGGGACTGAAGCATGGATTACAACACATGTGTACAGAGGAACTGAGCTAGGACTGTTTGAGAAACCAACCTTTACGTAGAGGAAGGTAGAGCAAAAAGAGACTGCTAGAGGTGTAGTGACTCTGGAAGCTTCTGTGTTGATCCTTTTTTCATGTTTTGCATTTAGCAGACATACCAGAACTGCAGGGGCTAGGTTCGTTTCGGTGCTACGCTGCCACAGAGGTTTCCCAGGTTGCACAGACATAGGTGGTCTTGGCTTCTCACTAAGGGGAAAAAGAAATAGATTCGTGCTTCACTGCTTATGCAAGAATATCGCCTCCTGACCCTCCAAAATCGCTGTTAGATTTTAGTTCACAGAAATCCGGTAGGAATTCACTAGATCCATAATTTTCAGTTTTCAATTCAAGGTTTCCTGATTTATAGAATGCCCCTCTGTTTTTAACAGTAATTTACAAATACTATTCACAGTATCACACAGACAGCCTGGGGAAGTACTTTTTCGGTCCGCTTAGTTTTTTCTCTTTCCCATCTACAGGAAAACCATGCCTGGTGCCTGTATCAGATAACTATATCCAGTTCATTCTGAAATTCTGAGAACATCTTGATTTCTCACCTTTTATATCTGAGAAAGAAAAGGCATAGACTGAAACTTGTATTGCTAAATCTGAGTTGTAAGAAAAGAGGAGAGAATGGCTATATTTATTTCACGTGCATAGTCTATTTACCCATCCTTACCACTTAGCTCAGTGTGGTTTTCCAGCTCCTCCCTCTTTGTCTGGCTCTGTTTTCATCTGATGAGCTCCCGGGTCAAAAGCACTGAATCTTGCAAATTCATGACCAATATCCATATCAGCATCTGAGGAAGGCCAAGCTCTATTTCCCCTTCTTCGTTCATAGGCATTGCTCCAAAGGGCAAACGACACAATCCACGCATTTGCTCCGTAACCCTGCTATCCTTTTATTAAAGTGCTTTTCAGTTCAGAGCTTCCTCTCGAACATGCTGCAAAGGTGGCTTGTGCGTAAAGTCAGAACGGAAATTTGGAGACGTGCGGTGATGAAAGGACTGTGGTAAAGCAGTGTGCTCTTCCACTAGACAGCATGAGCGCAAACTGTAGGACATTTTATAAAAAGGCGGCAGATGTTTATCTTGACTACACAGACATAAAGGTTTTTTTCCCTTAGCCATATAAAATTAACATTAATCCTCAGAATGTGACATCAAACAATACAAATTAGTAGGACTTTCTACACAGAGATGAAGAAAAGGCACTGTCTTTTAAAATGTGTGTGCAACCAAAGAGAAGATGGGTTATTTTACTAACAGTCTCATGCAGGTTCTTGTCCTTTTAAAATATTTCTATTATTACTAATTATTTATGTTCCAAGTCAAGGGGAAAACAATGGTTTCTCTGTTCATTCTTAGACCATTGCACACTGCCAGAGTGCACATGAGCAAGCTTGTATTTCTTCAGCCAAACAAGTGCAAGCCACAGTCTTGACAATGTTTAAGGTGCAAGACAGAGTGCAGATTTGACCAGATCTATGTATTTTTGAAGGTTCTGGCTTTCTCTGTAAGAAATTTGTCCTACAACATTTGACCTCTTGTGATTTATACATTACACATAGTCCTAGTAACAGATTCATATTCTTTTCTATATTTTGCAGTAGGCTAATACAGCTTGATTCAGAGGTGCTTAGATTTCTCCACAAGGACCTAAAAACCTTCAAAATCAAAATTTGGTTTGGCTAAAGTAAGAATGGAAATTCCATTCTAAAACTAGATGTGCAGCTTTAAAGTACAGAAAGATGCAACCTCCCTCCAGACAGCCCACCTGATCTCGTCTTGTCAAGTACAAGTAAGCCCTCTCAAAACCAAGAAAGAGCAGTGAATACTTTGCCTCAAAGCAGGTCAAGAGTTTCCTTCACTTTTTTTGGAGGCAGATGACAGTGATCTCTGTCCAAACAGGCAAGTTGTGAGCCAGATCCCCAGCTACATGGCTTCCATGTGAGTGCAGGCTTGCACCTGACTCACTCGGAGTCAAGCAATGCTCATTCATGTTGGTTTGCAAAAGATCATGGAGATATACACTCCAAAATAAACACTGGGCATGTCAGCAGACATATCAAAAAATGAGCACGGGGTTAATTTAAAGCTCACTCTTTTTTCCCTTGTATACATGCATGCATGTTAGGACAGCCTGTAGTCACTACTGCTAAATTATTATTACCTGTATTTACCGTTTGTTTTTATTTTGTTACCACTTAAAAACAAGTCTACGTCTCATTGTGCTAGACGCTGCATGAACATAATTGGTGAGAAAGTCTGTGTCCCTAAAAGCTTTCAGTCTGAAGGATAAGACATAAATACTAGATGAAACAATTAAATCAACTGGATGAACTTGGGGGAAAATATGCTCAAAAAAAATACATCCACAGGTTAATATGTTTTGCATCACAGTCACAATTTTTCCATCTGCTTCTCACTGATAACAGCCTGAGAGGTACCACTTTCCCTGTTACTGCTTTATTTAGTAAAATGTTATGTTAAAAAAATATTGCCTTTCTGCAGAGCATTGGTGGAATCAGTACTAGCGAATACAACTCTTCAGAGGTCTTGGCCTTCCAATTACTTCCAAAGGAAGATAAATGCAGTAAGCATCAAAGTGATTGTTCACTGTCCTATATTGTCAATAAAACTGGTAGTTCTAATAAAAGGGAAGTCAAAGAAACCAAGTACACCTCAGTCCTTCCACCTTTCTGTGTGTAATCCCACTGAAGTCAAGAGTTGTACAGGATTGGATTCAGCCTTAAGATGTTGCATATTAAAGTTTTCAGGAAATGAATGTAAATAAACCAAATCAAAGTAGAGACAAGAGAGAGGTTTCTCTTTCATTTAATTTTCCAGAGAGAGGAAAAAAATCTCCTATTGAAAGATACTACCCAGCAAAAGTGAATCTAAGCAATTTTGCTTAAAATAGCTAAATATGTATTATATTCACAACCCTTTTATCAGCCTTTTAATGTGCTCCCATAATATTTTCATTGGTGGAAGCCAGCGACTTATGTCCATTGTAATTATGATTCACGATAATTGCATTATCTTAAAGAATTTTGTTAAAATTTTCAAAGGGTACCGAGCTAATAGAAAAATTAAAGGCATCATTTCTGTATTTATTCACCCTAGAAAAAAGCTAAAATTTAATATGGTCACTCATAAATCATTATTAACATACATTAAAACACCCTTCAATATCTAATGTACAGAAAAGTATTGTTCTTTTTTTTTTTTTCTGGATGTAGTTCACTTTGGTTCAAGGTGTAGACAAAGCATATTACGCCTAATATTTTCAAGATTCATTTTGCCTTAAAATCTATCCATCTAGCATCATTTTAGTGAGTGCATTTTAAGTAAGGATAAAATTCAGTAGTCTAGACAATTTTTTACCTAAGATAAATCTTAAATTTTAGTTTTATATCCCAGTATAAAGGGTGGGATGTGCGGACTTTATTTGTGTCTTGTTTAGCTTCATACACAATATTTAACGGGTCAGCTTTATTTATCAAACTAATTCTTCATTGATTTTTGCTTCTATCATGTAGTTTATTGATGTATTTGTTCTACTGAAAATTGTCTGTCAGCGATTTAATTTGACCAGCTGACCTTCCAAAAACATAATTAAGGAGCAAGCACTTCACCCTGGGTTGTGGATGTGAGAGCTTCTGGCAGAGGGAGAGTCACACACATCTGGGGCAACTGCTATTTGCTCGGTGAGCCTGTGTCCATGGCCAGTTGCACCATGCCCCACGTTGCTGTGGCTGAACTTCTTCCCTTCCCTCAACCAGGTCACGTAAAGGTAGTTTGAACTCCTCCGTCTTACATTGCGACCCGTAGCATAAGTGATAGTGTGTTGCGCTATATTTAGGTATACTAATTTATCTCCATCTCAGAGCATTAGGTTGCTTTTGTTGTCCTTTCATAGGTAACAGGAAAAATGTAATCCCATCTAGTAATTAATTTAAAAGCTAACATAAGCTTTCTGGCTGTATTTTGAAGTGTCTTCATTTTTTCATTTCTTTCTCTTCTCTGATATGATCAATAGTCTTCTATTTGTCAGTCAGGCCATCTCCTACATGGCTGTTAATTTAGAAACTTCCTGAAATAGAATTTTTCACCTTCAGTTTTCTATTTCACATATTCCAAGCATGACTTCTCAGGTAACATGAAAGATAGGTTCTTTCTCATCACAAGAAAAAAGAAAATTTCTGGCTAATTTCAAAGTTATTTTCAAAGGATGGAAGTGGGCTGCAGTATTCTGACTGGCCGGCTTGCTTGCTTGCTTGCTTGCTTGCTTGCTTGCTTTCTGTTGTTTTTGGGGATTTTCTTTTTCTTTTTTTTTTTTTTTTTTTCTGGAAGCCCCAAAACTGCTTAAGACTCAAGCTGTTGAGACAAAGTCATTTTGAAGGATTACTTTGAAGTCTTATATTTCTTTAGTATTCTTTAATCTAGAGACTTACCTTACCCAATAACATACTGAATAGCATAAGCTACACCAAGAGGATAGATATGAAGAAATAATGCTCTTCACTTCATCTAGTTTGTGTTTGCTTTTGAATATAGGCATAGAGAAGACACAAAGATTTGTGATGTTACATGTAGTTCATAAATAGTCACAATCTTTGGGACTCTTTTTTTTCAAGATTTTGCTCCTACTACCAGAAAAACTGGACACAAATTATAAGGTAAATAAATATCAGAAAATCTGGTGCCTGTATTATCACAGTATAACATTATACCTCATAAATATATTCTTTCAATATTATACTTGATATTTTAAATTAGTACTTCCTTCCTTTTTCAGTTGTATTCAAGTGTCACAAGACCATTCTTAGACTCAAAATCTATAGAAATTCAAAGACAAATACCTTCTGTTTTTCTACTAAAGTACAGCTAAACCAAGAAATGTTTGTTAGCATTTTATGAGAAAAGACATAATAGTAGATGTAAAAGTAATAGAAGGAAAGGAAAAATAGGAACTACAAAAGTGAGCTAAAACACTCAGAGAGTGTTTAAGAGAAGAAAGTAATGGTACAAGAATAAACTTGCCTGTAATTTCTTCACTCTTGGCTTACATTTTTGAGGCAGACAGAGACTGATTTTATATACTGCTCAAAATATAATCATTTATATATCTCAGATAATGGTCTTAACAGAAAATAACATTATCATATACCATTTCACATATCAAATATTCATTTCCAACTCAATATAGACCTTAAATTTTTGAGTGGTTCACTCATCTTAAAAGATCTTAAGTAGAGGTTCACATTTAAGCATACCATTAAATTCCGATTCCTGTTTTGTTTTACATATACTACTACTCTGTCCTTATTTTTAGTAGATTTCATTGTATTACTAAATATCTTTTATTTCATTGCTAAAATATGTAAGTACCCATATACTAGTTTTCCTTATGTACATTTTAATAGGAATAAAAGAAACTATATTTTTAATGGACAATTCATTCAGAAATGGTCAACATTTGCATTTATACTTCTGCTGTATCTTTTTGTGCTATATGCTTATATGGAACTTGCTTACTGTTATAGTTCAGAAGTCATTTATGTCTATAAAACACATCACACTTTAAAGATAAAAAAAAAGGAGAAAGGAAAGTCATATAGTTTATCCAAACTGTAAGTAAGGGGAAGTCTGATGGGTTGTTTTAAATATTTTACATTTTCTTTCAAGGCAAAGGAATGTGGAATTTTATTTGATATTAAATTGTTTTATAAAACCTTAATGGACTCTTTATTCCTGCTAGTAATCATAATCCTTTTTAAATTATATGGCACCACTGCATACAGTAAATAATGTCCCTTTCACTGCAATGTATACCAAAGCCAATAACAACAATACCTTATTGTGAAGCAAAGTTAATAGCTGTAACTGGCAGCAATATTTCAGCCTCTTGCCAGCTTATAGCTGATAAAATATTAATTCCTATGTCTGTCACAGAGATTTACAATTGCTAAGCTACCACAATTACCAGACATTATCATGTCCTAAATATTTCATCAAAAATGATGTAGCAAATCAGTGCTATTATGTGTTGTTGTGGGCTTTTTTTTAGTCATCATGTATCTACATGTCAATACTGCCCGTGGCTAGCAGCATACTTGCTTCTCCTAAAGAAGCCACGAAGTTCCACGCTAGGACACGTGCAACCCACAGCACGTTGCCAGTTAAGCCTGAGCCATGGCTACGGGTGCACTGCAGGGGTCGGTGGGGTGCAGTCCCTCAAGCTGCTCAGGCAGTTGCCTTTGAATTGCCACAAAAGACAATCTAACATATTATAGAAAACTGAAGTGGATGGTGGTTTACCTTAATATGACAGACTGTAAACTGCTGTGGGTCATCCCCTCACTACAAGAAAGACATTGAAGTGCTGGAGCGTGTCCAGAGAAGGGCAACAAAGCTGGTGAAGGGTCTACAGCACAAGTCCTGTGAGGAGCGGCTGAGGGAACTGGGGATGTTTAGCCTGGAGAAAAGGAGGCTGAGGGGAGACCTTGTCGCTCTCTACAACTACCTGAAAGGAGGTTGTAGAGAGATGGGGGTCGGTCTCTTCTCCCAAGTAACAGGCGATAGGACAAGAGGAAATGGCCTCAAATCGCACCAGTGGAGGTTTAGATTGGACATTCATAAAAAATTCTTCACTGAAAGGGTTATCGGGCACTGGAACAGGCTGCCCAGGGAGGTGGTGGAGTCACCATCCCTAGAGGCATTTAAAAGACATGTAGATGTGGCACTTAGGGACATAGTTTAGTGGTGGACTTGGTAGTGATAGGTTAACGGTTGGACTCAGTGACCTTGGAGGTCTCTTCCAACCAAAACGATTCTATGATTCTATGATTTCAGAAGCAGCTGAGCAGCCCTGGCAGCTGGCTGGGAGTTGACAGGAGCAGGGAGAGGCAGGTAGCATGGACCTAACAGAGGTCAAGCCCAAAGCCTTTGACACAGGAGACGAAGACCAGAAGCTGGGAGGATGGCTGGGACTGCGACACTCTTCTGGGGAAGTACACGTTTGCTGGGTCCTTTCACACTTCAGTTGATAGACACCTACTTTTGGCTACTGTTGGATGGAGGGTACTGAAATAGATGGTCCTTTGGTCCATATGGCTCTTCTCAAGTTTCTGTTGCCTACTCTTTCAAATATGACTAGTGATCACAGTTCGGGAATGTCCAGAGTAGTTTTAAAAGATGAGGAGCACAGCATAATTATCCATACTGAAAGTCCAGGCTTGTTAGCAGCATCAGGCTGACACAACGAAGCAACCTGCAGATTCTCAGAAGGTCTCTCAGCTATCCTGGGCTGCTTTGCACTCTGACTTACTATGTGGTATAGAAATACCCTTTTTTTTCAGAACATTTTTCTACCTAATGACCATTTGTGTGTGTTTACTCTGCTTCTTTTTCTTTACTTGTTTGCTTTTATTATCATTATTTTAGGAGTGTCTTTGCATTTGAGATTATGAGATTGTCTTTCTCTGGGACTGAATTCAAATGCAGCCACAAGGCTTGGGCTTGTGGCCCAACAGTGCATCTATTCCCACTAAGTACTGCAGACATAGAGTTAACATTAAACTTGATTCTTACAAACTGAAAAGTGTAGGAAGTGAGTATTTCTGTGACCTCAAGACCTTGATGTTTTAATTACTGTCCTTCTAATTATTGCTCTCATTCTGACCGTAACATGGGTCACATGCCTCCCTGGTCATTCACTGTTTCTTTAAAATTAGATATTCAGTCTCCGCTAACTCCATTCTGCTTCTCTGCATGGTGTCACTTCTGCATGCTAACTTATGTGGTGCCAGTGATTTTCATACACTGATTAACTGAATTAGTTATTGAATTGAGACATCATTTTATCCTGTTATCTTTCACTTTACTCAAGCCTGCAACCTGCCCAAGACAAAGAAAGGCTGCTGTGTTCAGTGAACCACGCAGATGGTGCACATGGCGGTCGCTGAAAATATATGCGAGTACAACTGAATCTTTGAAGAATCTTTAACCTCCTTCTCAATCGCGAAATATCTTTCAGATTAAGGTAGTACGTTGCTGAGTTTTTTGAATGATTCTTGTGACAGCCTCATTTTCTAAAAGTGACCAGGCTTCTGCAATCCTAGTATTTTTAGTAGTTTATTTTGAAGGATTCTGATCATTAAAAAGTGATGAGCAATTATCCTGTGAAAATCAGGTCCCTTTGAAAATTTAAATCCATCTGTATTATTTTCTTTTAATAGCTTTGCATCTTGAGAAGTCATGGGAAAAATAAGCATTCCCTGGCAAGCACTGTGTGAAGTAACCATCCTCTTGGCAAAGAGAAGCTTAGGCATGCATAATTTATCTACTTCCTATCTGTTACATGTGCCTTTTTTCCGCATTTAGTCCCACCATAACTGAAGAGATCGCTATGTTGCAGATAGCTGGATTGATCCTTTTAAAGGCTATACTTGCTTATTTGATAATAAACAGTCTGATTCTATAGTGGGTTTTTTGTAGAGATGTACCTGATATTTGATTATTGTAAAAGCACTAATTCTGGCGCAGCTACCTTTCTTTTCTAGTTCATTTCTCTGATTAATCATTAAGTATTCAGCAGAGGATATGTCCCTTGACAACCTACATATGATGCCAAGTGCATGTGACTTTGCTCTTAACTTGAACTAACTAAAAAGAAAATTGTCCATGCCTATAGATTTGTATCAGTTGGCACTGACATATCTCTGCTCCACAGAAAGCCAGCATTTCAGCCATACTGAATGGCTAGCACACATAAAATTTCATTTTGGAATACATCACTCACTTTATAATGAAAACTGAAGCTAAGGTATTTTAAAGCCATCCTCTTTTTTTATAAAACAAAACAAAGCAAAACCCTTTTACTGAATGAAAAGTGGTTCCCACCTTGTCATGGTTTAGCCCCAGCTGACAACGAAGCACCACTCAGCCGCTCGCTCACTCCTCCCCCTGCCCTGGTAGGATGGGAGAGAGAATCGGGAAAAAAAACAACCCTCATGGGTTGAGATAAAAAGAGTTTAACAGGACAGCAAACAAAGAGGAAATAATAATATTACTGAGAATAATAATAATAATAACAACAACAACAATAATAGTAATAATAACAATATTACTGATAAAGGAATATACAAAAACAAGTGATGCACAATGCAACAATTGCTCGCCATCCAGTGATCGATAGCCCATCCCCGAGCAATGATTCCCACCCCCTGGCCAACTCCAGTTTTATATACTGAGCATGACGTCATATGGTATGGAGTATCCCTTTGGCCAGTCTGGGTCAGCTGTCCTGGCTGTGCCCCCTCCCAGCTTCTTGTGCACCTCCCCACTGGCAGAGCACGGGAAGCTGAAAAGTCCTTGACTTAGTATAAGCACTACAAATACTTAGCAACAACTAAACACATCAGTGTGTTATCAACATTATTCTCATCCAAAACACAACGTTATACCAGCAGAAAATTAACTGTATCCCAGCTGAAACCAAGACACACCTGTAGAAAAATTACCAATGCACAAATTCAAATCTTGATTTACTATATCTATATTGACATTCTGCCATTTCCTGGAGAAATGTTCTAAACATTTTATTTCTCTTTTCTGTCAGTTCATGATTATAGAATCATAGATTCATAGAATTGTTCTGGTTGGAAGAGACCTCCAAGATCATCGGGTCCAACCATTAACCTATCACTACCAAGTCCCCCACTAAATCATATCCCTTAGGGCCTCATCTAAATGTTTTTTGAATACCTCCAAGGATGGGGACTCTACCACCTCCCTGGGCAGCCTGTTGAATGCCCGACAACCCTTTCGGTGAAGAAATTTTTACGAATGTCCAATCTAAACCTCCCCTGGTGCAACTTGAGGCCATTTCCTCTTGTTCTGTCGTCTGTTACTAGGGAGAAGAGACCAACGCCCATTTCTCTACAACCTCCTGTCAGGCAGTTGTAGAGAGCGATAAGGTCTCCCCTCAGCCTCTTTTTCTCCAGACTAAACATCCCCAGTTCCCTCAGCTGCTGCTCATAGGACTTGTGTTCCAGACCCTTCACCAGCCTTGTTGCCCTTCTCTGGACACGCTCCAGCACCTCAATGTCTTTCTTGTAGTGAGGACTGATTTGTCAGTCCTTTAAAAAGCAAGTCTCTTCTCTGTAAAATCCAGAATAATCACACACATATTAAATATGTTTTCACAATGTTTTCTAATTGTGGTCATTCATGATATTAAAATGTTGAAGTGGACATTAAGTCTTCTGTATTACATAGGAGACACCATTTGAAATCATATACAGAAAAGGATTTGAGGCCCAGATTCATCACAATGCTCCAACTGCTTATTACGACAGGAAATGATGTGAAGGAGACGGCATGTAGTGAATATGGTCTTTCATTCTCTTCTTGTAGTTAGTTATTAGATGAAGGTAAATCATATAAAGCCTTTCAGGTGTGAACTACTTTGATATAATAGAGACTTTTTTGAAAGAAATGAAATGTCAGAAAAAATATTTAGATATTATCTTGTTCCAGAGTTGTGATGCATGCACACACATGTAATTAATTGAGTAATCCAGCAAATATTTTCTTTGCATATTTTTCAAGAATTTAGATTATATTTTAAATCTTCAAAATACTCTAATTTTGTACCTGCATTATAAATATTCCTAACAATCACAGCTGAAATCCAAGCTCTATTTAATCGGGCACTGTCAATATGTATGCCATGGAAGTGACAGTCCCAGGCACAAGTATCGTATATTGTAACTAGATGAATGATAAAAAAATAACAATCTTTATCCCAGTTCTGCATATAAAGGGCTAAGGTTTATAGAAAATGTAAATCTTGCCCAAAATCCCATATAATTTTTCCAGCTTTCACTGTTACAGAAAAGCTTGAATAGATAACCTGTGTGTGCTGGAGGGACCAAAAAAGCTGAAACACAGATATTAAAGTACAAAATGGAAGACATATTTTAAAATTCATTGCATTTTTTGGCTGGGTATTTGTTCATGATTTGCAAACATTTGTTGTTTTTATTGTTTTTGTAATGAAAATAATTCTGTATATGGGAGTATAAACAGTCCTGGTGCCTAACTGTTTGGATTGATATGCAGAAAAATTATGTATATATACAATGTGTATTATGCTTGCATATGTTTTTAACATATTTAACTTAACATTAACATAAATACTGTTCTGTATTTAATTTGAATTTTTTTTAGTTTCCACACAAGCACACTTCAAGAAGTGACTTGTTTCCACCACCTACCTGTCATAAAAAACCTGAACGTAACAGAGCTTTCAGGAGCATGTTCCTCCATTGTAAAACTAAGCAGCTCCTTTTGTGCCTCCTTCTGCTAAAATAATATATGAGCTCAAAATATATTTTGACAGGAAAAGGGGAAACATTGCACCTATTTTTTAAAAGGGTAGAAAGAAGGACCACAGAACTACCAGCCTCTCAGCCTCACCTCTGTGTCTGGGAAGATCATGGAGCAGATCCTCCTAGAAGCTATGTTAAGGCACCTGGAGGACAGGGAGGTGATTGGAGACAGCCAGCATGGCTTCATCAAGGGCAAGTCTTGCCTGACCAACCTAGTGGCCTTCTACAATGGAGTGACTACATCAGTGGACAAGGGAAGAGCTATGAATGTCATGTATCTGGACATCTGTAAGGCCTTTGACACGGTGCCTCACATCTTCCTTCTCTCTAAATTGGAGAGATACGGATTTGATGGGTGCACTGTTTGGTGGATGAGGAATTGGTTGGATGGTCACATCCAGAGGGTAGTGTTCAACAGCTCAATGTCCAGATGGAGATCGGTGACAAGTGGTGTCCCTCAGGTGTTCGTATCAGGACCACTACTGTTTAATATCTTCATCAACAACATAGACAGTGGGATCGAGTGCACCCTCACCAAGTTTGCAGATGACATCAAGCTGAGTGGTGTGGTGGACACGCCTGAGGTACAGGATGCCATCCAGAGGGACCTGGACAAGCTCGAGAAGTGGGCACATGTGAACCTCATGAGGTTCAACAAGGCGAAGTGCAGGGTCCTGCACCTGGGTAGGGGCAACTCCTGGTATCAATACAGGCTGGAGGATGAAGGGATCGAGAGCAGCCCTGGTGAGAAGGACTTGGGGGTGCTGGTGGATGAAAAGCTGGACATGAGCCAACAATGTGCGCTGGCAGCCCAGAAGGCCAACCGTATCCTGGGCTGCATCAAAAGAAGCATGGCCAGCAGGTCAAGGGAGGTGATTCTGTCCATCTACTCCGCTCTGGTGAGACCCCACCTGGAGTTCTGCATCCAGCTCTGGAGCCCCCAACACAAGAAGGACATGGACCTGCTGGAGCACGTCCAGAGGAGGGCCACAAAAATGGTCAGAGGGCTGGAGCACCTCTCCTATGAAGACAGGCTGAGAGAGTTGGGGTTGTTCAGCCTGGAGAAGAGAAGGCTCCGGGGACACCTTATTGCAGCCTTCCAGTACTTAAAGGGGGCTTATAGGAAAGATGGGGACAAACTTTTTAGCAGGGCCTGTTGCGATAGGACAAGTTTAGTTTTAAACTAAAAGAGAGTAGATTTAGACTAGATATAAAGGAGAAGTGTTTCACAATGAGGGTGGTGAAACACTAGAACAGGTTGCCCAGAGAGATGGTAGATGCCCCATCCCTGGAAACATTCAAGGTCAGGCTGGACGGGGCTCTGGGCAACCTGATCTAGTTGAGGGTGTCCCCGCTCATTGCAGGGGGGTTGGACTAGATGACCTTTAAAGGTCCCTTCCAACCCAAACTATTCTATGATTCTAAAATAGAGCTTTTATGCCAGAAACGGATGACGATGGAGCTTGGTGACAACTATGGACCCAAAAGGCAAACACCACTGATGGGATGCTTCAGTTGAATTTAGCTGGCTGCAGCGTAGACACTGACAGCTGATTTGTTCCTTTGTAACCAAATGAGAGAAACAGTCAGTTTTGCAGTACAAGTCCCTTGACCTCAGGAGAAGGTCAACTGTTCCTGAGATGCCCCAGTTTCTCTCCATTGATTATAAGAGGGGGTATGGATGACTAGAGGGGATGTATTGTGTACATCTGGTGGGATGATTCCCTGCCCTTGGTGTCTATTCATTTAGCTATTCATTGATGAGAGCTATTACAACACACTTTTTCAGTCACTGCTCAATGAGCGACGGTCACTGCATGGGTCGCTTACTTAAACAGCCACCAACACACGTGGTGTACATTAGCAGGTTTCTTTACCTCATCCTGATTCCTCAAAGAAACTGGAAGTCCATTTGCCCCCAGTGTACCACAGGGTCACCTTAGGATTGCTGTGCTGCAGCTACAGGCCTCCTACAGCACTGGTAACAGCCCACAAGGATCAGTGTATTAATTGGAAACTTCAGACATTTGCCCCGGGCACCATCACTCTATGCTTCACTGATATGCAGGTGAGGGGAAAATTGCATATATCAGTTAGATTTCAACTCCAGTTTCCTTCATTTTGCATCCAACATCCAAACTTCAACTTCCCGAACAAGATGGCTTTAGGGCACCTTCTGTCACCAAAGAAGAATTAAGAAATGTTAGGATTTGCATAAGCTTTTTTGTATGACTGCCATGCCAAAAAGAGGCCAAGAATGATGTTCACTGAACCCCATATAAGCATAAAATACAAAATACTTAAAACAATTATATTGAAAATATTGAGAAAAAAACAAACAAACAAACAAACAAAAAGCAGCTGAAGATATGAAATTGGTATCTTCAGGGAAAAAATCCTGTAATTTCATCTTTAAAAATTTGTACAAGAGTGTTCATTTTGAAGGAATGAAATAAACTTAATGATCACTGTGCAGAGGCTAAACAGGGACACAATTAAGATCTTTTCCTGATCATTTTAGCTGTCTCATCATGATCATTTGGACTTTTAACTTCTCCTTTGTCTGTTACAAAAATGACTTCTCTATTCCTCACCCTACTCCACTACTCGCAGACTTTACTGGCATTTAAGTTCATACAAATGGTTTGTTTGTGGTCTGTGTATCACACGTTTGCTGCAGTTCTTCCGAGACAGAGGTGCTTATGTACCAAGACAACATTTGTTTCTAATTTAAGAGTGCCTTAGCCTGACTAGGACACGTGAAATCGTAATCCCAAACAGTTTTACCCATAAGATTTTAATTACCTTACACTCTTATATATATGCTAACTATTGTCAATATATTCATATGTAGATGCCATTTTAATTTCATCTTACATAAAATAGAAGTGTGTGTGAGTATTTTGAATGAGAACAGAATAAACATCGTCATCATTCATCTGTGAAATGTTTATTCCTTTGTTATGTCTCCATGACTCATGCTGAATTGTATATTACCCCTCAATGAGTTCTATGGCAGCCCTTTGGCAACTTGTAGAAAGAAGCAATTTAAAGATGCATAAAATGTTTTGAAATATCTGCAGTTCTGATTTTCTTAAAGTTTGTACCAAAATGGATGTCGTTACAAGCTATGAAGTGGAGTGGCCTGGCAAGGAATAGGCCAGATTTCGCTCTTAGTTAGCTCTATTAATAGGTCTTCTGATGTTTCCAGGGCTTCGTTCATGCAGGTATGTATGCAAGTAGGTACGTATAATTTTAAAAACTGCCAGGCTGTTCTGTTTTCCCTCTACATGTTTATGGATCACCTGGGTTTTTCTCTGCTCAGCAAGTTGGAATTAATTCACATGCACTTCAGTTTGGTTTGCATTGAAGAATCCAGAAAATCTAATTAGTTTTTCAAGAGATCCTTTGAACAGAGATTCATGAGACCTCATCCAGGTATTTCTTGCAGAAGTTCTTAGAACACCAGGCAACTTTTCTTGTAGGTGGACAAAGATTTGTAATGAATGCTTGACACACAGGAGCCTACTCAGTAAACCTGTCATTACAGAGAACACCACTGAATCGCTACAGGCATTTTATTCAGTTTTAGTTGAAGTTTGGAAAAAGTGTGCTGATGGCTGCTGGTTTAGTGTTTTGGGTTTTGTTTTAATTTTTCCATTGCTGGTTTGTAGTCCTTTTCAATATTGCTGGGGGGCAATATTTATATCTTGAAGCAGTTCTGAAAGCAAACTATTTTCATATCTGCAAGAAAATTGCATATGCAGGCACAGTTGGCTAAGTTGTACAGCAGAGGTATCTGTTTTGCTTCAAGATAAATATCTATTGTATTTCGCTTTGCCATTTTTTCCTCAGCACCAGTTTTTCAAGGGTTTTCGGTTCTCAGACTTTTGTCTTTTGGTGCAAGAGTATGAACCAAGATAACAGGAGTTGGGTTTTTCTAGCCCACTCAGGTATGGAAACTGAAAAGTCCAGGGCAGGGCAATGCTCTCCTGGCATGGCGCAGTACTCCGCAAAGTCCACTTTCCAGAACAGTGGGGAACAGCAACACGCAGCATGGCATGCTAGAGGCAGGTTGCAACAGGCGGTTTGGTGATTTCAGAATATGGTTTAACTTAACCTGTCTGAATTCTTCCTCATAATCCCGGACTTGTTGAGTTATTTAATTACTGACTCTACAGCAAGAAGAGTGGTTCAGTGCCAGCATATGTCACTGGGGCTGCATCTTCTCTGACTTTGTTACTCTCTGCTTTCAGGAAATGCCCTAAATACAATGTAATATTCACGTGTCGCTCATTTTCCATAGCAAATGTCTAAGTGACTTCTTCAAATCATTTACACAGAACTGTGGCCTAACGTGTGGATTAAAGGTACAAAAGATAATTGAGATTAATTACAATACATTATTGGTGCATGAAGATACACGTTCAGGAAAATTTGCCTGCCAAAATAATTAAATGCTTCTGCTGTTATGCATTTCTAATTGAATATAATTTTCAGCATCTTAACGTGTCTACAGCTCTTGACAAGTTGCAGCTGTACTTGTACTTATAACATAGAAAAATATACTACTTTAAAACTAGCTCAGCATTATGGCAGAAATTTTATCCCATTGTTTGATTCTTTGAGGTCAAGATGGCAAGAAGTTGAGCTTTTTTCATTGCTAAATACTCTGAGTACCTTAAAAAAACCCCTTGTTCTCATCACACTTCCTCTTAAAAAAAATTAAATCTACCCAAACACTAAAACAAGTAAATGCAGGAGATAACCCAATCGTCTCATTGCAAACTCTAAAAATAATCTCCATTTTGTTGAGCTTGGTAAGAAGAATACCCAACTTCCAAGGATAGGAAAGTTCTCTATTACACTGACAATCCATCAGCAATGCTTATATTATCACACTCTTTCTTTCTTTCTTCCTCTGCTCGGAAACATGATACAAATGGCTTGTATTGTCTCAAGCTGTGTTTATGACACAAGCTGTGGCAGGACAGAAAAGTTAGTTGTTTTAACTTTTTTTTTTTTTTTTGCGGGGGGAGGTGGGGGGGCGGTCTTTTACAAAAATCTTAGAATAGATCCGTAAGTAGTCATGGTTTAAACAGGTTTTCAATGGTACAGCTTATTCGGTTTGGGGAACTGGTATAACAATAGCAGAAAAAGCATGGGGGTTTTTGCTGTAGTGTGTGCAGATCTTTGCTGTTACAGTATAGCTGTCATGTCTGTTCCATACATCACTGTATTCTAATGCATTGCGCACGTATGGAATGATAAATTTTAGAAGATTCCTAGAGTGCTTTCGCAATTAGGTAGCTTCAGCTAAGCACTATTTCCCTCACAGTTCTGGTGGCTGGCCTACTATTGAACAAGTAGCCTGAACAACTTACTTAGACTAGATGAGGAAATATAAACCCTGTGAAGTTCACTGGAGGCAGAAGTCTTGCTAAGCTGGACACTCCCTTTTACCCTGAAGAAGCCACTGTTGGTGGTAGGAACCTTTAGCCACTTGGGATCTCATTTGCCAGGAGAGAAGCATGATGGAAGGCATATGGTAACTATATCTACCTTGTAGCTCAGCAGTCAAGAAATTAGACTGCTTTCTTGGGAAGTGAGAGACCTGGCTTGTAGGCCCCACACAACCTAACAGTGAGTCAAGCTACATCTTCCACCTGGCAGATAATTCTTTTCATCAGCAGCCTATGAGGTATCTTCGATATGGATGCTCTGGAGCACTCATCCTAAACTTGGTGCACTGCGCAGCTGGGGATTCGAGGGTGATGCTCGCTGACTGAGCAACAACAAGAGCAAGTTTCTCAGTACTGAATTCCCATCCCGATTCCCAGATCTTTCAGTCATCATCTGTACAATAAAAAGAAATAGCAAGATGCCTCTAATTATTCTCTCTCGTCATTCCAAGTTGTTCAGTCACTGCTGAATGGTTAGCTAACTAACTGGGGAAATAAAAACCTAGCACATGCTGGAAATCTCCCGAGAAGCAGAATGAATATCGCACCCATGCTGCACTCAGCTGCAGCATGGGTGCCCTGCCAGCAGTGCCTCAGCCAGCTGGTTTCAACCTGAGACACGTCACGCTGAGAGCGGTCCTCTATGCTGTTTTATCCAAGGTTAGATTGAAATACCTCAGTGGATGTTGCAGCCATGTAAAACCAGGCCCATCTAGCACTTTGCAGTAGAAATTATAGAGCTTTTGTTTTGGGATGGCTTCCCTCAAATGGGTGGTTCTGTCTATGGTTTTGATTTGGTAAATACACTTAATGTCATTTAGAAGACTCCTATTTTTAAGTATTAATAGTGTAATTTAATGCCGCAAGTGTGTGCATCTTTAAATAATATGATGAACAGAGGATGTATTTACAGCATATGCTGTAAATTATGCTACCAAATATGTTCACAGTAACTCTCTCTTTTTACGGGACATCTGCAATTCAAAGGTGCTTATTACCTCTTTCCATTATTTGGGGTCATAAAATGGACATAAAATGTTTGTTCCCTTCTGAGTATTTTGAGCTGAGTATTTCTGTCATACTGGTCTCTCCTCATATTTTTCCTTTCATTTCCCCTGCAACACGAGTTAATCATTCTGAGACAGTATGTCCACAGAAAAATATCATTCTTTAGCAGATTTTTTTAAGTGTTCTCCTAAGGTCATCTTAATAATTCTTCATCTGCAGTGTGGACATTCACATGATGTTCAACATTCCTCTGAGAGACCACAATTCAAGCTCTCTCATTTGTTCCTCTGCCCTTTCGAAGTATTTATCTTGTACAGTCATACAGGAAGGTTGAACATGTGTGATATTTTAGTAGTCTCAGGAGAATGAATAACATAAAATTCATGCTCTGCAGGCCTGCATTTGGAAGATAGAGAACTAAAACTTTTCAATCAGTATCTTACTCTTTAATCTTTGCCAATGCAACTATTTGTATTTAAAGTAAACATGGAAACATTTTTATATTCTTGCTCATCTTCATAGCTGAACACCAATCTTCTGTCTAAGTTCTGCTGATGCACTCGTCACCCAGTGACACGGCCCAGGGAGGGGAACCCGACAGCAGGACACAACTGCTCAGCCTAGGAAAAGTCATTGGGGTTGTACCCTGGCCAAAGGAGAGGCTTCTTACCACGCATGGGAGACAGCCTGCTTCTGCAACTGGTGATCAGTTGCCATATGAAAAAACATAACAAAGACATACCCTAAACAGTAAAATAAAATTCATGATAAACATATGCAGACAGTCTCTTTTTTTGTAATCAAAATTCACACCTTCTATGATATTTTAAACTGCCTCTTTTAAGAAAAGATTTTCAGTTAGTGAAAATGAAATCCAATTGTATCACAAGATTTATTCGTAATACTTGGCTAATATAAACTATTTCTGTCAGGTCTCCTTGTACAGCCTGAGCGGCTCAGACATAACCACAAAAAAATCCCTTTCGGAGACTAATTTATAATCTGGTCTAGGGTGTGCATATGCATCTGTCAAAGGATATTTGTCACCTGATTACCAGGTTTCAACTACAGACTAAAAGTCGGGTTTTCAGTTCTGTCTTCAAAGCTCCAGATATATTTATATGTTAACATTATTTTGCTAGAAACTTTGCGTATTATGAAGCCAAAAACATAAGGAAGGCATTTAAAATATTTAAAGGGAAGGTGATAAAAAAAGCAAGTGTTTACTACATTATAACTTTGGCAGCAGTAACAGATCCTCTAACTAAACGATCACATAGCAATTTATGAAACTGAGTTGTCTCAGGGCTTCTCAACAGTGTGGGCAAAATAGTATTTCACCACTTAAAAATGAGGGACCAGGATGATGATGCTTATGCCATGGTAAGGAGAGGTAAAGGAAACATGGAAGGGCAGGAATAGGAGCAGGCATGGATATACTGCCCTTGGAAGCATGGGAAAGTTGGGCTGGATGACTACAGGGCATCCCCCTTTCCTCAGGAATTTCCCATCCCACCTCCTCCTTTGGTAGCTGAGAGAGCCAGTAAAGTAAACGTAAAGATGGTTTTGTGCCAATTACAGTAAATGCTGGTCATGTGGAAAAAAGTCAAATCCCAGAGGTTATATAAGAAAATAAGTTAGGAAATCTACATTCTGAAGTATTCCCAGGGAAACAGAATATCTTTTGGTCCTCTCTCGCTCACATTGAACTCAAATGACAAAATTCCCACTGGCTTCATGGGAAACAGAACCGCATCCTATTTTACGAGATGAGTAAGTGTGTTGCGTTGGAATTTCACAATTAATTTTCAAATGTAACTTCAAAAAATTAGTTCTGCTACATCAGATTTTAAGATTATATAAACACTCAGAAAATTGATAATAAGGGATTATTGAAAAGATTTGGATATGGAGAATGAGATAACATAACCACCATGTAATTTTACTCATATGCTCAGGAGAAAATAAATGCATCAATGTTGCAATTGTTAAAAGACACAGGAAGTATCATCAGACGCATCCTGTTAGTATAGCTGGTGTACAATAAAATGTTACTCTTTCTTCTCTCAGTAACATGGTTAGTTAACGTCTGAAACAAAGAGTGCCTTCAGAGAACTTTGTAGCAATAGTGGAAGGTCTTGTGGACTTCATACAATATGGAGAGACCAGAATATCAGTGATTCCCCTTCCCCCCCCCGGAACCTGGTGAAAAAATCACCTTCACATTTGCAGGCTTTCTATGAAATAATTTTCTGGCAAAATAGCTGCCTTTGCTTAGCCTTAGCTAAGCTACTGACTTTGGCCTCTGAATGCCAAAGGTTTTATACCACAAATGAGAACACCAATGCTGAAGCTTATTTTGTCTTACACTTCCCTACCAAAAACTGTGCCTGAGTAATTCTGTTCCAAAATATCAGTGTGGTTTAGTTTTCAGAACTTATTTTGAATTTTGGGAAATTAAAGTCTTTTTTAAAAACATTCTGAGTGGCCCAAAAAACCCCTATGTTTATGTCAACTGAGCAAAGATGAAAATTCTCTGATTCAGAGGAAAGGAAGAGTAGATTACATACATATATTCACCTTCTTATTCTGAAGGCTTTTTTGACCCTCAAAAGAGAGGAATGTAGGGGGTAAGTACATGTGTATTCCTTCTCCCTCCTCCTTTTTATATGAGGAGGAGAGGAGAGGGCTCTTTTTCTCCCCCTTCTCTTGAAGCAAGCAGTTCTTTTGTCTTCCCTGTCCCTAAAGAAATGTATGCCTTCTAATAAAGTACACGGGCTTACACAAATATAGCTCAGCAGACTGATACCTACAGGTGGCTGCTAGCTTACGCTGAAAGCAACAACTGAAGGAAACACCTATTTTTCTATCCCAAAACTCAACTGTCTCATGAATCCACTTGAGTCAACAAGACAGCTTTTCATTGGGGCCATCAGGACTTGGAGCAAACAAGCGAAATCTGATGGAATCTTACGTTCACAAGGGACTTAAGCTTTACTCTAAAATTTAAACTCTTAGTGTTCAAATGAGTTAGAATTTAGGGGAGAAATATTCTTTCATCCTCTGAGTATAGGATTTTCTTGAGAATCTCTTCGTCTTTCCTGTTAAAACATTCATAGGCGAGCCTCATTTTTCTTCTATAAGTAGAAATAGCAAAAGTAATAATGAATAATAATCTGATCAGGGTCTGCCAGCAAGCCTGGACTGCATGAGCCTTTCATGCAGAGATTAGGAGTTTTGACTCTTTCCTTTGATCTCCAGTCTTGCCCTTGGCAGCTGAAACATTGCCAAACGGACCTTGACAACACTTCATGTCCACTCTGTGCTCATATGCTCAGGCTTCTGTGAAACTCTGCTGTGATTAAATCTGTCTTTATCAACAATCGTAAGAGATTTTCTTAGGCTATGGGGCAGGTTGAAACATTTCTGGCTTCTGGTCCATCTATATAATGACCACAAGTTGAAATTAGAAGCCTCAAGGCTTTACCTTTCTCTTCAGAAATCTTAGATTCACCATAAAATGAAACAGAACGTAATAGATACGAATCAAAATGAATACAACAGCAACAAATAAAAGGCATAGACAGAAAATTAGGGTCAAATCTTAGTTCTGCTAGTGTCAAAAGCAAAACGTCTAGGTATTTCACAATTGAGCTCATTTTAATTAAAACAGTATGAGTGAAAACACATTTTGTAAATCTGTACCTTTGTAAATTATATTTTTATTTTATTTCAGATAATTTCTCTTGGAATGAATAACTGAACAAAAGAAAAGATTCAATTACTTCCAATAGGTGACTATAACCTGAACAATCAATTGCTATTTTCTTCTATAACTTCTGCTCCATGAAGTGACCATCTCAAGTAGGGTATGTCATACATACCCGTTTTCATCTTTACCAAAGACCATAGTTTTCTCAGCCTTTTTTTATTCTTTATTTTTTTCCTCTCTTGTACACAATTTTCTACAAGCTTACAAGAACAGAAAGTTATTTGTGAAGAAACAAGAAATATTTGTAGTACTAATAGGGTAGAGGATTAGTTTTAATTTAACTAGGACTAAGGTTTCGTCTCTGTTCAGTCTCCCTGACTGCTATCAGTTTGCCACTGTTAGTAGCTTATTTTCTTGAACGTGGTTTTGCAAAAAAAAGTACTTTCATACTTTTACTTTATCCTTATACTATAAGATGGTATATATGTTTATTGCTTCAACTTTGAACATAAAAACACTTATAGCTACAACAAACTCTTATTACCCTGGAATAGAGCTAGTGTCCAACACAGATCTCAAAATTAGGATTTTATATAATCTGAGTAGAAAATTCTTAATTGTCTTTTCCCATAGACTTTTATTAAAGAGATAACACATTCATTTGAAAATCACTACTTCCACATGCTTGTCATCTCCAGGCTACATTACTATAAGCCATTGTATCTCTGGCTCCAGCAGGGACCGGGGCAGAGCTCCAGCTGGGTGGAATGAAAAGCTGGACACGAGCCAGCAATGTGTGCTTGTAGCCCAGGAGGCCAACCGTATCCTGGGCTGCATCAAAAGCAGCGTGACCAGCAGGTCAAGGGAGGTGATTCTGCCCCTCTGCTCCGCTCTGGTGAGATCCCACCTGGAGTTCTGCATCCAGCTCTGGAGTCCCCAGCACAAGAAGGACATGGACCTGCTGGAGCAGGTCCAAAGGAGGGCCACAAAAATGATCAGAGGGCTGGAGCACCTCTCCTATGAAGACAGGCTGAGAGAGTTGGGGTTGTTCAGCCTGGAGAAGAGAAGGCTCCAAGGAGACCTTAATGCAGCCTTTCAGTACTTAAAGGGGGCTTATAGGAAAGATGGGGACAAACTTTTTAGCAGGGCCTGTTGTGATAGGACAAGGGGTAATGGTTTTAAACTAAAGGAGGGGAGATTTAGACTAGATATAAGGAAGAAATGTTTCACAATGAGGGTGGTGAAACACTGGAACAGGTTGCCCAGAGAGGTGGTAAGTGCCCCATCCCTGGAAACAGTCAAGGTCAGGCTGGATGGGGCTCTGGGCAACCTGATCTAGTTGAGGATGTCCCTGCTCATTGCAGGGGGGTTGGACTAGATGGCCTTTAAAGGTCCCTTCCAACCCAAACTATTCTATGATTCTACGAATGGGACAGCCAGCTCCTCAGTTAGCTGAGTCACTACCTTTTCCTTGTAGCTCTAATTCATCCATCAGCTCCTAATCATTTCCCATTCCCTGTTCAAGAAGTTGCATTGCTCAGCTTCCTAACAAATTCAAGAATGTATCAACACTTTGACTCCAGCAATAGTATTTCCAGATCTGCAGCACATGTCAGGATTTCAGAATGGAATGAGACCTACCGGTTTGGGGCATTTTTTTTTTTTTTTTTTTTTTTGGAGGGGGTGGGGGCGGGGCGGGGCAGGGGGGGTAGGGAGGGTGGGGAGAGGGGGTGTGTTACAATGAATAAGAAAGTACTTTCCTTCCTCTCCGTATAATAAACAACAGTTTTACAATTATCACGCTTGTCTTGCCTATGGAGGACAGGGCTTAAAACTCTGTTCTTTCTGATTCAGATTATGAAGCTAATTCCCCAGTTTCTCAGGCTACATACATAATTTGTTTTGAGAGGGATACTGATCACAGGATCCTGAGAGGTAAGAAATACAGGTTCATGTCCTCGTTTGAAATCATTAAACCCAGACTTAAACTTGAGACTCCTATTTCATAGTTAAATGCCTTTACTACAAGGCTATGAGCTGTAGGTTATGAGTATTTAATCAGTATTTCTCAGTCAGGTCTAGACAGGACCTCGGTACATCAATGGCTGTACCTTCCCCTACGATCCATCAAGGCAAGAGGGAAGTACAGTTAACTACAGTAAACACAAAATACTTGTAACTTGGACAAATATTCTTCTTCAATAACTGCTCATAAGATGTGGAACTTCCAAATAACTAAATTCCTTAATAAGTCTTTTCTACTATGGTTTTTGACTATGCTTGAAAGAGTTCTACCTTAAAATGCTAACCGCATATTCCAGCTTTTTGCAATCTTGGGGATCCAAAATCCAGGTTCCTTCAGGAAGTCCAGCTCCTAATATTTGCTGTGCTAATGGGACTTATCTATGACTTCTTATACGCCACAGTGACAGGATCTACAGAAAACCCTACAAGGAAAAGATAAGTAAGTTCCCTAAGCAAAAATTCTAGAGATTTGATTCTGTGAAGGACATTCAACAGTGTCAGAGGATAAGTCTCAGCTCCTATAGTATTTTAGGCCTTTCACCATGCATCTTACTCTGAATTTTACTGCTCATTTCCCCACAATTGATACTGGCAATATAAGTAAAATGATATAGAATGAGAAGTGAATATCTTAGAGAAATAAATACCATTTAGAACTTGCCATCTCGCCTGTCTCACCTGGAGCCTAAGTAATTTCTTTAACTGGGTTATAAAAGTTGCATTCCAAGGGCTTTGGAAAATATTAAACTAATTTCTTTATCAGCAGAGCATCTTGATAAGGAAATGGAATAACTTCTATAAAATCAAACATGAAAGAACTCTGAAAAAAAAGCTGGACTTCTGATAATGCAAAGTTCATTGTGGGTGGTTAATTATGGACAGCGGATTTTCTTTCTACATTTTGTTCTTTTTTATTGGAAGCTTGCTGAGTGAATTGTAAATATAATAGAGAGAATTGGCTTTCATGTGCCCCGGCATGCAGCAGGAATGATTAAAAAGACGCAAATTTAACCCACAGGGTTTCTGTGTTTTGGAGAGAGCAATGATTTTAATCGGTGCTTTTTGTTTGTTTGTTTGTTTGTTTTCCAAATCTGTGGTTATGGCTTAATTCAGAGACTCTGCAACTATTTAACATTTTCCCACATTTGTCTTGAAGTGAAAGACAGAAAAGTCCTTTTTCTACATTTCTTCCCCCTGGATAAGTATACATATCCTGTGGAGTTCAACTAGAGAAAGAATAGATGAGATGTTTTTAAAATGTATGAAATGAGATGACTGTAACATTTCAGTGTGGATAATGAGTCCTCTGGTCTTCCTGCCATGGCCATGCTCATTCTTACCTGTAGCCATGTACAGACTCAATTCCATACTGACATTTCAACTCAGGCCTTTTGAAAAGAGAGGGGTTAATAATCCAGAGTATAAGGAGCTATTTTCTGAAGATTACTAGGTGTGATAAATTGTGATGAGCAGTTCAGCTGATTTGATAAGCACTATTTCTTGAAAAGCAGGATTTCACATTCCAAAGATGCTTACATTTCTTGAAATCAGAGTAGAACTTAAAAAATATTCACTATTCACCCTCCCCAAAGATGAAATACTTCTGGTTCCTGCATTGTTCTGCAGATTTCCAGCATTCTGGAATCTGTGTTTAGTCTCCTAATCGAAACCACCCAAACCCAGTTACCAGCAGCCCCTACCATCCCCAGTCTGGGGTAGACCCAGTTCTTTTTGCTCTCAGGAAGGAGAGCTGGATCTCCTGGCACCCCCATACCATAAGTCACCTGCTGGGAACTCTCCAGTGGCACTGGATTTGCTGAAAGTTGGCGAACATGAAGATTTTTTGAATAAAACATGTCAAGTTATCTGGCACTAACAAATGAAACACATTTTTTTAGAAAACTTTTAACCATCTCAAACACTAAAAACGTATTTATTGATATATCTGGTTGTCGGGTTTTACTTACGCACTTATGCCTTGCTGTGGAAAGTAAGAATGAAAATCTGAAAAAATAGATTCTTTCCAATGATACTCACTGTAATTTTCATGGTAGTGACAGAAGTTCATTTTAGAACTGGGTCTTGTATTTCTGCCAATGCGCAGCATGCTTGACCTGCCATGCCCTTGCTATTCCAGTCCTAAGCCTCCCCTGAGCAAACTCTGACAGTCATGCAAGCTATGGCAATGTAGATCTGTAACCAGTTAACGGGAAAGTAACGTCAAGAAATTAATTTCCACTTGTGACCTGAAACAATTCTCCAGATACGATGATAGCTTAGCGATGTAACCCGGTGTTCCCCAACCTGTAACACCGCTGCCTAATAACTGGTGTTCAGCTGGCTGTAATTTTGAAGTGAATACTCCAAAAAGTACAATTTGCTGATAAAACCAAATCTGAGATACCTTCAAAGCATGAATAAATAGAGTCAAAGTAGGACAATAAATTGATTAGCTGGTTGCCCCTTTCTTTTAGCAGAACAAGTCAGGCACGGGCTTTCATGCAGTTGCTACATATGTCTACCACAGTAACAAAGAAAATATGATTTTATTTTTGACTGGCACTAGTACAGTTCTTGGACGATCATGTGATCTTAACACCAGCTTAAGCAATTCAAGGAGAGGCCGTCTAAAACCATGGTATGTTGGAGCTCGCCATGTGATGTCGAGGGACCAGCTCTCGCCTGCCGCACCGTTGCCCGTAGCAACAGGGAGGCATGTGATGGCTCTGATGTGCTACAGCCACCCTGCAACAGCGAGAGCTCGGGTTTAAATGAGAGGGATGGAAATATTGATTTGGACAGCTGGAGTTTCCCAGTGCCTTGCAGTGATAATGCGGATTGATAATTCTGGTGGAAAAGGGGACAGGTATCAAAAAAAATCTGTGGGCAGAAGTGCCAATTAATTTTCTAAGATATATTTCCAAGAATTATTTACACCAAAAAAAAAATGAAGCAAGTGCACTTATCTTAGCATTACAAACACTGGCTTGGTTTTTTCATCTATGTCTGCTATAACATAATGTAAGAAAAAAGAATGGCCAAGACATTAACAGAAGAATTATCATATATTCAGTAATGAAAATAAAGAATGAAGTAGAATGTATAAAGCTTTAAGAGGAAAAGGTAAGATTTATTAATTTTTCAGAGTCCTTCTATCCCCAGGAATTGAAATAATGATAAAACAGAGAACAAACCTGAGAAAGAGTGCTCATAGGCTTCAAGTCAATATATCCAGATATTAAATTTGCATTAGCCCACTCTGTGCATGCCATATTTCTGCAGCTTGACAGAATGGCATGCTCCTGGCATATCCCACAAACTCAAAATCATTAATTTCATTTTTCATTCATCTTAATTTCAGTAGATATCTAGAAGTGTTTATGTGTACAGCAAGTTAAAAATCTCCGAGTGGAATATTGTTCTATCAGAAAATGCTACACAGTATATTTTGATGAGGTATCATTTGCAATATGAAAACTCAGGGTAGTCCCACAAGCTGGAAATTTTTCAGTATTGCATGTTTCAGTATTTAAATTTTTTTTCTCATCTTTGAAATTTTTATTTCATTTTTTTAAGTTGTATTTTGGATAATATATTACCTTCAGTGCTAGTTCAAAACACTTTTTAGATGGCTGAGTAACTCAAAAATAATTTTGAAATTTCATTTCATATAAATTCATTTTTATTTTTCTCTTTTTCTAAACAGAAAAAAAATTGCCAAAAGTCTGCAGCAGTTTAAATCTTTTTATGCTCCTAAACTTATATTTGCAGCAAAATTTACTCATTAAGTTATAAAACAGAATAATATGTTGGTTTTTTGCCTTATTCTTTCTGAAAATGTATATATTTGTCAGAGATATCTAAACTCTACACCTTTGCAGTTGTTATGAGTATATGCTAGTGAGTGTGTATTATAATAATTAATTATAGACTATGTTCAAACAGCAGCAGCAGCAAAAATCAATCAGAAGATGTGTGATAGGTAAGGCACTTTGAGTAAAATTCTCCAAAGCATTGGATTGGAGCAATTTTAGGTTTTTTATTCATCTGAGCCATATTTCTAATAGTAACGGCTTAATTGCTACACATTAATTATTTTATTTTAAAATAGAAATATTTTCTGAGGAAATCCATTTGTTTTTTTTTTTTCCCAGCAATTTCTTTTTGCTAGAACAGAATTACATGCAAATCATAGAAACTTATGCCATCTGACCATCACATTGCACAAGTATTCACCAGCCTAATTCAGTCCACAACAGGATCTTTCCATCAGATGTAGCAGAGGACCTAAGTGGGACTTGGGTAGATCTGAGATGAATAAAACAAAAAAAACCCTCATGCTCCCACTCGATGTCTAAATCTGAAGGCTGTTAAGATCAGTTGGTTCCTCCCTGTTTGATTTTAAAGTTTGCTAAACTCTGAAAATTTTGTTTCAGTGCATGCCCATGGCTTCCCCAGGCCCAGGAGCTGCTTATCTCCTGTCTAAGCCTGATGAAGACCCAGAAAAGGGGTGTTTCTCTGCCAGGCACCTCTAGGGTCTGACACAGGCTGACGGGACCTCACAAAAATGTTGCGGCTGCTTTCTTTCCAGTTGCAGCTGAGGGAGGAGGTAGTAGCCACAGAGATTCAAGCATTCAGCTAGGAAACAGGCGATCTGGATGGAGTTCTCTCCTTTGCCTGAGGGATTCAAACCCACATCACCTACCTCCCAGAAGAGTCATGTAAGAACGAAGCTGTAGGTTATTCGAGGGAACAGACGTAAAGCAAGTGTGTGAAGGGGTGCTCTTTGCATAACCTGCCTCCATTTTACCTCTGCGGGTTAAAAACAGAAGTCAGATGGGTTTACGGGTTCTTAGTCGGGCATCCAACTGAGCATAGAGAGTCTGTGTCAAGTTTGATTTAAAGTACAGAAACAGTCTTTGGAGAAGGGGCCCAGAATATCCTCCAGCACTGTTCAAGTCCTGGCCATCGGCTTAAGGCACCAAGCCCCTCTTGCCCTTGCCTCACGAATTTCAGTGCTGACACAGGAGAGGGACCGTGAAATGGGATCTAACCTTGCATAATAATCATCGTTCAGTGAATGTGTGGCCTTGCTGCCATATAATGAAGCTTTATGGCTTTGAACTTCTCTTACAAAGGAAAATTTCGAACCCAAGTGGGGGACACTTTCTAACAGAGGTGTAAAAGGCAAGTAACTGCTCCATCTCTCTTCTTTCTCTCTCTTTTCCTCCCTCTCTCTCTCTCTTTTTTCTTTTTCTTTAAAGAAGAGTAAGCCCCACAGCCATTTAAAAGACTGGATAGAAGTGTCTGCCAGTTTGTATGCACTCACCTAGACCTTTCGAAAATAAGGTATCCTTCCACAGCCCTTGCTCTTCATTTGCAAACCGCTATTTCAGAGGTACTGCTCCTCAGTGTGCTGTGCAGAGTGGCCCTTCCCCAGTGTCTTCTCCTTTCTGGATCCCATTCTGAAACAGCTAATTCTACTCTTCCTCCTCGTAGGAAGCCTAAGTGCCTCACTCAAAACTTAGTTTCCACCAAAAAGAAACACCTAAAAATGAGCTACTTTATTAAACATAATTCTTCACTAAATGCAGAGATTCAAGAACTGGAAAGAACCTGGCTTAATGCTCAAAGCGTGCAGAGTAAGTAGTTAGAAAAAACCCCAAAATATTATTTTATATCTAGGCTAAATATTTGTGATGTGAAAAGCCTTGCGTTACTTTCTAAATTAGATAACTTCCTCATTAGGCTTGCTTTCTTGGTGCCATCATTACTGGAAATCACTTGTAAGAGAAATTGGAATGCTGCGCAACCAGCCAGTTACACTCGACTGGCTGCTTACAGTGCAAGTGAGATACCAGTTTGAAATTGAATTATTATAGCTTTTTTCCTCCCCATCCACTCAATCACAGCAATATTATGCAGTTTAATTCTGTGAATCTTTGTATATCTCATACCGAGATTACTCTCTCGATTGTTTGCAGATCAGAGATTTCAGAGCAGCAAAGAGGGAGTCTGAAGGAGTGCTTTGATACCATCACCCCTTTTGTTAACATTTTCCCTGCTTCGTGGTATCACATAATTGGGAAAGTCATCAAAGGAGGAAAAAAAGCATGTGATTGTAATAAGTCCAATAGTTATGAAAGGTCTACATAGTTTAGCACCGGGAGGCTGAATTAATTTCAATGATACAATATTAAAATGGACAGCAACATGTGCATACATGTATATCGGTACATGAATGAACATCCAAGTATATGAACATATAAGTACCTATTCTATATAGAGAAATATAACAAAAGGATGATGACAAATACACTTGCAATTACATGACAGGCACTTTCCTTTTTTCCTTCATGCACTTCTTGTTTCTGTATGTTTATATCCTTAAATAAAGTCTGAACAATTGGTTTCATATAGACAACATTTTGGTCAACCCCTAAATTAATATTGAATCTTGACTTTTGGCTTACCTTGTGTAAGTGCCATCGTGTATCTTTGGATAATTGTTCCACTGAAAAATAACATTTAAAGTGAATAAACAATAACTAAAAGTATTTGAAAAGTCTACTGCTAGGCAGAATGATATCGTTAAATCATCTATTGTTTAGCCTATTTTATTGGAAAACCTACAGATGAAATAATTTAGAAGGAAAGAACCTGAACATTCCCTGACATGCTTTCTGAATTTATTTCTCAGAGCTTAGGAATTTAAAACTGTAGGGGATCCTGGCCAAACAATATAACATAATTGTGATTTGTATTTATAGAGGAAAAGTGCAAGCTAGTAGATTTGAAGACTATAATCGTAACAGTTGCTATTTAGGAGCAATGCATGCCAAATGTTTGGAGGGACTTAAGAATTAGATTTACAGTAAAGTACGGGTTAACAAAAAAAAAAAAAAAAAGAGAAAAGAACATGATACCCAGAATCCTGATTTCAGTTGAGTGTTCATACATCTCCTCTAGATACACAAGATTAGGTATCAAAAGTCTTGATTTTGTTAACCCAGTTCTGCAAATTATTCACAAATGGAAGGAACGTTAGAAATCACCAAAATGGAAAAATTTTATTATTTTCCTTGACTTGTTCTGTTAAAATTTCAGCGACCTCTCAAATTCTCTAAGGTTGGAGATGCAGCAGAGTTCACTGGCTGAGAAGAGACAGTTAAAGCAGCTTTAAACACCTGGACTTCAGCAAAGCATTTGACGCTGCTTCCCACAGCCTCCTCCTAGACAAACTGGCGAGACACAGGCCGGATGGGCGGTCGGCGAGATGGGCAGGAAACTGGCTCGCAGGCTGCGCTCAGGGGGTGGCGATGGATCGTTTTCACTCAGGCTGGCAGCCTGTCACACATGGGGTGCCCCAGGGATCAATGCTGGCCCCCACGCTGTCCAACATCTTCATAAACGATCTGGACGATGGGATTGAAAGCACTCTCACTAAGCTTGCCGATGACACTAACGCAGATGCTGTCTTTGTTACTTAAGGAAGTTCAATTTCTTATTGTAAGTGTTCTAGAGAGTACTTTTTGTGCTGTCTTTATGTTCAGCCACTTCTTTTGATATCATTAGTCCGTCGCTCCCAAGTAGCAGAGATGCTACCCACATTGAGTCTGCCTTAACTTTCTGATTTTGGTATGGTATGCACTCCGCTCAGCAGTGGTGGAGAAAGGGAGGAACAAAGAGAGCAGCACTGCTGGGTTTTTTCACAAGTGTTGTCTGATGGCCCTGTTCTGGGGCTTAATATTTTATCTGAATTAGAAATTATGGACCCAGTTTTCCTATGTGGTTGTGTATGAGGATTGGATTCTTTGGTGTCTAATTAGGAGTGAGAGTACAGTTTGGAGGAACTTTCCTGTGAGAGTTGTATTTTCAAAAAACTTGGATTTCTATGAACGTAACAGTTTTGAGGCTCTGTTTCTCTTTCATATTTGATATCTACAAATGGATTCAAAGAAAGGGAATGTGCCTCCACAAGCATTCACACATTAAGTATGACTGTATAGAACTTTTTTTTCTTGAGGAAGTTGAAATCCCGTTCTCTCACTGTTTGGAGTGACAATAGAAGAAAGAAACAGCTTTTGGTTTTTTGTTGGTTTTTTTTTAGTTTTCATTGTTAAATATATATTCTGTTATAAAGCTGATAATTTTTTAAAATGTAGTTTATCCCTAAATGTTGCCAGAAGTCAAACTCAAGTCTTCAGAAAGGTGTTATGTCTGATTAGAAAAGTGTACTACATAAGAAGCTGATTTATTTAACTTTATAGATAACCTGGAGGTTTCACCTAGTGAGAATCACTTCTCACCATGCAAGAGCTGCAAATTGTATTTGAAATGAATATTTCTGATTAAAATTGGCACTTCTGAGCCTCCTGTTGACCAACTCCAGTTTACTTAAGCAGTAACCTCATTTCAGCTGAGAATGTCTTCAGCACATGTGTTTTTGGTTCTGTACTCCACTCCGCTCTATTTTTTCAGGACGAATCTCAAACTCTTATCCCAGACAGAGCCACCAGGCTATGGAGGTGCCTTGAGTATTTTCCCTGCCATTTTTGCAACTGCTGTGCTGAAATAGTAGGCAGTGTAGTAGCTGAAAATTTCCGCTTTCCTCTCAGTTGGTGTCTCTTACGATTCTACTGATCACCTGCTGTTCCACTACTGCCTTGTGATCACTGACCATCTGGACTTCCCAGTGCCAGCCCTACTATTTTATCTTGTGACATCATTCTGATACATTTCTACATTTTCCTAGATGTGTTTATAAGATACAGCAGCAGCCAGGCAGAGAGCTCAGTGCCATACTTCTCGTTCTGTGCATGTAAATACATTTCTATCCCAAACCATGACAAATGCTCAAAATGAAAAGAAAAAAAAAAATCAGTTTTTAATCAGTCTTTTAGTCAGTTTGATTTTTTTTTTAAGTTTGTACTACATCTGCCTTCAGCTTCTAAATTGTGATCTTTTTGACTGGGAAAATTCACATTTTTACTTTTGAAAATGTTGAAATATTCCTTTGCAAATTGCTTAGTATACCTCCAGAAAATAAAACAAGTCAACATTTCTTCCTTTTCTATGTAGAAGTAATCACTCCTCCAAAGTGAAGAATGTAAAAGAAATTTGGCAAAGAATAAGTTTTTGAAGTTTCCCTGTTCCAGTTTTTATTTTTTTTTAGTCTTTAGTATGTTTTGTTTCACCTTGAGAACTGTGGCTGATCTTATGCCATTGCATCTTCATAATATCCTCTCAGAAATGCTTATAGCATCATTTTCTGACTTGACACA
This sequence comes from Phoenicopterus ruber ruber, assembly GCA_009819775.1. Lineage (NCBI taxonomy): Eukaryota > Metazoa > Chordata > Aves > Phoenicopteriformes > Phoenicopteridae > Phoenicopterus > Phoenicopterus ruber. Next base: position 47,724,215 of record CM020215.1, read on the forward strand.
GAGCTAGAATTTTCATTGCGATTCTAAAGCAACGCTGTCCTTTAATCAATATACTTGGGATTGTCTGGAAAAGGAGACAAATAATACTGCTAAAAGCTTGCTAAGTGATTTAGCAATGGATAACATTATTCTCCAAGAGAACAGAGCTTGGCTACGAAATGGTTCTTCAACAAGACAAAAAGTTAGTAGCTATACAGCAACTGCTTCTACTACTTTAGTACAGAGGTCCAATTAAGTGGCTTCATGAAACTCATTTCCATGACCATTTTCCTAAACCCCAATAGTAGTAAGCTACAGCTAACTGTAGTGACTCAGACGATAATCAGTTGGCTTAAACAAGAGAACTATGGCAAGCCCTGGTGGTGTGAACGAGAGATTTATTCAGGCAGCTTCCTCTCAAGAGTGACCTCAGGACATTTGGATTGCCTGGCATCACAAACAATACATAGTAAGTAAGTAGAATAAATGACGCCTTCTATCCTTCTCTGTCTTGCAGCCAGACAACAGTGCAAAGCTGCACCCCTAAAAGCACCTACCCCTTTAGAACAGAAGTCATGTTTCATTAGGCCAGTGCTCTAATTGCTCTGATATCATGCAAAGGTGGTCATCAACGCTGGCAACCGTGTTTTCAAATGAATAAGCATAACTAATCAGATTGTCCTGGTTTAGGCCAGGACAGAGACAGTTTTGTCTTCAGCAGCTCCTGTGTTTTGGATTTAGTATGTATGTGAAGAACGGCGATAGCACACTGATGCTGTTGATTGCTGCTAAATGACCAAGGACATTTTGCAGTTTCCCAGGTTTTGCTAATGTGCAGGTGCAAAAATCTGGGAGGGGTAGAGCCAGAATAGTTGATCCAAACTGAGCCAAAGAGAGTATTCCATACCATAGACGTCATGCCTGGTATAAGTGAGGGTCAGCTGGTGGGCCACTAGGCTTTTAGACCCTTAACTTGCCTTAATCCTTAAGCTTCCCTTTGGGTTGCTTTTTATTTCCCTGATTTTTCCTTTGCTGTCCTGGTGAACTGTTTTTATCTCAACCCGCGAGTTTTCCTTCCTCTCTGATTCTCCTCCCCACCCCGCTGGGGGGGGCAGGGGAGTGAGCGAGTGGCTGCGTGGTATTGGGTTACAATTTGGGGTTAAACCATGACACAGATTTTTCCACAGACTGCACCTAACTAACTGTTCAGGTTTTCCCACAGAAGAAAGCGGAATATCAGCAGCTGTGTGCTTAAATGTGTATCATAGAGATTATTAGCTGGGAGACAGATGCCCTCACCCCTACAATAGGATATTTTTGTTCATTGTGTGGTTGTCTAGAATTAGATACCTGGAGAACTAGCAGGTAAACTTGCAGATTTTAAATGCTTAGAGTGGTAAATTTTGTTGGAAAGATATGGACTGTTGCAGTCTAGGTCTGGCCCTTTGCCTTATACTGTCTCCTGGGCAGCACGGTAGCCCCAAATGCTGGCGTAGAACCAACTACTTAGATTGTCCTCAGCGGCTGCGACAGGGATACGCCCATTGCTCCCAAGCAGGCTCTGGGAAAGGGCTGGCATGAACTGTGTCTCTGACAAACCATAGTCACCTTCTGCTCCTGGCTGGCTCCCTTAGACCATGTCCACACTAAAGAATTTGGTGAGCACAGGAGAATCTGATGGACAGAGACGAGTGAGCAAAAGCTCATAGGAAAGGTACAATTATAAGAGCAAAGCTGAGCATTTATTGTTCAGGGTTTTTGTTCACAAGGACAATTTTAAAATACCGGTTCATTACAGAGAGGAAGGCACAGCATACTACTCATGTTGAACTGGTCCATCGCATTTAACACTACTGATTTCCAAGAGTGTGAATAGTGCTATGCAAATGGGATAAATAGAAAGTAGTTCTGATAGTTGCTGAAAAATAAATTTGTGTATGAAGCTTCTGTTGTTCTTGAGAAGTGGAGTCTCAAAATTTCTTTGGTAAAAGTACTACATAAAATGCCTTTCATTCTCACCTGTATCTTTGAGAGAACAGCAAGGAGACAGAAAGGGAAAACATAGTCTGCATTGATTGAGATAGAGCTTTAGAAATATATTGTAAGGCTAAGAAATATAAATGAACTGTAAAATTATCCTTATAGCTTGAAATTTTGTCACCCTTAAGGAAAAAAATCCATTGTAATTTCATTACCAACTAACTTATGTTGTAGCAAGATAATTAAATTTTGGAAAATTAAGAAACGTTTGAGCAACTGTCAGGCTGTTCTTAATTCAAGCACCACCTTTGACACAACTCTTCAACAAACAGTCACAGCTGGGTTCTGCCTGGTTTTATGGAATACTGGTAGCTATTTATTCTAATATCAGTTATTTCAGGTCAGTGCCTATTTGGCACTTAACTGTTAGAGGTTAATTCAATATGGAAGAAATATGTGTTTTTCACAGTACATGGGTTTTCCATAAGTCACAAGATGACTCTACACCAATAAGAAGTTCAGAGGTTAACTTTATTACCTTGACCTTAGTTCAGAAGATAGAAAAAGCTAAAAGTAGTTTTTCAGAGATAAAGCAGCTCCATGTTGTCCCACGCAGTCTCGGAGAGTTTGATACGGGGACATTTAGAGTATACATACATGGCTGTCAGGAGGACCAGGAGTTGGGGTTTTTATCCAGAAAGTCACCCAAGGAGAGCAGGAGTGGGGGACTCACCCTAGATGTGAATTCCCTCACCAAGGTGATGTCTCCATAAGAGGCACAGCTGGTTACCAACATCCTCCGTTCGGTCTTCAGGGCACAAGGGGAATGTAGACATAAAGCGCTGCAGGAGCGAAATGCACAGGTGCTGGACTCTGCTGGTCGACCTGCCTTCGCAGCTGTGCTACCCTGGGATTGTATCTCCAGCACGGCTGGGGCTGGGCAGGGAATCGCAGTACTGGTATTTGGTAGATTACCGGCAAGCTGAGTTTCTGAAGAACAGCTATTTAATGATGAATGGACTGTTTATTGGATTACTGGTTGCACCTTGCACTGTACAGTGAAATATTAAACTATAAACATGCTTCTTTTGATACAGGGGAGAGCAGAAAAGACTGAAAGAAGAATTTCTCTGACCATTTGTGCAAGGAATTGAATCATAAGTCTCCAAAAGGGGTAGTTATGTTTTTCTTTATGAAATAGATCTCATTTGAAATGTCAACCTTTATTTAGGCGGTTAAAAATATACAGAGTTCTCAGAATAAATGGCTGGGTTATTACTAGGGGTTTCTTCTAGTGGTGGAGGTTGGGACTTCATCCATTCTGTTTCCATCCACATGGTTATTTGCATTTAACATGGAAGCTGATTCTTAGGAATCATTTTCAATAAGCTTCAAATAAAATACGTATGTTCAAAGAGGTCAAACATATTAGAAAATTCTCTGATCACCCTTTTAACTCAGAGAAATAAATTTAATTTTTATTTATATCTTCAAGTTTATTCTGCATATGAAACATCTTTCATTGCGTTAATGATGTCCATGAAAGAAAAGCACGATTAGGATGTAAAATATACGATTAGCATTTTCCCATGTAAAACTCTGAAGAACTCAGATTTCCTGAAAAATTACTCATACAAGAAATGTCCGGTTTTTTGTTTACTTGGTCATACAGATTTATGCACTCAATTAACTGGATCTTCAAAAACATGTCATTGCTGTTATATACTTTAAAAACATAGGAAATTATTTGAGACATCTCTGCATAGTAATGATGCTTATCCTCTTTCCAACCGCTTCATAGATTTCATAGAATCAAAGGACAACTTTGCCTGGGAGGGACCATGGGAGGTTCAGAGCGCCTCCCGAAGCAAGGCTAGCCTCATTGTTCGTGTGCGTTGTTCAGGGTCTGGTCCAGCCGAGTTCTGAAAATCTCCAAGGCCGGAGAGCTCTCAGCTTCTTGGACAGCATGTTCCAATGTTTGACCAAAGTGGCTTTGTTTCACCAGAGATGGCTTTGATTTTCTAACCTTTTTTAGTAAATCAGTTTAAGTACCTCTGGTCAGTTCACATAATTAAAGTGCCAATTCAACCTAGTTCTCCAGTGTCTAATTTTAAAGACGTAAGTAGCTGTTCTGAATTGTCTGACTTCAAAGACAAAAGTAGTTCCACTGGAATTTCAGGTCCTAAATCCTATTTCAGTTGATTTTGTTGAAAAATGCTAGCTTTGTGCTAGGTGAAAAGAAAAAAAATGTATAGGAAAGTACGTCTCTTCATACAACACCTGGCATCCCTTAGTCCAGTTGTCGTTTCAGGAATACTTTTTTTTACTTTCTGGGTAAAAAAGAAGCAGTTCAGGGAAAAAAAAAAAAAAAAATCTAGGTCCATTATACTTTTACCTGTTTAATTTTTTCCAGTACAGTGAGGGCCTAGTAGTCTTTTTGGTTATTTAAAGCATGTTGGCATAAGACCAACAGCCAGGAATAAATTATTTTGGATGTAGATTAGACAAAAGTTTCAGCAACGTGAAATTAAATGGTGCAGTTGAGGTAACTGATTACTGCCTACACAGTTAATGTTTCTTTTATAATGCTTTGGTAGATAGGGTGTGCACGGTTGCCACTTTATTTGTTATCCATATGAAGAGTCTTATGTTTAAGAATGACCTATCCATGTGAATAAGGAGATGAAGGTTTAACAAATTCTGTGAAGATCCTTGTAAAGATCAAGCTGACAGTCACTGTGTAAACTTAAATCACTGTATTAGATCAATGAACGTAAGAAATTGGTAATTTAGAAACTAAAAATTCTGACCCTGAAATATAGCAAGCTACTTCTACAAGACTCCTTTGCACTCCCAAATCTCACTAAGCATGGCAATGACTAAAGATATTCAGCATCCTTAGCAATCCAGTTGAAAAAACATATTGTATTCTTTAATCCACAGACACCCACACGTACACCATGCTTTAAAGTTTATATTAGTGATGACACAAGTAACTAGTCAAGCCCCCTCATCCTACTCAGTAATTGGTACAAAGTAGATCTGACAATGTTGATGAACCCAGACATTTTCAAGGGTCATAGTAGTTAAAAATTCAGATAATGTGTTGTAAATTCTAATCCTATTAGAGGAATAAGAACAACTCTTGGGAAAAAAAAAAAAAACAAACAAAGGACTGGGAAAGAGATTGCTTTGTAGAAAGTGGCTATTATGTTTCATGCAGATTTAAGACTTGAGAAGTCTTAATTGGTTTACAATCTGAGCTATAGTGGCTCACAACATAAATGCAAACTATGTAAAATTTTAAATGACCTTCTCAGTGAAAGTAGTAAGGTTTGAAGTCCTCACACAATTCCCAGGATTAACAAAAATGTAATTCTCTACTGAGGGTCAATAGCTAAAATTGACTGAAATTCCATGAATTGCACTGAAAATTAAATACTTCTGTAGAAAAAACACTGCAGATATACACAGAACACAATGAGATCACAGTGTATCGACACAAACATGGGGACACCCTGCTCGGTTCATTTAGTGATTCGTGTATTTGATGAAGACAACTTGTGAGTAATATCTGAGGAATGACTGTTATATTTGCTCTCCCTGCCCCAATGCTCCACTCCATTACTCTAGTTCTCCAGAGGCACTTGTTGTCTTAGCAATGCTGAGCTAAGAGATTTCAATGGTACAGCATATCATGGGATGAAAGATGATGGCTCATGAAGTGCTCTAAAGAAAATAAGTGGAGAGAGAAGCTCACGATCTATACCGGGAATACTCTTGGGACAGCATGAGAAAAATTCAGGCTTGAGGAGGTTTCCATCCACAACATTAGCACACATTAGTAGTGGCTGGGAAGGGGTAAAAATGACAAAAACTCTTTGGAGCTGTGGGAAGGATGAAGCAGTCTGGGAAACAGTACGTGCAGGCACTCACCCAGTCCAAAGCAGTGCCTAACTCATCTGCCTGCATTACACATACAACAAAAAAGATCATGGCCCCACCACCACTTACATGTAGGGAAGATTATGTTTGCTGACTCTTTAAGAAGCTACAGGTTTAAGATTTTATTCTTTCTTCCTCAGTGAGATAGTGTGGTTTTGTAACACAATTCTTTTGTGATTCATATTATTATGACACAAAATGGAGAAGATATCTATTAAGTCTGATCTTTCTTCTTTTAATTTTAAGCTTCTCTGTAAGACAATAGACTGTATTTTTCCAGTCATTAGTACAGCCATTATTACATGAAATTAAGAAGATAACTGTAATATAAGTGTAATATTGTGTACTGGGTTTGGCTGGGATAGAGTACATTTTGTTCACAGTAGCTAGTACGGGGCTCTGTTGTGGATTTGTGCTGAAAACAGTGTTGATAACACAGGGGTGTTTTCGCTACTGCTGAGCAGTGCTCACACGGAGTCAAGGCCTTTTCTGCTTCTCACCCCACCCCACCAGCGAGTGGGCTGGGGGTGCACAAGGAGTTGGGAGGGGACACAGCTGGGACAGCTGATCCCAACTGACCAAAGGGATATTCCATACCATATGGCGTCATGCTCAGCACATAAAGCTGGGGGAACAAGAAGGAAGGAGGGGACGTTCGGAGTGATGGTGTTTGTCTTCCCAAGTAACTGTTAGGCGTGTGTCCTGGTTTAGGCCAGGACGGAGCTAGTTTTGTCTTCAGCAGCTCCTGTGTTTTGGATTTAGTGTGAGAAGAACAGTGATAGCACACTGATGTTGCTGGTGGCTGCTAAATGACCAAGGACATTTTGCAGTTTCCCAGGTTTTGCTAATGTGCAGGTGCAAAAACCTGGGAGGGGTAGAGACAGGATAGTTGATCCAAACTGGACAAAGAGAGTATTCCATACCATAGACGTCATGCCTGGTATAAGTGAGGGTTGGCCGGTGGGCCACGAGGCTTTTTAGACCCTTGGTGCCTTAATCCTTAAGCTTTCCTTCGGGTTGCTTTTTGTTTCCCTATTTTTACTTTTTGTTTTTCATTCGTTCGTTCGGCTGTTCATTCCCTCTCCTGCTCTCTCTGGAACTTGCTGTTCTGGGATAGCTGGGGGGGGATACCCCTGCTCCCTGACTGCTGCTCGGGACGGGCTGTATCGGTCATCGGGTGGTGAGAAATTGTGTATTGTTTGTTTTATATATTCTATTATCCTTGTATATAATATTATTATTATCATTATTAATATATTTTTATATTTTTCCTTTGCTGTCCTGGTGAATTGTTTTTATCTCAACCCGCAAGTTTTCCTTTCTCTCCAATTCTCCTCCCCACCCCAACAGGGAGGAGGGGAGTGAGCGAGTGGCTGCGTGGTATTGGGTTACAATTTGGGGTTAAACCATGACAGCGTGATGGAGCCCTGCTTTCCTGGAGATGGCTGAACACCTGCCTGCCCATGGGAAGGAGTGAATGAATTCCTTGCTTTGCTTTGCTCGTGTGTGTGGCTTTTGATTTACCTGTTAAACTGTCTTTATCTCAACCCATGAGTTTTCTCACTTTTACTGTTCCAACTCTCTCCCTCTTCCCACCGGGGAGGAGTGAGCAAGAGGCTGTGTGGTGCTTAGTTGCTGGCTGGGGTTAAACCATGCCATATTGTCTTAGAACAATCTATTGGGCTTCTCCAAAACTTGAAGTGTTTTTAGAACCATGATTTTAGATTCATAACACAAATTTGATCAGTCTGTAACTCAGATGCAAATTGTAAGTCTAAACTCCTCCTAAGTCAGAATTTCTTTCAAGTTAAGGATTAATTTGAGATAATCTTCAGTTTGAGAGAAATATTTCCTATTTTCTTTTTATAGAAGGGCTTCAGAAATGTCTCAGGCAAAGCCACTTTTAAGATATTAGTGGCTTACTGCAGAAACTGAGCACGAACCTTTTCTGAGAACAGTACGTCTAGCTTTGAATGTTGCTGCTTTTCCACAACTCTTTTTATTTCTCATACATGCTGCACTTTCCATCTTTGTAGTGTTCATTTGCAAATACAGAGGATATAGTCCTGGAATAGACTTTCGGGGCCATTGTTGTCATCCCCTGGGTATAGCTACCTTTATTTTTTTTTTTTTATGGAATGAAATCTCTAATTTTATTTCTCAGCCCTAATGAGTCCTTCCCCTGTTATGACTACATGAAGATTACCCACCATCTCACACAGAGAAGACATCAACTTCCATTTGCAGGTAAAGGTAGGATGTAAGAGAAATTTGATTCATCTCCAGTCTAATGTACCAGCCACTACAGCTCAGTCAAGAACTAAAAAGGGTAAATAAGCATCACCAAACATATATACTTGTGCAATATACTTCCTCCTGAAGGAACGAGAGACAAGAATATGAATTACAATTTAATCCAAACATTAATATTTCAGAGCAAATCATTATATGTTCTCTCTCATTAAGGGCATATTCAACCTACCATCACATTGTGCATATCCTTGGACTAAGGACCATGTCTTCCTGTGTTTTCATAACTCAAACTCACAGCACAGTCAGATCCAAAACTCTTCTAGGGATGGCAAGGCAGCTGATAATATATATTGTTGGATATACTTCCAGTCCTTGCAGGAGACTATCTGCATTTACATAAGGTTTTTCTGCATTTGTGTATGCAAAGAAGTAATTTTGTAAATATGTATTTTATTTTATTTTCAACACACTCAAAGAAATCTTTGCCTCATTCAGTAAAAAAGTTTCTATGAGAGAAATGAAGATATAACGAGTTAATTTTAAATAACCCCCTAGCCATTTTGATAGTGCTGGTTTAAGAATGTTTTCATTAGGAAAAGGAAATTTTGCCAATACAGTTTTTCTAGTAATTGATCAATTAAAGAAGAGTTTTCAAATTAGGATAATGAATAATGTTTTCTCATACCTTTTCCCTGTAAATATGGGGAAGAATACATCACAAAAAGAACACGCAAATTCCACCTCAAATTGAATTCACTGATTTAAGATGTAATCTGTTCAGTTGTGCTGCTGAAAGCAATTACTCCAATAATTAGGGTAGCAGAGCATAAGGCATACATCTTCATCTCCTCCGCTCTGCGTTAGAGGTGCAGATGTGATTCTCCGCTCGCTGCTGTAGCTGAAGTGGATGGGACAGCCTCCGAAGGGGAGCGGGAAGTGTGCTGGTGCCAGATTCCCAGATTCCCCATCCCCTTCTCTGCTGTGTCTGCTACGAGGACAGGCGGGTGCAGCAGACCATGGGACAGCTGCCCATGCTTCGGTAACTCCAGCTTGGGGGTGATGATGTCTGACCCGTGTTCTGCTGCTGCAGCCACAGGGGAAAGAGTTCACGGCAGAGGACAGGGGTGACCGTTTGGGAGCTGGCTTGTGAGGGCAAATGGTTTTGAAAGCAGAGATTTTTCTTCTGATCTTGCAGAATTTCCGCTGAGAGTGACAAGCATAGCTTTTCACTTTTCCCTTTTTCTGAGAGATAGTAATGTACTGCAGGGGTGACAAATTGTCCCCTTTTCTTGACATTTTAGCTTGGTTAGCAGCCTGTTGCTCCCTCCTCTCCGTGTTGTTGGTTCCCATTGCCTTATTGCAAATTTCATGATATTTGCTATTTTTTAAGTTCTTGCTCCAAAATGATACAATTAGGTGAGAATTTAAGCTTTGCTTTATAACATCATACTGCTCTAATCCTACCATACATGGAAAAAAGCTTGAACATGTAACCTGTGTGTAGTCTGGAGACTCAGAAATCATAAATCAGAAAGAAATTAAAACTTTTTTTTTTAATCCTGTGAGCGTCAAGACAGACAAATGGTATTTTCAGGCCTTACTCATGATTCTCACATGCTTGGAGACAGTAAAATTAACCTCCCTTGCCACCCACCCACTTCCTGACCAGCTGCATCAGCAGAACAAGGGCATACTGCTACCGTCACCTCCGGCACCCAGCATTATACACGTTGCCTTGCAGGGCCAACACGAGGTTGAACTTCTTTTCCTGATCCCAAGTGGGTACAGATGTCCTAAAATGGAAACTACCTTTAACACCTGAGCACAGACAGGGAAAACAGTTTAGTAGGACATTCTGCTTCAAACTATTGAACACTACTGCCTTCTTATCTTTACAGGAACAGCTCCTGCCTCAGAAACTATACAAGTCTATACTATACTTTCTTAGTGAATAATAGCTCTTCCTCAGACACACTCTACAGATAAAAACCTGGGACAAAGGTAAAATTTGTTCCTGTAACTCAAAAGGGATACATGAGGCTGAAATACAGAAATCCAATCAATGTCAGGAGGGATTGAACCGTTAAATCATTTCATTTATTTCTCAAAAACAGAGAGAGACCCTTGGAAAACACTGCGTGAAGAGATCTGAATAGCTCTGGCTTCATGTTATTTGTCAGAAAAATAAACTGCATGCATACATGTGATAGCTGACCAATAAGAACTACCTGGGTGTCGTTTTATTCCTTACTCCATTGTCAGGCTCTGCAGCCCAGGACAAATAACTTCCTCACTAATTCTCCTGTAAGGTTTTCCTTGGGAGTGGAAGTCATTATAAACTTTAGACCATCCTCATGGGAAATTTATAGCATGGCAACAGCATCACTTCTGTAAAGAGAACCACTGTCTTGTGAACATTCACTGGCTGGAGAGAAAAGAAATCCAAGAGATTATCCTTAATGGAATGATTTAATATGACACATTTGTGAATACAGAAAAAATGAAAAACTTCTAATGCTAGCTAGTTTTTGACCTGAATAACTTTGTACATGTTAAATCTTTTATATATATTTTAAAAAACCCACACAAAAACGAAAACAAAAACAAAAACAAAAACAAAAACAAAAACCAAATACAAACCAATCCCCCAAAAACAACCACCAAGTTCTCAGGCAGAAAAACATTCTTCATTTTCACACGTGCAGGGAGGAATGATGTGATTAAGGCAAAGTATCGGGCATTAAAAGATGTGTGGTGAAAGCTGAAGTATGCTGAAGTCAAAGAAAGCTTTACTACTGGTTTCTAGGGCTCAAGTTTTCACTCCAGAATGTATGTGTTCTGCCAGAACCTCCTGTTATCATCATGGGCAAATTGCATATTCTCTTACTCAGAAAGCATTTACCTATTTGCTTAACTTTGAATGTATGAGAATTCTACTTGGGCTTTCTGAATCTCGTTTTTCCTTATCTCTGTGACAAGCGTGAAAAAGATTTCATTGTCAAGCACATGAAGATGACTTGAAGCAAAATTAAAACTACAGTCTGCACTCGGAAAGCAGTCTGAAGCATTAATTATCACTGCAGTGTCTATATTTTGGTGTCTTACAATACTGGTCCTTCCATAGTAGAGACGCCGTGTCTGAGGCTAGTTTTTATAATGTGTGTTATTATCAAGCTTGTCTGACATGAGTGAAGAATGAGTCAGCCCAGATCCAGACACGAGTTCTCGGCCCAGTGCCAGGATAAATTTCAGAGCCCCTCACAGTTAAGTGTCGAAAACACCACACGGGAAAGTGAAACGGCCAAAGTCAGGAGGCTAAGTGGCTACGTTTGCACCTTATTTAACACTACCTGAATGCACTTTCTTCCTCTTGGGAGACAGAGCTCCCAAATCCCTTCCTAAAGGTAGTTACCTCTGTCCTTCTTTCAAAGATGGAACAGAGATTGTTCCTTCCTCCTAAAACCCAGCTGTAGCTGGTGATAATTCAGTGGTTAGAGCACTTACGCTCACTTGCCCGAGGGCTGTCTCATAACCTACCAATCCTCCAGCTGCGTCTGGGGCCATGCCCACCACTCCTTAAGTTTCCAAGAGAGTGTGCGAGAGGGCAAACTTCACCTCTGCCTTTGGAATAGCAATTCTCTGAAAGAAAATAACACCAGATTCAGTGGAGCACAAGCAGGCAACAAGTAAAAGCTCGACTGTTGCATCCAGTGACTGGGACACTCTCCCAGGAGTGAGCTAGTTCTTAAATGGGCTGTTAAATCTACTTATTTACTTCTACCTACTGCTGCATCTTATTCCAGAAGTGCGCACCACCTCTGTGTACTCAGTCGCATAGGAAACTTCTGCTGCTCTTCTCCTCCTCTCTCTCATAGTAAGGAAATACAAAATTAACCATTGAAGGTGTTCAAACTTCTTCAGCTGAAAATGAGATTGATTATCTTTTTTATCCTTCCCTTCCCCTATTTGAACTCTGTTGCTCTTGGCCTGCACGTCCCTACCTCTGAGTTCAGTCTGGGATTATCCCTTCCCTTCCCTTCCCTTCCCTTCCCTTCCCTTCCCTTCCCTTCCCTTCCCTTCCCTTCCCTTCCCTTCCCTTCCCTTCCCTTCCCTTTCCTTCCCTTCCCTTCCCTTCCCTTTTCAAATGCCACTCTGTCATGGTAAGAGCAGAGGCAAAGGAGAAAGTTGCTTATCTGGCTTAAAACAAACCCATGACCCCACTACTTTTCTCTGTCTCATTCTAAAGAGCTCCACTCCCTGGTTCTGTTTCCACTGTATTCAGTTTGCAAGCACCTATGAGTCCTCCACGTGCTGGGTGAGTGTGCAGTTGCACCCACAGATTTGCTTGGCTGGAGCCCCGCATGGCCAGTGAGCTCTCAGGACACAGGCAGGGTTGAGCCCTCCAATGGACAAGACCTAGCTGGTGAATTCTGGTCAGGCTTAGAGGCAAGCAACAATGATCTGAGCTTTGGTTATGACGATGGATGCACCTCACAAGACAGAGTTGAACAAAAGAAAGCAAGAAACACCTAGTGATTTTTCAGACCCATGGCTTTGGTTTTCTATAGTGTCTATGCTTGCTTCTTTTTTTCTGATATTAACTTTGGTTAAATATAGATTCTTTTATTTGTTTAAAGTTTGAATCATCATGTTATGTGATAACCTGAGAGCACTGTCATGGTTCAGCTCCAGCTGGCAACTCAGCACCACACAGCCGCTTGCTCACTCCTCCCCAAGGGAGAGAATTGACAGAGTGAGAAAACTCGTGGGTTGAGATAAAGACACTTTAACAGGTAAAGCAAAAGCTGCACACACAAGCAAAGCAGAACAAGGAATTCATTCACTCCTTCCCATGGGCAGGCAGGTGTTCAGCCATCTCCAGGAAAGCAGGGCTCCATCATGCCTAACGTTACTTGGGAAGACAAACGCCATAACTCCGAATGTCCCCTCCTTCCTTCTTCTTCCCCCAGCTTTATGTGCTGAGCATGACGCCATATGGTATGGGCTATCCCTTTGGTCAGTTGGGGTCAGCTGTCCCAGCTGTGTCCCCTCCCAACTCCTTGTGCACCCCCAGCCCACTCGCTGGTGGGGTGGGGTGAGAAGCAGAAAAGGCCTTGACTCTGTGTGAGCACGGCTCAGCAGTAGCGAAAACACCCCTGTGTTATCAGCGCTGTTTCCAGCACAAATCCAAAACATAGCCCCGTACTAGCTACTGTGAAGAAAATTAACTCTATCCCAGCCAAAACCAGCACAGGCACTCGGCTGATCCTGTAAGCGCGGTTATTGCTTGAGCTGTTCAAAAAACAGGACTTTTCCTGTGCTTACAGGTGTTACATTGTCAAATATTAAATGATACTCTGAACCATTGTGAAACAATGTGTCTCATGACACATCTGTCAGTGGGCATATTTAACTGGTTTGGGGTTTGTATCTTTACAAATAAATTGCATTTCCTAGTCCTAGTTCTTTATAACTGAAACTATTTGAATGATAATTAAGCCTCATCAAGCTACTACATGTATAGCTATGAAGAGGCTCGCACAACACCCTCTATAAAAGGATAGAAAACGCACTAAGCATACAGATGTATGCTGTCATTCATTCTTTGAAGAATATGAATAAAGTCGTCTTCTAAAGCTTTGAGCTCCCTCTTTGACATTCAGAAATCAATCTGATATTTGTTTTGAACTCCTAAATCAATTGGAAATAAATTTGTGGAGGAATTCAGAAAAGTAGTTCAGGGAAGACGAGTTGATGGTAGATGTTTTCATGATTTTGTTTTTAGTTTTACTTCTCAGGATTTTTCTCCATGAGACAGCATAATTTTTGGATTCTGACTTGTTTCAACTCCATTTAAAATACGTAGCTTTACTGAAATCAAAAGTAGAACTCTCTCCCAACTAAATACGGGCTGTGATTCACCCCTCAGCTATTTATGGCCTTACTTTTTATGTTTTTACGTAAGCTTTAACTCCTAAAAGATGAGGAAGTTCATTGTTGACCCCTGATGGTGAACAGAGTCAGGACTGTGGCAGAAGGATCCAGAGAATAATGTCCATGCATACCTGATTTCAAACATGTTTTACAAACACCTGGGGGTTTATTAGAACTTCTTGGACTCATTGGGAGAAATATAGCTTATTATTCCATATTTCAGGGATCTTGAGGGTTAGAAAATTTTCAGTAGATATCCAGAGGTAATTGAAACTTGTTGGTTTAATGGCTAAGCACTTTCTGGGAGAAAAATCCTGTTTACTGTCAACAGATCTTTCCATCAGTCATTTAAAAATGTCAAGACCCAAGGCCCTCCCTGCACCGCAGGATGGGTAAGTCATATACTCAGGTTCATCAAAACGTAGCAGAGACCCAGTCTTGTGTTAATGCGCAGGACAGGTATAGTGCAAATTAATTTCAAAGTAATTTCTAGCAAACCTTAAAATTATTAATGGTGACTTTAATAGCAAGGAATCCAACAGCACTGTGGCAAGTCTGCCATGTGAATAGAAATCAGGCAGGAATTCTACACCTCTACATTACTGAAAGTGGAAGAAAGACTGCCTCCTGTTTAGGAAAATGACCTGAAGCTAAAGCAGAAACATATAGATGCTTCTCTGTTAAGCATGAAGCCTGGGCTCAGTGTGGCCTCATCTATTTCAGTGGAGTTGACCTTCTTATCCTAGGGTTTGAATTTGTTTCTGTAGCTGCTGATGCAAGAAAATCGTTGGGAGCTGCTGTTAGTCAGCTGCCCTTAAGGCTAGTTTATAATTATTGAAGACAATTACAAGATAAGTTAAATTATTATGTGATGTTATTTGAACAGGTTAAAACTCATTAGAAACCACATAAAAATGTTCTTCATTAATGCCATGAAACAGTCCGGTACCTCATTTTTGTGTCATAGGCAAATTTCTCTGATGTTACAAACACACCCTCTCATGTACTGTACTGGCCTACAATCATGGCCAAGTAGATTAAGTATAAATTCAAAGTCATTAGATTTAGGTTATAATTCCTTTCACCGCCATTAAGAGGGAACAACCTCTTGGTAGCGATGGCCTGAATCTCTTTGGCTTCTTCACTCCGTGTTCAAACCTGCTTGTTCTTGCTGCCACGTTGCTTGCTGTGCTCTGCCAGCTGCACGGACTCTTGCATAATGCGTACCCGTGGCCTCAGTCTCTGCGCGTGATCTTACAGAAATCACTGACACTCTCCAAACAGTTCATAGTCATCAAGGAGTGCAGGGAAACTTTTGTTGTTGTGTGTATTTACAATTTGTCTGCAAGGTTGGTCTTTGTAGATGACTATTGAGTGCTTAGCTGGGCTGACCTTCCACCACAACTCAACAAACTATCCTGTTGAGTTAGTTGCTGGCTGATGACTTTTCTTACATTTAGCAGCTCTGTTTCATACAGATTTCACAGATGTTTTCTTCCATTTTGCGTGAAGTAAAAGTTTGGGAATTAAATACATTTATTTATTCCATGAAACAGTATGCTTAAGTGCATTTAAATGTCAAAAGAAAAAAATAAAGTTTTTAGGTGTAAAAATTAAAAATTGATGTTTCCGTTTCTTAAGTACTAGAATTTAAAAAAATTAAAAAAACAGTCATGCCATGAATTACAGTAAAGAACTTGAAACTACAGAGCTAGGAAAAAGAATACTAACACACCTTTGATTTGGGAAATATTTGTCCTGACGTGCTACTTGGCACACTCAAGTAAGGGAGGCAAAAAGTATGTAAGTAAGTTTATAGCACTCCATTAGCTATACAAGTCTCAGACCTGAGATTATAGCAATAAGCAGGTTCTAACAGTAAAATTTCAGCAGGATTACAGCTCCTATGTCTCTCAGTTACATCTTCAGTGCTTGTTTTACCTTCGCCATAGATCAGACAAATAGGAGGCAAAAAAGCAGTATTGGTGGTTTCTGCCTCTAAACTGGCAGAGCTGAGCTGCAGGTTTCCATTTCCTTCATGAAAAAGGAGGAGAGCAGGAAGAAAACTGAAAAGTAACTGTTGGTGTGAGGGTCTTTCTGAGATCATATATTTCTCTGGCAGCAGAGAAAAAAAATCTGCTTAAGAACTAAGCAAAAAAGTCCAGCAAACTTGAAAGATGGGGTCAAAGCTTTTCTGATTTGAACTAAATCTAGTCACTATTAATGGAATCATCCTAATAGGGTTAGCTGATGTATAAAAGAAAGTATTTCCCAGTTTTTCAGTGTTCATACTTCCAGAGGAGTTCTCGTGACTCAGTCGTTGTCTAGAAAAAAATCTGTAAAGCTAATTAGTTATGATGATCTTAAAAATTTGTATTTTGGACAGCTTAGCTGAGCAGTTCTCCAGCCTTTGAGGTGAACTTGTCAAGAATATTCATAATTTCTACGAAACATAAGGTCAGAAGTCTGACTTAAAGTATGAAAAGGCAAGAATTCAGATTTAACCTTGAAACTCTCTCTCTCTTGCCCTCACTGGATGTCAGAATTCATAAGAAGACTGAGTGATTAGGTACCATTTGATATCTTGTAGAGTAACTCTTTTTGAATCATGGACTGTAAAAATGTGTCTTGTTGAGTCGGGCTTGCTTTAGGGCTAAATTCAATAAGAAACCAATCTGGATGTTACCCACCATGAGTAAGTTTGTTAAACATTCAAATTATCTCGTCCACCAGAATCCTCTGTCAGCATGGGGATATTGCAATGAATAATCTCTTTATTGCAAAAGTTATTTAAAGGCACTTTTGCATAGCAAAGGAAAAGCAAACAGTTAAAAATACTAGAGATTCCAACCAGGAAATATAAATTAATCTCAAAATTTACTCCACTGTACTATCACTGACAGTACATGCTTCAGAAGAATTTTATTTCCTGTACTTTCATAAACTCCTTGCTTTGCTCTGCCAGATACTAATGAAAATGTCTACAGACATTTCCCCTAACAATACAGTACTAAAATGCATTTGGTAAAAATACCTTGGTAATATAAACAGAAATGCTATCCAAACTTGTGTCTTTTTAGACTGGATTTACTATTGATGGTATAAGCTTTGTGCAAATCTGTGGATGAAGCTGTCTGGCCCTTGTCTGGATTCAACCGGCTTCAACAAAAGAGCTGAACACCTTTCTCACTGATAGACAGCAGAACCACTGATTGTTGCTAATAGGAGCAGACATAGCCTGCTGATGGCTGGATTTTAAGCAGCTTCACTTGAATTTTATAAATGAATTTATTGTGATCCTAGCATGTGAATTTTGACTTTTACTGTTGGAGAACTCGACGCAAGTAACCTTACTAGTAACAGTGGAACTATTATTTATTACAGTAGTGCCCAGTGACTCCCAACAAAGACCACTAAACAAATACACAGAGTTAAAAAGCAGGCCATATAATTACATCCAAAAGAGATAAAATTTAAAACAAGTGAATCAGACAAATGAAGACAAAAAGGAAGCGTTCTTATTCCATTTTACAGAGGGGGATTTGGAACAATGAGATGAAAAGATATGCCTACAATGACCCAATATGTCAATGGCAGAGAAGAAAAATTAATCAAGAATTTCTGAGTCTCTGTCTATTGTCCTAAGTACAGCGCTCCAAAGCTGATTTCAACACTTTATTTCTAAATCAAGATCTAGGTAAGGGTGGTCTCAAATAACTTTTTTAGCTTAAACATCTCTATTTATGTTTCTAATAATCCTCACAATAGCTTATCCTATCAATACATAACACATTCAGTATATTACATAATATGTTTTATAGCAAACATACTAAAGGAGTTCTCATCCCATTTTGACACATTAACAAATATTCATCTATTGTTATGAAGGCAGCAAAGGGAATACATACCTTCAGTTCTTTAGACATTCCTCTCTTCTCCAAAAAGGCTGCAGAAAGCGTCGTGATTCAGGCTCTGTTCTTGTTTGCACTGTTACTCATCTCGAGGAACACAACTAAACATGGTGGAGTTAGACCCATGTGAACTGGTGTGAAGTAAAGAAGAACCTGGCCTGTTTTTTCCTGAAGAATTGCCCTTTGGCTTTTACAGCTATACAGGACACAATGAAATGTATGAAATGCAAAGAAACCAATTGCAGCATTATTTGAAAGAGATCTATATATATTCACATGCACTTAAAATAAATATGTCTTTGAGGGGGAGGAAATTGAAAAGGGTATAAATAAATATGGAGAAATATTCCAGTGGCCTTTTTCCCCTTCATGTTTGCAGAGCCATGCCAACATTCTAAATGTGTTTGCTCTTAGATTCTTCATTTGTATTTATTATTTTTGCAAAACATAATAAGTCTGTATAAGAAAAAAAAAATCATTGCCTGGAGGTTTTCAGCTAGTGCATAAAAGCAAGAATCACTAAGAAATTTATAATCTTTAGTAGTTACGTGACATAGCACTTTGGAAAGAGCATACTAGTGACTCTGCTATTCACTTTTAAAATATTGGACTACCTCTGTCACTTTTAGTATAGCTTCTAACTACTTTCTAACATATGGATCAGACCCTTAGCTAGTGTGAATGCCCACAGATGATTAAACTTACCAAGGTTATGTTGAGGGTTTGAAAATTATTAATGCACACAGCTATCTGCTACAGGTAATGAGAAAGAATACTTTCCTTTCTAGTAAAGGAAAATATTAGTATTTCAAGCTGTTTACATACAGTCATAGCCCAGTGTAATGAGTGTGGAGATAGTGTCATGCAAAGCTATAGGGCAGCAGATTTAGGAAGTGTGCTAACAATCTAACTCTTCAGTGGCATTTCTTAGGAAAATGAGACCTGATTGCCTAGCCGTGCTGTAGCGGTATGCCTGTGTGGGTGCACGTGGGTACAAGTGTGCGTGCAGGGATATGCAGATACATCCTTGCCTGAGTGTCCATCTGTCATTCCTTCCCCATACCTTTTGCATCTGTTGTCACTTTCAACCAGGTCTGCAAGAGGAAGGCTTGAAAGGTGTGAAAATCTTCAGGTTCCTACTATAGCAATGAAAACAGATGACTCAGGATAGGAGAAAGCCTCTTAGAGGAAGGGCTGCTACATAAACATACCCTTGATTAATAACTTAAGACATTATACAGAAAAGAAATGATCAGAATGCCTAAGCATGAGAAAAGGTTCAACTAGGGCTTGCCTAGGAGCAGCAAAATGCAGGCAAGATTGAGGCTAGGGACATTTAAATTGTACTTCTTGTTGCCTTTCTGTGGTGAGAGTAGGGATGTTACCAAAAGTTTTTACTCCATTCCTTCCAGCTGCTCCATGAATATGTATCTGTGTCTGAATTAGCGAAGGAAGCAAGAAGGTTTCATGGAAACATTAGAAGTGCATCTAATCCACCTAAGCATATGAAACATTATTCAAAATAAGACAGAAAATCTAAGGTCTCCATCACTCTGATAATGATTGATGAATGGAGTTACTTATTTATAAGAGCATGATGGATGTGATATGAGAACAGGTACTAGCCCAGGAATACTAGAAGAGAAGGTAGTGAAGGTTGTAACAGTCATGTTCATCAAATAATTCAGCACTGAATCCTGGTTCAGACTCAAGAGTCATTGGGAAATGCTTCGTTTACATTCTGCAGCAATATTTTTTTTCCTGAAATAATAGCTATTAAATGAAACAGTGCTTTGCCAAGCTGTGCTGTGGACATTCAAGAACTACAATCAGTTTCAATGTAGCCATTCAAAAATATGGATGTTGCCATCCACAGTCAAACTAGAATGATGTTGTTCAAGATCATACACTCACTGTCAATTCATGATGTTTACCAATAATATAGTATTTAAGAACCATGTCCTGTACTAGACTTCAAGACTTTAGTTTGACATTTGCAACTTGTATCAAAATAGGACAGATAGCCAGACAGTACACCTGTGGCTTCCCCAGCACTGGGAAAGTGTGGAACTACAGGCAGAAATCTAGGTAGGACTCAGTCTCAAGAAAGAGTAAACCATCTGCATTTATTTCACACAGTGGAGAGGGTAGGGGTTGCACCACCCAGCCATTTGGGACATCATTATATTCTTTATCCTACGTTCAACAAAAAGGGAAGGGGTGGGAATTGTCTCATGTTCCCTACACTTCCCATGGGCATCATAAATATCTAATATCAGCAGTCTGTCACTCCAAAGCTGTCATGTCCTTTGCCTACGCTGAGAGGCCCTTCAAGTTCCCCCTGCACTTCATGATCACACTGGAATGGAATTGAATTTGGGTAGAATTATACATTCTGTATGATAATCCCAATATAGTGTTTACAGACGAAGGGGCATGCGTCACCACTGATCTCTCTCACAGCTTTCATTTTCAGGCACTGGATTCGAACTTACGGTTCATAGACAATAGGTGCCCTGTTGGGTGTTGCAATAATGAGCTGGGTCATGCCTGCAAAACATTCACACGCAGCTGGGAACCCAAACAGTAATATGAATTTAAAGCAGCTGCAGCTAGACCAAAACCCCAAGAGGTGCAGTATTGCCAACTCCAACCAAGCCCACAAAATACGAGATTTGATCAATTTTTACAAGCTTTTTAAAAAAAATGCAGTCTGTGGCTCCCCTCCCCCCCAGCCTTTTTTTTTAAGCCTGTGTGTTTTATTGCGAACTCTTCTTTTCAGCCAGGAGGACTACAAATGAACTTTAATGAAAGCCACTGTTCTCACATGAGAATCTAGAACTTTAAGAAATAAATCAAGTATTATCTCACATTTAACAAACCCTAACAATTAGCACACTCTAAGACTATGAAAAGCCTTAATTAAAATAAAGCCAAAGTGTAAAATTTGTTTACATAAAAGACAACACTTACTGTAAGCTAATTTTATTACTTTTCAGCAGTTCAAGAGTTTGAAACTGCCCACAGAAGTATTTTAAAAGATCATTTAAGGAGCCCCAAATTCCAGTAATTTCCAGGGAAAAAAAATTCATGTCTTTTCAGGGTATTGAAATGCTTTATCCAGTTGATCTGGAATTAACCATTGATCCTTTGTCTTTGGAAACTTTATTTAAGTCAATATTAAACAAATTTGATTTACTTAAAAATAGTTCAGACTGGGGAAAATTGAAATATAAACATATATTATTTCCAAGGGAAAATACATGATGGGAAACTAGCTGGGAGGCTTTGCTTTACAAAATATGAAATATACAGATCATTCTAATCACCTTATTGTCATAAGGGATAAATTCCGTAAGTTCTGTGATCAAAGCATTGTGCCGGACTGCCTGCATGTGTATTTAGCATAATTGGGGCTTAAAAATGTCCTTTAAAGAAAGAAAGGTCACCTTTCATTTTGAAATGTCATTAGATCACTGGGATCATATGTTAATGTCACTACATCTGTTAAAGCAAAAAGGGTATTATTTACTGTACTCTTTTTGGAATTCTAAATATTTGTATAAGAATGGAGAACGGGAGCTTGGCTAGTGATTATTCAAAGAGCTGGCAGCTCTAACTCACTCTAAAAAAAAGCTGCTCACACCTTACTTTTTTCTTTTACATTTTCATGCTAGGTGTTCTTTTTTTTGTTTGTTGATGGATCGTGGTGTCCTAACTGCTAGTATCCTTCTATTAAAAAGTGGTTTCCATTTTTCATTACAAAGAGCTTTTCATCCTAGACAAATCATCTCTTTGATCTGTCCTGTTCTTTTGAGTTTGGATCCTCACATTCTTGGAGGTCATACCTGAAATTATCCCATCTGTTTTAGCCCAAACTAATATTTAAAATATCTGAACCTGTTCCCTGTGATTTTTGTACTGGAGTAGCTTTATCTATAGTGTTACAGGAGCTTCCCATTCAGAACATACACATGACATTCACAGAAGAACTGACACTGATTAAATTAGCTTTGGATAAGTACCAAACACAAATTACAAATATCCTGTGGGAACTGCAGATTCTGTTCCCTCAGGAGCTAAGCAGTATGGTGATATTAGTGCAACCCAAATAACTATAATTTTTATTTCTTTCAGCATATGCAAACAAAATGACCAGGCGGCATTCACACCACTGTTTTTCTAGGACTGCCTACCCATGTAGGCAGGCATATAGTTCATTTGTCTCTCCCTACCTTGTCCAAAAATTTTCTGGGAGCTTCAGTCACTATGCAATTTCAAAGTGCCTGTCATCTAGCTTGTACCTGCAGCTCTATAAAAATTCAAGTCTAAACCGAGCAGTGTAGGATTTATTCAGAGCCACCTAAACTCTCCTTAAGCCCCCTGGATTCCCCAAACATTAGTCACTGTGAACACCATGACTATTTATTTGATGTAATACTGACAGTGATTCCATCCCCGTGTATTTTCTAGTATTCTAATAACTGGAGAACTGATTACAGAGATAGGAGACATGAGTTTTTAGTCTCATTGTCCTCAAAGGGTTGAACCCATCTTGAAATTTGAAGTCATGAGACATTGTGAGTGAGCGCACTCAGTGTCCTTTTACTGAAGCTTAACCATTGTGCATCCAGGTGCATAACATGGTGGGGCAGATACTACGCAAGCAAGAGGAAGCCTTATTTTAACATAGGAGTTAGGACACTCTATGTACAAAGAGGCAGAAAAAAATTCCAACCCTTGAAATGTATATATATTTTACACTGGACTAGTATCGGCCAAAAAAACCCCAACAAACAAAGAAACAAACACCAAAACAAACCAAACAAACAAATAAACCAAAACAAACAAACAAACAAAAAAAACAACCAACCAACCAACCAACCAAAACCCCTAAACACATCACTTTTTTTTGTAGGATTATTTTTTAGAGCAGTCAGGGCTTTGGACCAGATCCCCACAAAGCTGCACAGGTACCAGTGCCAGTGCCCAGCCAGGGATGGGAGCAAGGCTAAGAACATGAAGACAGCGCGACCATCTCTTTAGCAGCAGAGTGCTTTTAGGCCACATGAAAGCGACTATGGAACCACACTCCTTGTTTCCTCTATTTACTGATTTGTACAGGGAATTTATGCAGTTATGATTTCCCCCTTCACTCTCACATCAATAATCCCTTTTGGGATATCTCCTAATTTTGGTGATAGAACTTCTAAATAAGCTGAAGTGGATTCACTCATTACCTCACTGAGCTTTAACACAGCTGCCATGAGTTGTCTCCCACGGCAGTCCTGTGAAGCGCACTGTCTCTGAACATCATTTCTCTGACAGTGCAGTGCCACATGGCTATCACCTTCAGACGTACTCAATATGTTTTAAAGTGTGGACTATGTATAAGGTGTGTACATTATGGCATTCTGTAAATCTTGTGTTTATTTTTCTATGACCTGTATAATACTTAAGCTCCCTGTGTCCTCTAGTGTCTACCTATCAGCATTGCACAAACTGGCAAACAAATACTTGTTTCCATTTTGTTATCTCAAAACATTAAAAAAAAAAAAGATTTAACTTTCCATCCTATAAATTTTCTCCTCTATTCTTTCTTATTCCTTTTTTACTAACTACTATATTACTAATGATGCTTTTATAATGCTTCTTGTTAAGCACCAGCAGCATGTGTGGCAGTGTTGCCAATTTTATATGTAATCTTGCACACACACACATATGTCTATTATCTAATTATCTGTGTGCTTGCTGGAGATTTTAGCAGCCAGTATGTACATTTTATTGTGAGAGCTGATGACAGGTCTTGGTAGGTATTGTGCAGTATTTTCTTACACACTGAAGCACATTCTCCTCTCACTCGGGCATGACAAACTGTCACTGAAGACAATAGGAGCTGCTTCTATTCATCCTAAAATAATATTTGGGTACAGACCACAGTACATTTTTGCAGAATTTGGATTTTAGCCTACTATGGAAAGCCAGTATGTGAGCACATAATTGACAACCGTTTTATAATACCATACATTAGGAACAAATTCAGATTCCACATGTGACTTTATTTGGGCCTTCTGAATTCTTAACTATATAATATTAAAGTGGGATCCAATTAATCTAGTGTTAACCATTTCAAGTTGTAGAAACTATAAACTAGTGCAACTAGGCTCCCACTCAAACCCGAAAAATAAAGGTACTTCTAGAGGATGTCATTCTATAATACCTATCTAGGAAAAGTAGGATGCATTACTCTGTAGGAGTACCTTACCCTCCACATGCACTAGAATACTTGTCCAGCTTTTACATGGCTGCATTTACGCAGATAATCCCATCCTTAATATCCTTTTAAAACAGGGGAAGTGCATAAGTAATTATTTTAACCCTAATAAACCAGTGAAACATGAATAGGTGTTTATTAGATTTGGATGCAATTTACTGAACTAGTGAAGAACCATCCCACGTACACTGAATAGAAATATTTGTATATCTGCAAAAGCTACTTCACACTGACTGAAATATTCCGTGTTTCTGAAAATGTAGCTCTTGGAGGGAAGGAGCCACTCCTCTGCCAACTTGACTTGATATCTCAGGAAGAATGCACAGAGCTTTGCCTTCAAAGGGCTGATGAGCCAGTTGAGAGCTTATGGGCAAGGATCAGAGGACAAACCAATGCAGGTGATGTCAAAGTAGGTATCCACCAGAGACTGCTTGATCAAGAAGGTGAAGTCCACAAAGTCTTCTTTAGGCAACTGGAGGAGGAAGCCTCATGATTGGTGGGCCCTGCACTCAGGGGAGCCACCTGACATTTGCTAGAAGGGCAATATGGCTTGGCGTGAGCAACCCAGGACATTTCTGGTGTGTGTTGATGATACTGGGTCAATGCAGGTGCTAACAATCCAGCTAGAGAAGATGATTTGCTGGTTCTGTTACTTACAAACAAAGAGGAACTGGTTGGAAATGCAAAGATCAAGAGTCTCACCTGCAATGACCATAAGACTGGGGTCTTTAAAATGCTAAAATAAGTGAGCAAATGGTTGCTCAGGTATCTGCTTGGCAGGATCATATGTGAGACTACCATGAAAAGCAAAGGGCCCCAAAGAGCTGGCTGATTTGCTAGGACAACCTCCTCAGAGTGCAAGAACTATCCATGCTGATGTGCAGGAAGTTGAGCAAGCATGGCAGAAGGCTAGTATGGATAACGGTCAACTGGTCTCAAACACAAAACTGGGATAACTGGGTACTGGTCTCAAACACAAACAGGAAGGGGTTACCCAGGAGGAAAAGTGAGACACTGCCCAAGCATGCAGGGATGGATGCAGGAAAGCCAGTGCTCAGCTAGAGTTGAAACTACTGAGGGATGTGAACAGTGACAGGAAAGGCTTCTGTAAGCAGACGGGCAGTAAAAGCAAGTCTAAGAAAAATGTGGACCCATCGCTCAACGAGGTAGGGAATCTAGTGATAAAGGACATGGAAAGACTGAGGTACTCTGTATTTACAGGCAATGTTTGTCCTCAGGCATCTCATGTCCTTGAGCCTGAGGGTCTTGAGGGAGGGAAGAATAACCCATGGTACAGGAAGCTAGAGTGCTTCAACAGGTTGGACATTTACAAGTCCATGGATCCATATGGACCTGGCCGATATCACTGAGCAGCCACTTTCTATCATCTTCAAAAGGTTATGGTGTTTGGGGGAGATTCCTGATAGGTGCAGAGAAACAAACATCACACCCATCTTCAAAAAGGACAAGAAAGATGGTATGGGGAACTACAACGTGGTCAGCTTTCACCTTGCACTCTTGGAATATTATGGGACAAATTCTCCTGGAAACTCTTTCCAAGCACATGAAGAACTCCAGTCATTGGGAACAGCCATCTTGATTTTGCCAAGGGCAAATCATGTCTGACCATGCTTGATTACCTTCTATGATGGGATGAGTGTCTTAGTAGGAGTTGAAAGAGTAATGACCACTAAGTACCTTAACAAGGCCTTTAGCATGGTCTCCCATAATATCTTTATAGCCAAAGTGGTGATACATGGACAGGATAAGAGGACTATTGGGAGGAAAATTGTCTCAAATGATTGTGATCAGCAGTATAAAGCTGAGGTGGTGGCTGGTTAATTATGTCACCCCTCACGGATCAAGACCGGGGGCAATTCTGTTAATGACCTGAATGATGGGATGAACTGCACTGTCAGCAGCTCTGCAAATGATAGCAACTTGTAGGAAGAACAGTCAATAACCTGGAGGGCAGAGCTGCATTCAGAGGGACCTTGACAAGCTGCAGAAATGGGCTGACAGGGAACTCATGACATTCAGTAAAGACATTTGGGATGAAATAACCCCATGCAGCAGTACGGGTTGCATGGGGGCCAAGCGGGGAGAAAGCACATTAGCAGAAAGTATCTGGGGCTCCTGCTAGAAAACAAATGGAACATGAGTCAACAGAGTGCCATGGCAGCATAGAAAGCCAACTGCATCCTGGGCTGTATTAGCATGTGTGCGGTCAGCAGGCTGAGGGAAATGATTGTTCTTCTCTTGTGAGGTCGTATCTCGAGTACTGCATCCAGTCCTGTGCTCCCCAGTGCTAGAAAGACATTGGCATACTGCAGCAGTTCCAGCAGAGGAACACCAAAATAGTTAGTGGTCCAGAGCACATGACATAGGAGAGGCTGAGAGAACTGGGTTTGCTCTGCTTGGAAGAGAGAAGCCTAAGGGGAGATCTCAATGCTGGCTTCAACTATGTATTAAGAAGGAGTGAAAAAGATGGAGCCAACTCTTCTCAGAGGTGCACGGTGGTACTTCAAGAGGCAAATGGCACAAGCTGTGACATGGGAAGTTCCAGTTAGATGTAAGGAAAAAGATTCTCACTGTGAAGGTGGTCAAACACTGGAACAGGTTGCCCAGAGAGATTGTGGAATCTCCATCCCTGGAGATATTCAACACTCATCTGGACATGGCCTTGAACAATCTGATCTAAGTGGACCTGCTTTGAGTCGAGGACTAGAATATGTAGTCCCCAGAAGTCCATTTGAACCTATGTTATTGTCTGGTTCTATAATTCTGTGTTTCATTTTCATGCTGACTATTAAATACATGAAAAAAAGTAAGTGAAAAATAGTTGTCATATCCTGCTCTGTATCACAGACCTATTCAATGAAATGGATCCACTTTCTAATGAAAAAGTAGCTTCTGTTATTTTACCAGATTGTTGGGATTTTTAAATGTAATGTTTGTTACAGTGAAGTTAGGTTATCTTTATATTCTAGAATGATACTTAAGAACTAAAATTCAGATTCTTGATCTTAATTTTCTGAAGTACTCTTTAAATTGCAAAATGAAGATTACTGAAAAAAACCTATTGTTTATTTCTTTATTATTATTTAATATCCTCCTCGGATTGTATTCTCAGACTGAATTACATCAATAACAAGATTAAAACCTCTTAAATCATTACAGACATCAAGGTAACAGATATCTGCCATTCTTAATGCAGATAAAACTTTGAGTGGGATAAGAGACTTCATTGCTGTGTTCCTTAGATTTTTGCCGATGGCAGAAAAAAAATACAACTTTGGAACTCAGATTCTGTTCCAATCACACCATTCACCTTTGATTTGACACATTTCTTTTATTTGAAGTTCTCTAAATAAGAAATTCAGCCTATGGCAGGCACTTGAAATGGAAATTTTTTAGACTAAATAAAAAGAAGTTACCAAATTTATAAGCATCAGAAAATGGATTACTGAAATGGGAAGTTTTAGTCAAAAAATAATTAACGATGCTACCACCTACACTTGTAATACCATACCTTCCTCAGTTTTCCTCAAGATATTCCAGGTCACCTCACTGCTCAGAGGATAAAGAATGTTTTAGGGTTTCAAGCTTACTCCACCTAACCCACTGAAGCCATTTGATTAAATGAATGGTAAGAGCCATTCGGCAAGAATGAAAGATGTCTACTACAACACTTCTTGGAAAAGAGCTGATAAGAGTCCAATAGTTGTAAGACTCAGTGAAATTTTTGGAGATTAAATTGCACAACAGACAAGGACAAAACAGAGAAGGACTGCAAGGAAAGGTAAAGGCCTAAAGAAGTATCAGCAATATTTATTAAATGTTTTTTCTTGACTGAACCTGATCAAGGGTTCCTTCTGTTTCAAAGTGCAGTATACTATACAGTACTATTTACAACACTCTGAACAAGTTGTTCCAGAGACTCAGGAAACTAATATTCAGCTTATCAGGAAGTTTTATTAACCAGCTAGTAAACGGCATAGTACTTCATACTTCAACACACATAATTTTGTAGCATACTACCATATCCATAGCCATATATACACAATAAACAAACATATTAAAGCCCAAATGTTAATATCCTAGTGATTACAATATGTAGAGCCTGATCCACACTTTAGTGGAAGTAATTTTGTTGACTGTCACAGGCACGGATCAGATAATTCTCGCACCACAGCAATGCTCAGAAGACTTCATGATTCATTCGGCCAAATATTATTCTTTCTGATGTTTCTAAATAGCTGACTAGTTAGTGTGATCAAAAATACCTGAGAAAGGAAAAAGGGTGAGTTAAAAACAACAAAGAAAGTGTTGATACTCATTCATGACTGAGTCAATCTGACTGCTAACCTGGCTCCTATGAATGACAACGCAGAAGGATATAAAGGAGAATGATCAGGACATGTGCCTGAAGATACAAGCTGAATTCTCTGCTCTGGCACAGGCTTGCTGTGTGACCTCCAGCAAATCACTTGGGCCCACATTCACATAAGTATCTTGAAATCTATTTCAAGTGGCACATAATTCATTAAATGTTAAGTGTTTCAGTGCCCTATGAATCCAAATACAGCTGGACTCAATGATCTTAAAGGTCTTTTCCAACCTAAATGATCCTATGATTCTTGGTCTTAACCTCTTGAATGGGGATAACAGCTCTTTCCCACCTGGCAAGAAGGTGTCAATGATAGTACATTGAAGATCATGAGTCACTCGTGTACTGCGCTAGTGAGGATTAAGTGAGTATGAATAAGAAACATTTTCATTACTGAACTGGCCCACTCCATAGCTGGAATGTTTTTATGATGTACCTCTATGGGAAGGTACTACATATGGAAAAGGTAAAATAGGTCATACTTTTAATTCTCTGAGTAAAAATAAACTAATCTCATTTTCAACCTCACGATTTTAGATATTCTTGAAAATCCTTCTGCTTGCTTGATGGTACTTAACTTTGAGAGTGTCTGTGGAGTGAACAAGCAATTCTTGTTGCCATTATTCATATGATTTTGTTTTGATATTGAAAGCTTTATTCCTTTTTACCCAATAAAATTTTCTCACAGATATGTGGCAGGAGGGGTTTAATGATTTTGTATTGTTTGATTTAGCATATTCATGGACTAGGTTCTGTACAAATAGAGGACAAAAGAGGCCTTTTGCTCCACAGATTTTGCATTCTCTTTAACTGCTTCCTGTCCTTGCAATGCTGTTTGCTTCCACAAGTCAGGTCAAACATTTCATTCAACAAGCTTTGAACACCAGCATCTGTGATGGTGCTTGAATATATGGGAGTTTGTTGGTAAACAGTGTTTGATCCTACTTCTAATTAAAATTGATGGAAAGCTTTACAAAATTTCAGAGAGTATTCCAAAGCCAAATGGCACTGAATTGATTTTTACCCCCAGCAAAATATCAGTATTTTGTGGTTTTTTGCTTAAAAGCACTCTTACCTGTGTAATTAGCAGGCTGATAGTAATTGCAGTTAAGATCAAAACATTGTTTTCAAACCATGTATTTAAATATTCTTCGCATCCCTAAGCAAGTAAAATGAACAGATTTCAGGAAAAATCATTTTAACTTTTGAATTCATATTTCATCTTTATAAGAACATATTTTTTAAATATATAGAATAGAACTTTCTGCATGTTATGATGGGTGCTGATATTTACTTGCCAGAAAGCAAATACATCAGTAATGTGTACTGTGGAGAGTTAGCTATAACATTTTTAAAATTATCTGAACTAAACAGATTGTTCTTAAGTAAATCTGATATTTTTGTATGGAAATTTTCCAGAGCTTGTGACTGAATCAAAAGGGAATATGCTTTTGTGTGAGTATAACTGAGAGATTACCTTACAAGTAAATGCTTGAAAGAATATTTTCAAGTTTTCACTGATTCTCATGCATTATGCATCCTGAAATGGACACGCATATTTTCCAGATTACAGTCTATGCTTATTCTATTGCTTTTTAAAATAAATTATAAATTATTACAAAGCTTAAAATAGTGATAAATATAACAAAACATATAAATAAATGTTTTCCATACTTTGAAGTGATCTTTTAATAATGACAAGGGTTTGTAGAAACAAGGAACAATTCCAAACTGATGAGCGAAGGAAGACAATACCAGATGTCATTCGACAACATCCTTTCTATTATTTACTGTCCTGCATTGTCAAGAAACAACCTTTAGAATCTTTGTTTTCATTGGATAGTCCTATTAACACTGGATGGTTTCTAGAAGAGAATAATACATATCACTTTGCTCCAGTTTTTTATTATCAGGTGATGATATCTGATGGTCCTATGCAAACTAGTCCCTTGATATTAAGAGACGTAAATGCTAACATGAACTGGTCTCATATTTCAAGGCCTTGCTCGTTCCTCTTATCCTGTAAAGTATTGGATATGGTCTGGAAACAGATAATACGAACAGGTGGAGATGTTGCTGACATTCTGTAAGTAATGAATAGTAATTACAAGTGGAAAATGTACTGTATACTTTTTATATACTGTCACTTTCCATTGTTGTCATTGATTTGCACAGCATGGATTTCTGAATGCCAAGATGCTTACTACTTCTTAAACCACTACTAAATGTCCCTGTGATACTGATCAGGCACAACACCTGTTTTCTTGAAATATCATTAATTTAGAACTGCCTACATGACTGACACCTAACGAGTAAAAACCAAGGCTTCAAAGTGACTAAAGACAAAACAATGACTATTATTAATACTTTGGCATTTGTAAGCCAAGTCTGGGTGGAAAATATATTTTGTATATTTTTTCCAAAGTCCATTTAGTAGCAAAAGTTACATTCTTCAAGACAAGTTTTTTATTTCTTACCTTACTGTATGTAGAATCCCTTGGGACATCACAAAACCATTTCTTCAGACTAGATTTTATGCATGAACATGGGATCTGAGTAGTATTTTCCTTGTTTTTATTCCTTTCCCACTGTGTGACATTGTATCTTCCACAGCATTCCATCTAGAATAGAAATCCTGTAATTTGGTAACTCCAACACCTATGGACTGTCACACAGAGGAATTTTCACCCCAAAGAGTGCTAGCTATTTGATTTAGTTGATTAAATTAGCTAGATAGTTTCCCTCTGTATTCAGCAGAGAGAGGTTTCTGCAGGGGATGATTCACCCTTTGTATGTATCATTTTCCGTGATATGCACTGGATAGTACAGATTTAAGAACAACATGATCTTAAAATATTCTTTTGAAAGGAACTTCCTTTTAGACTCTAAATTGTTCTAGAACACATGTATATAGAAAAAAGAAAAAATTAAAAGTCCAGATTAAAACAAAACATTTTGACTGTCACCCTTAACCTTCCAAAGTAATTTCAGTGTAGAAATTTTGCGTAAGCAGTAAGCTATATTAAAGATATGCTCACTGTGAAGTACAACAAAAAGAAGAAAGAAAACTATACATTATTGGAAACAACATAACGTTGTTCCAATAACAATACAAAACATAACATATTCGTTTCATAATGAATGCAGTAAATGGGGACAGATTTTATAAAATATATTTTAATAAATAAAAATAAAAACACAGACACTCTGTTTTACTCTGATCTAGAAACTTAAATAAGGACCAGATTTTGAAAATTTCTGTTTATTCCTTTGTCACTTCTAATGTCATATTTGCAAAAATTCTCTGCTCTTAGCAAAAGATCTACAGAAAATCTCCCTATTTCAACTTATGTTTTAGCAGCAATTGATTTCTTGTGAACACATAGCTCAAACTTGAAGCACAAAGCAAATACTGTGCCCTATTCAAATGGACTATCAGCAAGCTCTCCCCAATAATCTGTTTCAAAACCAGTAACACAAAACCAAACCAAACCATCAAACAGCCTAGAGAATGGAATTCTTGTCATGTAGGAAATTCCAACAGTTTTTCATTCTCAATCAGGATGAAACTTCAGAAATGCTTGAATTGTTTTGTGGGTTGAAAAGTCTGCCATATTTTAGCTCAGAGATGCTAAATAAAAGCATCTCATTTTCATGTTTTGAAGAGTCAATCCAAGATATACTGCTTCTCAATTTTGAAAAATTAGATAACTTAGCCAAAACTGTCCTTTCTCTGTAAAAACATTCAATTTCAACAACTCTGTAAGTTCAGTTAAAAAAATCACCAGCTTTAAGCAGTACATTAAATATTACCAAAAATATATAAAAATATAGTTCTTCTCTAGTACTATTCATGATCTTAGGCTTTTTATTTTTCTCATGGCAGATGCCAGTGATGTTGTAAAGAGCTGGAAGCATGCAACACAAGACTTGGGGACGGCAGGGTTTCATTCAAAAGTGTGATTACAGTTCACTTTGGCAGATTTGGTATTTTATCTGGCTTACAGCAAAATATCCACAAGACTTTGAGATCTGCCACAACTTAAACATGCCCACCAGGGTAGGTGGTGGGTAGGTAGCTTTTCTGAAATCTGTGCTCCCACAACAGTTCAATAAAACTGAGCTCAAGAATACCAGCACATAGTCTAGCCTCACCATTGACATAATGAGGTCACCATTAATCACTAGAGAAATCATGAACGCAATGAGAGAAGACTGGATTTTCAAAGAACAGATTTTAAATATACATTATAAATGCATTTGTAATCTTCAGCCTAGACATACATGCTTTGTGAGTTATCTGGAATCATAAATTATCTTCAACGTTTGTCAAGAACTACATAACTCACCTCTGCAAGAAGTCATATTAAGGAACTCACAGCTGGTCTATAGAAGCATATTAAACCAAATTAAACTGTTAAGCGGTAGTGTTTGTAATTAAAAGCTCATGAAGCAGAATTAATTTGGAAGGTGGATAACAGGCCACTGGTCAAAAACATTGCTAACAACTTCCAAAATAATTGATCCCATACAAATGCTTTAAAGGACTTTTCTGAGAAAGGAAACAAATTACACGCTGCCAGGCCACAAAAATTATTATGATTAATAATTAAGTATATGCGATGAAAGTATTGATTTGCAAGCTCATTTGAGGCTTTAAGCATTATTTCTGGGAGAGTCTCAGTGGAATACCTATTCAAATGCTCTCACAGTAGGAGCTCTGCTTTGACCTCACAGCATCCCTGCTTGTCCATGGTTCAGGTCAGTCTTGAGACCTAAGCAGACCAAGTGTTTTATGATATTTAGCACTGTCGAAGATATTAGGAAACCCATCATTTTTTTCAGTGGCAGTAGACTTCAGTGACCAGAACTGTCTGCTCCTTTATACATTGACAAGTCCTTTAAAAGCCTAACCTCATCCATAATAATCCACATAAGAGCAAGGAATCTGCACACCCACATCAGATATTAGCAGCGGATCTTGACAAATTAATCCTTTACTAAAGGAGTTGTTTTTTTAAAGTAAGTTCTGATTGATATAAGCATTTTTTGGTTGATGCAGTATTTTTGGTGGTGATATTTTGTGGGTTTTTTTCCTTACATTGTGCTGCACAGCATTCAGAATGATCCACACGGGTTCCTGCTCAGCCAGACTCTCGTTCCCATATTCAGAAATAACTTCATCAATTCTGTTGTTCCATTGATTGTGGACCTGTTCATAAATATTTATAGCATTTGGTATATGCATATTGATAAGAGCATGGATGGATAGTACAATCCTTGATCTTTTATTGATATTCAGGTTTCTTAAAGGTTTACTTGCAAGCAGCAGCATTCTAATCAATTTGCCAAATATGATCGAAGACATGTCATAGCAATTGCACTAATGGGAAAGTTGAAAGCAAAAGGGGAAGATAAATGAAGTGACCTAAATCACATACATAGCACAGGCATACACAAGGTGATTAGCCCAAGTGGAGCCAGAAGAGCCAGGAAACATAGCTGAGATGCACCTGATCGGATGTGAAATACTAAATCCTACCTCTCATACTTATTTTTAATAAGCACAGCACCATGTAATAATAAGCACAAAACCAAAATTGATTCTACACCTAATGTGATACAAACTTGTGTAAGGACCATACAATTTGACCAGGACATGTCTTGCTTCGGGCTAGGGGAGTTAGCAGCTCATGTTGGCCCTGGATAAGGCATCTTTGCAGAGACTGTTAAAATACACCTTCAAGAGTAATTAAAGTGGACAAACTGATCACAAAGAGTGTGATTATAGAGAGTGTAGCAGGGAATACATGCAGAGGAGAAGTCCCAGGCCACTGAAAGGTTTCATTACAAAACAAGAAAAAAATGAGGCTGCTCCAACTCATTCCCCTTGCTACAGCCATCCTAAAAACAAAATTCAAAAAGCTTGCACAGTGAATGATGATGTTACCATCATTTATTATACTTCAGCAACACCTAATTACAGTTGAGATCAAGTGCAATTACAGTTGATATAAAATAAATTTAACTGCAATCTTTCAACCAATTTTCCTAGCACAAATAGCTGACTCCAGAATGCCTCATTCCTGACAGTTCAAATCTTTCAATATGTAAAATCATCATATAAAACAGGGAGGACTCCATCATTATAAATTAGCATTTAATGAAGAAATCTTGATGATACAGATTCACTTTGATGGCATAAAACTAATTTATTTGTGGTGTACTCTGCCTGAGTAGCAGCAGGATTTGGAGAACTGTATGAACCTTATGAGACCAGTGTCATGGGAAGTTTTCTCAAACCATAAATTTTGGAATTATGGGATAGGAAACCATGCTGAATTCCTCAAATTAAGTTTTCCACATCTGCTATGCCTGGTCAACATGTAGAATACTTAAGCTCAAACAAATGGTGATACAGCATACAGTGAGAACGGACTACTAGAATTTTTTTTAATTAATTGCAAGAAACTATTTTGAAATTATCAGCAGTCTCACATGACTTATTTACATACCTCTTCTTTCTTCAGGAATACCAGCATCCATATTGCCATCTGGGTAACAAACACCAGGATCTGAAAACTCATGTACTGGAAAAAAACCCCAAATGATGGGGTTATGTATAAACATAATACTGAACAAGTGAGCAATACAATAAAAAATTGGAGAAGCTCATATATAATCCTTCATGACTTTTATTTAGAGTCATTCCAACAAAAATAAGAAATATTTTTTCCTGGAAACCCTCGGAAAGTGACATCATAGTCTAAGAGGCAGGCTTCAGGCAA
Organism: Phoenicopterus ruber ruber; assembly: GCA_009819775.1. NCBI lineage: Eukaryota > Metazoa > Chordata > Aves > Phoenicopteriformes > Phoenicopteridae > Phoenicopterus > Phoenicopterus ruber. The sequence continues at coordinate 47,759,669 of CM020215.1, forward strand.
GGCACAACTCACTGTTTTGGCCTTAAAGACAAAGCCATAACTTTCTCAGAAGTGAAGAACAAAAGCTGTTGTTAAGCAGCTGTGCTCCACTGAAGAACTCTTATTTCATTATTTCCTGTTTGAATTATAATGGTACCTAAGTCTCTCACCTAGTCAAGGGCTCCTTTGAGCTATAAGATGCATAAACAAAACAAAAAGATAGTTGATTTTGTTCATTTTCAGTAAGACCAAATTTTCACCTACAGTATCTAGATATTGTGATATTAGATACTTCCATGGAAGTTGGAAATGAGACACTTTTTTCTCTTTCATCATCTAATAAATTGTGAGGCAATCACTACATGCCTAGGGCAATAGCAGGAAGGAAGAAGCAGTAAGATTCCTGGTTATAGCACCTGGGCCCCTCTCCTTGCTGTGCCAGTTATTTGTAGTGCTTAACAAATGAATCAGCAGAACAGTTCTCTCCTTCAGCCTTCACATAGTCTAAAACAGATCACTGAAAAAGGGTGACAATAAACAAAAAACAAGGGAAAAGTGTCATCAAAGTGATCATAAGAATGTACAGTTACAGTATAATTTTTCAGAAATCAAAGTGTTCTTCCCTTAAAAAGCAGGAATTGTATATAAATACGGAGTATCCAGGTAGGTCTACATAGGTAACAACTTTTTAATCATACTCTCCGTCTCAATATTGTAGCCATACTGTAGCTATTTGTGCCTTCAACTTGCAATATCTTAGGGCAGGCTTTTCTTTATTTCTTCAGCACATACTAAGCATGTGAGCACATACTGCATAATTTCAAGACTAAATTAATTTTAAAACCTCTAAGTTGATAAACACAATGGTTAAAATCTTTGCTGCATCAAACTGCAAGTGTTTTGTCATTGAAAACATTCATGAATATGGATGGATCTTCAGTTTTGTTCAGATTTCACTTGAGCCAGGACTTTAAAAGTATCTTTATGTCAGCAGATTTGTTAAGCACTGTATGTGGAAATCAACATCAAGACAGGATCACAGTTTTCATCCACACAAAACTCCCTTTCATTTTACGAGAAGTGGAGTCTGATTTACACTTACTGTTACTAGTAGACATTTGATTTCTTTAAGACTTCCAAGAACTCCCACGGCTGATGTAAAAGTAATAACAGATCCAATTCCAAGTAACATACAAGAAATATATGCCACTAGCTGGTTCTCACCTGAAGAAACTGTAACACAGTGCATTCATACTGTTACTTCTCTGGTTTTTTTGAGACTTCCACTTACAAAGCTTATTCCACAAAAACAATTAAACCTTTGCAATGTCATTACTGAAAGGACGGAAATAGTAGAATGATAAAGGGGTATTATTATTATTATTATTATTACTTATGCTATCTACAGTCACAGAAAGAAAAAGGTAGTATTTTCATAAATTCAAAGGATGGTAACAACATACGAGATGTAAACAGAACATACTCAATTGAACAATATGAACCACTCAAGATGAAATCAAAGAACAATTAAAAGTTTACAGACTTTTTCTGTTTGCCAAAAATTAGTAGCACATGTACAAATCCTATGCAGACATAGATATAGTTCTCATTAAATCCAGACTCAGATTCAATGCTATCCTCCCTCTTTGTGACTGGCGACTTTCCCCTTTTGGCTTTGTCCTGGTTTAGGCCAGGATGGAGCTAGTTTTGTTTTCAGCAGCTCCTGTGTTTTGGCTTTAGTGTGAGAAGAACGGTGATAGCACACTGATGCTGTTGGTTGCTGCTGAACCACCAAGGACATTTTGCTGTTTTCCAGGTTCTGCTAACGTGCAGATGCAAAACTTGGGAGGGGTAGAGACAGGATAGTTGATCCAAACTGGCCAAAGAGAGTATTCCATACCATAGACGTCATGCCCGATATAAGTGAGGGTCGGTCAGTGGGCCACTAGTTTTTTAGGCTTTTGAGGCTTTTAGACCCTTAACTTGCCCTAATCATTAAGCTTCCCTTCGGGTTGCTTTTTGTTTCTCTATTTTTCCTTTTTGTTTTTCGCTCGTTTGGCTGTTTGTTCCCTTGCCTGCTTTCCCTGGAACTTGCTGTTCTGGGATACCTGGGGGGGGATACCCCTGCTCCCTGCCTGCTGCTCGGGACGGGCTGTATCAGTTGTCGGGGGGTGAGAAATTGTGTATCGTTTGCTTTATATATTCTATTATCCTTATATATATTATTATTATCATTATTAATATATTTTTATATTTTTCCTTTGCTGTCCTGGTGAGCTGTTTTTATCTCAACCCACGAGTTTTCCTTTCTCTCCAATTCTCCTCCCCACCCCAGCAGGGGGGGCGGGGAGTGAGCGAGCGGCTGCGTGGTATTGGGTTACAATTTGGGGTTAAACCATGACATGCTTTAACCATTTTTGCATAGCTATGGAAAGTAGCAGGGGTTTTCATTGCTTCCATCTCAAATGCCTCATCCCAGAATTACTGTATTGGATGGTTCCCATCCCACCAGTTGGGAACTGATGCTCCTTGGCATAGCCAAGGCAGACGACTCTTTAGGAGCACAGCTGTTGTTATGTGACCCGAAACTTACTTCTCCGTGAAACAATTCGATAGACACTCTGGGAAAAGGAATACCTATATGGAGAGGCCCAAGATCCAACTTGTGTTCATTCCACCCAAATATCCACCTAAAAGATCTACAATCTTGTCAAATGGAGGCCAAATGCAGTCTAGTGAATTATATAAAGAAAAGATGGATAGAGCTGATTTATATGTCAGTGATTCATCTACAAACTGTACACCAAGAGAAATAAATTATAAATTATAATCATATATAAATTGTAGATATGCTGATATATATTTTCCCCTTTTTTGATAATCATACCGTCTAATGATGGAAAATATACACAACAGAAAAAATAACTTATGCATTTCAATCCAATACTGCCACCTTGTGAAAAAAAAAAATTCTATCCCTGTTTCTGTTGATTTATCTTGCAATCATTTGAAACAAAAGAAAAATTCTATTTATACTTACATAACACACTGAATAAATTGTTTCTGTCAAATAAAAGCCACAGGCCAAATGTCAAAAGCATAAGACCCAGAGCCTGGAAAAAAAGCAGGATTATTGTTTTAATTCAAAACATTATTTAAAAATTAATTTGAAGCTGCTAGATAAGAAAAAGAAAACAGCATTTTTACCAAGAAAATTCCATTGAAGACATTTAAGTAGTACTTCTGTATTGGTATTTTATCTCTTATTTTCATTCTTCTGTTTTCAGTTTGGAATCACTGCTGAAAAGATAATCATATACTCAATTCACTATGAAACAGATATAACTAAGCCTATCAATTACAATGGGATTTATTGTCTTCAGATAATGTTTTATAAATTTAAACAGTCACCTGATACATTGAACAAAAAAATAGTAGCAACAGCAACTCTCTGATGTAAGACTTATTTTTTATATATCATTATTATTATTATCATTATTGGATACCATATCTTATAGGCCTGCCAAGGTTTTTGCACAGATGGAAACTCATACTTTTGTCCCCCACCTCATGTTCCCTTTCCCCTGTCTTGCCTCTTCTGTAAACACACTCCAGCATTTTGGTCTGCCTGGCTTTGCGGGACAAGCTGAGAGGAGTCCAAGGGCAGCAGTGGTAGAAGACGGTTTCTGCAACGGCTGCCGACTGCAGCCGTCCTACACTTCTCGTGTAAAGCAGGCAGGCACACAAACACGCACAGATGCGTGAACATAACCATAGCCATACTCTTCAGAAAGTATTTTCTAATGCAAAGGGACATGTTTGAAATGAACTGTTCTTGTCTTTTGTCAGAACTACTACAAGATTGAATACAATAAGAAGTTACGTCTTCTGTTATTTGTAAAACAAAAAAAAAAAGACAAAGATGAAGCTTCTGTGGTCAAAAAATATCTTGCGTTAACAACTTATTTTACATACAAAACATATGCTACATATGTATCAAATTTGTTGATTGGAAGAAAAGATTCAGCAAACACAAGCTTTGTCTGCCCTGTCAAGATCCTCACTGCCTGCATTATAAAACTTCAGTTGCTGAATTGCAGCATGAAGAAAGCTATAAGCTGCTCAAACCAGCTCCGCAGTGGATTTGGGTCAATAATGCACCGTGTAACCTTATGGACTGTATTAGATAACTGGTTTTGCACTTTCCCTGAAGAAGATTCACTATTTTTAAGAGTTATTAAACTTCATCAGAATTTTCGAAACCGGAATGTATTAAAACATCGGTGCAATGCATTGTTCCAGTAAAAAACTCTGAACAGTTACATATTTCACTTGAAAACTGGCATCTGCAATAGTTCTGTTGCAATAACTATGTGGTTTCAAAGCTTTATTTTCAGCCATTTTAGTAATAATAATAATAACAACAATTCAGTTTATCTTATTTATCTGAAAAATAGAAATAGTATTTTTATAAAATGAGGTACATTTTACATTACATTGTTACTTCACAAGAAAATCCTTACCAGCTCTAAATATTTCTGTCCTACCTTAAAGAGCACAGTCTGATAATGATGTTTCTTCGAAGACCAACTTAACCACATCCTTACAACACAGAAGGTTTGTTCTGTTGATCGGCCCCGACTTCCTGGTTACAGGTGACAGGCCTACAGAAACGTCTTCTTTATTGGCAAAGTTGTTTGCTAAACGCATGACACGGTGCCCGTGGTCTTCGGTCGCCATGATCACAGCGTCACTCGCGTTACAAAACAAGTATCAGGTGCACATTCAACGCAGCGCTTGAAGACGACCACGCGGAAAAGTTCACGGGTTACGTGATTCTGTAAAGTGCGAGACATCGCAGGGTGGATTTCAAATGGATGAGTTTCCATTGGTTTAAGATTTAAATGTCTTACTCATCTGTAACAGTGGTGAGAAAATGGTAAATGGTGGCCCTTGGGTTCCGTATTTTGTGGTAACATCCGTTAAGTCTTTCAGAAAGGTACTCAGTTTATTTTAAATATTTATTCTGAACGCTAAATTCCAGTCCATTACTTAAAATTAAAAAAAAAAAAAAAAAAAGAAAAAAAGAAAAAAAGAAAAGAAATAAAGATTGCGAGGTGTTTCGTCCCTTCCGAGAGGCGCCGCCACCCGCCCCACCGGGCGCGAAAAGCCAAGTGCTCGCGAAGTTTGGATCCTCCCGCTTGCCTTCCGAGCCGCTGTTTCCCGTTGCCGTGGTGACGCTCCCGCTTTAACAGCGCGGTGGCGGGGCTCTCGCCGTTCCCGCGGAGGGCCTGACCGGGGGCAGTTGAGGACTGCGGGATTTCAGGGCAGAGGGGCGGTCGGTGTCGGGAGGCGGCCAGGAAGGCGGGGGCTCCGGGAGGACCTTGGCTGAACGAGAAGTGAGTAGCTACACGGAGCAGACCGCGGAGACCCGAGGGCTATGGGTGCCCTGAGGGGCGGACTACAGCTCCCAGTATGCAAAGGGGCGGCTCCGCTGTCCTTCCGGGAAACGGCAGTGGGCGGGCGGCCTCCCCACCGCGATGCCTTCTGGGAGATGTAGTTTCTCTCAGCGAGGAACTGCTTCGCGCCTTCACGGCTGAGGTGCGCTCAGCGTGTCCCTTCTCCTGCTCCAGGAGCTGGCGAGGGACGAGGAGCTGCTCGCTGCCTCTGACGGAGCGGGTCTGGGCTGCCTCCCCTGTCCCCTAATTGGGGCTAGGGCTGAGGAGAGGGGTACGGGTTGCAGAGGGAGGGAGGGAGGGAGGGAGGGAGGGGGGGAGGGATGGCGAGGGACCCCTTCCCCTCCTGCCTGGATCCACCTACAAGTCTTGTACTTCTGTGGGTTAGGCCCTTTCTCACTGCTTTCTCTGTACCATTGCAACTTCATCGAGTGCTTTCTGGATTCTTAGTCTTATTTTGTAATTGTCAATATGTATTTATTGTTTGAAGCTCTTTTTTTTTTCTTTGCAGCTATTGTGGCTGGAAAAAAACCCTTGTGAGGCTTAGGTCGTAGCACTGATACTGTCCACAAGGAATAGAGAGCAGGCAGAGGTTTTTAATATTCAAATTTGGTAACACTTGCAAAATTTAGAGGGATAGACTGAGGGGGGATTCTCTTACCACAAACTAACGTTTTTCTTATTTTTTATTTGTTGGTATGGAGTGAGGTGTTCAGAACAAACTTCTGCTGTTCCTTTTCATGTTTTAAGCCAACTGTTCAATACATCTGAATAAACTTATGCTAAATGAGCACCCTCTTTATTTTGGTTCATGCAGTGCTGAATGTTAATATTTTCTTTGTGTAGCTTTGAAAGCAGATAAGACGCTGTGGAAAGTAGAATGTCAGAAGATACTGAAGGAATTGAAAAAGAAATAGAAATTGAATTAAGCAGAATCAGTGTTTCTTCCTTTCAAGCAGATGATCCTGACACTGAGGTATCAGATGAAGCTTTGAGTGACAGTGAGACGGTAAGTGTTCAATGGGCTAAAACTGCTTTGATTTCTGCTTGAGAGTAGTATGGGCATTGGAAAGCCTATTTGATGAATAAACTTTTTCCTGATATACCTAACCTGAGGATTTCTTCTGAAAAGCAGTCTCAGTAGTGTTGCTTCACGAAAAATGTAAGCTCCAATGGTGACAAGACAATAAAAGAGATGAATATCAGCATTCTGCTTAAGTGAGAAAATCAGACTCATAGATAATGATTTGTTTTAGAATCCTCTGAAGCTGGAAGGTTTTATTAAGGCTATTGTGGTAGATTAAATCTGGATGAATAAGCCAATTATTCTTCATTTAATTCTGTATTTAAATCTTACAAGAGACTGTCTTATGTTTGAAGACTTCCTGATACTAATTTCATAGAAATTGGTGCTTCCTCTTTTTTGGATGACTTCTTATTTTGGGGAAAGATTTTCCTCTGAAATCCAATCAGTTATTTGGGTCCTTTTCAGTTATTTTACTCTTTCAGATCCGTAGCAAATGAATTGGTCTATAGGATATTAGGGTAGATGATATTGGTCATATGTGACCATAAATCATACATTTGATATGATAGAAAGATAGGCAAAGGCATCAGTGGTAATTATTTATGCACTCACATGCTGAATGCCAGCAATGTTTACCGTGATTTACACAGCTGAGAGAAGGCAGTCCATTTTCCCAAATCCTTGCAGTAAAAGACAGCATTTGAATAGAAAGTATCTGTGTAGTAAAGAAAGTTGAAGCATCTGATTTACATGCATACTTTAAACATTAGTAAATTTAAAATTATTTTAATTTTGAAAGAGTCTGAACATTTTTAAGAAAAAGATCCTTTGCATCATAGGTATTCCTTAATTTTTGTCTTAACCTTTGTCTTAATTTCTTGGTCCAACACAATTATAACGAAAATGTTAATTGAAACATGTTTCTGAAGATAATGGAAAATAAGTTACTAAAATGTGTTCCAATCAAAATTTAATTAGAATGTAATTAAACATGAGAATTATTAATTGTTCAGTGAGTGATAAGACAATAGGAAGAGTGTAGGAATTGGGAACAATTTTGGTAGCAATTGCTACTAAATCTCCATCAATGCTTTATAGGTGAAGTCAAAGTGAATCTTTATTCTTGCATGTCAAGTATTTACCTCTGGTCGTGGCTGTGAGATGAAAATGTAGAATTTATGTCAAATGTTATGTTTTTCTAGATTTCAGATGACTTGTCAGAATCGGTTGTCTCCTATTTAAACTTTATAAAGAGCAGAAATCAAGATGCTGAAAAGCTTATACTGCAAGACTTAGAAGATGAAGAAACTACAAGTAAGCAGGGATCACAGTTAAAATATTTAGGCACCTTGTATTGCCAGTGGAAGTTAGACTAACGATCATCAGTAAAACAATGCAAACTTTTAAGTAGCACAAGCAGTGAAACCTATTGCATCAACTTCTGAATGCATGCTGAAAATCTCTACGAATAAAACCACGCAATGCTGTCTTCTAGGATTAACATCTGAGTATGAATTGAATTTTTCTAAAAATTCGTCTGATGCTAAACCATAGATTAAGGCAAGTTGCAGAATCATTCTCTGAAACAGCACCTGGGCCAGACTCTTCATGAGAATCTAAAATGAAGTCACTAGGGGCTGAAGTTAAGAGTTCAGATACAATTGAACCCCATAGGACATATTTAAAGTCTGTCTTTAGAGATATCCAAGCTAGCATTAAATGAAATGACCTTGTAATTGGGAACAGTATTGCTGTGTCAGCTGTGTGGCTGAAGCCAAGCTCGTAGATTGTATGCCAGAGAGCTGGCATTGTCTGTTCCATTCTAGTTTTTCACATCACCTTGGGTTTCACGCTCATTTAGTGCAACGGTCTTTGTGAACAAAAGTTCAATATTGTCTATACATTTTGATATTTGAGGAAGTTTTCTTGTTATCCGTTTTTCGTAATGGACACTTACTTTTTTCATTATTTTTGTAGTTCCTTGTCAGTTTTTGACCTATCTGATATTGGTTCTACTGTGTTTTTCTACACAGAAATTGTTCTGCTGTGTTCTGTGCTGTGGAATTCTCTTTCGTATTTGCTATCACTGGATTCTTACAATATCATTGTGTGTTGCAGTTACACATATTTGCTGCTTTTAATGTAGATGAATAACTTCTATATATATTTGAGTAAAATTTGGGAGGTGGGGGTGGGGTTTAAGAGTTTTAAAGGAAAAAAATGCTTTAGTTTAAAGAAATATAGTAGCTAAGCAGTATAGAGCAGAACTGAGTACTCATAAGGGATTTTCTCTCTGTGTACTAAATGATGTATTTATTTCTTCTTTAGGTAACATTTATGGAGTAGTTTCTTGCCATGCTTCAGATTACTTGGCAGAGTTGGCTTCTGAATATAATGAAGATCCAGAACAATTTACAAAAAGGGTATTCTCTATTTAAACAATATTTATAGTGAACAAAATTCTATTAAGTAATCTAGATAACTTACACTTGCTTTGCTGGCCTCCTAAGGAGTTCAGTTTTGTTTCTGTCAGACTATCCATAAGGTATCAAGATGAGTTTGTATAGGCCGTTCTTTAGAACTGGGACATCAGCTGTAATACACCATGTCTATAAGTTTTAAAATATGGAATAAATTCTCTGTATCAGTAGTTGAGATGCGATTTGATTGAATAACTTGCTGAAGTTCTTAGAAAAACATAAACCTGTATTTAATTTAATCACTTTTAATTTGTTGCCTGGTTTTAATTAGCGAGCACTTTTGCAAACATGATTTTTTGTTCTCAGAAGACCATTGTTTAGAACAGCACAATTACTTTATGTGACTTCAGCTGCATTACAAATATTAATATATGCCCCAAGCATGTGATGAACAGATGATAAATGAGTAGGAATAGATTACTTCATGCCAATAAAGAACAATGAAAGAAATATAGCAAACTTTCGTGCCCATAGCATTATTTTCAAATAGACTTCTTAAAAATTTGCTCTGTAACTAGTTCTTCTCCTATATGCATAACAGTACTAATGCATAAATATAGTGCTTAGTTCCACAGAAAGTAAAACAAATTCCAAATGCAAAACATTCATTTTTCCAAGTCAAAATGTAAAATATATTAAAAAAACACATAGAAGTATTATGTATTTTGGGAAATACATTCAATATTTGTTACTCTAGAAAACAATATTTTGACTGATATGTTTGCATTATTCAATGTCTAAGGATTCCAGTCAGTAGTAAGTTTTGTATTATTGTACTTGTCATATGATGAAAAGCTTATCCTTGTTCTGGAAGATGTTTATAATGTTCTGCTTTTAAATTTTGTTTCTTGTTTCTTAATGACAATATTAAACTATATTAGGTACTATTTGAAATTGAAAATGAAGACTTGCAGATTGCTACAACACCTAGTTATAATACTCAGCCCACCAGTGATGAAGTGGTCACTGATGACCGTTTTGTTACAGGTAAGCAAACACATTAGTCATTTGGTTGAGTTGATCTTTAGCGTCATATCGCTATTTCCTGCTTTTCTTTTTTCATGAGTATCGTAACATTCTTTGTAAAGAATTACACATGAATGTATGTGAGCAAATGCCTATGCTTTTATCTCATTTCAGGATCACAAAATTATCCTAGTCTTTAATGTCTTGATAGAAATTTGTTTCAAAAAATGCTACCCAAAAATGATGTAAATAATTATGAATACAAATGGAAGACAGATTGGAGGCACTAAGCAGGTTGTGCTTTGGCCACAGCTTCTTTTATTCTTTTAAAGTCACATTAGCTGGGAATGTTTCCCTTCACTGTGGCCTTTGCATGTTTTGGGGTGGAGTGGATCAGAGTGCATCTGATAGCCACAGAAGACATTCATCCTGAAACCAAAGTGTAATCCTGAAATATACATTGATAGAATAAGCATGATTGTAGCAGGGTCAGTAAGCGTGTGTCATGATAATAAGACATCTCTGATAGAAAAGACTCGCGTTGTAGTTCTGATTTCCTTGGGGATATATATTGCTGGCTATATCAGCACAGAATCCTTTTCTTGTTAATACTTTAAGGCTGTTTAATGTCCCCCAATGCTTATTAGGAAATTAAATAAAAGATTTGCTTGGTTGATTACAAATTCGTAGCTGATGTTGAAATGAGCATGAGCCTTACTCATCGTGAAGTAGAAGAAAAGTGTAGACAAGAATTGGAGCAGTGGGAGAAAAGACAAAAGGAGCTTGAAGGTGAGAAGAGAAAAAAGTGGAAAGCTGAGAGGGAAGCACAGGAAAAACAGAATGAAGAGCAACACGCAAGAAGGGTGCAGCGTCTGGAGGAATTTGAGGCTGAAAGAATAAAGTTAGAGCTTCTTCATAAGGTAATAATTATATTGAAGCCAATCTGTTCCCATCTAGACTGTCTGAATTCAAGATCTAATGTGAAAAAGAGATTACTATCCCAAACTGTATGACTGTCCTAAACTCTGTCTACTTGTGATACCAAAGTGAGATGTAAGACATATTTAAGTACTATCCATTGGGTTTTATGCGTTTACTGCTTTGATCAACAGTGAATGAATTTGCTATGCTAAATGTTAAATTATTCTTTAGGCTCTGCCCTTACTAATTTTTTATATTATGACACCAGCTGAAGTACCAGAAATGAGAGTTGTGCTAAATTAATCACAAATAAAAAATGGTCACTGTGCCTTAATAGAGAATACTTACTTACTTTAGACCTCCCACCGCAATTTTCCAGTTAGATGAAAAATCACAGGTGAAGTAATCTGAACCAAAATCATTCAGTTCAGAAATGCCGGTGCTTCATCTGGGTAAAAGTTACAGTACTCCAGTCTTAATCTACTGAGTTATATCACAACAGAACATGACTCCATATGGTGGCTAGACACTCTGAGAATGCAACCAGTCGTGTTTTGCTGTAGTGCATAGTGCATACTGAAGGATAAAATTTGATAACTCTCCACAAAGGAGCATAAGAATGTGAAAAAATGTAACCCTCATACATTATACTTGTGGGGCCACAATATTTTACTATTTAGCCTAAATATTTCTGGTTTGGGAGACTCATTAACACTACATATTCAGTTAACTAATTTGTAGCTTTCTGAAGAGGTGAGCGTCTTGGTTCCATCAAGGTAATTCAAGTTACCAAAATTAAGGAAGGAATTAGTAAGGAAAAAGACCTTTGATCTCTGAAAGCCAGTTCAGTGTCTGAGATAGCTCGCTTTTCGACAGGCCACAAAATTGATCAGGCTTCCTCTGCTCTTTGATGTCATAAATCGTTTTTGGATGTAGAATGGCTTTCTTCCTCTAGAAAAGGTGGGGCATGTTCCCATTTGGACACTTTGGTAGTGCTGTTGCTAGCACACTCTTTGTGGAGGTGAGAGATGGAGACTAATTTCCCCCATTACAGAAGGATCTAGACTTCTAGTCTTCTATTATCTGAACAGCATGCTTCTGAACATGCATGAAAAGCAGTGCTTGGGCACCTGGGAGACTGTCCAAGTTGGAAGAGCTAGTTTGTTTATGTTGGTTCCTTCATATACTGCTGTGAATTTAATCTGACTGATACTGATTTATCCTGGTTCCACCAGGAGTTAGGTGTTCTGGATCAGCCTCTGTTTTTTAGGTACTTACTATCTGCTAATTTTCAGTCAGATGTAATTCCAGATCATTTGGATTTTTTTGTCTGATGATTGAGAATATGTTGTGGGAGGGGGGAAATGCTATTTATTTGCAAATAGTGAGAAAATAGACTTGAACTTTCATTTCCCCTTGAGAAACAATTTCAGTGAAAAAAATTTCTTTAACTTCATTGAACAAAATTCCTGTATACAGCTTATACAAGCTATAAAAGCTTATACAATTATCAGTAGCATACCAGTGCAATTAAAGGGGGACTGTTCATCCTACTTTCAGAGCTTTTTTTTCTGTTATGTTGCTATTATCTACCTGTAGTTTGAATCTTGGTTTGAGAAGTATAGTTTTCATCTTCAATAGTAGTACAGAATTTGGAGAGGAAGGTGGCAGTTGTTTGGGTCAGTACCTACATGCTGCTTCTCTGAAGGTATGCATCTGTTAGTACATGACCAAGTCTACATTACCAATGCAAGTGTCCAGCTGTTTATTTTGATCCTCACACAGCTGAGTTTCTCATTTTAATTCAGTCATTCACAAAAGTGGATTGTTGGAAAGTCAAGAAGATGGGGGAGATTGGAGAGAGGGTGTTTTGTGATGTTCCAGGTTTTGTACAATATTAATCTAAGTTAATTTGTTGTGCAGAAACAACAAACTGTGATGGAAGATGAGTTACAGAAAGAAAAGAAAGCTTGGAGAGACAAAATGATGCAACATAAGGTAAGGTTATACAATGAGCTTTTGTCAAAGGACTGTGAGGTTACTATCAAATATTTGAGAATAAATGTTATTCTGGAACAGTGAATACACCAGATTCTGTTTATTAATGATAAACATGTGCCAACACCTGTCCTATTTTAAAAGTAGTTTAAATCTATCCTACTTGTTTTGGCCTAGGAATTGATCGTGAAGCTACAGTTGCAAACGGAAGAGTTAAAAAAGGCTTTGGAAGAGCAGAAAGCAAAAGAAAGACAACACCTGGCAGAACAACGGAATGCAGCAGCTGTGAAAATCCAAGCTAGATTTAGATCATTTTTAGTCCATAAAAAATATGCTCCCATCTTAAAAGAATGGAAAGATGAAATAGAAAAGAAGCAGAAAATTCTAGAAGAAATAGAGAGAGAAATGAAAGAAAAAGAGGAAAAAATGAAGAGGCGAATGGAAGAAAGGAGGCAAAAGAAAGAAGAGGAAAAAAAGAGACAAGAAGAACTTGAGAGACAGGACTATTTGGAACAGATGAGGAGGTGTGAGGAATATGAGAAAAAGAAAGAAAGCCTGAGACTTGAAAGAGAAAAACAGCTGCAAATAAGAAGAGAAGAACAGAGAAAACTAGGAGAAAAAAGAGCAAAAACTGTGATGAGTGAAAGTGGAGAAAACAACAAAGAAAACATGAAAAAGGATAAGCAGACAGAAAATACAAAAGTAATAAGAGAGCAGAAGAAGGAACTAAATAAACAAGTAGTGGAACAGAAAAAAAAACAGACTGAAATGATGGATGAAACAAATAATTGGATGATTCCAGCAGAAAGAAATTTGACACCAACACCAAATAAGCTAGGCTCTGAGAAGAAGGAACACTCTTCTCAAATAAAAAATGAGAACATATACATGAATTCAGGAACACATGTAGAAGAAAATTACTCACAAACTAGAGATCTTAATAAAGCTTCAAATAGTCATACTTCAAATGATGAATCTATTAATTTTGGAGCTAATGACATAGTAGAAAACAAGTCAAACAGTATATGCAGCAGTCCACCAAATGTCCAGCCAAGTGCTAGTAACAGAGAAATCAAAGATCAATTTTCTCAGTCTGAAACAATGAAGAAAACTGTGTTTCTAATGGAAAATGCTAATAAGGAAGTCAGAGAGTCCTGGGAAAGAATTCAGGATGTAGCTGAGTGTTCCAGTAGACTAATTCTTCCTGATGATATTGAAAAGAAGAGAATAAACTGGATGAACACATGTAAATCTTGGTCTAAAATATATGAAGAAAACCAAAGAAAGCAAGCAACTATAAAAAAACGACCACGGAAAAGTTCAGTTAGCAAGATGCCTCCATTAAGTACACAAAAGATAATTCATAGTGGCCCTTGGAGTACTCTGCAGCAGGTAACTATACAGCAGATTTAGAATGAAATGGGAAGCCATAACATCACTTTTTCTTTTGTTTGTTTGTTGGTTTGGTTTGTTGGGGGTTTTTTGTTTGGTTGGCGTTTGTTTTTGTTTTTGTTTTTTTTAACTTGCTATGTCAGCAGAATGCTGTTTTGGCCGAGGAGGAGATTATCATTGAGCAGGATATTGATCTCAGTGAGAGTTCCTCTGCACAAATGCAGAATAAGGGCAATAAGAATGACTTTTGAATTCCTGTGAGGATTGTGGAGCAGACTGGTGTGGTATTAGTCTTCACATGATAGCATCTTAAGCCTGTAAAAGGCAGGAGCTCCTAGCTCCTATTTTCTGCTAAATTAACATGGCTTTGCCTTTGTATGAGGTTCCACGTTTCAGCTGTTGCTTATGTAGACCCTTCAGAGTTTTGAGAAGACTACTCTCTTCCAGAAGCAAGACATTGCTGATTAGCTTATAGATGGTGTTTTGCCATAAAGAACATCTCTTGGTTCCCAGCACTTACTTATCTTAACGCTTAATAACTTATCATCACTGTATGCTTGCTCTGTGCTCTCGTCTTGGTATCCACTCTGAGATGACATACTAGACTACATACCCTTTTAGTCTGAACTATTTTTGTCTGTTCTTGCACGCTCACTGGTTATTTATGATAGTGTGATGGGAAACAATTGACGCTATTAGTTTCTTTGCTTAGTGTTAATCTTCCATGCATTCAAATGCAATGTCATTAGCAAAGCATTGGTTTTATTTAAGGTGGATATTAAAATTAAACAGATTGCTTTCATAATAACTTCTCCCATTTAACAGATCAAACCCATCATTGCCATCCTTTTCTATATGAAAGGGTTAACATTAGTTGCTTGCATTTTCTAAAGTGTTAGTAGAATGTAGTTTTGGTCTCCTTTTCTTTTTAAAGAAAATAACCATAACGTGACATTGTACAATGAATGTTCAATATACAAACAATTAATTTTATTTATCAATAAATGCATGTAGGTCACAACACTTACACTCGAAGATTTGCCAGCTTGTAGCCTCTCAACGTTATCTGAGTGTTCAAATCTTCAAGTTTTGACTCTGAAGCGCTGTGGACTAGTTGCACTGGAAGGACTAAGTAGCTGCAAAGACCTAAAGTATATCAATGTGGAGGTACCAAGCATATTTGAATCTTTATTATAAACCAGGGAGAACTGCCAGTTTTGCTGCTTAACTGGTTGTGCAGTTGCATCTAACTGAATATATAACTTGTAGTGCCTTAAGAGCATAGGAATATCACAAATGTGAACGAAGTTATACCATCAGATTTGCGTTGCATATAACAATTTGCATTGTACTAAAGCAACATCCTGCAAATGAAGCAAGCTATACTAAGAAAAGTGCAGTATCAGTCTAGGATTAGCGTTAGTATGGCACAGTGATAGGTCTTCGTTACCTCAGTCTCTGATTCATGAGCGGGCAGATGCTGTTCACCGTAGCAGGTGCTCAGCTTAAGCAGGAGTAGGTAAGAGGAAGAGTCCTTTGCAATACGCACCTTGAATATTAGTTAAAATTACTCACATACATGCTCAAGGAACAGTATAGTGAGTTACACTAGAGGCATGATATCTAGGTACTTGCTACTACACAGTGTCTTACATGGCTTTGTAAATTTAATGACTTAAGAAAACATCTTGCTCTGTGATGCATCTTAGTTCCAGAACTTGACAATTTACATGAAACAACTCTGTTCACATTTTTTATTTCATGTGTTTTAACAACATCAATTCACAAGAAAGTTAATATGCCCTTATTATTCATAGAAAACTTGAATGTTTCTGCTTGCCCAGTAACTGATGTTCTTTCCAAAGTATGGGGCTTTTGTTGGTTTTGATTTTTTAAAATTATATTCAGAGAAGAGAGCTGATAATAATTATAGTTAAAGGAGTGTTGTCTATCCACTAATTAGAGCTTTGCAATAAGGCAGGTTGAAATACCTGTGTCCTTTTCTCAGTTTTGTTATCTATTCAGAATGTAATTTCTGGGATTTGATAATTTTGGGTACCTCAAAATACAAGAGCAAAGTATTAGTATAAGGGCATAATATATATCTAAGCTGCCAGTCTTACTAAGAATGGTATTTATATGTGAATTTTTTTAGATCAAATATTGTCTGTTACAGAACAGTTTTGGTTTTGTGGGGTTTTTTATTTATTTTTTTTTTATTTTAAAATATTATGCTTTAAATAATATACAGGATTGCCTCACTGGGATATGTCAGGATAATTTAGTTAAGGAGAAGACTCTTAGGTATACTTTTAGGTATGCTTTATTAATAATTTAATAATTATACATATTGTTAATAATAATACTTTATACTTTCGCTGTGCCAGCTAATGTGGCAGTTGTCTTCCATTCAACCTTAATGAAGAAGCAGCCTCTTTTGTGACAGTTTAAACAGTCCAAGATTGTTTCATGGGTATTTCTCACACAGCTAAAGCGGCTGCTTCTGTTTCCCTTGGACATTCATTCCTACCTGATGTTGCCCCTCATTTCTGTTGATACAAAAGCTAACATTTAAGCCATATCAGTTCTCTGCTTTAACTTACTAGTGCAGCTGAAGGGGCTGTCCAAGGGCAGGAATCAGTGTTACAGCTTCCAAAGGAAACCTGTATGCATCTCTGCCTGTGGCTGAAGGTAGCACCTAAATCTAGTCAGCATGTTAATTCTGGAATAGGAATTAGACTCTTTGACTTAATCAGTTTATTACAACAGCAAGGAATTTAAGTTTTGTTTGTTTGAGCACGTGCAGGTGAAAAACAGAAGAAAACAGCAAGGGCAGCAAATAGTGAAATAAAAATCCAAGGAAGCATTGTTAAAATGGCCTGGAGAGGGGCATGTTAAAGGAGCAAGATGTCTTGGGGGAAGAACATTAGCTGAGAACAGTGTTAATGTTTGTGACCAAAATACCTCTAAATGCAGATTTTCACTGTTACTAAATGTTGTGGTTTAACCCCAGGCAGCAATTAAGTACCACACAGCCACTCGCTCACTCCCCCTGCTCCCCAGTGGGATGGGGAGGAGAATTGGAAAGAAAGGGAAACTTGTAGGTTGAGATAAAGACCGTTTACTAAGACAGCAAGGGGGGGGGGGGGGGGGGGGGGGGGGGGGGCGGATATATTAGTAATGATAATAAAATGATAATAGAATATACAAAATGAATGATGCACAATTTCTTGCTGCCCAATGACTGATACAGCCCGTCCTGAGCAGCAGTTTATGGAGCAAAACCAAGAGCGATCTCAGAACAGCAATTTCCCCAGCAGCGATCTCGGAACTGCAAGTTCCAGAGAGAGAGGGGGAGGGAGAGCATCCAGCCCACTGGCTGACTCCCACTTATATTCTGGGCATGACATCTATGGTATGGAATACTTTCTTTGGCCAGTTTGGGTCAACTATACCGGCTATACCCCTCACAGCTTTTTGCACCTACACGTTAGCAAAACCTGGGAAACTGAAAAAAGTCCTTGATCTCTTAGCAACAGCTCATAACATCAGTGTATTATCAACATTCTTCACATACCAAATCCCATACTAAATCCAAAACACAGTAGCTACTGGGAGGAAAATTAGCTCCATCCCAGCTGAAACTAGGACAGTAAATAGGATTCCAGCAAAGTCATAGCTGTCTTCATTAGAGTCTAGTAAATATGATGGTTTCTATGCAGTTTTTAGTTCAGTCTTCCAGGATTTGGGAAACTAGGAAAGTGTATATGGAAAAGACCACTCTGTCCTTACACTTACACTTCTTACACTCTTCTCCTTACACTTTTTGTTTCAACTTCTGGGCATTTACAGAGCCAGAATGAAGTTCGAGATATATTTTTGTCCTATCCTAGCAGGACATAAAAGGCAGTTTCTATGACTCATCAATTTATTTTCCTAATGGAAAAAATAGAGATGCCCTTACTCCTAGCTAGAAGTTTAGGATAAAAATAAGCAATGATGACAATCTACCATATTTTTACACCTAATTCTGCTATTTCACTTCAGATGCTATTTAATATTCTCATTTTCCTTTATTGCAGGAAAACAACATTCAGATAATTGACTGTGAAAATCTAGAAAATCTCTGTATTCTGATTCTGAATAAGAACCATCTTTCATCAGTTTGTGGCTTAGATGGCTGCATAAATCTCCAAAATCTTGAACTTTCCTACAACAGAATCACTCGAATTGGTAAGAAAATTAATGAAAAATTATTCCAATTTGTATAACAATATTTGTGCTGTTCGTATTCAGAATTATACTTCCTTGGATTTAGGGCCAGTCAGCTACTAAGCCCAAGGAGAATGAGGAAACAGACTTAGAACAGACCGGTATTTTAAAGCATACTCAACTTCACATTTACTTTTAGTATGGCTTAGCTACTGCCATGTATTCCATCTACCAGGTCATATAACTATTGTCAGCCAAAGAGAACTAAAAGTCTTTCAAAAGGGCCCCTAATATTACCTGCACTAACTCAATTGGAATATGTGAGTAGCCTGAGTTCAGTTTATCTATAGAAGCAATTAATATAAAGCCTAGCCTTGCAACTGCAGAGAGTTCTAGTGTGTTCCTGACTGACACAGCAAGTAGTTACACAGAAATCATATTATCTGAGTCTGTGAACCGTGCTAACACTGGACCATGGCCTCTCTTTCTGCTAAAATGCTGCCCATTCTGGCTCCAAACTATTGTTCTATATTTCCCTCCTGCTCTGGCTCTTCATTGCTGCTCATTGCCCCAAAGCTGGAAAAAAGAATGAGTCTAAGGTAAAATCATGCAAATCATTTAGGCACAGCAGGTGTGCCAACCCCTATTATATTTACAAAGGCAGTTTGTTATATTTGTTAGGTCCAACAGTTGGCAGGCAACAGGTGTACCTTTAGAATCATAGAGTCATCGAATTATAGAATTGTTTAGGCTGGAAGAGACCTTTAAGATCATCGAGTCCATCCATTAACCTGTCACTGCCAAGTCCACCACTAAACCATGTCCCTAAGTGCCACATCTACACGTCTTTTAAATAACTTCAGGAATGGTGACTCAATCACTTCCCTGGGCAGCCTTTTCCAGTGCCTGACAACCCTTTCAGTGAAGAAATGTTCCCTAATACCCAATCTAAACCTCCCCAGGTGCAAGTTGAAGCCATTTCCTCTTGTTCTGTTGCCTGTTACTTGGGAGATGAGATTGACACCCATCTCTCTACAACCTCCTTTCAGATAGCTGTGGAGAGCGATAAGGTCTCCCCTCAGCCTCCTTTTCCCCAGGCTAAACAACCCCAGTTCCCTCAGCCGTTCCTCATAGGACTTGTGTTCCAGACCCTTCACCAGCTTCGTTGCCCTTCTCTGGACACGCTCCAGCACGTCCATGTCTTTCTTGTAGTGAGGGGCCCAAAACTGAACACAGTACTCGAGGTGCGGCCTCAGCAGGGCCGAGTACAGGGGGACGATCACTTCCCTAGTCCTGCTGGCCACACTATTTCTGATACAGGCCAGGATGCCGTTGGCCTTCTTGGCCGCCTGGGCACACTGCTGGCTCGTATTCAGCTGGCTGTCAACCAACTTCGCCAGGCAGCTTTCCAGCCACTCCCCTCCAAGCCTGTAGCGCTGCCTGGGGTTGTTGTGACCCAAGTGCAGGACCCGGCACTTGGCCTTGTTGAATCTCATACAATTGGCCTCGGCCCATCAATCCAGCCTGTACAGATCCCTCTGTAGCATCTTCCTGCCCTCCAGCAGATCAACACTCCCTCCCACCTTGGTGTTGTCTGCAAACTTACTGAGGGTGCACTCGATCCCCTCATCCAGATCATTGATAAAGATATTGAACAGAACTGGCCCCAATGCTGAGCCCTGGGGAACACCACTTGTGACCGGCTGCAAACGGGATTTAACTCCATTCACCACAACTCTTTGGGCCTGGCCATTCAGCCAGTTTTGTACCCAGTGACTGGGCCTGATCAGCATGGATTTATGAAAGGGTTTAGCATACAGTCAACCAGTTAAAATTTACATGCACTCAGACCGCTCAACAGATGCATCAATACATGAAATCCTTCTGCCAGGAGATAGATGTTTTCTGTTGGCCAGCCAGGAATTTTTCATGTAGTGAACAAGTGTTTGCCTCTCTGCCTGTACTGCCACTCAGACTGTAAAGTGCCTAAGGAGTAGATATTGTGTCTCAGCTTCTGGCAAGCCAAAAATACTGCATTGTGAGCCTTGTGTTATGTAGATTTGGTATAGATCTAATCAAGATCCAGAACCTTTTCTACTGACAAAAGGTCAGGAAAGTGTAGTGCAGTGAAAATAACCAACAGCTTTGCTGTGTGTAATTGGAGAAGCCAGTTTTTTGTTTTTAGAATGATGTATGGAGGGAAGACCATTAGTGGTCCCTCAAAAGCAACATTAACAGTTGAGAAAAGGTAGTAGTAATTTGCCAGATCATTACTTGAAAGGGAGCTCTCAAGGCTTGAAAGTAGCAAATTTCCTTCAAGAAGGCAGCACAGCAGGTAGAACAGAACTAGATTTAACAGCCTTCCTATACTCTAGGGACTTGGGGTTTGGTGCACGACATACTGTGAAATTTGTAAAGGCCACCAAAATACAGGTGACTATATAACTTCAGTATTATAGTCTTAACAGAGATGAATCTTCAGAGAATTGTCCATTGAAAAAAAAACTTATGGTCAAGAAAAAAAGTACATGTGATGAAGTAATTAGTTTTGTATAAATTGAAACATGAAATTTGAAAAGGTGACTTTCTAGTTGTATTCTTAGTCTGTGCTAGATCTAAAGATGTTGCTTGGAAAGGCTGCAGAGCTAGGAATGGAAAGGAGATAAAGACATTTTTATTTAATTTGTCTTGATTTAAACCTTTAATTTTCTTTAAAGTATGTGGGCACACTTTATTTTCCTGATGGACAGCAGGAAAATAACGTAAAACGATTATTAAGCTGATAGATGAAAAACATTCACATAAGACATTTTTGTAAAGAAATGGTTTCTGCTGTTAAAAAAAAAAAAGAGGAGACTGAAACAGTATGAACGTGGATAATGCAATTCCATGATAAATAAGAAGGGCATAGCAAACAGGAAATGGGAAAGCTTAAAAAAAAATTTGTATATTTAGGGAGTTCAATGCTGATATTTTTAATATTTTTTGTTAATATGTGCAAATTTTGAATGTTAGTATTTGTGAACAGAGTTTATAATACCTGAGAATAAAGATGCTGGAATATCAATGTTTACTGTAAATGCATATCAGTACCCTAATGAGAAACAGTAAAATAAACTGGGTAAAGAAGCTTCATCTATATATATCCTTGTGACCAATAATGCTGGATAAGATTCTTACTCAGATTTATCTCATTTGATAAAAATGTCTGCAAGATTACTGTAAGAATGACATAGTATTAATGGAGGACATTTAGGAAAGTGGCATCTGTGTGGAATGTAGTATCTT
Organism: Phoenicopterus ruber ruber; assembly: GCA_009819775.1. Classification (NCBI taxonomy): domain Eukaryota; kingdom Metazoa; phylum Chordata; class Aves; order Phoenicopteriformes; family Phoenicopteridae; genus Phoenicopterus; species Phoenicopterus ruber. The sequence goes on from CM020215.1 coordinate 47,781,388, forward strand.
TGTACAGGCCAAGTAGAGTAAAATCCTCTTGTACTTTCTGTTTTGTGCAGTGTGCTGCTATGTTTACTGAGTCTCTAATGAATTTGAGTGTGTAAATAAATGTTCACAAAAATCAGCTTGGAATCTGTCTTTCTCCTCTCCAGAATTGCTTTGAGGATATCTGGTTAAAATAGATGCATAATACAGGATTTATATCATACAGTAACAGGTTGGTTGCAAGTAGTTGCACAAAATACACAAAATGGATTTATGGGTTTTAAGAAGTTATTGTATCCCTCCCATCTGTAAATCTTGCAGGATGTCCCTTAGCAATTTTGGAAGCTGCAGTACTATGCAATGTTCTCTGTTCATTCAGCTTTAACAAAGGCTGTGGGCTTTTTCCTAAGAAGTAAGGCTTATTTATGTTTGTAATACTTCTGGTTTAATAACTTGTTGTAGGAAACTTCAAGCATACTATGATTTTTCTTTTTTTCTCCTCTCAGTGAAATATAGTATCAGTAGGGGAAAAAATAGAGTTGCCAGAATACCCTTAAAAATAACAGTAAAAGTATGAGGAATATGTCTCAAATATGCTTTTCTGTTTAAGAATGCATGATCACAAATTAAGTAATTGTGTTAGTAATACACTGAAGTTCAGTGCATATGTTTGTGTTTGGAAGATGAATGCTTTACTTAAAAATTTTCTTACAAAAAAGTAGTATTTTGACTCATAGAATACGCTTTTGTAGGGTGTCTGTATTGCCATAGTATGTTGGCTAAAATCCTCGCAGTGCTAAGAATAGCAATGTATAACCATGGATAGTTGTAAATGCTTCTTTGGACCTATTCTTTTTAAGAAAGCACACAGAGGTTTTTATTATCAGACACCTTTCAGTTTTGGGGGTTTTTTTGTATGTGTTTTTTCATCTTCATGTTCACTGTCAGCTTTCGCTCCTCTCTTACCATTCATCTTTGTCGAACACAGAAGTTACTCCAGAACTGTATTGATAGCTAAGATAGAGTCCCTACCTAACAGACTCCAGCTGCACTTTGCAAATTGCTAAGAGCTACTTATACAAAGGTTCTCCACAAATCTTGCTGAAACCATATGTTTTTCAACAGAATGCATTTTCCCATATACTGCTATAGCTGTTGTTGGTTGCATCATATGTAAAACAGACAATATCTTCTGGAAATGTGCAGAAGACTTTCATGCTTATTTTTAATTTTGCATGTGTGTGGAAGAAATATTAAAATACCATCTGTTTATATTACATTATTCTTTCTTGTGTATGTTTCTGTTGGACTGCATTTGATAGTTCCAGAATAGATTGTGATCCCATTGTATGTAGCCTTGGCATGTCTGTTCCAAATGACATTCCGTCTAATTAGACAAGACAGATGAGGAGAGGGGGATGTAAAAAAGGTGCTTTGTGCAGCATGCAAAATAGGAAATTTCCAGATCCTGTATTAACTCCTTGCCTTTTCTCACTGTGTGTGCAGTCTCTCCTCTCTGCCCCACTCCAGACTACTTCAGTGCTTTTAAACTTTCCAGTACTGCTACGCTGATAACTTAAAAGTGGAGATTTAAGGACTGCTCTTGTGAGGAAGTCTCAGAAGCTGTTAATTGTTAACACTATCTGGAATGAAATTGTTTTGAGACCACTAGATGGTGCTGGTTCCTTTTTTATTTTTATCCAAGCTTACAAGAAAATACAGACCAGGATCTTGGAGTCAGGATAGAATGTCATGGGCATGTTTGAAATTCTTTCAGAATAATTAAAGATTTGTATATTTATTTCCTAAAGCACAGTTTTGAAGTTACAATAAGGGACATTTGTTTTAGATTTAGGATGATATCTCTTTAATATCAGGCAGTTGTGTTATTTCCGCTAGGTGCTTTCCATTTTTAAATTACTGTGATTCGAAGGTCTATATTTGTTTGGGTACTTTAAATGTACTGCTAAAATAAAATCATTCATCTTATTTTTTTCTTCCTCTTCTGCATTCTTAATAATCTATGGTGCAAACTAGTCGCTGGTCTCATAATCCAGTTTATACTCAGAGGACAATCACAAAGACATTCACCTCTGTAAAGCTTGCCCAACTTCCTTTTGGGAGCTTGGGAAGTTTTGGATGAGATAAAGCTGAGACAAAGTATTAACTCAGATAATCCAGTGAAGAATACATGAAAGAAAAGTAAATTCAGAAATTCCTTATTTTAGATATGTTTTGTAAAGGGTGCCCCTTCAAAGGAGTTTTATTACAGAGATAGAGAAAAACTGCTTGGACCTGTAGCAAGTCAGACGCATCAGTGCTCCAGAAAGGAAGCCATTGCAGAACATCTAGCATGTGTAAGACTGTGGAAAAACAATGTGATTTTTGCTGTTGTAAGAGGATGATTTGGGAAAAATTCTGCAGATGCTCACTGGAACCTTTTCCTTTGCATCTTTTTGGGGTGGAGATTGCACACGTTCTTGCTCTTTACACTAGCTGGCAGGAGTAAGTTTGTTGAGAGTATAATGGCTATAGAAGTATAGCTTTATACTTAAGGGCACTAAATTTTTTTTATAAATTTCTTCATTAAAAATATTTTATAGCATAATTCCTTAAACAAGACAGAGGTGGTGCTGGCCTAAGTTTTAACACAATTTGTTGCCACCTTGCTGATAACTTAAAAAAAACTTTTAAAAATGAAGTAATGAAAATTAACTTTTAAACATAAATACTGTTTCCCTTCTGAGGGGTGATTTTAAGAGGGCTGTTAGCATTTCACAGAGCCCATAGGTTCTAAGTAGCAGTTATAAAGTGTTTAAAGCATAGTAAGTATAGTTTATCACTAAAAGAATGTTCTCTTCCAACAGAAGTGCTAAAGGGGTGATGAACTGTTATTATTGCTTGGTTAACAGGATCAGAAATGTGTGAACTGTACACATTGTATATTTGATAGGGTCAAAATACAGTAATTATTTTTAAATCTTATACAGGACTAATATTAATTGTTACTGTAGATAATAATATTGAAAGTTCAGAGTTTTGTTAGTACTTGAAAGCCAACAGGTTTTTATTTCATTATGGCTTAATTCAACCAAAATATTTAATTCTTAGGTGGTCTGGAGTCATTGAAAAATCTTCAACAATTAATTGTGGACCATAATCAGTTAATCAGCACAAAAGGTCTTTGTGAGGCACCGACTCTCATTCACCTAGACTGCTCTTTTAATCATCTCACACAAGTTGAAGGCATTGAGAATTGTGGCCTACTTCAAATTCTGAAGTTGCAAGGCAATAACCTCCAGGAGGTAAAAGCTTTTAATCCAGTGGCTGTTGTGCATACATCTTTGTTAACAGTCATATTTTTCAGAATGCTGATCATGTGCTCTTTGTTTGCTGTGGGATGTTTCTTGCTCTTAGGTATGCTTTTTTTTCCTATATTAGAAGGAGATTTTTCAAAGATACAAATGGCTAGAAGTTAAGTATTTTCTTGCTCCTAAGTCCTTGAAAAATTGGCCTCTCAGTAATTATATTTCTCTCCTTTGTTTATAGCATCTAGTCTTCAGTTTATATTATATGATGCTGATTCTTTGTATAAAATGTAACAAAATATTATTATCATTACATGTAAGTAATAGTTCAGGCTGATTTGATGTATGCTGATTCTCCAAAAGTTGAGGTATGTGCTGCAGCATTTAAAATGGGAAAGTAGTTTGGTAACTGTACGCTTACTCATATTTGCTGACGATGATTCTCCTATGTATCCGAGAGAGGAAAACCATTGTCAATAACCGGCAAAGAACTGCATAAATAAAATAGTAAGACTGTGGCTCTTGGGCTCTTGACTCTCTCTTTTTTTTTTTTTTTTAAATTTAAATGTATATTGACTATTCAGACTAGGTAGAAGACATTAAAAAATACTTACCACTTGATACGTAGAAATTGTGTGTGACAACTGGTACGTACATAATAAGGAAATGATGCATATATCCAAAATGTGTTTTTTGCTTGTGTTTAGTAATGATTTATGAAAAGCATCTGGTAAGCATTCCATAGTTGTCTCTCTAATTTATATTAATTTTAAATAACCATCTCTTTTCTATTTAGCTTCCAAGACTGGAAAATCATGTTCTCCTAAGAGAACTATATTTGGATGACAATAGCATTTCTGCTATGAGAATGCTTTCTTTGTATTGGTTGCCTCTATTGCAGATTATTTTGCTGTCTCAAAATAGGTAAGCAAGAAACATTCTTCAATTTACAAAACTGATACAGAGGAATTTACTAACATAACACTTACCTGAAAAGTATAATTCTCAGTGTGGTTAAAATACCTCTATCTTCTCCAGATATTCTTTGAAAATACGTTTGACAAGTAATGGCATTGGCTACCTTTAGCTAAGAAAATTTGAAATAGCATTAACTATGGAAAGTAATTTTTTCTATGAGATGGTATACGAAAATAATTTTTGAGCATTGTGGCATTATTAAAACCATGATGTTTCTTTTTTTTCCTTTCTTTAGCAATTGTTTCTAGAGTATGTCTGTCAAACTTCATATTTCACAGCTAGCTTATTCAAAACAGACTTTGGAGGCTATGCTAAGTGCAACTACTACAGTTAAAAAGGACAAATGAGAATGTTGGTTTTTATTTTACATACATATGTTAATGCCCTCCAAACCAAGCATACTTGCTTTAATTTTTCACTCTTACAGTTGAGTTTGAAAGGTGTAAAATAAAAAAGGATCAAAACCAGCAGCATAAAACTAGACTATGAGTTCAAGTACTCTGTAATTAGCTTTCTTTTCATTTTCTAAGCTAATCTGTATGTCTGTATAGTTGGAATGACTAGATATTCAGGAGTCAAAATTTTTATTTCCCTACCCCCTTTTTCTTGGTTTAAATTCTGCTAAAAAAATAAGGAACAATTATAATTTACAATGTGTTAGTAGTAAAATGAATTTCTAATCAGTATAAATGATTTATTTTTCTATACTGTGAGCATTTCACTCTGAGTAAGGTTGAGCTCAGCTAAACAAATCGAATATACTGTTACACACAATATACAGAATGAACTAGTCACTTAACTCTCCTGTTAGTGACGAGAAGGAGATGCTTTTAGAGTATGATTCCTCTGTCATTTTTAGCCATTTGCTTTGAGATTAATCATGCCCTACAAGTGCCTGTTCATCTTCATTGAGTATTAACAGAGTCAAAATGACCAGCTCACATGTAGGTGTCTACATTTGAACAGATGAATCCCATCCTATGTGACATTTAGTTCAGCAGAGTCAACTGCAGCTGGGAGCCTGTGGGAGAAAAGATCTGTAAGACTGAGTCCTGTTATTATAAGGAATGTCCTTCAGAGAAAATTAATGTTATTTGAGTATATACAACCTATATTTTCATATAATTTTTCAGATTGTTTTCATATCATCTCTAATGAAGTAGTATACATGTAAACTCTTGGATGTAAATAAACACCTAGTTATATTTACAGAATCTAATCTTCCAGTTGCTGGGCTTTTAGGGGTTTTTTTTGTTCTTTTAATTCTTCTGGAGTTTGGAGAAAGTGCTTCCTGCCTGTGACTAACAAGAGCATTATTTGTTAAGTGTTAGACTCTGACTCACACGTATTGATTTAATTCATGTTCTTCGCTTTTTTTTTTCCTTGTCCTGTTCAGCTTTTTGTGGAGCACGAAGTAATGTGGCTCTATCTTCTTGTAGTTTCCTCCTCTTCCTCCGGTTTGTTTTTTGTTAACATTAAGGTGTAGCTGTGCTGTGTGTAATAAAAACTTTTCAAAACTGCTCGAAGACCTCATGTGCCTGCTAGAGAGAGAACAAACTTAGGAGCACAGTCTCAGGCATAGCTTGAATGCAGCCTCTGGATCTAGGTTGTGCTGGACTGGCCATGTAGATGTACCTTATGTCACTCGCCTATCCCCTGATCTTACAGTTTTTAATGTCTGTTGTAGTGCTAATTCTGGTTTTCCAGTGGTCAAGCTGAGATGCAGTATTTGGTCCACTGAGTTTCTTCTGCTGCTCTGGGAGAAAGCACATATTTTTGCATCAGCAAACTGGTTGTGCTGAAAATAAACACACAGCCTCCTCCCCAGACAGTTCCTTTCTTTCTTTGATGTATCTATAGCTTATCTCAAATCTTTGTGACAAACAAGACAAGATAGCCTTAAATGCATATTAAAAGCCTCAAAATTCCTGGCATTTCAGTAGCCTGCTCTGTTACACTTACTTTATGTACACTTATAAGCAGCTCCATATGTGTGTGCTATAGCATAAGTCACTTGATGTTCTATAGAAACAGTGAATGTAATGGAGTAAGCTGTTGAAAGAAAAGCTGTTTCTTTACTTTTATCCTACAGCTAGTGCAATTTTGTGAATTTTTTTCAAGTATGCACTGAGTGCCATTTCCTTTTTACCGCTTGCAGGAAGCCCATATAATGGTAATGCTGTGAATCTGTATTCTTTCTAAAAGTGAAGTACTGTGAAAAGAAAATTCTTACACTAATTTACAGGATTTTTTTAGTCCTGAGATGCTTTGTCTGTATTATAAACCAGAAACTGCCAAAGATAAAACTCCAAAAATGAATTGTTTTAGACCTACAATCTAGCAACAAGGAATTATAATAGGTAGCAATTAACTCCTTCAAATAGAAAAATGGCAGCTATTTCACCACTACTGCTTTTATTAAGTGTTTTATTGTGGCTTTCACATACAAAGCATATACTTGCTCAATGTACAATTGACCCAAACCAATGATGAATATCCTCTTGACTTGGTTACTGCAGAGTTGGGACTATGAAGGTCTGTGCTCTATTTTGTAGCAGCTGGAGAACACAAATGTTAAGTTAGTTTTAAAAAGGCACATTTTCTTTTTTCTTCTGTTGTGGATAAAGATTTAGGTGTAGGAGAGAAAAACCTTGCCCCTGGGACTAAGATTAATACATATTTAGTGTGTGTTAAGAGTTCATGTGGTATTTATATTTACATGTAATCCCACTTAATTATGTAGCTTACTTATTAATGTCTTTTTCATTTAAAAGTTTTACGGGGAGACACTAAATCAATCTGCTGTTCAGGTAGCCATTACTTCCCCCCCCCCGCCCCCAACTTCAAAATAGACAAATGTATCCCTCTTAAAATTTCTGTTTTAATATGGCAAAGTTCTTTTTTTGCTATCTCTTGTTTTCATTAAGATAACCTAAGTGTGGTAGATAAAAATTTAATATTTAAAAAATTGCAGTCATCTGCAAAAATTCCTTTTCTTTGGGAAACTGATTTGGCCAGAATCAATTTCTTTGTGAACATGTTGCTCCCATGTTTTGCAACTCTTCCTAAAAGGCTTTGCATACTACTCCTAAAAGGCTTATAATAGAAATGCATAAAAGTCAGCTCAATTCTTTCTTGGTATGTATTATTCTCCCTACTTGAATATATATGGTATCTATGTTTTAACCTAATTTCTCAGATGTAAGAGTTGAACTCACTGTCATTGCAAGCCATCGTGTTTTGACAACTTTACCAGAGTCGTCATAATAAATCTAAATGTCATTGGATGTTGAAATCAGTCAGTGATGAAAGAGCTGTACTTACGTATAGTCTTTTTTCCCCATCCCATCCTTACAAGTCTAGATTTTTTTTGATCACTTTCAGTAATTCTTTGCTGGTGATAAGTTTATCTCTAAGTATGTGGCACTATGGACAATACTGTTGAAGTACTGCCTACCAAAGTATTCAAGAAACAAGTGGCTAACTGACAGATTTCCTACATTGTATTTGACTACTGCTATATAAATACAGTGAATATTGCAAACTACAATATTTTTATTTTTAAAGAATGAAAAGAAATACAGGCATTACTTAAAGATCTAGATTAATATAAATTAATTTTTAATGATTTTGCTCTTCTTCCTGCTAACCTCTCATTAACATCAATGAAAATTTTTCTGGGGAAAAGTAGATGCACAGCAGGATTTGAACCATCCCGAGCAGTAGCTGCTATTCATGTTCGGAAAAGCAATCTTTATATTTTATGATGTATACTTGCAACTATTGTAGTCTCTTAAATCTTGTTTTCTGACATAGAGTTTCTGTGGCTATCTGTGTCCTGTCCTGCTACAGTCTTAAATGGGAGCAGAAAGAGGAAGCTATAGCTTGCTTTTTTGTGAATATCTTTTACTTTTGTGTCTTCTTTGTAATTTATATCTCTCTTATGCCCAGGGCTAATGTGACAAGGTCAAGTAGTATTAAGTTTTCAGTAATGTCCTTTGTCTTTCTGGTTTGAATTTTCTTAGGAAAAAAATTAACAAAGAATGTCAGTAAAAGGAAAGCTATAGAATGACGGGGAAACATTTTAACTCTCCTAATGCCAATGGCAGGCAAGGATAGTCCAGTAGACAAGTATAATTTCTAATTCACCACAGCATATGCTGATCAAGATCCAGAGAACTCACTCACTGTAAATAAAAAAAATACTGCATTATCTTTCACCCCTTGTGCAAAGTACGACATTTATTTTCCTGAATTTTTCTGAAGATATGAATCTATACTCTGAATCATGGGTTTTCAGTCTTTGCAGCAATGCTGATAGTCTCTAATATCAATGATGGTATTTGTTACAAATATTAAATATATTTATGTACTCTTGACTATTTGTGTACTCTTGAGAACCTAAAATGCTGATATTTGTAGTACTATGTACAGGTCTACATATGAGGCTTAATGCTTTTTAGAGTTAATACTTCTTCACATTCATTTGATTCCATGGAAAACTGACAGGGAGGTAATAGAACTAAATAGGACTAGAACTAGGACAACTTTAAAATGTAATTTGAGAAAGAAATGGAAGTATAGTGACATATACTCGATTGGCTTTATATCTGTTTCTCTGAATTTACTATTAAAATGTTATGTTATCTTACAGAAATAATTGTCAACTGAATGTGGAAATGATTTGTTTCTTTTTTGTTTTGCATATGGTCAAATTTTCAGCAAGATCAAAGAATCCACAACCAACATTTGGTCCAGAATTTCTGTATCAGAGTTAACTCCAGCTCTGTTTTTCAGTTGTAATGCCTGTGCTAGAAACACAACATAGTCGCACGTTTCGGCAACAAATAAACATTTTTGGCTCTGACCAGTTGTAAGTTTGTAGAGTGAGTGGGTTTTGGTTTTTTGCGTAGTCATGTTTCTGGCCATAAGAATTCTGATTTATAGCTTTCAAAGGCACTATAACCCTCAGAAAATACATCTTTCCATGAAAATTTGCAGTCACAAAATGACCATGCACATTGCCATCGGTGCTATTCTTCTGTTATGCTTAGGCCTTGTCCTTACAGGGATAAAACAAGTTACCTAAACATGTATTTGTTTAAACAGATGTGGTTGATTTACTATATGCTTATACATAAACATTCTAGTTTTAGTTGAAATTTTTTTTTTTTTTTTGCATCTTGATTTTAATTTTTCCTCACTCATTCATATTTAACGTAAAACCAAATAAACTTTTTAATCTGAAAGGTAGTATTTGGAAATAGTCTGGCAGTTGGCCTAACCATTCAACATTCATTTTTAGTTGCACCAATGCAAGTTTGTAAGTAAAGAAACTTGAATAACACTGGACACTAAGGTTTTAATAGTAGTGATAGTACACATCTTACAGTCCAAAATCCTTTGTACAGATGAGTGTCAGCTCAGTTTCCTTACATTTACTCTTCAATACTACAAATAGGAATTTTGTCATGGCTTTAGTACTGCTTTGCTGCTTTATTGTACAAGAAAAGCTCTGATGGTACACAAGAAGAGCAATTCCATACCTGTCTGTATAACTGGCACGTGTTTGACACTGTCTTACAGAAGCAGTAAGACAGAGGAAACACTAAAAATATATTACAGGACAGCGCAGCCTTGACCTGTTAAGAAATACAACTGTGACAACAATTATGTTAGTTTTAGGATCTAGGAAGTAATATGCTGAGTTGAGAAGAGAAACAAACTGTCAAGAAGTTTGAGCAATGAGAAATGAAGACAGAGGAAAGAGGAAAATCAGATTTTATTTCTTCTTCAGAATCAGGGCCTTCTGGTAGTTTCATTTTGGTTATGGTGCCTAAAGAAAAGCCAATTGAGTTGTGTACATTGTACAAGATTTCAGATCCTCAGCACTAAATGCAAGAAACAGAATGACATATTTACTAGAGAAAACAAAACATTAGTGAGTAAATATTAAAAACTGAGCTACTGAGAAGACTTAAGAAATGCTTTCAAGTTAAAATTTCAGTAATTAGTTCTAGTACCTTGGATAGCTAAATGAGTATTTTCTTATTTATGTAAGTAAATTGTCACAACTATAGAAGATTCTGGTGCCTTTCTGTTTATGAGCTGCTGCTTTATTTAATTGAAAAAAAACCTCTTCTGTTTTATTCTTAGTTTAACTGAGCTTGTGCCGTTAAATTCATTTGTATCTTTGGAAAAGCTGGATATCAAAAATAACTGCTTGTCAGGTGAGTTGTATAAAAATTATAAAACCCCATCCAAACAAGAACTCTTAAATAAATTATAAACTTATTTGAATTTGATTGTTCTCATTTATTTATAAGAGACATTTATACAGAAGACATATCTATAACATCCATGTTTGGAAAATATTTATATTAATTATAACTGTGCTCTTTAGGTAGCAGAATTGCTTGTAGTATTTCGTAGGTTTGGTACATTTTACTTTCATGTAAGATTTTATGAGAAATGGTATGGTTCTGCATTCAAATTTGTATCTAATTTTCTTTCCTACTACAATACAGATCTTAAAGGTGTCATTACATGGTTAAGTGGCTGTCATAAATTAAAGGAGTTGTCACTCAATGGAAATCCTCTTCTCCAAGAAAGGAACTGGAGGTAAGAAAATAAATTAATTTGCTAAACTAATCAGCAAAATCAGCCGAAAACTAGGTGTACATACATCTTGCTCATCAGTCAAGATCAGCCAAAACCTAGGTGTACGTATGTTAGTTAAATAGTAGAAATGAAGTAAGTATGAACACTACCACAAATTGGAAGAGAATTATATGAAAATAACAAGTAAAATTCAATTCTGTGATCTTTATTTTCTAAGAATTCCAGTTTGTAGTTTTGTTTAAACAAAAATCTTGATGTTTGACCTAGCACTTGGAACCTTAATAAGAAGTAGTTTGTGCTAAAACTCAACAGTGGTCTCTCTATGCTGTTTAAATGTGATCCTAAATGAGTATTTTTATTTATGACAATTTCTTAAGGCAAATGCAGAAATTATAAAGATGGTATGGGCCTTCTTTGTGCTGTTTATTAGGCCTTCTTTGTGCTGTTTATTTGTAAGTACTTCTTTGTCCATTGATCACAATATCTTCTTTTTCAGCATGAATTCTGGTTGTTCCTCTTTACTGACAAGTTTACCACCTTTGGTAACTAACTTTCTGACTGAGGTTTTGTCTGACCTTTATTACCCTATTTTACATGTCATTAAAACTTTTGCACAAAGACATGAACATCCACTCAACCTTTTTCTCCTTCTGCTTCATCTGCACTGTTTAAAACCTTTATTTTTTCTCTGATTATTAATGTTCTTACACTACTTACTTGCCCTTCTCAGAACCATCCGTTTCTGACTGTCTATCACATAGCTTCTTAGAGTGTTTCTCTTTCTGCTTTGCTCTCTCTTTTCTTTCTTATTTACTCCCTTCCATCAGTTCATCCATTCACTGCTTGACAGTCTTGCTGCTTTGACAGGTTCACGCTGCACATAGCTAGAGAAAGGGTGGTGTCTATAATAAATGTATCAAGAAATCCTTTACATAGATGTAAAAATAATGCTGTTCTTTGCCCTCCAGTGATTTATAATACTGAAATAATAATCTGAAATAAAATTAAAGAGCTGGTCCTAGCAACTCTTACATGTGTACTTATAAAAACTGGACAGGGTAGAAAGGAAACTTGACATATGAAATGAGATGCAGTCACCAGAATCCCTGAAATGAATAATTGTATTTGTAAGCCATATAAATAAAATTGGACATGGATAGGTTTTTTGTATATTTTTTTGTATTTTCGTAGAAGTCTCCTGGTTTCTTAAGAATTCTATGGTCTGAAACCCCATATGCGGGCCAGTGCCATCAAGACTTAAAGCTGTCTGAGATAATTGCTCAGCAAAAGTACAGTAGTGCTGTTAATTTAATGTGAAGTATTCTTTCATCTTCCTCAGAATTAATGCTTTCTAGTCTACAGGCCTTCAAGAGCAGAATGACAAGTTGGAAATGCAATTTTAGATTTTTAGGTGATGTTCCAGACTACATGTGTTGAAATGGTAGAGTGTCTTTTAGTGAACTCTTACTATAATTCCATTAAATGTACAAAGAAGCATTTAATCAATAAAAATTTAAATCATTACCAACTCTTTCAACTAAGGAAATAAAGTATTTACCTAGGAAAGTGTTGACATAATAAAATGTCTGAGGAAATGAAATGAAACACAACAGTTGGACTTTCATTTTGAATGTAATTAAAACAGGTGACTGAGATTTTTTATTAGAAAAATATGATTTTTTTTTTTTTTTTTAAGCTTAGCAATTTGAAACAGTTTTCAGGCCATTTCTATCAAAAGTGCACATTTCATGGGGAGTGGACTAGATGACCTTTAAAGGTCCCTTCCAACCCAAACTATTCTATGATTCTATGATATAAGGATGACTTTTACAAACATTTACTTTGCTGTTCATTTCTGTAACAATCAAAAGAATTTTGAAGAATGACCAAATTGTTCCTTGTATAATTTCAAGTCAGTTAAAGGTGAGGCTTTACACTGCCATGTTACACAAGAATGTGTTTAGATAAATTGTGTTCACATTTGATATATTAGATTGCCTAGTATAACAACAGCAAAGTTTGGGGTATGTGTGTTTTGAAGTATGTGTTGTATTAAGAGAAAAAAACAAAAACAAAAACCACCCTTACATGTATATCTTCCATTAGAAAATTTTTGTACAAATTTCTGATTAGTATTCCAGTGGAAAAAAACCTATTTGAAACTTTTAGTTGGAAATGTTTGAGTAGTTTAAAAGATAGCTGTACAAATATATTCTTGCTTAGTTTGTTTGTTTTTTAATGAACAGACTTATTTGCACTCCCATGGTTCCTGCACGTAATTTTGTGAATAAAATTCAGTGACTGTGACAATATTTTAAATTCCCATTTGCACTGTTTTAATTCCCACTATTTTGCAGAACTGTTATTTCACTTGTAACCTGGAGGGGAAAAGCTTTCTGAATTCCAATTTAACTATAAGAATTGACACTTTAGATTGCTTGACCCAATAGAGCTTTTATGATTAGACAAGAGATTCATTTGTCTAAAGGATTTAAAGTATGGTCTACTATAAAATATGGATTTGCTGAATACAGCATTGACCATAACTTTAGGCAATATGTTCCAGTGAACTTTACATAACCCCTTGATACCAACAAAGGAATTAGTTGTAAAATTTCCCAATCGGTTTTGTACTTTCATGTCCAGCCAGCGATAACACCAACAAAAGTGAAGTAGTAAGAATTTGCTTTTTAAAAATTAAACCCTGGGATCAGTCTGAGCACTCCTAGGGGAATGTGTTTCAATGCTGTAATGATTAATAGAGCCTCTTAAGTGACAGAATATTCACCAGGAAGTTTTCACTAAATGAAATATTGACTCAGCCCTTCACCAGGAGAAACCCAGCTGGAAAAACTAGTGTTGAGATCCCATAGCTCTAAGACACAATACTTCCAGCATCAATCAACTTTGATACGGCACTTTTTTAATGTATCACTATTCAACATCAGCTTTAGTGATTCCTCTCTATGTGTTCAGGGAGTGTCTATCTAAACTCATCAGTTTATTCCAAATGTATTTCAGATAATGTTATTTTTATGGTAACGAGCAGTAGAGAAGGAAAGTTTTATATTTGAAAAAAACCCTAATATTGTATTCTATTGAGCCACATTTTGGAATATTCTAACTCAGTAATAGAAACTTTTTCTGATTTTAAACTTAGTGTCTATTGTCTGAGCTAAGTAATAGTCCTTTACCTTCACAGGGAATAGTCAGGGGCTTCTAAACTTTTGAAAACAGTATTATCTTTTTTAGTAGTACGGGAACTTACAGCCTACAATAGGTATTTTCATGTGTGTTACTTAAAACTAACTTAATGAAAATACTGAGTGCTGATGTATTGATTCAAATAGTTTTGCAGTCTTGAAACTTTCAACAAATTTGGTCTGGTATAAGAAATATGTGAAACAAGGTTGCCGTACTAGATTATATTTCACAGTAACCTAAAAGAAAGAGCATTGATGATACTACTTTTTTAAATCAGTAGATGAGTTTCTCATACATATTTTTTCTTATATCAGTGGCCCCGACTGTCCTTTTCATAGCAAGGACATGTCATCTCTACTGTCATCCCTTTCACTGACCCAAATTCAGTATTTCAAAGGTGGATTTTTTCCTATCAGTCATATTGAATGTCATGGTGCTTTATGTGGTATATGCAGATGGTAAAGGCAGTGAGACTGACAATGTTCAGTGTTCTGTGCAGTTTTTAAATCTAAACCTCTCAGTGTGTCAACAAAATCAGTGCTGTATCTTAATCCTATGACTTAGTTTGCTGTGTTGCCTACTAATCAAATGCATTGCAGGTGCCTATGCACAAGCGTGTCAAATTTTCCTGTTGTTGTTTAAGTAGGTAAAATGCTAGCTCTAATGAATTGAGAATATTGTCATTGACTTCCCTGGGGTCAGTATTTCAGCAGTGGTCTTTATACCAACAAGGTATTAAGAAATCTTGCTAAGAAAATGATTTTTCATACCAGTTTTGTGGTTCATTAAGAATAAAGTTTTATTTAATGTATTAACATATTAAGTAAGAACAAATATATACAAATACTTAGAGAACTATCATCATATTCTGTCTTGTTACATGATTGTATCAATAAAATGGGGGGTTTAGCATTAGGATTTTTTCACAAAACTAATGACAACTTTTTCTTTTCTAAGGCCTTCCTTGTGTAAGGTTCTTCCTAGTTTACAGTTTCTTGATGGTGAAAGCTTAAACTGTCGTACTTTACCCACAACTGAAAGAATCAAAGAATCAGAATCAAGAACTTTTCTGGAACTTTGTCAAGTTCAAATTCAAGAAAATATTCTTCTGGAGAAAAAGGCTGCTGAGCTGGGGTATGTATTTATGTGAATATAAGTTGCTTTCAGAAACATGTTTTCATTTATTGTTAGTGTAGTTCTTAGTGTCTTTCTTATGAATTTTTCTTAGCTTTTTGCCTGGAAACATATTATGTTAAGAAAGAGATTAGAATCATTGACTTCAGTGCAAAGAGTATTTCAAACAGATATTAAAATATGCGGGCCTTGACTTTTGTTTGTTTAAGTTTGAGAAAACAGATGGTTCAAAACCTTGGGTTAGTAGTAGTTGAATGAATTCATACACACAACGTAGTACAGTGGTGTGCAGGAATAGTAGCTTAAATCCTGAAAGTGGTATAATCATATTAACATGACTTCCAGCTTCAGCTTAATCAAACCTAGTTTGGCTATTGGTGCAATATGCTCTATTTTTTTTCTGCATTTGTTTTTCATGTCTGTATTATTCATGTTCTAAATGATTGCAAAAGCTTTGACCTCTTTTCTCTAAAAGCGGTGGATCAGATGACTCTGTTTACAGGTCTTTGATTTCATCATACTTACTACCTTTATCATTATTACCATGATTAGTTGTTCAGTGACTTCAGCTTAGATACTCCAAGGGGTAATTTATCATTTATACCTGCTATCTTTTCATCACTTTGCAATACGTAAACATCTCAAACTTCTCATGTGTTCGCACTTGGAAATATTGCACATTTTCTTCTTTCTTAGTTCCTTTTCATTTCCTAGCAGGTTCACAATATCCTGGTAGTCCTTTTAATATCTAACTTATTTGCTGATGTTTGGAAAGATGGTTTCCTTAATCCTGCCAGGTACTGAATGTTATCCTAGAGCAGGTGAAGCATGTGACGTTTGACAATACTTTAGTCTGAACGTCTCCTTGTGTACTTTGTGGATTCAGGAAAAGTACCCACATTTTTCTCAGAATCTAGCTGGTTTGCATTTACATGTAAGCTTATATATCTATGGTATCTTCTTACTGCCTAATGGGATATTACATTGATGTCTTATTGGATGTTACTAAGCTACAATAAAATCTTCATAGCTCACAAAACAGATTTCTTTGAAAAGAGGTTTGTATTAAGAATTAGATTGAAAGTAGTTTGGGAAAAATTATATAGTGCAGTTTTCTATGACAGATGTAATGCCTAGGTGGCTTCTGGAACTCATATGTTTCTCAATTAAACCCCTAAAATGTGTAGTTTTCACTTCTGTGATTTTTGGCTTCTGGTTTGCAGGTGCGAAGCTGATACTTCCTAATGTATTTACTATTTGAAATAGTGTTCTTTCCTTTCTTTTTCTTAAAAGGAAAAAAGGACAGGTAAAAAAAAAGGTACTCCTTCTCTTTTATGGTAGAGAAAATTTTCTTATGTCTGAGATTTAGGACCAGTTTCATCAGTATCCTTTGCAGAAAAAAAAAAAGCCAAACTGTAATTAGGATATGACTTGTGAGAAAGCTGTAGTAGCATCTAAGGATTGAACTTTCACATACATATTTCTGCAAGATGGTAAAAAGTGTGAGGGAAAAATGATATTCACAAAATTTCATGGTTTATTTAACCATGGTCTGCATGAATCTATTAACTATCAATAGTTAATGGCTTGTGCTACTTTCTGGAGGCTGAGACTTGTCCTTCTAACAGCTTTATCAAACACCTAATGCAGGAGATGGAGTGCACACTTACCATTCTTGCAGATGACAACAATTTGGAGGAAACTGTTTATATGCCTGAAGGAAGGGCTACCATTCAGAAGGACCTAGGAAAGCTGGGGAAACAGGCCAACAGGAGCCTTGTGAATTCAACGAGGACAAGTGCAAAGTTCTTTACCTTGGAAGGAGTGACCTCTTGCAACAATATGGGCTGGGACTGGCTGGCTGAGAAACATCTCTGCTGGAAAGGACCTTTACCCCTTGGATCTGGGTAAATAAGAAGCTGAATATGAGCCAGCAGTGTGCCCTGGAATGAAAGAACATTCTGGGGTGTATCTACAGGAACATAGCCAGTAGGTTGAGGGAAGTTATTTCCCTCTCTTCAGCCCTTACTAGCTCTCATCTAGAATACCGTGCCCAGTATTTTAGGTCACCAGTACATAAAAGACATTGATAAACTGGAACAAGTTTGGTGCATGCCCCTGAGATGGTCAGGAGGTTCGAGCACATGCTCAAGAAGACAGAACCAGGCTCTTTGCCTGGCAGGAGGATGGGCAACAAGAACCTAAGATGAAACAAGAGAGGTTCAGACTGGTGTGGTGTGTTGATCTCAGCCAGTAACTAAGCACCCACCAGCTGCTTGCTCAATCCTCCCCCTGCCAGCAGGAAGAAGAAGAGAGAATTAGAAGACCAGAAGCAAGAAAAACCCGTGGATCGAGATAAAGACAGTTTAATAAGTGAAGGAAAGAGGCAGAGAAAAAAAACCAAAAGAAAGCAATCATTCACCACCTCCCACCAGCAACTGTTGCCCAACCGTTCCCTGAGCAATGGCTACTTTGGGAACACTCCTCCCCAAGTTTTATTTCTGAGCATGATGTTATAGAGCATGGAGTATAATTTTGTTCAATTCGGGTTAGCTGTCCCAGCTATGTCCCTTCCCAGCCTCCTGTCCACCGAGAGCCTACTTGCTGAGTGGGACAGAGAAGGCCTTGACACTGTCCAAGCGCTGTTCAGCAACAGCTAAAACATTAGTTTTTTATCAATACAGTTTCAGTCACAAATCTAGAACACAGCACTGTATGGGCAGCTATAAAGAGAATTAACTCCATCCCAGCCAGACCCGATACAAACCGACATAAGGAAAAACCTTTTCACTGTTAGGACAGTGTTGCATTGCAACAGGTTGCCCAGAGAGGTTGTGTAGACTCTGTTCTTGAAGTTTTTCAAGACCTGACTGGATAAAGCCCTGAGCAACCTGGTCTACCTGGTCTGATCTCAGAGCTAACCCAGCTTTGAAGCAGGAGATTGGACTACAGACCTCCTAAGGTTCCTTCACTTGAGAATATTTCTACAGTTCTGTGTAAGTTTTGTTTGAAAGATCTTGCAGACGTTTGAGAAGAACAATAGTGGGAAGAAGAAATTATACAAATGTCTCTCCTTTCATGAGGCGGGGGAGGCAGGGGGGAGGGTTGTGGGTTTTTTTAAGGTTTTGAGAATTCATTCATAATCTTTTAAATTAGTAACTTTGACATGATTGAAGCATCTTGTATCAAATTTAGTCTGAAAATGAATTTCTTGTGTGGTAAAGCCCATTATGTTTTATTTTGACTAAAAGTACAATTTATGGATGATTTGAAAACCGTTGAAAACTGCAGTTCATGAAAGGAACTCTGAACAACTTGTTTGTATATAAGCCTTAACAGCACAGCTATTATATGTACATGCTGCAATACTTTGACTGAATTAATGTGACGTTGCTAAAGAACAGGCCAACAATAGAGCAAACTTCTGTCTGTTTCACATCTTGCTAAGTTATGAGCCCCTGTAGGTGCGACCTCAAGTATGTAAGCTGCCAAAAGTAATCACTGCTTGCTTCCCTAATCCATGTTTCATACACCACTGCTGCCCAGTTAAATTGTCTGTGTTGTTTCTGCCTGAAAATTCACTGTTCTTGCCATGCTTTAGATTTAATTCTTGCCAAGAATTAAACATATTTTAAAATTAAATTTCACAATTCTAATAAATGTTTTCTGTCACATAATCTTTAGATGTCTTGTAGTGAGTAATCATATAAAAAATTAATACAACACCTGGGCTGCAATAATTTGCTTTTCAGGTTTGTTCTGCTGACTTTTCCATAACATTTTTACTGTCTCGTTGTGACAAAATGATGCTCTTTGAATAACCTAGCAGTCATTGCAGATGCACTTGCAATAGGAAATTCTACACAAAGTGTGTCAGCTCTGTAAGCAAGCTTCCACTGCCGGCTTAAGCTTTCTAAGTGGCAACATTTTGGCTGATTTAAACTCCATTGGAAGGTCTTTAAGAATAGTAACTTGTCCTTTTCCATATCTGTTAAGTCAGTCTGTGCACAAGTCCTTACACCTCCTAGGTGTTAGTGGGGTTTGCTCCTCCCCACCTCTACTCTTCCCACTGTAAACACTGCATGTGAAACTGAGCAGGGTTTGGTCTAAATTTACCAAGACGACAATGATGGATACTCTTTGTGGATTGAGGTTAGGACTGAAGTTGCAGCAGTCATTAATAAATGCCTGGCATGAATTTCCAAATAGATTATAATCTGCTTCTGATGCTCTTATCTTTCCTCAAAGTCCCTAGAAAATCCTAGCGTAAGTTGAGAGGTATCTTTTTGGTAAGAAAGCTACAGGTAGCTTTCTGCTTGTAGCATTTGTTTGTGAAAGTAATATCTTGGTCTTTAGGTACTAGCAGGGCCACTCTTCTGGCACATTTGTACCTTGCTGTGAAAGACCCATCTCTTCCTCTTCTGGTTTATTATCCCTTTCTCCCCCTGCAAAAGCAGTGCATCCTTTGTGACTCTGCTAAAATTTACATACGGCATAAATTACTTTCACTTGTTAAGATCAAAACAAAGTTGTGGGTAGCCATTGAACATGTGGAAATGTGCTGGTCAAAGCTGGAAGCCATAAAAGTTTTGCTGTAGCAAGACTGCCATATTCATCTACATTACATTACATTACATAGTAAGCAGTCAGGCAGTATGGATACTGGTGCTTCCATCAGGATAATCCCATTTCTTGTTTTGTCTAGATGCCAATTTATGCTTTAAACCTTGGTTATATCTTAGCCAAGAAGCAAGTCCGGAAGAGTTAGTGTGACCAGACCCCTTGACCTCTAATGCCAAAAGAGGTCTGAAAGGCAAACAATCAATTTGCATTAACTGCAAAAGAAATATTTTGGTACCAAAAGTCTTAATACTGTCATATTTCTTACTTTGTCTTCTCTCTTTCCTTGTATGTATTTTTTTTCCATTGAATAAGAAGTAAATCAGTCCTGCGTATTTTCTGTTATAGCAGCTTCCTTTCTGTAGTTTGAATAAGCGGTCTTCAGGAGCAATTCTCTGGTATGGAGAATGCAGTCCTTTTGAGACACTGAGAAAGCTGCAGTGCATTGATAGGATAGCTCTACCCCAAGCCTCCTGAATAGTTCGTTTTTTCTCCAGAGCTGCCTGAAATCCCTTTCTACCTCATGGAACCACCAAGCTAAGCTGACTGCCACCTGGCACGCAGGACAACCCCAAATACAGTTACCAAGCCATTGCATTGCTCATAATTCTCTGAGATGTCACTACAGCTTCCTTTGTAGTTTCCTGAAACTTAGGCTGATCTGACTGCCTAAAAGGAAAGCCACTGATACACAGAGGGCAGCCTAAAAATCCTACAAAATAAGAGTATAGTTGTGGATTTCCAGAGAATGTGTCAGCTGGGACTGTGGGTGCATGCCCACAGTGGCAAGACTGTATTTTGCAACCACTGTTGCACAGAACCGTTTCTGCTTGCCAAATTCGTAGCCACTGGAAAGGCGAAACAGCTGCTGGAGATGCCCCTGCACCTGTCAAAGGAGAGGATGCGCAAGTATCGTACTCTGTTCAGTTATGGTGTTTTGATTTTCTTTGTTTCTCTCTTTTGAGAAGGAACAAGTATACTCAGGATATACTTTTCATACATAAGTTTATTTTGCCCAATATATAAAACATTCTGGGTTTTTCCTCAATATTTTAAACCTCAAATAAATAAACAACAAAACTAAAACAAATCAGAGGAAAAAAAAGGCAGGAATGAATTTTAGGTTTTTTCTTTTTTTTCTTTTTCTGTCTTCTCTCCATAGTATGTTTTGCAGAACTTTGGTAATGGTCTTCTACCAAATTTATCTTCTTAAATACTTTAACTAATTTAAAATATTTAACTAAAGTATTTAACTAATGCTTTAAGTATTTCATGTTGAAGAAATTACTATTCTTACTGTGTAGTAGGAGACAGCTAAAATTTGTTAGATCCTTAAGCAAATATATGCATTGGTTTCAATATTTTTAGGAATTGTCGTATTTGTGGAATTATCAGGAGTAGGAGTAATCTTGTGTAATGGGCAATCAGATGTACAGCTAATGCACGGTGAGTTGTGTAATTGGGCTACATGGATTTGACTTCCAATGTAACCATTCATATTTTGTCCAATAGCACTGAAGTTGCACTAGCAGAGAAAGAGTCGGAATCTTTTTTCCTCTTGTAAGATCTGATTCTGTGTGTTCTTAAAATCTAAAAAGTTCTTAGTTGAACTTCACTAGAGGAAATAGTTATATAGGTAAAGAGTCTTTTCACAATAAAACCTTATAAAAGCTTCACCTTTCAAGAATGATGAACAGGAAGGAACATTCTGTTATTCAAACTATAGTCTTGGGACCTGATTTTTCCAGACCCTAAAGAGAATTAATCTTATTTCTTCTTTTTATCCTGGATTGCTTACCTAGAATTGACTTTGTGCTCCTCTGAAAACAACTCCAGATTACAGTTCTCTGCATCTGTCTATGCTGTCAAAGGAAAATGTTTTCATGATTCAAAAAGTACCTGCTACCTAATACAATGGACAAACACTGTCTATATACAGCCTTCTGAATCTGTAACAATTAGTTCATATTTGCTCTTACTCATCCTCATCACTTAGAGGTTGTAACACAAAACTAATGAGAGCCAGACTTCGTAGATTAATGTTGCTTCAGTCTAGCACCTTCCCTCATATTGATAAAAATACTTATACTTAAAAGTCTCTGGTTTTCTAAATTCTCTCTAGGCATTGTGGTTTGTTGGTTTGAATCTAAGTTTGGGTTTTGATGCTGTAGTTCAAATCTAAATTTTAAAATTACTGTTATTTTTGTATTAGCCTTCGTAGTTTCCAAATAAAATTGGATTATTAAGGCTATTACAGGATTTATAACAAAATTGCCACACATCCTCTAAATTTTTTGGCTTCATATGCCTCTAACCACACAGAAAATTAATATTAAAATGCATGCCCTAGTGCCTATTTCCAACAGACTGAAACGTTTAAAAAAAAAAGTCAGACTAAAATAAGCAATCTAATATATATGAGTATATCTTAAATACTGCCAAAAAAAGAAAAATGTAATTAAGATTTATAAATACTGAAACTGGTTTTCAACCAGAGTAATTACTATTCACTGTAGGAATATGGAAACATGTAAGAAGACTTGAAAATACAGGGTAGTTTAGAGAATAATAGAGGGAATGTATTTTTTAAAAAGTGTTCTTACAGTCTGAAACAAATGTAAAAACGTTTTTGTCTTTTTTCAGAATTGCCTCTTCCATTGATTCTGCACAGGGACAATGCTGGTATTTTAATCAGTTGCTGAAACTTAGTATTAAACATCGACATGCACATGAGTACGGTGAACTAAACATTACTGACAGAGGTGGACCAGAAGCACTGCAAAATCATTTAAAGCAAACATCCACTGGCTGCCTACAGGAAAATAACCTCTTTATCATGGGTGCGACAGAAAATAAACAGGTCTTGTTGGATCCTTCCAAAAGATGGATTACTACTGGCCATATTCAGGCCACATTCATTAACTCCTCCATACCTGTGCACCAAAAGGAAAATGAAGAAGATCAGAGAGTGAAACAGAAGAGCACTGAATCTTGTATTAATTACAGTGAGGAGAGCAAAGGCAACGATAACATGTCAGCCCAACTCACGTTGCAACAGTCAGTGACAGTAGCAAGTAATATGGGAAGAGATCTTCAGCATTTTGAGAATGATACAAAAAGGTGAGGCATATTGCTTTCAAATAGATTATACGGATAGGCAATGGGAGTGAGGATTTCTTGTTTAAAACAGAAGCACAGAACTTGTGGTAAGAAAACAATATTTTTAAGCTTATTAGACAGTAAAGAGTTATTTTAAGGTGATGCACGCTAGACTTCCATATTAACAGCAATCCTTTGTGGTATTCTGTCGGGTGATGTATTAGAATATAGATACATATGTACTTCAAATAATTTAAAAATACTATGTAGTATGAGAATTTGAAAAATTTCTCTTAGTCTCCTACCTTTTCCTTCTTTTTTTGCAATAAATTTATGACACCGATTCAATGACACATACAACGTTAAGGATGAAATGCTGGATGATTTGCCGGAATTTTAGGGCTGTTTAAACTACACACCAGTGTAAGGCTTTTTTTGCTATACTATTCATTAGGCATTCAAGATTCATCCACGTAGAGTTTACAGTCAGTATCGTTTAGAAGGCAAGAGGGAAAAATTATTACTTAAATCTACCATCCTACTCCCTTGACCTTAGGCCAGTCTCCTGCTGTTGTGATGACTGAAGAGCTAACAGCCTGCCCTGCCCTTGGTACTCCTCCAACATGCCTCAACCTGCTTCTCAAAAGTAGAGGCAGGGGTGAGGGGCCAGTTCAACTTGTTCTGTGCCCCCAAATATTCTCCCACATGAAACAAACTGGTTTATTACCTCTTTGGAATGCATTTGCTGCTGGTTTGTATGGTTCTGGATGTACAGTCAGGGAAAACAGAAGCTGAAATTTTTGCCCTAAAGGTACAAAAAATCAGTTATGATTTCGTAAGAATTCAGTTTCAAAAATAGAGGTCTTGAGAACACTGTGAAAAGCAAGCATGGAAGGTGTGCTTCTTCATGCTGTTTAGACTTATGGTAAATGGGCAGTAGTGCTTAGTAGGTACTTAAGACATTAATAATTTGTCATAAAATTTATTATTCAGGAAGACCATAGAATTCATCACTGCCTCTCAGGAAGTTGAAAGTAAGAGTACAGTAGTCTATTATGGAAGATGAATGCTTCAGAAAAATCTTTTCGAAATAGTTCATTTAGAGTTTTTAGTTAATGTTTTAAATGCATTCTGTAAGTCTGTTGTTGGACAGTTCTCTTCAACGCAGAATACAAACCATTAGAGGGTTTGTTAGTTTGTTTGTTTTTTAACTCAGCTACTGCTTTTTATACATGCAAAGTTTATAAATAAACCATGTTTTGTGATTGATAAACTTAATAAACACATTTTAGGAAAAAAAAATTCTGGCTTAGCCTCTGAAGTGTGCTTTTGTGCTGAAAAGTACTCCTGTATTTGAATAGTTGCATTGCACAAGCAAAGAAAATATGTAAAGATCAGGGGAAATTTAGATGTCTTTTCTTAAACACACTGTCCAGTTGAAATGAGAATTTTGTGGAGAAAAGGATTCTAAGATAGTAAAGTCATAATGCAGAGGTGCCATTAAACTTTTTCTCCATCAGTATAAATTAATTGAACATGTATTTAGAAAGCTCAATCACTGAACAAATCTAAATAGTCTGTAATCAGTGCTTGTTAAACAATGAACAAACTATGTACACATACAACCAGTGGTCAGTAGTGTTAAATTGAAGGGTAAAAGTAGGCAAAAGATGAAATTGCACTTTCTCAGTTTTTCCAGTCTGCTGCACTGGAGGTATTTGTCTCCTGCAGTTTTCAACATTTAGCTCTTGTTAGTGTTTTTTGGGTTTGGTTTTTTTTTTATATGGACAGTGAAGATAAGTGGACCCCTCCAATAGTTTATTCAGTCATTGTTAAACCACCTCTGCTCCTAATACTTCCTTTGAGGACGCTCTTCCTCTCCAGTGAATATACAGGGAACAGAGCCCAGTGGAGATTAGTCCTCTCAGATAATTGGATTTCCAAAGTTGTATGATGTAAATATCCTCCAGTGTTTCTGAACATATATGTCACATCTGGACTGTAATTTCTTCACAGTTTAATGGCAGCGCCTTCCGTTTCTCTCAATGCATAGTGCCATGCTTTATGGTTATAGTTTGGCAGCTATGATAATCCAGTTGTACCGGTGAGGCTACGTCATTCATAAAGGTATTTATTTCTCTGCAAGGCTACATATGGCGGCATCAGTGATCCAGTCCCTTTGGCGGAAGTACCATGCCAGGGGGAAAACTGACTGCACCAAAACAGAGAATCATCAGTTGACAGAAGCTTTGAGACAGAAGCATGAAGCTGCCACACTAATCCAGGTTGGCTTATGGTATTCTCTTTACTTATTTTGCAAATTTAATAAGAAAAAAATCTTACTAGTTTTGTATACTTGTCATCTTCTCTCTATTTTTGTTTATGATTTTATAAATAGTTTCATAATTAAACAGTTTTTGTTTTATTTAATCAGCATAAGCTTGATGTTTCTAAAAGAGAGTCTTCATTACAAAAAGTTTTATAGAAGCATAAAAATATTTTCCCTTTTTTCACAAGGTATTTCCCTGAATTAGTTTTGCTTGATTTAATTCTAATATTATATTTAAGACATATTCTGTGCATGTTTTTACTGGGGTGTGTCCATGCTATTAAACTGACAGATGCTGCAAAACTGGTACATCATGTCTGATACCTATACAACTAACTACTCTTCCCATCTCTTCTATCCTACCTATCCATATCTTTCCTTCTCTCCCCATCTCCCAAAACCAGGATTGCCTCATCCGTACTGCCATTGGAAACGGACCATGGCCTAGGCTGTCCTGTGGTAGATGCTGAGCTAACAGTTAAACAGAATGGATTACTGTGTGCAAGAATTGAAGTCCGTGCCTTGGCTCTGTTTAGTTTGCCAACCAAATATAGTATTTACCTGCCAAGTTGCCAGAGTTCATGGGCTTTTCTACATTTTTAAGCAAATGGACCCTGTATTGATTTCAGATGTCAAGTTGACTTAAAAACATTCGATACTGTAAGTTTTCTATAAAAATGTCAATTTAGGAGCCCAAGTTCCATTTTCAGACTGAAAATCCAAGTAATTTATTTGTGTCTATTCAACAAATGGGCAGTAGCAAAATGTTTAGTAAATGTGCATTCTAAGAAACAGGGCAAGTACAGAATCATATTACAGCAGTCAGTTATCTGGGAAGTTGAGCTAAAATTTTTTGTGGAGTATAGTGTGTAGCTAGTATATTAACAGTTGATCTCCATAAACCTATTTAATCCATTTTTGAACTTACTTATATATTTGGCCTCTACTATATATTAAAATGATGAGTTTCACAAATTTATATAGTGATTGAAATGTGCTTCTTTTCATTTGTTTCAGACCTGATAATTTCCAGTTAGTATGAAAATAAAATCTTTCACTATTTATCTTCTCTGCATTCTATGGATTTTTAGATCTCTCATATCCATCCTTATATTCATTCTTTTGTAAATGAAAGTTTAGTCCATTTAGTCTCTTTTCACACTACTCTCTACTTCTTTTTATCTTTTTGTCCCTCTCTGAACCTTTACCTCATTCTATTATAACCTTTTTTAAAGAAGCAACTAGAACTGAATTCCATAGGCAGATATATCACAAATTTGTACAGTAAGACAGTTTTCATCTTGTTTCTTAAAAACTACTAACATATAATTTTTCTTTTTGATCATGACTGAACATGACCTGGTGCTTTCATAGATCTGTGTTAACAGCTGCCTTACAGTTTATCCTTCTGCATATGCCATTAGGATATCCCATTAGGATTGCTTTTCTCCTTTACATTTGTAAAAACTAATTGTATTTGTTGAATGAAATACATTTGTCATTTGATCACTTAGTAATATCAGGATATTTTGTCTGGATGGTTATGAAGATCTGTAGGAAAACAACAACAATGAAATTATAAGAAAGCAGTTCTAATACATTTAATCATTTTTATAATAATCAGGAATTGGGTGTGTAAAACCAGTAAAATTTTCAATAATTAGTGCAGTTAGACAATCATTTCCTAAAAATTAATAAGCTAAACATTAAGGCAGAATGGGAGATATACCCTTTCTATTTTAGTGCCTTCATTGCAAAGCCGTTAAATGTGGACAACACTACATCTTTCAGGACAGTGGAAATTTTTTTGCATGGTGTTTTAAATCCTTAGGGGATCTTGAACTCTAATGATGTTGAACACTGATTTTGGGGAAAATTACTGTCCTGAATTTACTTTTCTTAATTCCATCTATATAATTTTGATCTCTGAAATGTTTTCCTGGATCTAATTCTATGGCTTGGCATGTGTTCCTAACATCCTTCCTCTTTTTCTAGCACTTAATTGCTAATGTGCTCCTTTTTCTTAGATATGATTTTGCCTACTGGTAATATTTTTTTTTAAATAAAGATCTTAGACAGTCAAGAAAGAGTAACTGACCTAGGTCAATTGCATGAGATGTCTCCAAGAATTGTTACTTGTAAACCATAAGACATTTAGTGCAAATGTATTTTTATTCTCAGTAATTTGAAAGTTGACACTCAGCTTTTTCTTATGTAGCCTTTCCTTTCAGTTTATAATAGTCCCTGAAGGAATTGTCAAATAATTAATTAGTTGACCCAGGTTTGTAGTTGAGGGAGTTGCAGGATTCCTTTCTGCTTACTTGTGGAGAGCCTCTTGAGTACTCTAAGCTTTAGACATATGCTGGCATTTAATTTGTCTTGTAGTTTTAAATGTCACATAAAGTTCAAAAAACAGATCATTGAGCTATTAAACCAAGGCCCAAGATGTTTTATCTTCCTAATGGGATAACATAGAGAATCTGGATTTGGGTTTGATCTATGACTTTGTATAACATGCTTTAAATTTTTTGTTTAGGCATTTTGGAAGGGCTTTCTTTTACGAAAGAAACTGGCCAGTGCTCTTGCAGCTGTTAAAAGTGATGAAGTGGAGGATGACTATGAAGAAATAAATGTGGATGATTTCACGTTTTCTGAAGTAAGCACAGTCATTAGCATAAAAACTTCATGTAAGAAAAAAATATTATTCTACTTAAGCAATCACGTAGGTGTTGGAAAGAAAAGAAATTGAAATGACTACCAGGGCTAGAATTAACGTGTTGGATGTCCAGAAAAAAAGAAGCGCTTGGTATATATAGCTCATTTAAATGTATTTGTCATGGATTAATTGCTTCCTGCTCTTTGAGATGCTCTGGTAGTTACTGTGCTATTAATGTCACACCCACCGTAGAACCCCATATATTTCTACAGTTAAAGGGCAATCAAATGAGAATAAGGAAACAGCTACTTTTGTTCTAAAATGGTTAGCTTTTTAGTATTTTAGTAACAGATCATAATGTCAACAATATTTGAGTGTGTATTTTGTTCATTTTCATGATAGAATAAGAACAATAATATAGCTGAAAATATAGCTGAGATTCAGTGTTGCAATATTCCAGTAAGAAAACCACATCCCCAAAACCAGAGGCGAGGCAGGCTTATTAGCTCTTCTTTTCTGTTATTGGTAAAGTGCTAAAAAGATCACAAGTCTGAATACAGTAGTAAATTATGAAGAGAAGTATAGTTAAATCAGAAAAAAAACACACTTAGAAGGTCTATGATGCACAAAATCCAGAAGTTATTACTAGTAATTTTTACAAGTTATATAGAGTTAATAATGTCCTTTCAATTTCAAAGGATTGAAATTGGCTCAGAAGTTTCCATTCTAAGAAATAAAAGCAGGCTCAAAATGAATTTGAGGAATAACATCACATTCAAAACTGAATTTAGAGATAATTAAGTGAAAAATAAAAATGTCTACAGGATCAGTATTGTCATTCAGTAAGCAAGGAAAAGAATCTTTAAACTAATTTTATCTTTTATAGCCTTAAAAGACACAAGCTACATGGCAAGTTCTAGACTCAGTATGCATCGTAAGGCAGCTGTTGATGACTTACCTATATATTTGTCTGGAGCACTGCTTTCTCTAATGGTTGTTGGCTTCTTTTTTTTTTTTTTTTTTTTTTTTTAGTGGTTTCAGGTAAAGCAAAAAAACCTGACAGGAATGTGGCCCTTTTGAGACCTAAAAGGATATGACTGAGGTTTTTTTTCATGAACCCTTGTCTCTGAATGTGCTTATTCAGCTGCTGCATCTTTGCAAGAGCCATTTGTCAATATTCCACTGTAATTTTGCAAAGGAGATTGATGCGATAGCCCTGCTACTGGCAGGATTAAATCCTATTTATGATCACGTTTGTATGGCTCATAGAGAGTTATGAAACCAAGTATGTTGTTAGTTGGAGCAGTGCAGTTTACAGTTGATCAGTCTTCAGTCATCTGAGTATCAGCCTTCTTTTGCCACCCCCTCCCCTTAGAAAATAGTTGGGTTTTGTATGGAATTATTATCAATGACTTGATGACTTGGAGTAATTTTATTTTTTTTCTTCTCCCTTTCAGCAGCTATTCTAAGATACATTTTCAGAATTACTGTCTTATAGTAAGAGCATGGAAAATGTTTGAGGCAGGAGTCGCAGGAATCATTTGGTAGACAGGAAATGTGTGTGTGTAAACATAAAGATCTGGCTTAAATTTTAGGATTTTTTTCATTTTAATTTGAAATATATATACAAAAAAGAACAGTCTCATTAGTTGATGTTCTCTGATCCCTGGCTTCTTTCTAAAATAATAAAAAGCAGAAAGTTGAAGGATTTATTTCTTCACACAGGAAGGAAGTATCTGTTCATATATTAAAGAAGGAAAATATCCTGTTTTGAATTATTCAGCCAGTAGGCCAGAGTCTTATATACTGTAATTCAATTGAGCCATTCTTGTTTCACTCTGTTCAGCCCAAATAATGCTGTGATTTTTTTTTTTTAATTGCTAAACTGAAAACTACAGGGGCAGTTTTGTTCCATCTGTCTGTTAGCAAGGCAAGCACATTTGGGCAGGTGCTCCTGAGGCCAAGGAGAAAAAGGAGGAGTGGAGAAGGCAGGAAAAAAAGGCCAGATCATTTCAGAGAGGCTTGCACTGTATCACCTGCTGGTGTTGCCACACATTTCTTCCTTTTTTTTTTTCAAATTATTATTGAGTTTATTAGGAAAGGAGTAAAACATGGTTTTATGGAGCAATTCTCAGAGAAATTGTTTAGGTTCAGATCATGACAGGACAACTATGTGGTGACATTTTAATTGGCATAGCAGGCTCAAAGGCTGAACTAGGGACTGATACGTTACTCAAGCCTTAGCTTCTTGTGATGAAATATATAAGAACATGTGTTTTCTACACAGCAATGTACGTGATAAATTTACAATGTATATGCCCATGAAGGATATACTTTGTTCAGTGAGTGAGTATGTCAGTGTACAAGATTCATGGCTGTAATTAGAATTATACCCTGCAATATTTGTCATATGTTTCGTTCTTTTTTTTTTCTTTTTTTTCCTTCTTTTTTCTTCTTTTTTCTTTTTTTTTCTTTTTTTCAAGCACATATCTTCTGTGTGCTGGAGAGTTTGATTGTGAGAAATGCGTGGCTTAACTATAATGCGCCTTCTGGAACTGGAGTGTGAAATAGTGATATACGATACAGCTGTATCATGTTATTAACTGTATGCGATACTAAGGAATACTTACTGCAAACTTATATTAGTATTCTGTTACAATTTCCATGATTCTTGCCTTCTTATACTCTGCTCTGCCTAGCCCAGACTAGCCATACTCAGTACTAGGTTGCCTGGTTCCATGTGTCTTTAGCTGTTCCGTTCTCTGCAGTTGGGCAATACCAAATCACGTGGACTTTCTGCTTCTGCAGGAACAAGCAGCAGAAGCTTGCAACAATCTATACTTCCCATTCCCTCCTTCCTGGCCTCAGTGTTTTATAGCAAAGCGCTGAAGCAGCGCCAAATAATGACACATGGTATCAGTGGCTATCTGTTGGGCCTCAAACAAGTGTGTAGGGAGGAGTACATATTGCTGGGCTAAGAGATCCCATATGCTGGGGTGTGAAGGAAGAGAAAAATATCTGGACGCCATTTTGTACTGCAGATTTCACTGTTGGATAGGGTGAGTGAAATGAGAGAATGGCAGAAAAACCTTTCCTTATTGCAAACCAATGCAAATGTACTAAATCTTGTCCAAAAGTTTTTGGAATAGTCCACTGTTTTGTGGTGTAGTTATTGTTTGGGGTTTTTTATACGAGTATTATGTAGATTTCAGTCATAATGATTTTATTCGCTATTATCTAGCATTCTACAAAATCACTAGTGTGCAAGCACCTATTTAAACCATTTGCAAATATCACAATGCAATAAGTCATTAGGCACCAATCTTCATTAAAATACTGTTTAATATCTTCATTATAAACTCAGGGTACCCAGTGCTTTGTGTACCCAGGCTGCGAAACAGCATGGGGAAAATTATAGTCTTTGCCAAAGATCTTCTGTTTATTTCATTTATGGAAATTGAGCAGTGGTATATTTTTAATACAAGTTTGGCACCATATCACATGAAAAACGGATTGCATGTAATTGAGCTCGAGGAAGGGCCTTTTTCTTGCTCACAATAGCATGAATAGTAATCATTTCACCTGAACAATTACTGCTGTCTTGTATTCATATCAGCTCCCATACATTGCCAAAGGCATACAGAGGCAATTGATGGCAGTAGTGTTTTGTGTCTGTTGTATTGTGCAATGTCAAACAGGCTATCCCAGCTGAGATGAAAGATCTGGCCAACAGATGTCTCAGAAAGTATAAGCCTGGTATTTAGTGATATTTTCATGTCTTTCATGTGGACTTCGGAGAATTCCAGCCTATATGCTCCAGAAGGGGGATCTTAAGGCAACCTTTCATCAGCAGTCCATCCATGTAGCAAACGATCTACAAGGCAGAGCTCGCTTTACCTCTGGTGGACAAAATCTGACAACACATTTGCTTGACACAGCTCTTACTTTCTGTACCATGTAACCATCAGCATTGTTGTTTTCTTGATGAGAATATGATGTGAGCCAAGTGCAAAATGGCTGAACTTGCCAGAAAGCTGAACCAATTGAATACGATCAGTTTTAAGACAATTCTTTACTCAGAACAGTGGCCATTGAATAATTTACTGTTTTCCTACACTTAGTCAGCATATGGACATATGTCTTATGCTCATCAAGATAAGTACCAATATTGATGGTTACGTGGGACAGAAAGTAAATACTGTATTTTTCAAAATTCCTTTTTTTTTTTTTAATTTAGTTTAAATCAGGGCTACCTAGTCACACTTTTTCAAAACGAAAGTAACTTTGTAAGTTGCAACCAAGCTAAAAAGAAACCCATCACTACTTCCTTCATCAAAGGGAATAAATCTGTTGCCCTGAGACAAAGTGTTGTTCTGCTTCTAAGCTTGATTATGTAGAATTTTAAAATCTCAAGTCTTTTTGACAGCTTTTGAAATGATTGACCAGGAGTTTCATTCACATCTTTTAACACATCCCCACTCAGACACATAGCTGTTCCTATTTTTTTGCTTGCCTTCCATGGCAGCTAGGTAGCAGTTTTCTTTTTCTCTCTCCTTTTTTTTTTTTTTTTTTTTTTTTGGGGGGGGGGGGGGGGCAGGGAGAAGAATAAAAACCACCTCATATGTGCTAACCCTTGAAAAGTAAACAGTAATTAGAACAACAATTTCTTTACATCTCCCATCTTTAGTATTCTTATCACAGGTCCAAAATAGACACATACAAAGTGTTTTGTTTTCTTTTCAGATAATCCTTCATGATGTGGTTTGTCTCAGGCTGTGAGCTTGTGATTGTGGGCTTGTGACAGTGATTGCTGTTTTCTGGCTAGTGCCAGGAAATAAGTGTAGCCTATGGATTAGAAGGTCCCCATAGCGTTTCTTGTGTCTTGACACTCTTACGCATGTCTAGCTCTTGTAATTGCTTATAAATGTCAGATCAGAATCCAGCCTTTCTGTATTGTATACTGCAAAGAATATGATCCTTTTTTCATCAAATTTCTTATAAAGTTACAGTGTTGTAGAAAAGCAAAAAAGTGTATGATGAAAATTTCATTAGATCCATCCTCTTCTTTTAAAAAGGAAGGGAAAACGTCTCTCCTAAGTGACATATTGGAAGATCAATCTTTTCAATGAGTGTGTATCAACAATCTCTTGATATGATCCAGCTTCTTCAGCTGCTATGTTAATGAATCGCATGCCATTCTCAGTCTGTGGCATCATCAGATGCATAAAGCCTCTTTTCAGCCTCTTTCAGCCATGATGCTTATCTAAAATGCTGAAATCTTGTTTTCTAGTTATCAGATAGATATCCTGGCCTTGGAAGTAGGTTGTTTCAGTCAGTATCTGATAAAATAAACACAAACACGGCTATTAGGAGTTGTGGCCGTCACTAACACCGCAGCTTCACAGCTCATGCAGAATGTGCTCTGATTGCTTTCTGGCCTTCTGCCATGAGATCTCAATTCTTAATGCCACCTGAAATGCTTTTAATTTTTAAACAGAAACTATCTTCATGGCTTGTCTCTATCTAATTCTTGGTTAAATAGCCAGATTCAAACAAATACTTTCCAAAGGAAAGCCCACTAATGATGCGTGACACTAAAGATATCATTTGGAACCTGCATTTAGCCAAATGGTGTAGTATTTTTCTAAATTATATTTAGCTTGTATGGTATATCAAAGTATAGTGAGGTCATTAATTATACTTCCTAGTCTTATTTCTCTAAAGATAAAGTCGAGCATCAGAATTGAATAAATAGGCCAAGCAATGGAAAAATGTGTAAAAGTGAAAAATGTTTTAATTCTGTGGAGTTTTAGACTCATTACTGTAGCCTCTAAGGAAAATAGTTCTAAGCCAAATGCATCGTTGTAAATGGATGTAATAACGGAGCCATCAGTTCTTCTCAGTGAGTACATTTGCATCTGGAGTCTCTTGAAAGCTGAGCTAAGTATCTCAAATCATTGAATATAACTTCCCTAAGTTCTTTAATTTTTGTGTAATGTTAAAACTGACATTTTAGTGTAGGTATAGATTGTGTTTAAAGGAACTAGTTAAATGTCTGATATTTAACAAGTGCACATACATTGATTTCCATTGAAAAAGATTTTTTTAGTAATGCCAATTTACAAATTTCAGGAGCTTTCCTAACTGACTTGTCCACGCTCTGTGAGAAGAGGCCATTGATGCAGCCAATATTGTAATTGAGTTAAATAGCAGTACTTTTGGAGGAACCAAAGAGGAAAGTGAGATGTCAGCTTCCTTTCTCCTCCCCACTTAAATCCTTACATGTCTCATTGCCTGGAGCTTGAAGTCCTTTTAGTTTAGAACATAGCAGATCTTATCCAACCACAGTACAGCTTAACTCACCTGAACATATACAAGTCCCAGGGAACAGATGGGATGCATCCAACGGGATTGAACAACCTGCTTGATGTCATTTGGTAGTCACTCTCTATCATCCTTGAAAGGTCATGACAACAGAGGGAGGTTACTGATGACTGGAAGAGGGCAGACATCACACCCATCTTCAAGAAAGGCAAGAAGAAAGATCCAGGGGACTAGAGGCCAATCAACCTTATTTCAGTTCCTAGGAAGGCTGTGAAGCAAATCCTCTCAGCAGCCATTTCTAAACCCATGAAAGAAAAGAAGGTGATTGGGAGCAGCCAGAATGGGTTTACCAAGGGCTGATCAACTTCATTGCGTTCTATCGCAAGGTGACTAGCACTATGATTAAGGGGAAGGCAGTGCATATTGCATGCCTTTATTTTAGCAAGGCCACTGACAGTCTCCCAGAGTCTTATTCTCAAAATTTGTTGAGACATGGGCTGGACAAGTAGACCATAAAGTGAGTGGCAAATTGACTGGACTGCCAGGCTCAAATAGCTGTGTTCTGTGATGCAAAATCCAACTTGTGGACAGTAACTAATGGAGCCCATCATGGATGGTACGGGGACCAAAAGAGTTAATATTTTAGTTAACAACCTGTATGATGGAACAGAGTGCAATCTCAGCAAGTGTGCGGATGATACCAAATTGGGGTCAGCGGTCGGGATGCTGGAGGATCACGATGTTCTTTAGAGCAGCCTGCACAGGCTAGATAAACAGGTTGACCAGAGCCTCATGATGTTCAACAAGAGCACGTGCAAAGTTGCATGGGCTAGAGTCATCCCATGCAACACTGTTGGCTAAGGGCTGAGTGTCTAGGAAGCAGCATCACAGAAAACGATCTAGAGTCCGAATGGACTTTATTCACCATGCAATTCTTCAGTTTCTACTAGTGGAAACAGAGAAGGGGGAAAAAACCCCATACCCTGTAACACAAACTTAATTTAGCTAAAAACTATTTAAATGTTTGTCTAGTTTGTGCTTGAATGGAGTGGGCTAAGGAATCCTAAATGCTAAATACTGTTAAAACCATTTCTTGGTTCTCAGTCTAGTCATTTCATTTATATGGAAAACACTTTAAAATTTTATTTTGATATGGAAATACCAGTAGCAATTGATCATTTCACAAATCTGAGTTTACAACAGGAAAACATCCCAAAAAATCAGCTCCTAAAGCTCTTGAATTTGCCAGAAAGTAGCAGTGCAGGTCCCAAAAGATTTAAGGTGTTGGGACTACAGGTATGAATCAACAAATTTCAACGTGCAGATTCATTTGTTCATAATTTATTTCAAGTAGATGAGTTAGTGCTAGGGACATATAAAGAGGACAGTATAAGTGAAGCTGAGAGATGATTAAGACGTATCTTCTTTAGAATTAAGCATTTTTAGTGTAATTAGAGCTTTGTTATCAGTTTCAAAAAATATATGCTTACAGCTTAGTCCTTCTTTGCTCTTTATCATCCAAATACTTTTTTGTTCTTATTTCTGAAATAGGGACTTTTAAACAAAAAGGAAAAGTTGTCTTGAAATTGAATCAAATTTCTCATGTGACATGAGAACTTTGAAACACATTAAAGGTTAGATGACTATAAACTTGGGAGTAGTCTATTTTTTATTACCCTGTGCTTCTGCCTAACTTCCCTTCCTTTGACAAAACTGCAAGCTGAAGTACAGCTTTCTTTTCTATTGTGTTTTTAGTATTCATTCCCCAAACTTGATAGACTATTTTGGGTTATCTTCATTTGAAATTGTGCATTCTTTGAATGTACAGTATTTAAGGGGTGGGGATGAGGGGTCCCTTGGCTGTTTTGTTTGTTGGGTTTTTTAATTCATTGGTCCTTGAAAGTTTTGTTTGTTTGTTTTCACAGAGGTAGAAGGACTTGGAAAAAGGCTTATAGGGACATACCAGCTAAAGTTTGTGTAGTGTGGCAGAGTCAGAGGCAGGAAGACCTGAAGATTATTGTCATTTTAATGGGGAAAGACCGCATCTGGGGTCTTAGAGCCATTTGAGGGATGGCCTGAAGCTGCCAGGAGCCTGATGTTTATTGAGGTGGGTGGGGGTATACATCTCAAAAGATTTTTGAAGCATACATTTCTGATGCTTACTGGAACCATGTCTAACCTCTGAAGCTGACGTTACCATTTACCCATCTGTATTTTTTATTCCTGTATTCAAAAAAAGACGTAGGACCCAGAGCTTCCTTTGAACACTGTTAGGCTTAAGACAAAAATGCATTTCTAGAAAAGTTTGGGTCATGTAGGTCATGAATGACTGACATGAACTACAATAAGATTCAGACTTTTGGAGAGTTAATTACGTATGTACACATTCAACCTTTTTTGCGAATGAAAACTTTTAGGATCCCTGAAATTTTCATTATTCATTTACTTTTGTATATTCCAAAATAAATTATTTCCATAGTTTTAGTCATATGTATTTAGAGAAATCACATAGGTACTTTTATTAAATATAACTATATATATGTGTGTGTGTATTAGAATTTGAGAGAACAGTTAGTTTTCTGAGCTTATTAAAGAGTTTGGAAAAATGACATTTGGAGAAGATATTCCACAATAAAATTTTCTTGAATGTTTTTCTTAACAGAATGTTGTGATTTTTCCAGTAATTGTCAGTATATCCTTCTTATAAATGGACAGCTACACAACTGTGCTTGTCCTCTAATTTTCCTACAAGAATGTGCTCTAATAATTAACTGGCTTTTGTAAGTCTTTAAAATCTCTTGGGGTCAATTAATCGTTGTGATGTTTCTCTGGAATCCATATGATATTCACTACTTTTTCTGGCTTGAAACATTGTTTGGTTTTAGCAATTGTAAGAATGCAGTTGTGCCCAGCTTTCCTTCATAATTCTCTTATTTTATATAAAGACAGGGTTGAAAAAGAGGCATTGCCAAAGGTTAAAATAACCTTTATTAGGGTACTAACCTATTTATCTTCACCACATAAAATATGTGAAAAAGCGTGAAAGACAAATCCAGAGAAAAAGGCTATTTTTCCTACTACTTGCAGTTCAGAGATCCATTTTCTATAAAACGTATATCCACTAAACTATTTAAAAAGAAGTCTGTATACAGTTTTTTATAAAATTGGTCAAATCAACACATTTACATATAGTTTTAAAATGGGAGAACTTAGGCTGAATTTTTGTGGTATTGGAAATGGAATAATAATTCAACTAATAGATGATTCAGTTAAGGAAGTTCATATTTGATACTGTCTCAGCTTTGGAATTTTTTTAGAAAGTCTGGCTCTGAATTGATATTCAACTTCCTAACATTGAACTAATCTTTATGCATGAACTTGTGTTTCTCAGAAAACCTAGCCCATAGAGTAATCTGATTCCTCAAAAAGACTGGATGAAAGAAAAGGCTCAATACACAAAAATATTCAGATCTTTAATTTCAAAAGAAGTTTTCAATCACAGCCTATCAACAATATATAAATGAGCATAGAAAAGTGATCTGGTCCTTCTGTATCAGCCATAAGAGCTAAAAATTTGTGATTTCTTAAGAAGTTTGTCAAAACTTACTTCTGCTTTTAGAGAATAAATTTCTAGCAAAGAATACTTAGGTCTTGGCAGAAATGAAGTTTAGTTTAAAAAGAAGTGAAAGATGTTGTCCTGGAGTAGCATGATATTTGAATGAAATACACCACAGAGTGAAATATGTTTGCCAGGAATCAAGAGAGAAAGTTACAGCTTTCTGCCAGCTGAAAGACAGTACAGTATGGCTGGCTGTGGTATGCCCTTTTCTATTGTGAGTATCCACAGGGTTAACCTTCAGCATATCATCCTTCTCCCCGACCACTCCCCCTCCCAGTCTCTGAGCAATTGTTTAACCTACAGGAAGTTTAACACTAGGAAAAGTAGTTCTTCATGTGGCATGTACTGCCCAAAAAGAAATTTTGTCGCCTTATTTGAAATAGTCATAGAATGCTGTTGAATGTTCTG
Organism: Phoenicopterus ruber ruber; assembly: GCA_009819775.1. NCBI lineage: Eukaryota > Metazoa > Chordata > Aves > Phoenicopteriformes > Phoenicopteridae > Phoenicopterus > Phoenicopterus ruber. The sequence continues at coordinate 47,819,664 of CM020215.1, forward strand.
CCTTGGATTAAAGTACTGTCTTTCACTTGTCGTTTTGTTTTAACTTTTTGTTTTATTTTCTTGGAGTGAACTAGACTTCAACTGCATTATTCAAATATACTCACTAAAAACTAGGAAAGTAGAAATCAAGGGCTTCACCACCCTGAAGATCTTTATTTAAACTTGTATTCTATGGAGAAAACTAGTGGAAAGATTCATTCTGATTTATTTATTTATTTATTTACTCTTATTACATATCATTCTTATTAAAAATGAATTTGAATGTAGAGAGGGCAGATACTTTGTAAAATCTGGTTGAAAAAGGGCTATTCTCACTGAGAATGACACTAGTGGCCTGCCTTACTGAGGGGAGCAGCAGTCTAGAGAAACAGGTTACGCAAAACCAGGCAGGTGAACTGGAGGGTGAATCTTTTTTTTAAAAGCAAGGAATTCCACACACTATTTCTATAAAATTGTAATATGGATTTTTTTTTTTTTTTTTAATAAAAGATGCTTTTTTTCCCCCTCCCATTCCTCCTATTCTGTTGTAATGCTCAGGGCCCGGTCATGACTCTGAGTTCAGAGTGAGTTTGGGATATTAATTTTCTTCTGCTTGTTTATATTCTGTTGGGTAATTTTCCTATTTTTATCTTAAGATACCATATAAATAAAAGCCGTACATAAATATCAATAAAACATTTTTTCTGGCTAAACCATTGCTGTCCTGCAAACAGTGAGTGAGTCAATGAGGAAATGAAAGAAGAAAGGAAAGAGGTTTAAAGAGTTAGCTCTCCCTAATTTTCAAAAATAGTTTCACGGTTTTATCAGGTGATGATTCCTCTTGTGATTCTGAGGTCCACCATGTTTGGAAACCTGGGGTAACTTCAGCTCCCTTGGCAGTTGACATGTTGGCCTTTCAGAGTTAAGCTACACCACTTCAGCAGTTACATGCTCTGAGCTATGTAAATGAGTTGCAATCTTTCTGGATCAAAATAGAGATGACCTTGCAAACACACTGACTAGATAGTTATATTTGTCATAAGAAGTTAGATTACTGTTTTAAGTTGAGGAGTCTTTTCCTAGATGTTAGCAGAAAGTCCTTAAACCACCAATTTCTGAGGCCTGACAGAATATAACAACAAGGGAAGGATTGTCCTCAACATGTCCAGCTTCTTTCATTCTTTCATTAGGCATCTGCTACTGAACTCTTCTGGAAGCAGATGTAGATAGATATTTGGTCTGACCCAGAACAGAGTTGTTATATATCAAATGCTGGCCTTTCTTTTCAGCCTGTGTTGTTAATGCCTTCTCTGCTTCTAACCATAGTACAGTTTGGGGGGTTGGTTTGGTTTTTATTATACCTTTGTGATCCTCCTTGATCTAAGAGAGATGAAAGGCAATATGTGATAGCATTATTCACAGTTTGGACGGTTACTTGTAGAAGTGCCTTAAAGCTGAGTGTAGGTTTGACACTGTGTCCCGTAAGATATTTTTTGTTCCTGGTTTAAATATGACTCAGAACAGCCCAAATTATATGCATAGTCATTATAAAAGATTATATAGCTCCAGAATGTAATCCAGACCATATAAAAGATGCCTAGAATTGGATAGTATAAATAACATTTGCACTAAAACTCTGCTTTTCAGTAGCTCTTTCAGTCCCCATTAAAGTTAGTAGAACCATTCTCACTGACTTTGGTGGTTGTAGGATTGGATTCTGTTTCCGAGACCACAGAATTTTAATGTTTGATGGTAAATCATTACATTTTGTAAAGGAAGGGGTAGAATAAATATTTGAAAAATGAAGGAATAACAAAATGAAAAAAGTTATATATAATGTGCCATGAAATCCTCCAGAGTTCACTGATAAGCTACAAAATCAAAGGGGAGAAAAAGACCCTGTAGGATTAGACTCTCAAAGGGTAAAAAATGCATCGTGAATCGGGATAACAAGTTCTTGATCCTAATGGATAAAATGGAATATTATGGAAGTTTTATTATTAAAATTCAGGAAAAAAACCACAAACCCAAATATATTCACACCTTCTTCTTGTTGAAGAATGATCTCAGGGATAATTGCATTGTGTTTAATAATGAATTTGATGGTCTGTATTCTTTCTAGTCTTGGAAGTATCTTGTTTGTGTCCTGAGCAGGAGCTAAATGAAAACTAACATGAAGTTTAGCAAAAAAAAAAAAAAAAACCCACAAACGAAAGAAACCCTGAAAAATTTACCAAGTATTAAAAATGTGTTTCAAATAGTAAGTTAAAGTGAATTTATTTCTGTGACATTTTAACAAAAAAATTAGAAAGGTCTATATATGTTTTGTGTGCTTGTGAAAATTGAAACTCTTTTTAAGTAATCAATGTAGTCTTTGATTTGAAACAAACACTGGAAATAAAGTATGGAGGATACAGAAGCGTAAAAGATATCTTCAGATGAACTAAATTGTGTCAAATCAACTGTATGTGATTTACACATATGTGTAAAGCTATGTTATATACCTCAGTATTTGTGAAATCAATTCCTTAATTTGGGTTTAGAAATAAACATAAATATAGTATGCCTATAACTGTTTTTGTAGACCACACAATCAAACATTATCGTTCTATTTGCTTTGTAATTCATCTCAGATTGCTTTTTTTTTTTCTTAGGGGACAATGTCAGTAGAAATGGATCTATTTTTTAGCCTTAGGTATTGGTAAATCTGTCATAAACTTTGCATTAGTTATAATTTAGGACTGTGTTTATGGGAAAGATATGGACAGAAGTTTCTTGAACTTAGTGCTGTCAGAATCTCTAGGGATAAACATAGTGGAAGAGCGTATATTTGAAAATCAATTATGTGTTTGGTTTTTTTGGCCGAAGCAAACAACAGTGTGGTATATTTTTATAATATGCTACACGTTCATAGGAGTGCCAAATGTGCTTAACGATAACTCAGTTATCTTTTTTTTTGACTTGCATATTTATACCTGTAAATCATGCTTTTATATTGTCCTTGGTATTTCTTTTCAACACTTAGTACACTGAAAGACATTTTATAGGCTATGAAAGAAATAAAAACACTGTGGAGAATATTAAATTAATAAATGACAAACAGCGGGCTAAGAAAATATTTGTGAGAAAAGTTTCAACCTAAATATTAAAAGCAAAGAACTTTAATTGGGTTATGGTACAATTATAAAGCAAAAAGATTCGATCAGTGTACTGCTTAAGTGATTCTTGTTCCAAAAAATTGACTACAGCTTTGGAATGTTAGTTTTCATGTTTCATGATTTTATCAATTTCTGTCGCAAACAGTTTCATCAGAGAGGTAAAAATTCAAATAGCTAGGATGCAAGCTTGCTCTGAAATCTGACAGTAGATCTTGGATCATATTCACTGTTAAAGTAAGACATATAAGTACCTGGGTAATTAATGAACACATCATTGTAAACACCAATTAAGTTGATTGACATTTAAATTGTACAAGTGGAAATCTACCTCTCTCCCAGGTGTATTGCTTCTTTTGCAAATAGAGGAGGAAAAAAATACTTCAGAAATTTTCCATTTTCATATACCTTTATATACTAGCAAAGTTGAAGAGACATCTTTTGCAGACATTGAGTTCACCTGTGATTGAGTTGCACACCTACATTCAGAAAATAAGTGAAAAACTCTCATCGGAAAAGCTAGAAATATGATTTGCATAGTGCAATTGAAGAGTAAATTCAAGGAGGACAAGGAGAAATAATATCTAATTTCACTGACAGTTTTTGGTCATATTTTCTCCCTTTTTCATAGTTAATTCATTTTGACCATTCTGCCCGTAGAGCCCAGGCACTTGCAAAACTTGAATGTCACAGCTTTGTGTCTGCTGAGATATGAACTTGTCAGTCTTCTGTGTCTGAATTGTACCAATTTCACATCTTTAAATGATCACCTTTGGGATTTGATTTACTACAGTCTGCTTCTGGAATAGATTTCAACTGTGACTTTTTTTTTTTTTTTTAAATGAAAATTTTTTGAATCAACCACTCAGTGGTTATCAGCATAAGAGTAGTCACTGAGGAGAGAGATAGGCTAGTGGGTTGTAGGTAAATGCAGCAGTTAAAGAACGTGATACATTTTATTTGTTGCATGCCTCTACAGTTTATTTACATAGATTTCTTAATATATACAACCACCTGAGAGAGGAGGTGTGGTGAAAAGGATAATGTTGTATATCTATCATGAATTGAAATGGTAAGGAGGGGAAGAGTGGTAAAGAGACATCATCTGTTAATAATGAGGGCATAGATTTTATCCAGATTTATTAAATAAAAGAATGAAAACCAAAACATACTGTAATCAAAGCATAGGGAATTCTAGAAACAAGATATCAAAGATGTAAGAATGCATCCCTTTTAAGACTTGAAAATAAAGTAAAAATTTATTGAAAATTTATTTTAAAAAGGTAGGTCATAATGGAAGAAGAAGAATACTGGTTCACAGTTACCTTATAAATAAAAAGACTGGTCTTAGAGTCACCAAATTATGCGACCAGTACCTGAAGTAACCTTTTCAAAATAGCTGGAATATGATCCTTTTTTCTCTGAGTTTCAAAGAGCTTGGAAGACCTTCTTGTTCACCAGTCTAAGGTTGTGCAAAGTCCTGTTTACACAAACTACACAGTAAGGTATTCAAAGTTAGGATGGTTTCTCAGGGTCAGAAATCAGTGCAATCTGAAATATTCTATGAATGGGAGAAAGGTAGTCCAGTTTTATAAATTAGACATTTGCAAAAGAGTGAACCCCAGGCTCTTTGCTGCTGAAGTAAGAACAGCTTGAATGACCGAGCCCTCTGTAAGTGATGCCAAATTCTTCAGAGGTATTTACTTACTGTGTGGGAGTAGTTTACTTCTCTCACTTATCAGAATATATTGAAAGAACATGTAGTCAAAAAACTCAAGGACATATAAGAAAACTAAGTCAGGTACAGGTTGAGTTTGAAACAAAAATCTAAATTTTCTTTTTATGAAAGAAAACTGAATTCTGCCTTGAAGTGCTGGAGACACCAGCTAGCACCTAATTCTGTCACCCCTCTTCATTCCAAGCTATTATTTTAGTTTGCAAATTATTCCATTACATCAAAAATAAAATTTATTAATTGAAGGAATAAGTACATGTAGCATTCACTTTTTTAACCCTGAATTTCAGTGAAAACTATTCACCAGTTCAGTTCAACTCAACAAAAGCAAGTTTGACAAAATCAGGCACTACATCTGGATATAAAATATTCAATTAGTCAAAAACAGCAATCAAAGCTGTTCATGTTCCTTTAAGTACTTTAGGTCTGTATTTTCTTCATAGTTTGGCAGTCTTTTTTAATAACTTGGGTTTACTAACAATGTTACAAGAATTTGAGAAGGAGGGGATGCATCTTATTTAAAAAACAAAACAAAACAAAAAAACCCGAAAAACCCACAACCCACAAATACTGTTAATCTGATTTGTTTAAAATAAAACAGTACAACACAGCATCTCCAAAGGTGTTTTAAGTGCGATTGCTCTGCAGGTGGCAGTTCTGATATATGACTTGAAAACACTTGAAACAGTATGTAAGACAATTTAAAAGAGACTTTGCAAAAGTTATCAAAACTAAACTGATTTTATCAGTGCACTATTTGACTTTACTCATTCATGCAGGCTGCATTAGAGAAGGAATGGCTAACTCTAGATTCCACCCGTTTCCCTTCAAAAACACTCCTGCTCTCAAACCAGCTGCACTGGCCAAAGGTAACATGTCACAGAAACTTCTTACTCTTCAGTCTTTATTCATTCCTTAAGGATATGCTATTCTGGGGTGATTAATATGACAATCTATTGACTTGAAAAACACAATTACTTTTAGAAGTCTCAGACTTCCTCCTCATCCCCAGATGCAATTTTTCTTTTAGATTTTCTTTCATTTGCTTAGTTTTTTCTTTATTTTGGATTTATTTCAACACTTTACTTCACAGTAGCAGAAAAAAAGATGATGTGCTTCATCTGTATATTTGGCAATGGATTAAAAATTGCTAGTTGACACACTACTTTAAAAATACTAAGATCTGCATTCTATGACAACAGCTGAATGTTTTCAGAACAGCTAAAGGTCATTGAACTGTAATGTCTGCTAGTTATTTGATAAACTTTGAAGTTTTAGCTTTTTGTTTTGGTAGGGTTTTCTCTTCTTGTTACAAGCATAGTATTACTAATGTTTTATTTCCCACAATTAAAATAAAGGAGTCTTATAAATGTATAATTCATTATATTTGGGGACATTAAGTATAATTAAAGTCACCTTTTTGCCCTATTTAGTTAGTTGAAGGTAAGATCTGTAATGGGCATATCACCATTAAGAATCCTTTCTGTTATAGTAATAGACTCTGCAAACCCTGGTGCAGGTTTACCTACACATTTTAAACTTAAACTTGCAGAAATCATCAACTGCATTCTTTTTCTTTCTCTTACTTAGAAGTCTTCTAGGCCTTCAGATTCCAGTGAATGTTCAAATAGTTTGCCATTGTCACCACAAGAAGTTTGGCAGTGTGTTAACAGACCACATTCATACTCAGCAGAAAATATCCACTTTCATAGCAGGTAAGTTAAATAATATATTTTTTCATTCTATTTAGTTCATTTGGATTTGACAAAAATCAGAAGGAGGAGAACTTGAGGCTGTTTTCTGATGCTTTTGCTACTTTTGGTTAATATGATATTACTGGAGTTAAAATGTATTTACTTGTTAAAACCAAATATATTAAATTCAGTTGTTATTTTTCATTGACTACCAGAATTAAGAATATAAGAATATATATGTGTATTTTTGTTTATCTAGGTTTGACTATCAATCATAAAACTTATATTTTTTCACATATATCATAACAGAGATGTTGAAATACAGATTTGTAAGACTAGATAAAGATTAAAAGGGATTTCTTACACAGCTGCATTCTTTTGGAGAGAAAGGACTGAAATATGCTTCAAGTAATTGAAATGTAAACATTTCAAATTGATGGCAGACTTTTATTACTCTCCAAGATAAAGCCTTCCTGGAGTATTAAAATAGATTTTTTTGTATTATTTCCAAGCTTCAAAAGTGCCTTTAAAAGGCACAAACAACTTGCAGAGTAACAAAGACTGCAAAACAGTCACCCGAGACCCTTCCTTATTTACCTACCTTTCAATACCACTCTTATACTTTGTTTTCAGGTCAGGGAAGGGAACAATGTCACAGCTCTCTGACTGGAAGGAAATAAAGAAATTTTCATTCATATCTGAAAAAGAAGAGAAAATTTCAGAAGAATGGTACGTTAAGGTATTTTGCTTACATAATGACTTCCAGGATAGGTACAGTATAGTTGGCTGCTGTTGTGGCTTGCTTTTTTTAAGTTCCACCTTTCAAGAATCTCTGTTTTCTACCAAAGTAAAAATTATTGTAATTACTTTTATAAGTGTCTGGGAGACTAGCTTAATAAGTTGCAGTAATGTAAAGTTAAGATAAGCATTGCAGCTATCTGTGTAATTCAGAAAGTTTCATACCATGCATAAGAAGTACTATACACTTGTATTCTTTTTGAAAAGTGCATTATACAATAATATGCAGCTGGTGTAACATAATATATGTGAAATGTTTAGTACGTTATTCTCTTCCCCTAGGGGTTTTAAGGATATTTCTACTGCACAGCTAATGCTGAAGAGGGCCCATAAAATGAAGCCCAAAAAATATAGTAATAAAAATTTAGGTAAGTCAACAGTTAAAAAATGATTATATTGATGTAATTTTTCTATTCTTAAATCTCAAAATAGCGTCTCTCTTTTAAAAAGTTTGCTTGCACAACATTAAACATTAACTTGAATAACGGTGGAGTGTGATTCAGTAAAAACAAGTCAGTTTAAATCTCTGTAAAGAAATCAATTTGTTCCAGTGATAAAATATTCAGATTTTAAAATACATTCTACTGGATTTTGAAGTTGTATATTTGACAGCTATGTTAAACAGAAATTTTGTTTCTTTTTATTCATGTATCTCTTTTTCTAGATGTGGAATTTATATTTCGGCGTTTTGTGCTTCTCTTGGGGGAATCTCAGGTTAAAATTATTGACTTATGCAAGAACTATTTATGAAAGTGACAGTTTGATACATATGGAATGAAATCATGGTTTTTGTATTAAATATTCACTGTGGAAATAGATAATGCTTAACCAGCTTCTCTGTAATTGTCTTCTGGTTCTTCTCAGGTATTTCTTATGTCGATGAACCTTTCTTAGAATCATCAACTGTTAGTACGATATGCTAATACAACTGTTAATGGAATATGTTAATAAAAATATTAAGAAAATACTGCTAATATAAGAAACATTCAATTATGTAGGAGCCTGGATGACAGTATGACCTAACTCTAAATGGTCTTTGGAAAGTGTACCTTTATTTACTTTTTTTTTTTAATTGTATCACAAGCTACAGTTAATTTTTTCCTATTTTGTATAACTTTGCAAATCTCTTCTGTAAGTGTTGAAAGTATTGAAAGACATTTTGCTCTTGGAAGGGAAAAAAATCAGCCTACAGATAAAGTTAAGAAAAGTGTTTCTCTGTATATTTTTTCTAGTTTAAATATCATGCCTAAGACTACATATGACAAAAAAGATCTCTAGTAAAAAAAAAAAGGGGGGGGGGGGGCAGGGAGAAAGAGCCATGCTTTGTTGTTATGGAAAGGAGAAAAAATGGATAAGAGGTTAAAGTTATTACATTTAAATCTTGGTAGCTTCCCATGACGACCTACCATCTTACCTAAAAAAAAAATATCTGGTATGCAGCTGAATTTTTTACATATGTATGTTCCATTTGGTGGCCTCTGTATCATTTTTTAATGAATACAGCTTACTAAGTTATAGCAGCTTTTCTCCATATGCTCTCTAGTGTATGTTCGTAGTAATTAATCCAGTCATAAATGTCTGATTGAGCATATCAAATTTACTATCTATTTTTGTTGTAGTTCTGATGGATTTTTTTAATATGTTTATATTCACTTTCTTCAAATTATTCAATATGGTATATGTGTGTTGAGCTTTTTAATGTATCACTTGGAATATTCTCTAAGTATATTACTAATTTTAAAAAAAATAACAAAACTTTTGCATGTTGTTTTTATAGGTTCAAATTTTCTCTTCTTGACACTACCTCGTATAGGAATTTTTTGTCTGACTATTACATCAAGCACAAAAATAACCTGTATATATAACTTTCATGTATAGAATTCCCTGACAGGCATTAAAATCAGTCTTTTTTCAGATAAGCACAAAACGTAATTTCCAGAATCAAGAAATATGACTGAAAATATTGCACACTCAATCCCTTTTGAGTACAAAAATTATCAAGCTAACTATTCTTTCTCATACAGCACACTGACAAAGTCAGTCCTTCGTTGGTCAGTAAGGACCAAGTAGACATTATCAATTAAAACAAGTAGTTTTATCTTAAACTGATGCTAAAACTCAGCTGTTGCACTAAAAAATGATCCTGATGGAATATTCCCCATGTGAGGGGAATCTCCACATATCTAATTATGTTTTACATCAGCTACCTCCTCTGAAGTGCTGAGAGCAAGTCAGGGTCTTTAGGGTCTGCTTGAACAGAGGGACTTTACAGCATTTAAATTAGAGTAGATGCACCTTACCCGGAGGCTAGCCAGCTCCAGATCAGGAAACTGTAACCAGATCCATTAGGCTGCCAGTATCTCTCTTGGATCTCTGCGTGGTACAGCTCATGTTAGAATACTTACAGCAATTCCAGTATAACGAGAGAGAGAGTTCACAGTCTTAGGCCGTTGCTGTGAGTTTAACCCTACTGAAGCAGGAATTCCATAAGAGACTTTATTCCTTCTAATATTTAAAAGCAGATTGAAATTCATCTGAATAAGTAGATGTCAACATTGTCTTTTAATGTTTCCGTAGAAATTAGCATGCTATCACCTTCATCTCCTCTGAAATGAGCTTCATCCGTCTTGTACTTACTAAAGCTGCATATGAAATCTTGTAGGATTTATTTTTAGTATCATTATTTCTGTTTTCTTTTGGATTTCCAGGTCCTCAGTGTTATAATTGCAACTATTTCCTTTTTAGCTTTCTGATTTAAAATAGTTGAAGGTATGCTAACTATGATTTTGTTAGTGATACAGATTCCTACCCACTAGAAAATAGATAGCCAGCATCCACTTAAAGGTGTGAATTATACGGTGTAAAAAAGCAATTTTCCATGTCATATCCATTTACTACTAGTTTACTACATTACTATCCATTTACTACAGTCTATGTCTGACTTAAAAGCAATACTTTAAGTTCTGACAAAAAGCAAAGCAACAACATCTAAAGGTTCTAGATAGAAATAAGTTATAAGCTATTAATAAATAAACTGATAGCTTTTATGCTAAGATTTCAGCATCATCCCAAACATCTTTTATGTGCTATTGAGCTCTTGCGTGGTAATGATCTTATTAGTTGCAGGTAATGCGAAGGTACTGATGGATTTTGTAGGAACAAATGGCCTGTCGGAGTATGCTGTCTGCTTCCATATGCTGTCAAACTCCTTTGCCTTAGGCCTGAGGTTCACAAATGCAAAGTGTTAAATCAGCTTCCATTCAGAGAGTTTTACAATTGCTCCTTAATACAGTCAAGACATCTGCTGGATTGGAACTTGGATTGGACAGTCATGAACAGCTTTGATTCTTAACATCCTCAGGTGTGGGAATTTATTCCTTTTCATTTTCCATCTAAAGCATTTGTTTTCTCCTAGCACAACAGTGATGGGAAACATTTGGTTAATTACTGAAGTCTGCATCTGAGCTAGTCATCTGCATTCCTTCATGGAAAGAAGTAGCCACTTTAAATGCTATTAATTTCCTTCTAAAACATAATCCAAAATCAGGCTATTTGAATCTCACTGTAAAAGCACTTATAGTTCTCCGTTGCCTAAACACAAAACCTAGAGCAACTGGCTGAAGTACAGAGTTAAACTGTAGACATGTAGAAGTTACTGAGTAACATCTTACCTCATATGTCTGGCCACGTACCTTCTCAGTAGTGAAAAAAATACTGAGAATACTAACAAGTGCACTGAATCCTGTGGTTTGTATTACAAGGAAGAGCTTAAAGTAGCATAACCTTCTAATAGGGAGTGATTCAGGCAATGCTTATATTGCAGTAGACCAGTCCCACCAACTAATGGCCTTAAGGCCTGTTATGCCCTAATCCACTACAGTTATGTATGCTTGTTTATGTAGTTAAATAAAGTTGTGGCCTGTATTTTAACAGTACCAAATGTAGGCTGTGTCTGCTTCAACTATTTTTACTCTACAGTAAGATAATACAAAAAGTGTGGGCAAGAAACCAGAAATTTTGCAGCCAAGTAAAACTGGCATAATGTCAGAAATATTCCTGTTTATCATGAGTGCATAAAATTCTATAGAAATTCTAATTAAAAATCTAAATACAGCAGACACTAATGTACCTCACTGTGCTTAAAAATTAAGTGTCTATGACTCATAACAATCCTAGCTTCCTAAAGATATCTTGGCACAGCAGTACAGAATTTCTTGCTTAACTTTGAATTTCCTTGATTCTGTGGATTTTGTATTAGCCTCTGAAAGTGAACTTCTTTTTCTTTAAGATGGCTGGAAGCCTTGTCTTGCTTTCAGCTTGTCTCTCCTACACTGCTGTATTACTTCTTGTTTAACCATTTCCTCTCCAAAGGAAAGCTCTCTTGTCAGTGACTGACAGCATGAGATGGTAATTATTGCTGCCACTTGGGTAGGGGGGGAAAAAAAAAGTAAAAAGCAGCTGGAGTGGGCCTTGACTCCTAGAACCAGAGCACAATGATAAACATATTTCATTTCATAGAGGTTGGCAAATATTTTTTATTTCTAGTTTAGAATTTAAGACAGCAATGCAATGCTAATTAAAACAAAACAAAACAACAACAACAACAAAAAACAAAACAAAAAACAAAGCAACAAAAAACCCAACCCACTCCCCTCAAAACCCACAACCCTAAAACAGATGATCTGACTATACAACATTGATTTGTTGAATTAACAACAGTTGGAATAAAAATCTGGGGGATATTATTATTCCTTGTTACACATCACATAAATGACCACTGATCTATATTTTCTTCGTAGCAGAAAGCTACTTTTGTTGTTGTTGCGTATTCCATGTAGCAGTATCATCTGGGAGCTCCAACTATGGATGTGTTGGAGTTCTAATTGCCATTCAATTATGGAACAAAATGTGGTCTTTCTTCCACATGAATTTACAAATTTAATTATCTTATAGATAAGCATCTGTCACTCTGTGCTACTTTGATTTATCAGCTCTTTAAAGTTGGCACAGATATGTTTATGTTTTTCTAATTACAGATATTGCACAACAAAAATGAAGGACAAACATTTAATTTTTTCGGTTTCACATATTATCAAGAAGTTGTTTAGCAAATGTGGTGCCAGATCAGGCAGTAACTATTCCTTCCATATTGTTTCTATAACATTTCTTGTGTTTGTCCAACTTATCTTCTATATTTGGAGTCAGCCAAGCAATGTGCATTAAATTACCTCCCTGGTTCCTAGATTGCCAGCACAGATCATCATCTAATAAGGCACATTTAAATGAGTATGCCAGAATCCAGGAAGATATTTGTATGATTTTGAACTATTGGACTCTTTCACAGTTCTCTGTGTGAAATCTAAAACATTTGATTGCTTGTCATCAAAGCATACATGCAGTTCATTTCCCTAGCTCACTCAGAGACTGAAAAGCACTAGTATTATAAAGTAATCTATGTAATATTGCCTACATTTGGGACTAGATAAAGAAAAGGACTCATTTTTAATAACAAAAGAGCTGTAGGCAATGGTTGAGGTGATCCAGGTAGGTACAAACTCTAGTAGTCTGGCACTGTGTTAAATCTCTGTAGATTATTTAAGTTATTTTGCAAAGACTCAAAGATAAATCTTTTGATAGAAATCTCTTAGAAGAACAATTTCCATCATTTCCCTCTTTTCCCCGTTCATGGACCTTCATTGCTGCATTATCCTTGTGCAGAAATACATGTTTGAAAAATCTAGGCTGGCACCAAGTAACTTCATGTGACTTCACCCAAAAGTCCTTGGTATAGTTTAAATATGGACTGGTTGGAGTTTTCATAGAATTGAGTGGGAGGCTTGATTAAGGAAAGATGACATTTTTAAAACATTTTGGAACAATTTCAATAGACCCACGTAGGAGAAAAGTGTGTTATTTCAGGAATTATTTTAAGTTAATCAAAAATACTTTGGAAATCCTCAATCACATTTTGTCTTAAGAGGTTTTAATCGATTTCGTCACTTTGGTCTTCTGTTGAAGAAACACACTGGTTTTGTAACTAGCATAAAGCTAGAAGAAGTTAGAAGTCTTTTTATCAACCCTGTATCATATCAACACCGTATGCTGGATGTTGGAAAAATTGTAATTACAAAAACTTTTATTCTGTACATTTTTATCTGTGTATAGTACTCGTATGGGTATGTATCTTACAAGTATAGAAAACACAATAATAATTCATACTTAAAATATTTTTTATAACTTCTGTTACTTAAAGTTTCAGAGACAACTTTTAAAATATAATGTATTACTATTTCAAGATATTTTTATCACAAATCTTACTGTGATCTACATTTGCTACCCTGAAGAGCACTAGGTTGCTACCGATTTATTTCTGAGTTGGGAGGCATGCCAGAACGGGCCTACTTTATCCATCTATGCAGTGAAAATATCTACAAACCTGGTAATCCAGTTTGTGAATAAAGTGATCCCATTATCAGAATCATTCTAATAATCTACCTTTAAAACTAATGGAGCTAATTGTTATTTATTGTGCTTCTTGGGTTGTTTCATTGAATTTATACTTTAGTTAGTAAAAGTGGGTTAAAGTGACTTTAAATCTGGCATCCTCTGGGTTAATCTGGAAGCTATAATCATTGTACAACAAGATGAGCGAGGTTCTTCCAGACAATTTGAGATAACCAAGTGTAAGGTATCGCTGATTCTGCCTTGGGAAGAAGGCATGGCCTAAATTACTTCCATCCATATTTTCCACGATTCCTTCATTAGTCAAGTTTGCTGTTTTGTGGGAGATCAGCACCATCAAGAACATTCTGTCAACCAAATGCTGCTGCCGTGTGGGCTGACCAAGAACAGCATAACATTTTGACATGTTTTGTCAATGCGTTATCTCGTAAAGTATCCACACCCCATTAGAGATCTTCTCCGGGCTTATAAGGCAAAGATACAGTATGTCTGCATCATCTTACTTGTGTGAAGAGAGCATTCTCTGAGTAAAAGTGGAGCTCTTAGGATCCCTTTATGTTCAATTAGTTTGTAACTCAAGCCTCTACTGCAACTATAGAGGTCTAGTCAAAACCAACTTTATAAATTGCTGTTAAACTTCATAAGAAATTGCCCACTGACTTAGCAGGGCATTCTGATCCTTTATTTCTGTAAATAAAGAAACCAAAAAAGAAAGCTACTTACTTTGCTACAGTATTATAGATGCTCTTATTACCTCTCTCAGGAAACACCAATAAGGTCATGTAGCAAGTTCAAAATGAAGCATCAGGCATAATTATTCATGTAAATTTATTCTGTCTGAATGCTCTTTATGACTTTCCATCTCCTCTGTTTTCCTGCTCTATCTGTTCTGGCAGTGTCTCACATATTCATTTTTGCTACACTTGCGTTCTTTGTGAAAATTTAGATCCTTTCCTTGTCATACCTACTTTCTTGCTAAGTTCTGTTGCTGTTTTCTCACTATATTTTTATTAATTTCTACTCTTCTGACAGTTTGTAGTCACCTTTGTAGACAAACCTCTTCTGCCTCATTGTTTCTCATATATTCCTGAGAGTCTATTTGTCTGCCTGTGCTGTTGTCGTCTTCTTTTAACCATGTGAAATATTTTTATTTGATTTTTCCTTTGGCTTTCTGTTACTCATGTTATCATGTTTAGTGTCATACCTAAAAAACCCTATATACTTATGCTCATAATTATGCATCAGCTTTTGTTTCTACGTTCTTCTCAGTCGTCTTTTTTTTTTAATAATTGACTGGTTTATTCCGCACTGTGCAAAGAATTTTCACATTCTTTCTAACCCACTATTCCCTTTAAACTCCTACTTTCCTCCTATGTCAAGCAAACAATTCTTCCTTTACATAAGAAATAATGCATGAAAATCACCTTCCTGACTTGTGTGGTTTTGCATTAGTTTAGCTTTTGTTAATTAAACTTTACATTTTTTTCCAGCCTAGGAACATGTATTATCTAGATTTATATACAGTTCTGTGCTCATCTTTGCTTCTTTGCAAAGTTTTCAAAATAACAGTTATGAAACTAATCAAGATTTCATACTGTGGTATATAGATAAGTCTGTAGAGTTTTGGAGTATTTTTTATTTCAATAAGGATGAGACATGGAAGAAGGTTAGCTTATTATCTGCAAGTTTAGCCTCAAAAAATAAACTGCCTCCTGTTAATATTTTTTGGGTGTAAATTACTTGATTTAGACTGATGAATAATTCTGAACCAAAGCTTTTAGAAACAATGCTTGGCATATATTCTGTTAACATTTATGCTTTAATTTCAAGCTTTAAAACCAGATTTTTAAAATATTTTCTGCAAATATATGCTTTAGAATTTATTTTTAATTTATAGATGAGCTAACTAAAAGATCAACAGTGTTAAAAACCTGCAAAATTGTGACTTTGGTTCTCAGTTGCACGTGTATTTCTGTTGCTTTATTTCAGAAAGTGTAATCCTTTGTGAATATAAAACCTACTTTTAAAGGTATTTTCATTTATTAAGTGGCTAAAAGGTGAAAAACTGCTTGAAGGAATGAATGAGCCAGGTCTGACCTTTGATTTTAACTTGTTCTTGTCGTCTAGACCCAGCTGTGCGCCTGGCGTTGTTCAAAAACAATGAAAATAAACATCTCCATGTGAAACCACCAAGGAAGACACAGCCTATAAATGCTGGTTACTTTGAAGGTATGAACAAGTATTTCACTTTATCTCTATGCATATAAGCATATATATCTTTTAAGCAAGCCTACTTGAATGTAAAACAATATGCACAAATAGAAGGCAGCAGGACCTTAAGGTTCTTATCTATTCCTGAGTATCTCAAATTACAGCAGCGAAACGTTTCAATTTCAATTCATTGGGAGGGGCGGGGGAGTGCTCCTAGAGATTAATTCTTAATGAACTGGTACCTAATTTATTTATTTATTGTTAAGTCTTCATCATAAAAATAATCATCACAAAAACCATCAAAGCATGTCACAGAGGTATAAAATACAAGGGACTAAAATAAAGTTTTATAAATGAAATAGCACTTCAAATTCTTCACGCATTGTCACCTTTTCTCAAGCTAGCCATTAATTCCTGATGATTGTTAACGTGTTTTTAGGAAGTTACTTTCATAAATATTCCCTAAAAACCCACAATTTGACAGAAGACAAGAAAAGAATCTTCAGCATGTAAATATAAAATTGTCTTTCCAAAAGCATTTAAATACTGATGTAGCTCTTTTACTACTGAAATTCATGTTAAAACTCTCCTTGGTTTCAGTACAATTAGAATAAGGCCAAGTCTATTTAAAATACCCTTCTTGTAAGAAGCTGAGCATCCCCAGAGGCATCACTTTTAGACTGTCGTGATTCCTTTTGCAACTCAATAGTGTGCTCAGAAAGTTGTCACCTCTGTCTTTTTGTCTTTTTCAAAGACATAGCCGTATGGTGTCTGATTTAGTCCCAATCCCACAAAGTAAAATTAAAAATAACAATACTATATTAACATTCACTGAGTGAGGATAGAAATTAGAACCTTTCTGAGACAGGTGTGCAATCAATCTGAGTATACCTGAACTGCAATTCAGTCAATGAACCTAGCTATATGGAAGTCCAAATTTGCCTCACATTCATAAGCCCATGCTCAAATTTGGTTGGAAACAGTTCTTGGTGAATTCTGAAGAAGAAAAATGTTTACGCTATTATTTGCCTTGGATCCAAGCGTGAATTTGCCTAGAATATAGACAGTCTGCATATACTGTGCCTGATTTAGCAGTCCCAGTGTCTCATATCTGTTCCTGTGGCGTTTGCTTATATGCCAGAATACATCATACGCTGAAGAAATAGGACATGCAGACTGCCTGCAAAACACTGGATGCCCAAAGCGTACAAGGAGTGGTGTGAATGTTCAAAGCCATGCCAAAGAGACAAGCTTGATCCCAAGCTCAGTACCCTAAAGTCAGTGTAGGTTTAGCCTAGCTTTCCTGCCACCAGTTTATCTGTTCCTGCCTGGAGACATTTCCCTTTGTTTTGGGAAGCCAATGTATGCATTCTAAATATTACTGAAATTACTTTTTGAATACATGGAGGGAAGGCACCATAGCAGATTAGATATCAAAAGGCAAGCACTCTTGTTTATCTTTCATTTCAAGGACCATTGTACTCCTTTGGCCAGCTAATAAAGTAAGATTTTTTTCAGCAGTCTTTTATTGGGTGCTTACATGCAATCTGCTGAGCCTTCAAGAAGACAAGCAGCACTCTTCTGCTTGACCAGAATATAAAATTGTCCTTCTACCTGAAGCATTGCTAGTTCAGATGGTATGGCCAGAAGACACTAGGTTGTGAATTAGAATCCATAGTGCAGCACAGAGCACTTATTTAGGTGTATGTGAGATACCATCAGACAGAACTAAGAGTTTCTAAATTTAGAATTTGGTAACACTTTGCATGTTATCTACTACAAAGCAGAGCACCTGCGTGATAATTTCACAGAGCTGTGTTATCAGTCATTTCTTCCCTCACTCACAGAAAAGCTTGTTTCCCATTTCCCCTCTCTCACCTTTTGACCATTTCTTCCTCTTTTGCCTGGAATAGATTTCTTTGGGTCTGTTCTGCGATGGGAGTTCTTTCTGTAACAAGGTGGAATGTTTTCACTCTGTATCCATAAATCTTGTGGACACTATATTTTAAGTCAAGAGAGAACACAGACCAGTCCATTGCATGGTCGAAATAAACTTCCTGCATTCAAACCCTTTTACCTTCACAGAGTGGTAGTCAGTGCTCTGGTAGAAAATTTGAACTCCAATCCATCTCCTTCATAAACCACTAAATAAAAGAAAAAAAAGTGCATTCTAAATATTCCTGCTTTATTTCTTTAAATTGGGAAATGGGGGGAGAAACCATAGCATCAACAGCAAGTACACATGTGTTATCTGTTAAATAACAGAATCACTACTTTTGAAAGGGGATGCCCTCGGAAGTGAAACAATTAGAACAGTTTTAGATTTTCAAACTGGAACACATCATGGTAGTGAATATTTAAGAGGTAATCTAGTTAAAATGTAAGATGAATGTCTTTCGTCTTCATTGTGTCTTTAGTTTGTGTTTAAAAATACAAATAAGACAAAAAGAATTTAAAAAAAGGTATAAAAATTAAAAGTGAAAACGAATGAGCTTAATATCTGATGCTTGTGTGTTTCTGACATAGAGGTTATATTTTGTCATAATTTGCCTTCTCATCTAAGCTACTGCATCATACTGAGTGTTGTATCATGCAGCATCTGTAAAGCAATATCTAAACATAGTGAGGACATCGTGTTGGTGCAATATTCAACGATTTTCCTGTTATAAAAGTTGTGAGGAATGATATGCAAAATGTTGGTATTCAATTTTGAAAACTTATGCATAACTTTGATCCCATGGGACAATTCACGTGTCTTTAATTTGACATACACATTGTAGGAAAATACATTTCAAAACTTGAGTGACATCATAAATTTTTATTAAATTTTAGAAAAGTCATAATGCTTTACTCACTAATGTTATAAAAATCCCCACAGGGGACCATTATTTCACATTTGTATCACAATAGCACACAGAAGTTAGTCAGAGACAAACCCCTTTGTATTACACGCTTCATCAACAGCATGAGGAAACGTTGTTCTGACAGACCAGAACTTACCATTTAAAAATACAAGTAACGTGTGAAGGCACGAACCGTGAGAATGTAATTAAATGTGTGTTAGTGTGTGTGTGTGTATGTATGTGGATATGTCAATATGTATACATACAATACATGTGTGTATACACACACAAATATATATGCATATACTGTGAGTATAAGTAGATATATGAATTCAATAGGCATAGCACTTATGCTTTTTTATTTGTATATTTTGAAAGGAAAGCAAATTACGAACAATTACTCTCTGGTGTAATTTGTGGTATCAATGTGCATTTTGTAATCCTAATGCTTTCTGTCTAGTTGCTGTTTCAGTTTCTTTAAAATTAATTTAATGCATGTGGTCATTGTATCATACAGATTCATTAAAACTATTATTTAAATAAATAATAGTTTTGAATCATAATTATATATTGTGTCAGTCATTTCAGTAGGTTATTAAGTAAGCCACAGAATATGCAATTGTAAGTATAAGTTTATTGCTTCTCTTAAGAAACTATAGTCTGATCAAAAACCTGAAGACAGATGAAAGCCTGATTTGATGCACTTTTACTTCTGATGATTTGCTGGACGTTTCCTGGGATTATGTATATTACAATGCTTTTTTTGGTGTGATAGGGTTATAATTCCAGCACGGTTGTTGAGTTTCAGTTAGTGCTAGGTAGTTGACAAAATATACCTGCTTACTGTTTTAATGGACATTCTTGGAGATTTTTGTGTGTTTTGTAGATGGTGACATTTCAAAGATCTCAAAATTTTGGAAAGATTATAAGGAACATGGATAATTTTCATCATTTCCTATTTTGCGGCAAAGGCTATTTTTAGAAAACTTTATGATTGCTTCTCCTCTTGTTGTCTGGTGGCTATTTCAGTCATTGATTTAACATAAAATAGTCTTGACTATTTTGGATAAAGTAAATCAGGAATTGAAGAAGAATCTATCCTTGACTCCTTCTCTTTTCTTGGGAACTTCCATTGAGTCCTGGCTGAATGTGTAACAGAGCATCTCTGCCAGCTGTGGGTCTGTAATTACAGAGTCTGTAATTTCACTTACACATCGTAAGGATACCTACTTTTCCAACCAACAGTGCGAGTGCTTTGTCTCGGTATAGCAGCTCAAAACTAAAGAAGGAATCCCCAGGCCTAGCACATTGTTTTGCCACAAACTTTGGGAACAGCATATATCTTTTGGGGTCCTCTTTAATCCATCTACCTCAACAGTTTTGGCGGGGTATCCAAGTAATTGCTGTTTGGTGGAATGGGAAGCTGGATTCCAATCTGTAGAGCTAGTTGGAAGAATGCAGTAGATCAGCTGAGAGTCCAATCAAACTATCCAAGTATTATTTGGATATTATTCACTTAGTTTCTCAGAATTTCATAGACTATGTTCTAATTAATTATGTAGATTAGGTGATTTATTGGCACATATTGTACGTTTATTTTTAGTCATATCCATGTCCATCAGTGGCACATCTATACCATACACTTCAAAGAAGTGGAAACGATACAACTTGACTTCACCCAGGAGTGTGCACAATGACCAGTGCCAGGAAGTTTAACTATATTAAAAATGCATTGGACTATGTTGTCAAGATATGTTTACTGTAGTTCGGGAACCTGTAGTTCTAATTGGGAGTACTGTATTTCCTGTAATTTTATGCTCATTGGTGACTAAAGAAAACGTAATGGGTATAATGTTAAGACAGATTTTACCAATACAAATTTGATAATGAACAGATTATGCTTTCTCAGGTGGCTTTTAATTATGGAAATATTTATTCATTTCTCTTTAAATTGTCAGTCGAAATAACATTTATTTTTCATATTGGAACAAGAATAAGAGGTAAAATGATCTTGTGATTATGTCATATGATTGGAAGATAAATATCAAGGATCCATTTAAAGTCGTCTGTTTTCCAGCTTTCTGATAGTTCACAATTATGAAACTCCTTGTAGTCTCAAGTGAAAAATGTTGCAAAACATTCTTATAAAATATAGTTACTAGTGGTAATTAAAAATGTGA
The DNA here is from genome assembly GCA_009819775.1 of Phoenicopterus ruber ruber. Taxonomy (NCBI): domain Eukaryota; kingdom Metazoa; phylum Chordata; class Aves; order Phoenicopteriformes; family Phoenicopteridae; genus Phoenicopterus; species Phoenicopterus ruber. The sequence goes on from CM020215.1 coordinate 47,840,721, forward strand.
ACCTGAGACTTTGGAAAGTGGTAATTTAAGGTTACCTTTGAGTTAATTATGTGAGCTCAATAAAATATTGTTACAGAACGATCAGCATAGTTTTTTAGATTTTCCGTATTACAAAATATGAATACGTTGAAGAAAAAGTATATGTGGTAATTAAATAGAATTTATATTGATTCTAATCACTGATGCTTTTAAATATCTGCATGAGAGTTAAGAGAAGGTACTGACAGTGGAATGCTCATCTTTTTCTGTGCTTTTATTTGTTATTTAAAAGCATTTAAAAAGACATTGAACTATAGCTAATAATGTGTGTTAGCTGTGTTCATCTTTTAGAAACTGGCTATTTTCAATGGGAAAATATAAATGGCATCAACTCCAAGGAAGCGCATTATTTGTAAACATTCATTTCTACACTAAGTCATCTTTTATTGAGCTGTGGTCTGAAAAGGATTAATAACCACATTCTAAACCTGGCCTTGCTGCAATTCTACTAGCTGAATTGCCATGTTTACAGTAAAATGCAATTATTATATATGTCCCAGGCTTTAAATTTGTATGCCACGTTAGGGAAGCAGTTTCTAAACCATACAGCACTGACAAAAATGACAGAATAATGCATTTCCAGAGAATGTAACATTTGTCCTGAAATGTGATGAAAATGCATTACAGAAACCTGTAGTGTGGAAGAGGATCTATCTTTTAAAATCAGAATTCTATGGCTTTGTTTCTTATTATTTAGCTTGAGCTCACACAACAGAACTCTCGCATTGAAATATTTTCTCATCTTAAGGAATTAATGGCTCTCCACCAGCCCTTTAACATGTAAAATGAGTAGGTTACTTGTGTCCAGTACATCCAAAAAGAGCCAGGATAAAATAAACATAAGGAGTTGGATATCTTGGAAAAAATCTGTCATGGGTTTGGGTTAATCATCTCCAGAAGAAATTCAACTTGATGCCTGAAATGTAAGACTTCTTGGAGAAAGCAGTAAAGCCTGAGGCAGTGTTGATCTGAAGGAGTGCTCTCCATGGGTCAGAGCTGCTCTGCTGGCAGAGTGCAAACCCAGTTCACAACAGCGGTGCGCTGAAAAGTTGTAAAAGACTGCAGGGGCCTTACAGTGCACGCACTCAAGCTTCAGTTACATAGTTCTAGTGGCCTAGTTTCTTATTATAAAATAAAACTAAAAAATAAAGTCTGTGCCTAATTTTCTAGCCTCCTGTCCATCAATGATACTATAGGATTTTTTCAGTATTCCTAGAATGAAGCAATACTGAAATTATGGTGTATGTTTAAAAATAAATATGTAAAACATCATATATGTGCATTTATGCAGTGCACTTCAGTGCCTGACTATTTATAAATTGTTTGGACATACAACAATGTTATTAATATTCTTGCTTTTCACATTCAATTTAAAAAAAAACCCACAAACAAAATTTCTATTTGCCTGAAGTTCCTGAACAGGAGGTACTTGCCATAGATACAGACCAACTTAATATTATGAATTCTCATTGTGGTTCTAGTCTTCAGGGTTCCTGTATTCATATGTTAAAGGTTTCTGACCACGTATTTTACCTGCCTGTGTATTACCTCTTTGTTCCTATCTCTACTATTTTGCAGACTGTTGTAATTTGGGGTGATATCAGGACTTTATGAGTGCATCAGACTTAAATGTGGCCTCTGAGCTAGAGAGAGTGTTTGTTTGTTCCAACAAACTTCCAAAACTTGGATTTTATACAATGTGTAACTGTCACCTGTGCTTTCATAGCATAGTAATTTACCAATCTTTAACCTAAAAGGAACTGCACATAAGAAAAAAAAAAGTCTTACTGCTTTTTTGCTAATAACTACCCAGAGATGACTTCAATGGGAGTGAGATTTCAGCCCAAATGTCATCAGAGGTTGAAAAATAGCTTTTCTCATTGTTAAATAAGGTAACACAATAGTTCAGATAGTTTTATTTGCATCTTCTGAGGTTCTACCTCTCTTTTTTCTCCTTTCCTTGACATTTTATGTCCAAAAGCTAGGTAGTGTAGATACTGCATCTCAGCCAATGTATATGTAAACAAGATGACTCTGCGTTCAGATCCACAGCTTTTAATACTACATAAGGCAATCATTTTGGATGAATAGACCCCTGAGTACTGAAGCATTTCAAATCCTATTTCATTTGACCATTCAGTGACCTGATAACTATTTCCTGTCCCTAAGTAAGGTTGTGACCCAGGTCTTAGAGTGCAAAAGACAGATAATTTTAGCAACAAGTTAAATCCAAATGGATTTGGTTGGACGGGGTAAGGGAGAATAGGTTTGGCTAAATTCCTCAAAAATAAAGTGTTACAGCACTTGGATTTAGTAAGTCCAGTTAAAAGTAATTGTTGAATTTGTTGCCATCTGTTTGGATGCCTGGGGACTGTAGTCAGTATTGGGGTGGGGGTTTTATTTGTTTTGCCTTACTGAACAATAACCAATGCTCTTTTTACACTTCAAAAAAACAGCTGCTAATGAAGAGGTCATTAAAAGTGCGTTTTCAGGTATATTCTAAGCATTTCCCAAAGTGAGTCTTTCAAGCATTAAAATCATATTGGTATGCAAATAGTATTTTAACATAGGCCACAGAAAGCATATAGTCTGTGTGCGTAAAAGTATCGTGAATGTTGCGTTGCACAAATGTTCGTCTTGCAAAAGAATTTCCATTTGGTATGGAGCTATGAACAAGGGATATAATGTATTCTTAGAAATATTTTATAGGTGCAAATCTTGTTTCAGTTAGACAACATGATACATTTTAAATCACAATTAAAGAAATGTTTCCTGTAGCTATACATTTTAATAGCAATGCCTCTACATATTTTAAGTACTTTCAGAGGTGAATTAAAGGAAGGCCTTCACCTCAGAGCTTTTCATTGATTTGAAAATATAATTGATTAAAGTTTCTTATAAAAGAATTCCTTTTGTCCTATTAGGTAATGGGAACTATGGTGTTATGGAGAATTAATACTATTATTGAGGTCAGAGATCGACAGCATTCCAAAAAGGCCATTTTCATATGTTTAATATTGAACACACATTTAACTCTCTTTCTTTTTTATAAGTAATAATGTTGTAGTTCAGATACATAATATATTTTGGTAACGTGCAACATTTTTCAAGCAAAACATTAAAACAAGACTCTAAAATTGAAATTTAGGTATTAAAAATTTTATGCTGTTCAATACTAACTCTTATAGCAAAGTCCTATACCTTTTACAAGTTTCATGTAATCTATAAAATAGTATGTATGGTAGACTTAGATGATTTTATGAGAAATTGCAAGTAACTCAAATATTTTTATAAAAATGTACAATCATGCAGTGATATCTGTGTAACTTCTATGGTGTTATTTCTATAATGTACATCTTCCAACTTTGTAACTTTACAGTTCAATTCTTACCATGTGCAATACAGAAACATTTTAGCAGTTTAAAATTCATAGGTTTGTGCTGTTTTGATGTATGCACTGCAGATATTTTATCTAGTTTATGTGTATAAAAAAGGTAGAAATACTGAACTTTCCAGTTATTTACATATATATATGTATTTTTTCTCATATTCCTAAGAAAGGCTACATAAAGAGAGAATATTTTTGAATAAAACTTTACTTACATGACAGTCTAGATTAGTTCTTCCTTTGCAGGTTTATTGTCAGGTTAACTAATCCAACATGGTTATAATTTCATAAATTGCTGCATTTGTAGAATCTTGTAGATAACCCTGTCCAGGTAATGAGATAAAGAAATCCAAGTAGCCAGACAAAAGAACTTCATTTCCCTTTCACAATCATCCTTAAACAGGCAGATTGTTAATAACTTTAATTTTTTAATGGTTTCTAAATGCAGATTGGGTATCAGGCTTACTAAGAAATTGACTGTGGAAAGTCATTTCCCTAAAGCTCTTGCATGCTTATTGTTTTCTAATATGAAGCAAGCTTAGCAATTTTCAGTTTATGAAGAGACCAGGGATATCTTTTGTCAAAGATAGAAACTACCTTTTAAAAAGGGGGAATGTAAACGCCACTGTGTATTTTGAAGTTAAATTTACTGAGAATTTGCTTTAGAAGCTGATGTATATTTTGTAATTGAGAAATTAGTAGTGAATGTAGAAAGAAAGGAAGCTATGTGCTACTAAGGCAGAAAGTTCTGATTTAACCTACCAATGACCTGGCTTTGTTTGTTCAGATGACAGTTCTAAAAGTGTGCAGAGAATATTCCCTTTTAATACAGTTATTTGCCGCAAGCCGTGACCTCACTGCCTGTCAGGGAGCAGGTCTGAATTGGCCCTTTCTCTGATATCGTGACATTGCTTCTGTTGCCTCGATTGTGACCTCTGATTGCATGATACCCCTGAGAGTTCAATTTAATAAGCGTGACTCCTGACTCTTAGCCAGGTCTGCCTTCTTAGGTTTTGTCAGACTCTACTTGTAGTCTGGTCTACATATGCTAAAACACTGCATAGGCTGTCATCATACCATGTGAGTTGTGTGCACTGTATTCAAAATTCTCTTTCAAACATCTTTCATTTATTGCAAATGGAAATATTTATAAAAGCTTACTTGGAATAAATTTTAAAAGTTGCTTCTTCCACAGTTATGGCTGCTCAGGATTTTTGGTTTTTATAACTTTGTACAAATAGTTACTATATTACTGTATTACTAAGCATGCATGTTATCCATGCATCTTGCTAATTCCTTACTTTGAAATTTGTTTTATTTCCCCTGTGAGAGTGTTATATATTCCTATGACTTCCCATCAACAATATGTTTGTTCATTATAGAAATAGTAGGGGCAAATCCCCTTTTTTCATTGCATAATTAATACAGTTGCACAAGGAGACAGTACTGATGAGCACCCAGAGCACTGTGAGATGTAGTTATTCAGAACTAGTCAGGTGAAAGCTGAAGAATCTGTTTGGAGTCCAGGAGAAGGTGAGTAGAACTAAGACTTTTTAAATATCATTGAAAATTAAATATCTTGGGGTTTGTGACCATTTTGCTACATCATTGCATTCTTTTCTCCTGTTTTCCTCCTCTTCTAGCCAGAATCCTGAAGGAGAGTCTGTTCAGAGACCTGGCTGCCTTGAGGATGATGATGCTATTCAGACATTTCTCCAGTTTTAGTATCCCTTGATGCATTCACTGAACCAGAATACAGAGAAGTTCAAAGATTTGAAAGAGTTTCAAGAACCGTGGTACAAGTTACAGACAAGTTTCTGTATTTACTTACATACATTTTTTATATTCTCTTTGCAGATATATATACCTTTTCCTAGCCTCTGTATCAGTACCTCTAACATACTGCTTCTAATCAATGTATTTAGCTGTTCAGAAAAGCCAGAAAATCTTGCTGAACAAAATAATGCTTTGTGCTCACTTTTGTAGTTAAATTAAAATTTTTTCTGTAAATATTACCATTTAAGATTTCTCTATTTCTTCAACTGTTTTCAAGAATTCTGTTCGCCTTTTCATTCAGATTACTTTGTGTTAAAATTGTTATATCTTGTATGAAAAGGAAACTATGTTAGAATCTTTCTTATAAAACAAGTTCTCCGATATAAGGCAAAAAGAGGGTATTTTCTTATTGCAGACTTAGCAAAGAAATGCTGTTCGTTCTTCTTCATGACAGTGACTGTTACAATGGAAGTAAAATCTTAGTTTGGCCAGTTAAATAATTTTTTTTTCTCTTTTAGACAAATTTCTATGTAAGATAATACAATTTTAATAGCCTAGTTTAGTCTATAAGGTTGTAAAACTCATGATATAATCATCTGTTCCCTTCTTCTGGAGTAAATAGTATAAGATTAGCTATTGAAGTTCCTTAATCCCAAGTGGGAGTTTGCTTACCTAATTGGAATTTATGGGGTTTCACTCCTTTTTGGATCAGACCTTAATGCTCTATAAGTTCCTGTGCTTTTTGCAGGAGCTTAGATAATTGGCTACAAACAAGCAAAGTTAGGAATGGACGACTGGTTTACCTGTTGTTAGGCAACAGGTAAAACAAATTACACTTTTAAGTTAATTAGTTGTGGCTGTCTTGAAAGCTATTGCAAATATAAACAGAATGCACATGAGGCAAATTCACCCATTCAGAATCATCATGGTATTCAACTTATTCCCTTCTTTTCAAACAAATTTTATATATGTGTACATAGAAATATATATGTATACATCAGTGAGTTAGAGAGTTTGGTAGCAAGTTTAGCTGAAAAGTTGAGTAAAAAGGAAACTAATTTAAACACACCTACTCTAGGAATAAAATATTTACAATCAAGCTTAAGGAAGCTTAAATTACGTTCAGTAATAGAGCTGTTTTGTACATTTTCTCATTAAAAAAAGAACTTAAATAAAGGTCTAAACAAAATTCTATAAAAGAATAGGAGGAATCAGGGCTAATTTATTCCTTTTTCAACTCTGATTTCTTCATTCAGTGAGATAAATCATTCAAACCTTCTCTGCATGTATAGAAAAAACTGTGCCATTGTAACTGTAACTGATCCAAAATCAATATAGTTAAGTCAGTTCAATTCCTGTGGGGCTGAATACTCTTGAATATGTGTTCATTTCTCTAAAATTATATACTGTGTTTCAATTATTGCATTTTTCATGTGTTTACAAGCTGAAAATTTCAGTCCAATTAATCAAGACATCTATAAAAATACTAAGCTCTTTGAGCCATAGGAATTAAGAATTAACCTGAGGCAACTTGTAGGCAAATTGTGGTTTTGTCTTGCTTTTTCTACCTATCATTCTTTACAAATGGAATTCCTTTTTTTTTTTAATAGATCCATAAGACACTGGAATTTCATATTGTTTATTTTCTTCCATGATGTATCAACCAATTAAGTATAACATAATAAGAACAATTAGTACTTTTATGTCTATATTTATTTATTTATAGTCACTTTTAAGTTTAGTATTTATGGTTATTTTTAAGCTGGATATAAATATATAAAAATTGTACACGCTTGGGGATTAACTCACTTTAGATGTAGAGCCTTAAGAAAAAGAACCATGTCTATCTGAGACTTTTTTTCCATTGAATTCAATGAGCATTAAATCAAGCTTTGTTTATACAATGTTTGGCATAATGACAGGCCTGATCTTCAGTGGTACCTCTGGGTTTTACTACAAAGTAAATTAAACAGCAGCCTTGCACTTAGTCTATGCAGACTTTGTGTGTATATTTGACAATGTAGGGTAGTTCTGCTGTTACGCATTACTGCACAGACAAATTTGAATTGTTGTCACAGTACCTTCATTGAATACCAACAGGTATTTTAAGCCAACATCAGAAAGTAAGACAGAAATAGTTTCACCTACACGAAATAAAACACTTTTAAAGTGAAAATTATATGTATACGTAATAGATAGAATAGATACCCAGTTCATAGGTATTCATAACTGAGCTACATATTAACATTAATACAACAATTTCATTATTTCACTTTTAGTGTTACTTTGCATTGATAAGTACCAATCACATACGGTACTCATATACATCATGTGCATTGATGAACATGAGTTCTTAAAAACAAGTTCATATATTATTCAGATAACTATCTACAAAAAACATTTATTCTCAAGAGTAAACATAATAAAGACTTTTTTTAATGTACATTCCCAAGGTGTGATACAAAATTTCATATTTTAATTACTTGTTCATAAAAATTATGAGACAATTATTAACATGGTGTAAGTCAGCTCTACTGACTAACTTCATGCTGCTCCTGAGTAATGATTTTTTTTTTTAATACTTGGCATATGTATCTTCTTGTCACATAGCAACCTCAAATTGTTATTCTGAAGAAATTTTTTGCTGGGTTTGGGTGGTTTTGTCCCTTTCTTGTACTTTTAAGTCTTTCAGTACAAACAAAACCTACGTTAATGGTTGTCACACTCAATAAAATCTATTGTATTTTGTATTTTTTGCCCTCTTGATAGGGGACAACATAGTAGTTAGACCTCCTGCGCTCTTACGAAATGTTCCTTTGTATTTGTTTTTTTGAGAATTCCTTTGGAAGATCTGATGTCTTAAATCATTTTGCTTGGTTTATTGAATTTAGAGAAAGGTATTCCTCTGGCTTGGACTCCATACAAAGTGATAATTTTTCTTGCTTGGGAATGCTGTTTCATTACTGAGCAACTAAGCAATTCTCTCCATGTTCTTGATTGTTTCTGTCAGTTAATCTTAAGAACTGGGAATGTACAGAAATAAAATCTATCAAAAGATTCTGTAAAAAATTTTTTGATGTTATACATCTCTTAATTTTCTCCTGAGTAATATAAAATCCATTCCTCTCTTCAGATTCCATCATTAGAGGGTTTATTAATTCCCAAAGATTATGAGAAAATCTAGAGATAGGGTCTGTACTAGGCAGATTTGGGGGATGAGGCAGAAATTACGTAACAGCGTAGGCAGTAAGGATAAACAAAATAGGGTGAATCTTCTTCCATCTTATTTATTCCTTACATTTACTAATGGATAACTAAGCATGGAAACGCTGAACATACCATTTCAAAATATTTCTTTACTCCTCCTCCTTGATTTCTTTGGTTCTTCAAGGGCCTTGACTGTCCAAAGATCTCTGGGTAACTCTTGGCTATACTCCAAATTTACTTCTCAGCAGCACTCTTGATGAAATTAGCCCATGCTGAGTGGCTGAAGCAGGTACTATAAAGACTACAGAACACCCTGTTCATAGAAGACTGCACAAAACAATAATGTGAAAGTACAGCATAGTGCTGTAAGGTTTTTTTATGTACTTTTTGAACTTGTAAAAGCCTGAGTGGATCTTGAAGAGTGCTGATTTCACGAAGGAGTAGTTTACGTCAGGAACTCATCTCTGTGTGCATGTGGGTAGAGTATCATCCCTGTAGTTTCTCCATTTTTCTAGAGTTGAGGTTTAGTTTTGGGTATTTGCTTGTTTTTTAAGAAAGAACCAACTTAGTTTTTCAATCATGAAGCTATTTCACGTTATTTCCCAATTTATACATACATCAAGTCTGCTTCTGGGTGGCTGGGCTGAGAAACTTTAGTCTGTTCTGTTTAGTTGTAATGCAACTTCTATCTGTTTAGCTTTGGGGAACCTGAGGAAGACGTGTGTGTCTGTGTGTGTAGGCAGATGCCAAGATATTCAGTTTTTCTCTATATATACTCTTCATCCTATCTGTTGTCACTTGTTTTACGCTTATTCCTGAGTAAAATGCTGTCTATCTTCACTTTCACCGCAGCCTTAATCCAACATGAAAATTTCTGGCTATCCTAATAGTAATGCTGTTTATTATACTATTACCACAATATAAGGGTCCAACGTACTGGCGCTGAAGAGTTTGATGTTTGGATGCCTTCAATACTTGCCTTAGTACAAACAAAAATACCCAGAGCAGCTGATACATTTCAACTGAGTGGAGTCAGTGACTATATAGCATTTAATAAAAAAATTAATAAATGCAAAATCAAAGACTCAGTCACCAGAGCTTGATATCTGCATTTCCAAACTTGGAAGGTTTCAGAGAAATTAGAATCTTAACATTTCCAAATGTTTGTGCAGTTTATTCTCCTGCTTTTTCTTCTGCTTTTTTTCTGCTTTTCTATGGCGAAAAATTCACATGGCCTTTGTCACTCACTGAGGTTAAAATAAATAACCATAACTATATGTTTAATTCTAGTGTTAAACGACTGCTGTAGCATTCTGAAGAAAAAACCCAATTTTACTGAATATTTCCTTGATATGAATGTGTTTGAACAGCAGTTTCCATAGCTCCAAGTGTAATGGTGTAAATGGTACAAAATCAACCAGTTTAATCAAATGGCATACTATTGCTTTGTTTTCTAGCTTATTTGTTGAAAGAAATAATTATTTGGTGGACAAGGGGATCTCATACAATTTATTAGTGCATGTGGACCTGCATTAAACCAGTGCACTATGGTTCCTTTATTTTTTCTTTCTATCTCTATGACTTATTTTTAATTGACCCAAGCAACCTATTCTTACATTATTATTGTTATTAGCCCTTCACTATTCAATCCCTATATTTTTCCCCAAATAGATCTTCAAGTTCTTATCCCAAGATTCACTGCCTGAATCAGATCAGAACAGTCATAAATTAGCAAAAAATGAAAGCAGCAATTGCATGTGCGGCAGCTTCCTGTAGACACCTCAGGTGAAATATTTCTTTAGGTTTATAGATCAACTCAGAAAGGTGTTGTATGTCTTAGGAAATATCATGATATGAAACTGATATTGTTATGAAGGAAGTTATAGAAGATAAATGAGAAATTTTGTTTAACATAAATGGAGGAGTACAGAAAGTGATGACAGCCCATAGAAGTTGCGAAAGTTGGATAAATTGGAAGGAACAGTGTTTAAGGCTGCCTTGAAGTCAGTGCCAGGAAAGTGAAGCTTATGAAGCAATTCAAATGGAAACGTACCATGTTCACAAGAAGAGTAAAAGACATAAGCAATTTAATATAGAGTAGAAGTTTGCAATATATTTGTGTGATCAGAGGGTTGCAGTGAAAGAGATTAAATGATCAAGAAATACTGGGAGAACTTCATCAACACTATTGCGATATGAATAAAGAAAAATAACTTTAAATGAGGTGTCTTAAAAGTACACCATTGAAGATTAAGTAAGACTTGGATTTGCCTCAATGTAGGGAAAGGAACAAATTGAGCATAACCAATAAGCTAGGGATAGATACTAATTACTACTGATAAATAGTAGTGGTGGTGTATTCTGCAGAGGCAGGAACAAGTAGCAAAATAGAAAAGAATGTGTGGGAAGGCCCAAGTATGAAATCCTGGTTTTCTTGAATTCCGAAGCTGAAATTTGTACAGTTTCAGTGGTTTAAGAATCTCAGTGAAAGGGTTCAGCTTTTGCATGATCTAATAGTAAGACACCAAAGAGATAACACAGAAAGCACAGGCTGAAATGCAGTAACCACTGAAGCGGGATGAACTAAGTAGGTGAAGCTTTATTACTGGTGTTAATCACCCAGAAATAGAGCACAATGTAAAAGACAGCAAAAAATAGAAAAGAAAACAGGGAGAAAAAGAACAGCCAAAATAAAGATTATGGTCTTAACTGAGAGTGTGGTGAATACCTGGATTCGGTGAAGGAAGAATGAGTGTGATGGTGAGGTCAAGAACAGCCATGTGGTAAAAAGGAGATGATTGCAATAGCAGATGAAGAGGTTAGAGAAGAGAAAGAGGTTTGCAGATGGAATAGTAATATAGTAGACCTCATTTATAGTCTGAAAAAAAATCCAAAATACCTGGTAAAAAGACAAAAAGGGCACAAGTTTTAGCAAAAAACGTCAAAAATATTTTTTTTCCCTTGCACTATTTGCTTTTATAATTTTTGAAAGACGTGCTCTTATGGGTTTATCAGCACTCCCATGTTCAAAACTCCTTGTGATGTAATTGATATAATGCATTTTTAAGCATCAAGAAATTTTGCAGGTCATAACCTGATGTGGCATTCTTGTGAAAAAATTCTATTTCACCTTCTATTCAGCTGTGAACTCACTCAGACACTGGTATAAATATTTTTATTTCATTCATTCTAGTCCTAGAGATGGAAGTTGATTTAGTCGGAAGTTACTCAGATGAAAAAATAACATCTAAAATTAACCAATCCGTACCGTATAGCTATGTCACAAACAAGTTTATGTGTTTATAAGGTAGAAATATATGTGTTTCGCTATCTGAAAATTCCAGACCTGAGTTGTAGATAAAGAAACATTATCTGGAGATACTATAATTTTAGGTGAAAAGAACTCTGTATCAATTACTGCCACACGATACTACCAACTGTCTGGAAGTCTTATATATATTCCTAATATAAATGTATTTACTGAATACCTGTGAGCATGCTAAAGACCGCTCTAAATACCATTCTTTTTCCAAAACAAGTATTTTGGGCATGTAGTGATTGCTATGTAATGCTTAGGTGTATTTAGTGACTTCTGACAAAGTAGACTTCTGACAAATGTGTCAAGCTTTTTGTGGAAGAGAGGAAATTCCTCTCATTTCTCTTATATTCTACTACAAGTTTCTGGATGGTTTTGGGGGTGGAGGTAGGGGGGTTGTTGTGGGTTTTATTATTGTTATTTTCCTGTCTGTTTCCAAATTCTTCAGTTTCTTGCCTTGGTAACAATGTTATTACTCATGTTGTTCTTGCTTTCTGCTCTGCATGTATTATACAAATTCTGACAGAAATAATGCCGTTTTGTTTGTTGACTAACGTATGGAGAGAATGAGATAAAAATTTGGATTTTAGGTTTGGGGTTTCAAGATTATTTATTAATGTGTATTGTAACTTTATAGAAGACATAGGAGAAACTATAAAAATCCTCGCAGGGTATATATAATTTTCATTTTCATTCAGAATAATCTTTTTATAGAGTTTGTGCACTCATACAGAAACTCACACGCACGCGCTCTCATAATATATATTACTGACCAGTAATGTATGCCAGAATACTGACAGATAAGAAAAATTTCAGTGTATTAATAACATAGACATGAATTTTATACCCAAGATCAGCTACTTAATTCCTATATTAAGAGCACCATTTCCAGAATACATGCTGAGAAAATTAACTCTGGTCACAGATTTTTTATATTAAGGGAGGAAAACTTAGAATGCTGAAGAAATTCCAAGCCCTTCTTTCACATTGTAGGTCTTAGTTTTCTTAGTCTCTTACTTTATTTGTATTGTACTCTGTATGAAGCAAGTTTTGAAGTGAATTAAATCACCCTCTAAACACAAAATTTAACTGTAAAAGGTTGGATACAGTGCAGACTTCTCCACACATTTCTCTGTTTCAAGAAACATATGACATAGTAAAGTTAGACCTTTTATCTTCCCATCATCAACGAATAGATTTGAAAAAAAAAAAAATCACTGTGTTGAATCAAGTTCCTCAGCACCCTCTTGCATATAAATTGACAAAGAGTTGAGTAGCTAACTGGGATTTGCAACAATCAGGATTGATGTTTCCTGGGCACAGAATCTGAAAATTAAAATGCAGAATCCGAAAGATCACCCTGAACGTAGACATTGTGTAACCATCTTCCTTCTTTTTGTATACTGGCTCGCTGTTAAGAACACTTGCCCTTGCACTGGGGAATGTGGGTACGAGGTATTCCTTAGGCAGTGGGAAACAGATTTGAGGTACTCCTTAGCCTGGTGAGATTTGAATCTCCAGCTTCTACATGCCAAGCTATTCCCTTTGGGTACGTTTCAATCTTCTTTTTAAAGCTGACTGCTACAGCTGAGGGCACATGATGCATCAAACTTCATGGAAAACCTATGAGAAGAAAACTGACTCTCTCTAGAACTTAGGGCACTTCACCAGAAGTAGTTCACAGGTTCTTAGCCCTTCTCCTTTAACTCACTTAATGGATTATCCAGAGACAGTCTAATTTAAAATACATAAGTTGCATCCATATTTTAAACTGAACATGAGTCGCACGGTCTCAGAGCATGCCCAGCAAACAAATTTGACAGATGGAGGATCACATTTTTCTGGATCCAAAAGTTCAGGTTCTTATGGGTTTGCATGTTGAGTTGGGGACCTAGAAAAGAATTTGTTATTTTCCTGTAGTGTTCTGTTCCAAGGACATTTCAGGTGCCCAGGCTCTTCTGAACAAGTTCTCTCTACTTAGATGCCCAAATTCTGTAGGAAAATGGCAGTAGGTGCCCCTGAAAGCCACGTTGGATCTGGCCTAAGTGCACAGTATGTGTGGATGATTAATTGGCAACACCTAAAAATCATTACTGTATTAATGCCAAATGTAAGACTTCCAACCTTAAATTATTAACGTGTGTGTCATGTAAAAAAAAAGTCAAAAAGATTGAAAGCTTAGAAGTGATAATCTAATGAGGATACGATACTTTAAATACCTCTGAGATTAATTTGGTTTTTGACGGAGTTGTGCCGCCTTTGATGTGTTCCTTTTTTCTTTGATATTCTAAGAGTTGTCTGGGTTTAACAATTAAAGATTATAGGTCTGATCCATTTCAAAGATGCAGAATGCTTACAGCTCTTTGGAACTTCTGTGGAATTTGTGAGTGTTCGTACTTCTACAAAATCAGGTCCAGGTTTTAAAAAAACCCAGAGCCCTAATTTAAGAAAGCTATCAAGCCAATGCATGTTAATGATACTGATACACCAGATCCTCAAACACATGATGTTCATAAGTGGAACAGAAAAGTGATAATGCTGTATTTTAATTCATAACATAGTATTTTTTCATAAGAATTAAAAAGAAAGATATTACTATTAAAAAGTAAGAATATGGATATGTTCCAAATAAGAAAACAGAATACAGTTTTCTGAAGCATTATTAAACAAATTATTGAACAGTGTCTGCCCATTTGAGAAAAAAAGCCGCTATTAACACTAATATGGAACAAGAATACTCTGTTTAATAACATACGTGATTTTAAGAAAAAAAACCCTATTGTGTGCACTTTTATCTTGGTCACTTTCTTGCTTCAATAATGTTTCAATAATTAACATGCAAAAATGAATAAAAATAAATTGAAAATAAAATAAAATTTCATTAAATAAAACCAGTTGTGTTTCAAACATAATTCAGTCAAAAATTCAAACTACAACTAAGGCAAATTATCAACAATCATTTTGGAAAGATAACTTACCAAGTTAAAAGTATTCATTATTTTGTAAATTTTATCGTAGCTTATTGTATGTGCATCTTATTTTGACCCTCACTGACACACAGACTCAGACATGGTTTTAAATCCCTACATTGATTTCCCTTTGAATGGAGGAAAAGGTAACAAACATTTTAGTAAATGCATAAATAATACTGATCCTTTTAATTGGAAGAAGTAATTCTCCTGAGAAAGATGGTTATACTGGACCAACTTTTCTGTAAACACAGATAAGAAAAAACCTAAAGATACTTGGGGAATTATTCCTCATTGGAGAATATATGCTGAAAAGCAGAAGGCTCAGTCTCCAGGACTGCTCTGATGAAGTCAAGCAGAATGTTTCTTACTCCTGTTATAAATCAGCATCTTCATCATCTGAAGAGGTACAAGGGTACTAGTGTAGTTGTAGACTTGGAACCTATAAATTTTCAAAATTTAAAGGTCAGAAAGCTGTACTCCTGAACCAGGAACAGACGAAGGCAATATCATAAACTTAAAAAAGAAGAAATGGCTCCAACTTTAATCAGGGAAGATGACGAACTCTGTAATTAGGACGTTTTATAATTTAATATTTGGCACTGGTTAAACTTTGGCTCAGTTCACTGCTTGACCTTTTTAGTCAGCCCTCACAACCTCATTTGAGTGGATACAGTGACTGTCCATCCAAGCTTTTCATTTTCTGTCTCCATAAAGAGGTATATGAGAGTTCTTCACATCATTCTTCTACCTAAGTTCTAGTCTGTGAGTCACTAGCAAGACATACAACTTCATATTCTGGACCAGGACCTTGCCTATTTTAATAGGTTAATTATCGGTTTAGCAATTGAACACGCTTAGCCTAGGGAATGGATTGGGTTTGAGTAGAGATTCTCTATACCAAGATAAATGGAGAGCACAACCAAAAGACAGTTGTATTTCAGACTAGTAAGAAGCTAGGATATTTTAACAATATTCCCTTGAAGCTAAAAGACAAAAGCAATGAGCTCACTGCAAAGCCAGGGAAAATGCAAGTGAGGAACTACATTTTGCAGCTTATGCAAAGTAAATTGTAATTTTTACAGAAGGATAAGTTTAAAAAATACGGCAGTTAATGTAGCAAACCTCTTAAAAGGTGAGTTGGCCAATAGCCTGTAACTTTGGTTTATGTTGTCAAAACATGAATGAAAACTAAGGCTTAAAATAAGGAGTATGAGGAAACCATTCACCTCAAAGGCAGTTCTGACATCCCCCCCCTCTACAGTTATTGGTAGTTATATCATTCATAGTGGGCAAATGGACTTGATACAAAGTGAGGTGACCTACATTCTTTGCTGGTTCAAGTGCAAAAGGCCAGGTATACTACACAGTTTACTAAGCAGCTTCTAGTAGCTGCTGAATCACCTATCACCGAGAGAAAGAAAAATCTTTGAAAGGAAAAAAGGAATAATCAGCAAAAGGGATGATAACTCAGTGTCATCTGAAATGATATTATAGAGAAAAACAAAAAGCTTTTGCACAAAAAAAAAAAATTCTGATTTCTCATAAGAGCCCTGAGTCGAAGGTGCCAAAAAGACATAACCTGTTAAGTTGATGTATAAAGGTAGAAAATAAAAAGTTATACTAATCCATGAATGTGCCCATGCAACAATGATGCTTCCTCTGCAGGCTCTTCCAATTCTGACATCCTCTTCCTTATGCTTCAAAACGTATCTGGTATTCAGCAGAATGGTCCCAAAAACTGAAGGATCTCCAGAATTGTACAACTCTTTTCCATAATGTCGCTATTTTGTTCTCTCTCTTTGGGTGGCTTTTGTGATCCAAAAGTAGGTAGTAATTTGTGAAAAATAATATCATGTATGCAATTACTTTGAAATCCAATATCAGAAGTTGCCATTAAAATGTCTTAATAAATCATATCAGTTAAAGACAGATCAGAGGAATAAGATTGCCATGTGTCCACTCTTGCATATAATGGTGATTTTTTTTTACCTTATAGATTGGTAAATAGAATTGTAAATATAAATGAATGTGTATTTTTAATGATAGAGATAGCACAATCAGCAACATTCACAGATGCTATGGCAAGCAATTTATAATATATATTTCTATACATATTTCAGAATACAGGAGAATCTTATTTCCCAATAAAAATAAATTTCCAAATACAGGAGAATCTTATTGAGCAGGCTAATATTTAATCCCAACAGAGAAAATAAACCATAAAATTCAAAGTGAATTTAAAAGTGTTTCTTAAATATATCTGAAGAAATTCAAGTTAGTTGGACTCTTTGCAAGAAAATGAAGTAATTGTCTTTTTTCTTTTGTAAAAGGCAATACACTCAAAGTTTATCTGGAAAATCTTTAAAAATATATATTTTAAAATGAAAGACAAGAGTATCTTTTTTCCTCCCCAGGTAAAAAAGAAGAATTTTCTCAGCTGAATACAACGTTAGATGAGAAATTACAAAGAAGAAAAGACTTTACATACCAATGGCTTCATACACAACTTTTGGATTATGAAGCAGCCAGTTCCAAAAATATGAAGTGGTGAGGTCATTGCCTTTAAATTAGATTTTTTTTTTAATTTTAAATTTATCTTGTAAAGTGAACCTAGGTTAAGAGTTCTAAAACAAACATGACTCTGTAGCTAGCAGACAGTACACCGTATTTCCGGGTCCCTAACATGGTACGCTTTAGAATTGGTTTAATACTCGTTGTACAGATACTTCTTCCACAGTGATAATGAAATGATCAACAGTGCGGAATCTTATGATAAATATCTACATAGCTTTATGCTAGCAATGCAGTGGTTGTTTTTATATTGTAGAGTGTAGGAAAAAAAAGTGCTTATTCATCATATATTTTATAACTTTATTGGTATATATTATGGTTTTATGTAATTAGATCAACTGTAACATTACCTATATTGTTAGATTTGATTAAGGAAGTAAAAAACCCACTTTTTAACTAGATAGTATGTATTTATATTTTGTCTTCAAAACATAAACCCAACTTTTACATCTTCATAATCTATTTTAGTAAAATGTTATAAACATCCTCCTTCTATATTTAATTTTGGTTATTAAACAGGTAAAATATCAATACAATTAAAGAAAAGGTTAATCTCATTCCCTAAACTAACATGAAGACATAGTAAGTATATTTTGGTCATAAATTCAATATAAACCATTGATTTCTTAGTGAAGTCATTAGAAGACACAATGCCAAGCACCTCTAATAAAACCAAACAAGGTGTCAGTAAGCAAGCAATGGATTTAGTGTAAGCATTTTAGCTTTATTTTGATTAAAAATGTATTTAATTTGTAATGAAGTGGACTGCATATTGTTATGTTTTGTATTGAAAAATATTCCACATTTCTAAATTGTATCAATGACTGTAGGAAGTATATGCAGCACATATTCCTTAGAAAATGTTTATCTGTCACTCATGTTCCATAGTAGTGAAACACTCCAAGTGTTTGTGTAAGATAACTGTCATGACTTTTAATTTGAATGAAAACACTGGAACATGTAATGACGTTTAAAAGTAAGAAAACACAGAAATTTATAAAATAATTTTTTTAAGTGTTATTATGTTACCTATGCAGGTGTGTGCTATGCACCAGTATTTGTACTGACATTTTTTAAGATTATGATACCATTTTTGAATGTGGTAAAAGTCCCACTGACCTCCACTGAAGCATCACTGGTAGACTGTTTAGAACAGCCGATATATTTATGTAACTGAAAACAATTTTATTCCTACATAAGTAACGTGACACCTGATTTGGCTGTAATTTATGTCAGTACATGCAAAAATTCATGCTTGGTTGCATTTATTGACATTTATATTTTTTAATTAGTATTCTATAATTGGGATAAACAATCTTAATTATTAATAAAGTCTTGGTTTTAATGTTAAGTACAAGTATTTTAATATCAATTACTCTGATATTTTAACATTATCAATTAATATTAATTACTGCACTACATCTTAACCATTAAATTATTTTAAACAGTATCATTTCTACTTAAGCAGAAGTGTTTCCAGGAAAAGATTCTGTCCAGGTATTTTAGTGAACCCGGTACAGTGGAATTTATTGAAATTTCTATTCTACGCTTTTCCCAGCTGTCGTTTTTTGCCTGAGTTAGATCCTGTGATATGTGACAGTAGACGAGTACAACTTGTGGTAAGAACTTGTTTCCTTGTGGGATTTTGCAGAATTCAGCTATGCCTTGATGGTGTTTGCAAATGCATACTTGATGTAAAAACAACCAGGAGATTTTTTTTGATTGAATATAATTCTTTAATGTTGTCTCTATTTGGCAATCAAGTCGCCCATTGATGGAGATCAGAAGAAAATGTTTGAGCACAAGAACCCATGTGTGTACATAGATAGGGTTCTAGTTTCATAATCTGATACTGGTTTTGTTTTTAAGACATCAAATGCTACTGTGTGTTTTTTAAAGCTTCTAAATCAACATTTTAAGAAATGTTTTAAAAAAAATAAATATGATTCAGCACCAATTACACTATTGACTGAAAACATGTATTCTTGTCAATCAGTGAAGTTTAAACGTTCTTAAATTCTGTCACATACCTAAATCATTCTAATATGCCCACAGTGTCATTTATTAAAAGACAGTAAGTTGAACTTGTATATTAATATGGTGACATTATTAAAAACAGTGTATAAAATCAGACTTTTTCCTACAATTTCTGTTCTATATCTTTTTTACATCGTAAAATGCCCTCTACTCTTTTCATAGTTCATTCTTTTCAGCATTTAAAAACAAAGTAATTCTGAAGTGGGTAGTTCTGTAGGTTGGCAGAAGGGGGAATATGAGCGATTTAACAATCTGAAGATTTACCAAGTGAAAAGAATCAGTGTCAGAAACACCCAAAAGCAATGTTATGATGCCTACAGGCCAATCTATAATACATATATATATACACACACACACATTATATATACACACTTTACATTTTATTGCAAAATTAGCAATATTCTTGCTGATATAATTATGTGGGGGTTAAAAAAATGGGGCAAAAACTTACAAACTATACAGAATTAGTGTCTTATATTCATATACATAATGTGAAACGTTGCATAAAAAGTATTTCCCAGTTAGATGATGTGTCATATGCCTCATTCTGTACTTTGAGCAATCTTGGCCCTTTCTAACCTCTGTCTTCCTTAGCTTCACCACCTATGCAATATGCATGTTTTGGAAATGCTTCCATAAACTCTTCTAAAATTCACTGTTGAAAAAATGCTTTTAAGACTTAGATGTTACTATCACTCTTTTCTTTAAGTCAGATTTTGTCAAAGATATTTGTCTGCTGTGGGGTGTGTCCAATTCTTAGGTTCCTGTTAAAAGTTTAGTGGCTGAAATCATGAACCAGGCGACCATTGTGATGGGTTTCATTGCAGCAGCACTAAGAGTTATTTGTTAGGTAAAGTCTGAAACAGTAATTGCTCTAATTTGAGCAAATCATAATCTAATAATGTTATCTAAATTACACGTTATGTAATTATCGGTAAGCATATGTGCACATAGGTAGATTATATCTTTATTTACAGTAAGCAGTTCTGTCCACAAAATACTGCTGTAATCCCACAACAGTATTATGTGGTGTGCCCACATAACTGGCAATGTTATGGGATTGTCACAGCCTGTGCCACATAATTACATAGCTGTTCCACATGAATGAAATTCAGAGAAAAATGCAATAGAAGGTCAAAAAATAGAAAAAGGAATAAAATGTATCTTTAATGCAGAAAGCAGTACTATATACGCAACGAAATAATGATGTGGTTTGTACACATAGATGGCAGGAAAATTATGGTTTTAAAATTTATATGGGTTCTCTTAGCTTTTAAAGGTTGAAATGTGAATTGTGAACATACTGCTAGTGCTTTTGCACAGTAACTCAGTTAAAAGCTATGAAATCATGACAAAAATGAAGTTAACACTTAGCTGCAATCATTATCAAAAAGTAGGAAAAGTTCTAGTAAACTGACAGAAAGAAGAAAATATACATTTAAAAAAAAAAAAAAAGAGAGAGAGAATTAGAAGAGGAACGCATTCCTGAACATTTCCAGTAGTTTATTCATGTGTCATATGCTCAATCATAAAGTTTCCTGGTGTGTAATAGGATCCCTAATTTGTATGTGTTACATAAGCCTGCATTCTGAAAGTACTAGATTAAGATAATTTTCTAACTGGTATTTGCACATTCCAAGAATTTTTCATGGATACAAAATGGTATTTCAATAGTTGCTTATTAACAATAAAGTCTTAGCCCTTCTCATTGGGGAATAAACCCTATGTAGTAACCTGCAGCAAGTCTAAGACTTTTATTAAGTTGATCTTGATCATTTTGATGATTTTGCTTACTACTACTACAGAAGTGCTTAGGAAGGCATGCTGACTTACAGTTGAAACTGGGCACTTGAAATTAATATGATTTTGCTGAATGACATGTAGGATAGACTTCCTGATTCATCTTTTTATGTAGTTTAAGTTACCTACATGGTTAACCACTTCTCTATTAATCAACATCTCCAAATCATTAAGATATAGCTTGAATTTAAAAGCACTTTTTACCTCAGAAAATTACAGAACATCTTGATAATTTAATGTAGGAATAGACAAATATTCAGATGCAAAGCTGTGTTCAAGGCAAAGATTCCTCCTGATTGAAATTAATTTCCAATTAATAGGAAAAAAAAAGGTTTGTAGTAATAAAATAAAGGGCAAAAAGTCTGAGGAGTTAAATATGGTGATCTCTACAGATGGAAGTCCAATACTACACTCTGTGAAAAAGTGTACCAGTATCTTAAATTTCTTCCAAATTTTTGGCTCTAAGCTATAAATGTATAAGGGAAGGTTTTAATTAGCTTCAGAGGACTTTCAATCAGGTTCTTTACAAACCTGAAATTAAGTTTGCTCCAGTGATTAATACAACCTTAAATATTACTCTGACTGTAATTGGGTGAAAACACTTATCTTTATTTGAAAGAAAATAACAAACATTTTACATCAGAGTGCCAGACAGTCCTATTAAAGTCTAGCATGTAACACTGAATATTGTTGTCTACAAGATGATGAAGCCTCAGATTCTATGATGGTAGGGACTGGATAACAATTCCATGGAAAGGGTAGCTGTTTAAAATACTGTGGCCATTAGAGAACTTCTACTGTGTGTTGAAACAGGTTAGACAGAAAGAAGAATGATCAATTCCATTGGTTTGAATCTCTCTGAGCATCACAACGATTGCATTATTTCTACTAATTAAAGACTAAAAGCTTTCTATTTAAAGATTTTGAACATATGGAGTTCTCACAAGCTTAAAGCTACTGTAAATATTAAGGCCAAAAATATGAAGAGCTGGCAGGATAAAACTGTCAAAGTTTCTTGACACTGCTGTGGAAGGGAAAATAAAATATTGATGTTAACAGCAATAATACAGCCTGCTACCTGTGCAAAGCAAAACTTTAGAATCATGGTCATTAAACATAGACAAGGCAAGCTTCAGAAAACAAAGGATAAACTTTCTGTGCTGACGCAAAGGGTACGCAGTCACTAAGGAAGAGCGCAAAATCTCTCTATCTTTGGAGTTGTTGGTTTGAAAATGCATGAACTTTTTAATGAATTTTACATTAAACAGTGACTGGGTAAAGACAAAGAAATGAAACAGGTCTCCATTTCATCTGAGTTCTCTGAGTTAGACTGGACTACAAAGTCTGTCTGCATTGGTGCAATGCTGCTCTTGGTACAGTGAGCTGGTTTGAACAGGAAGTCTGGAGATCGTCTCCTCCAGAATAGCCTACAACTTTATAGTAACGGCATTTTCCTGAGAAAAAGGGAGCTGCAAGCTTCAACCCCCCGAGGAGGGAGTTGAGACCCAGTCTTTTGATTCCTGATCGAGCAGTCTAGCTACTACGATATTATGCAAAAGTTTGGTAACATTACCACTAGCATAGGCTTTCCTTTCTGTTTGTTTGTTTGTTTGTTTTTACAAAAAAATGGATGCTACTCAGTTAGACACCTAGCTTCTGAAAGGATTTGGGGCTTTTCAGCCCAGAGAGAGGAAGAACTTAATCTGCCTCCTGGACTCTACTTCTGAAGGTCCAGAGACTAGAAAATTTAAGTGCGTCCTCATGTTCAGTACTTCCAACTGACTGGCTCTACACTGGGGATTTTGTAGATGGCTCTTCTGCAGTGTCTGATTTTTCCCCATCGTTGTTACTGGCCCTCAGTATCTAGTCAACAGCATTGTTAGATGGCTGCTTTTGATGTTGAATAGGAAAGGGAGTTCTTGCAGAGTGAATGTGAAGTCATTTCTGCAAAATTAACAATCTACCATTTACAGTGTGTAGTATCTTCCAGGTCAGTATTTTTAACCTTTGCCCTACATATTCCCAAAACAAGGACCCATTGCTAAAATGAAATATGATTTTCATTTCTATTTTGTCGTATTTATGTGCAGATAACATGCCTCATGCCAAAATGTACTACCACTGGATGTTAGAAATTTATAATTAAGATAATACTCTTACCTAAAGTATAATTAAAATGCTGTCTGATGGTTATGGTTAATTAGCAAAAAACTAAAAGATTAAATTACTTACTGGGCCCTTGACTGATTGAACTGATACGTGTCCTGGATAAAACATAAATATTGCAGAAAATAATCCAATATGACATCTCTGACATTCAACTATAACTTAAATTATAGACTGGTCAGTAAATGATCTTAAGCTGTTTAAGGTTTCATCAGCCGTCTGCGAGATTGATTTTCTTCAAAATTACTGTACTAAAATGTTTTCTTTTGTTGTTGCACTGACTCAGATCACAAACCACAATTTTAAGATCGGCTCTTATTTACAAAAATGCTTTGACATAGTGCATTTGTTCAGCCTAGGCAACAATAAAGGATTGTGGTATCATTTTGAAGAAGGTTGTTTGACAGACCCTGTTTGTTTATTTGGGGTAATGTGAGCTGCATTCAGAAAATGTTATATTTTGTTTCATGATTGTGTACATTCTCTCCCACTGCTTCCAGGCAAGCCCTGTAAGCAGAGAAGACACGGATTTAGACCTTGTTTCCATGGCCAGTGGAAGTGCTTTGACTGAGAACAGAGAAAAAAATAAGCAGCCACACAGACACTCAGCAAGATCTTCAAGTAAGTTATGGTTTTTTTCAATATCAGTTTTAAAGATGACTTTAAAATGCTAGATGGAACTGAGCATGCCTGGAATCCCTAATAACACAAGCTACTTATCTTTCTGTTTCTTTCTTACCTAAAACCTTTTAATACATTTTCTACAGTTCTGTTTAAAAACTGCGTCATTAATATCAATAGACTTTCCTCTTGTGATTTTAACCCACGGGAAGTTCCCTGTGACGTATGCTAGGTCTTCTGATGATCAAGTTCTTAAAAGATTTTCTTTTCTCTAAATTATAAAACAGTGTGGTTTTTTTAATGTTCTCCTTCGGGTTTTTTTTCCAAAAGAGGTTTGAAAAATACATGGTTTGTTAACTGAATACCAGAACACATATCCTAATCAAGCCACAGATTTCTGTCATGTTGATTACCAGTTATGCTGTAGTATATGCATCCTACTGAACTTACTATAGCTCAGTGGCAGAGGATCCTTTTAAAGCCTTATATTTTTACCACTCTAATATCATACCAATTAACAAAAGAATCTATACATAGAAAAAATGAAAAAATAATACTTGAAAGTCATAAAATGGTAACATTTTAAGTTTCGTGTTTTATTTTGTGTAATATAACTGAAAAAAAGTTAATATATTTCTAATAGTACAACATAC
The DNA here is from genome assembly GCA_009819775.1 of Phoenicopterus ruber ruber. NCBI lineage: Eukaryota > Metazoa > Chordata > Aves > Phoenicopteriformes > Phoenicopteridae > Phoenicopterus > Phoenicopterus ruber. The sequence continues at coordinate 47,865,267 of CM020215.1, forward strand.
TATATTTTGTCATGTGTACAATATCTTTTCCAAATAAATAAAACTCCAAACCTCAAAAATGTATGGTACAGAAAATATAAGCAGTATTAAATAACTTCGGCAAAATTATTGAAATTCCTGAAACTGTTTAAGTAGTGAAGTTTCTTGAAATGCTTTATGTCAAAATAGAAATCAAGTTATTTTATAAATTATACGTAATTGCTGGATTTGCAGTTTTGATTATGTTTTCATATATGCTGACTTTTCACTTTCAGTGGAAAACAAACTAAAAGTCAAGGAAAACATGTAAAAATACTTGATATCTCTATTTTTCTGACATACTTTGTAAAGGCTTTGGAATAAAGATTTATTTACATTATATTAGTCCACCACAGGCAAAAAATAACAGTGAGTACAATTTGTCCATGCTTATTCACTTGATTTACATTCATAAAATTAGATTAGATAAAACTTATCATCCTAGTCTAAGTTAATTGCATCCATGGAGAAAGAATATGATTCTTTCTCTCTGCCTGCCATCTTAGAAAAGAATGAATTGTGTCCTGAGTTTTCCTGTTTCTCTCCATTGGCTAGTGATGAAGCCCCACCATTTAAATTAGATGAGATTCCTAACTGCTAAGATCCTGAATTGAGGTGAGACAAGTCTAAGCTACTAATGTCAACAGCAAAACTAGCATTATATTCATATATTCAGAACAGAATATATGCATATCTTGAATAATTGAGTTAAATAGTATACACTGCATTCCTACTAATGTATAACTGCTGTCTAGATTGTAACCTACACTACATTGCCATGCAGAAAAATACATAAGAATAAGCTCTTTCGACAAAGATAGGCATGTAGAACTTGCCTATGTTAGGAGCTTGGGAACAGTAAAGGAAAAATGTGTCATTGTATTATACCTTCAAAAAGAAGAGTCTAAGAAAGGAGCAGGATAGAACAGTCAACTGGCAGAGTCACAAGTGTGAGAGACAGACAGTTTACAGTGTCTGGTAATATATATGTATTTTCATAAAATACAAATCTACTACAACACAATTACATATTCATTCTCCTTTCAGTAGTCCAGGAACTAAGGAAAAAAAAGGCTCAGGTCTTACATCTTTCTATATATGTTTCTGCCTGTACATCTGTATAAATCTTTTCATCATGGATTTGAGAAATTAAACAGTGATGATACATTAAATTTTAGTGCATATTGTATGTAAAACCAGACATTACTATTATCTTTGTACAATTTATATGCAGTATGTAAACACGTTTATTATATTAGTTCTGTTTGCCAGACTGTTGCTTTTCAATGATCAAAAATAAATTATTACCCCTGTAGTATCCTTAATCTGAAAACATTAGAAATTTGCCCTTATTTATAATATATTCATTATAAAATACTTTCCTGTTGTGTTGTCTCTCTTGGTTTTGCTTTCTGAAACATTTAATGAAGAGGTCTAGAAACTATTTTAGTGATTTAGTAGGTGTATTCCCTTTGAGGTAGACTGCATGTGTATTACAGAAGAGCTTAGAAAAAATGCTGTGACCTTAGAGGTACTCCTATTTGAATTAATTGTTAAATCAAGTTCTTGCATCATTTTTTCAGGAGAATTCAGCCTCAATGACTTGACAAGCTTTAATTAATAAAATGTTTCCAAGTTCACTTTGGAACATCCATAATCCTGATTGTTGCTCAGAATTCTTTTTAATTATTGGTAGGAAGTCTTCGGCAAACTGTGCCATACAATTGAGAGATATTAGTATATATCAGAGATATTAGTTGGGGGTATCATATATGTTTCTTATATATAATTTGTAATTCATTAATTGCATCAATAAATTGTTGAGATCCTCCAGGCTGAAAAGGGAGGTCTAAAAATGCAGGGTAAATGATTTCTAGGTATATTTACTCAAAAAAACCCTCCAATATGTATCATACTGAAATAAAATGCATTTTATATACTGCAGGGACATGACTGTACATGAATGATCATGTTTTTGTAAAGACAAAACATACAATGCTTCAAAGTTATTATCCTTTAATTCAGAGATTTTTTAGAAAGGCTAAGTCAAGATTTTCAGAAATATTTTGGGCAACTGCCAAACTTGAATGTACTTGATGTAGATCTTATTTTCCAGGGGCAGGTTCTTAGAATTCCTGGTTAAAGAATTTTAAGGTTTTTATCACACAAATTTACTATTTTTTTCTGAAAAACCTGGATGGGGTAGATTGATCCTGAACTAACTTAATTCTGTTCCTTGACAAAACAAAATTAATTAAGGAATAAAGGAAATGCTGTGGACATAGTATATCTCAGTTTAAGGAAAGCATTTGTGTACTTAAAGTATTTGATGTGGTCCCATGTTATATGTTCAAAGGGAAAATTGACTGTGGGTTAAATTCACCCACTATTTAAAAAAAAAAAAAAAAAAAAAGTAAAAAAATATGTATAACCTAAAGAAAGAGTAGCATTTGTTCAGTTAGATTAATTAGTTACCTATCTAATTTAGGACCGTGCCTCTATGGATGTCCAGTACCTTATGTTCTCAAACATACTAGTTTATATTCCTTCCAGAAATCACAGTTATTTCTTTATGCTCCCTGGTAACTAATTTTTCTTTTCTATTTCTTGAGGTGGTTTTTTTGGGTGAGTTGTTTTTTTTTTCTTTGTCCATGCTTGTCTGACCAGTCTGTGGTGCCTTGTGCCAATAAGTTGCAAAAGTAAGTGTGTTAGAATGACCTTTTGCTGATTATATTTTCTGCCTTTCAGTTTCACATGAACTTACCTTGCTTTTGTACAAAAGGATAGAAAAAAAAAGTTCTTTTTCCCTGATGTATAATTTCTCTGTAATACACATACGTGAGCCATGATGGTTAGTGGCTTACAGTCAGTTATACAAGATTCAAGTATCTGTCCTACGCTCATTGGTATTTTTATTAACTCCATTGGTGTGAATTTCTGGTTGTATTTTTTTTAATACTTTCCTGAACACTGGTAGTGTCGTCAGCACTAAGTTGCAAGATTGACATAGAAATATTTTGCAAGAATTAAAAGTTAAGTAATTATTTCTTTATACCTACCTGGACAGGATGAATTTTTTTATACTAATGTCCAGTTTGTGAATAGGCTATGACAATCATCAACTCCATTCTGTCATCCTAATCTGGTTCTGGACAGCCAATGTTGGACCTTTAGATGAGTCTCCTATATATTTACATTGTCTATCTATCATCATAATTTTGTGGTTTTCTTTTCTCTGCAAATCTTAAACTTTATTTTTATTGTACTTGTCTTGTGAACTGCAATCTTTTGACAGGGATTTCCAGAAGCACCAGAACTTAAAAGTGGAATGCAATGGGAGCTATGCCTCTAATTGTTATTTAAAATACTGCCCAGAATTCTTAATTCTTCTCTTCCCTGAATTCTGGTCTTCCAGGGAGCCTCCGATATCAGTAAAACACTCCTTTCCAGGAAAAAAATAAACAAAAATGTGGACCTGAATCTTGTCATTCCTTAATCATCCCTAGTTCAAAAACTGGCCCATAAATACTATCTCCACTACAAAACATTTATCAATTTCATTTCTCAGATAAATTCAAACTTTAGCATTCTGTTAGTCAGTGAAATGAAATTAATGAAGTTTAATAGTGCCTTTTTCACAGTGGAAAGACTTCAAACTCAAGGAAAAAAAAAATAAACACAGTATCTTTTATTTCACTTTCCTTTTTACATCTTTCTCTCAATTCTTATTTTTCCTCTTGACAGAACCCCCGCCTTGATTTTTTTTGCCTTCCTTTCTTTTGATAATGAGAGTCCTTAGAAAGTCTTCATCTTTGTTTTAAGCAGTGTATGGTACAGCTTCACTTCTTTAAAAAAACTCCTACTTTCCTGCTCCTTTCTCCTTAGCATTAGCATTGTCTATATATTCTAGTTCCATAACTGCTGTCTTTCATTTAGGATTTGTAAACTCCCTGCGTGCAGTAAACATCTCATTTTTAAGCTCTCTCTTCATGCCTTTACTCATATTTTACCGAGGGGTTTCTGGTGGTCCTTTTTTCTTTCCTTCTTTCCTTTTTTCTTTTTTTTTTTGTTTTGCTTATGCAGTCTGAATTAGAAGTTTGCCATGTTATAGCAACTGAGTAAGAAACATCTTAGAAACATGGGATCAAATGTGGAGGTACTTATGTAGTAGTCCTTTCAATTTCTCGGCATTTACCTGCTTAGTAGAATTCCTAGAAGATAATGCATAAAAATTCATGCTTTCTCCTTAAAAATGTGTAGAAATGCTGTAAATTTGTAGAGGATATTTACAGTACAAATTACTTATTGTTGTCAGCAAAATGATGAAACCAATTTACCTCAGAAATCACAACTGCTGCCACAATTTTAGGAATAAAGCTGTCTCTTCTGTAAGCCACATCTGCTTATATGACCACATGAATGTTAGTGGACAAGTAATTAAATTTTACCAGGCTTTGATATCTAGTAGAAAAGCATGAATATTGTTTTGAACATCCTTTCAACATATTTTTTTCCACGCAGATACCTCTGTGCATCTTACCAGAATACAAAATATGCCTCAGAAAAAAAGCTGGTGATCCACCATACATTAAAGCATAGCATATATTTACACGGTCAGAGAAAAACAGTTAGAAACTAATTAAACCTATATTATAGGCTGAAAGAATGCAAAATAGCCTCAGTCTGAAAACCCTTAGTCATGTTAGAACAGAATGGTACCTAGGCAAAAAGCCATGCAGAGAGATGGGATAATTTAGCAGTGGCACAACTCTATATGCATTTGAAGTTCTTCAATGACTTCCAAACAAGATCTCGCTCATATCCTGCAAACCTATGGTGCATGTAGATAAAGCTCATAATCTTAATATTGTGTCACATCCAAATTTTTCATCTGACATTGATGCTTTATTTTAAACAATCAGTGAGAAAAATGACTGTATTAGAAATGAATAAATCAGTGCAATACTCTTCATTCTATTTTAAGCATTCTTCACTATACTGAACTCTGAACTTTACTTGATGTCCTATATGTGAAAATACACAGCACAATGGAACTTGTTCACGTGCAGACTTAGATACTAAAACCTACTTTTCTGTGTATGGTGGGTGTATGATGCCGATAGGACACATTTTGTCCACATGAGAGAAAGTATTTCACTGCAGATTCAAGAGTTTTGACTTTTTTTCCCCAGTTCTGTCACTAGCCTGTTAGCTGATATTAGGAATGTCATTTTGAATTTATATACATCAGTTTTCCTATCTGCAGAAATAATAATCATGATATATACCATCCTCGTATAATGTTTATGTATGATCTGCCGATGAAAGGATGATAGCATCATTATGTTTAACTGTTAGGAAAGGGAGGGGGCCTCCTCCTCATTTGTGAACTGGATAAACTATTTGGAAGCTGCCATGCCCTAAGGGATATTATTTAGTGGGGGACTTGGTAATGCTAGGTTAATGGTTGGACCCGATGGATCTTGGAGTTCTCTTCCAACCAGAACAATTCTATGATTCTATGATTCTGTGTCAACAAAGGAGTAATGTCACAGATGGATATACACAGGTACAGCCATACAAACAACAAACTAGTTACAGTATGGTGACAAAATCAAGGGATATGTCAAATGGTGGAATGATTAATTCGCAAAATAAAGATAATTGGTGACAATGTAGATCTAACTCATTTTTTCAGGATTTCTTAAATTCCCTAACTAATTTTTTTTCTTAACTGGGGAGATGTTGTATTGAGTAACAATAGAAGTGCAGTAGTCCTTCAAGAAATGTTATTAAAAATTCAACAAACAGTTTGTAATGATGAAACTAGGAAAAATCAGGTATGTACCATGAATTTCTTTCTAGTATAGATATAAATCCTGTGTTTGGAAGTGAAGTAAATCAGCATAGCTGTCACCATTTATGTGTGCAGAGAAATACCTTATCTGCTTAAGAAGAAGGCTTCTCTCAAAAATGAACATAAAATCATGAAGGTAAAAATGAATTTCTGAGGTGAAATCCTGTCTTCATCAAAGCCAGTAAGCCAGATTTCAGTGTAATACATACCTCTAATACACAATGCAAAAAACTTCACATTTTTACTGGGTTTTTTTTTCTATTCACAGATATAATTTCTGAGTATTTCCCTGTTCTTGCAATATGCAATCCTAATAACTTATATTTTTTTTAAATGTAAAGAAACACACATGTAGGCCTGGCTCATCAATGTAATTCCATTGATTTCCATGCCCAAGTGTTTTAAAATATCCACTAGTTGTGAGTGTGATTAAGAAGAAGAAAATCTGGACCAGGAAAGTATTTGTGTATAATTTTGCATAATGAGAATACTCACACATGCAAATTTGACATATCCTGCAGGATCAAAGCTTTTTTCCATTTGTTAAACACAGCTGAAAGATACTGCTTTCCTAACCATTTGAAATTATTATGGAGATGCGTATATATTTTTCTATGTATTAGTTGACTATCAAACAGCACATACCTAATCTTTTTGAACAGACTACAGAATGATAATTTACAAGATGCTGCTTAATTCACTTTGAGGTTACATATTTTAAAAATTACCTAAATACAGATTTTAAAAGGCACTCAGAACTTGCTTTCTTTAAATTTAGCAGGCTAGGGAGAAAAATGATACGTTATCCCATGTAATTTCATCATCCGTGTTTTGAATTATGAAAATAATTCAAGAACTATGTATAACAGATACACAGAGGCATTTCCTAAATTTTAAGTGCTTAATTTTACAGCCTGATAGACTTTTAGTAGGGTTATGGGGTTCTTGAGGGGGATTGTTTGGTTTTTTTAAAGAGAAGCCAGGTTAAAAAAAAAAGAGAAAATTCATTCTGAAACATTGACTCACATGTAACTTAGATATCCACTTGGAACCTTGGAACCATTAGACCCACCACAAGGATTTCTGTCACATGACATGAGTAAATAATAACAATTTTAGGTTTCCTGTGCTGTGGGATATTTGTCAAGTAGCTTGAAAAATATTTCTCAAGTCATTGCCCAGAAAGACCCAGTAATGAATGTTGGGCTGCTACAGAGTTGTTGCATTGGATGGCAAAGATGTGTCTATAGATTTTTTCCCCAAGACAATCTTTCTTTCCTTGTTTTTTTCCTTCTAATTTGTCTCTTTTTCATTGCTGACTTTTCCACACTTGTGTTCCTTAGTCCTTTCTTTTACTACGAACAATTCTTGTTTCTGCTCCTCCAAATTCTTATTCCAGCATAAGCTTCCTCTCCGATCCACTCTTAGGCTTCCTTTCCACAGTCGCCATTGAGTCTTGTGTTTGTTTCCACAGCTCCTTGTCTGATTAGTTTTTCCTCTCTCTCTCTCTCTATTCCCTTTTGTATCCAGCTCTTCCTTGCCAATATTCCTCAGATTCATCATCTCCTAGTTTAAATCTCCTCCACATTTGGCCTGATTTAGGCAGATCTTGAGTCCAGACTCTTAATCTACTTATTCTCTGTATCCTTTCTTATCATCACCTGTATAAATTATCCTCTCCATGGTTCCTGCAGCTAGGCTCCATCTGCCACAGAGAGCATGAAACAAGCAGGCTCTTAAGTTCCCTGACCTAGCATGATCTTCAACATTATTTTTAGGAATAGTCTTGCTTAGCTCCGTGTAACATCATGGTAAGGCACGTTTCCATGCTAACTGACATTTTAGGGAATATAGCCAAAAAAATCAAGAACGTCTCCTCCAATCATGTAGAAACTTCAATTTTTATATACTTGATCTAAATTTGGACAGATCCTAAAAGCAAGGCTCTGTTACTTGGCCGACTTCAAGTCCCCTCTGCAAAGGGCAACATAAATATTTCACATATTGTCTTAGAAGTCACCGACCTTTCAGAAAACTTTGGCCAAAGGCGGATACTCAGTATATAACATTTCATCCTAAATGGTCAAAATTGGGGAAATAGATACAGAACTAAAAAACAAAAGAAATATTGGTCTTTAATAACCAATGGTGCTAAAAGTCCTGTTTGTAGTTAGGAAAATGTTATATTTTACAGGAACATTTTTGGAGCATTATGTTTATTATGTTAAAGTTATGGCAATTAATAAATGTTTATAACTCATTCTTGTAAATGCTTATCTATGTGAATTCCTTCATGTGACAGAGTCACATTTTAGAGTTCAGATTATTCAAGTACATAACTGTCATCATGATCTGGTTAGAATAGCATCAATGTTTGATAAACAAAGATATTTAAGTTCATTGTTTCTATTAAATTTTAAGGTTAGTCCTACCAACTTGAAGTCAAAGAGATTTACAAACAAAATAAATTATTTGCTTTAAAAAAAAATAAATTAATCATGAGTATCTTTTGTCTTCAAATCTCCATATGGAAAGGAGATATATCTTTACATATTATGTGGGATTTTGTATAAGATGCTCCTGAGGCTTCTCAATGCTATTCAAATATGTGTGAAATACAAAAATGTAATGTAAAATTGCAAGACAATAAATATATTTTTGTTTTGATGTAAACAATGCAACTAAAGAAAAATTTTTTGATCTGACTTCAGTATTGCCATAAGTAACAATATTAAAATGTAACTTTTCTGAGATTGTAGCATTTACATTTTTCACAGACCTGCTGAACCTAGCTTCTTTCCAGAGCTTAAATTGATGTAAACGCTTTACTGCTAAGGATTCGTTCTGGTCACTTTCATTAAAATGTTGAAGTTTTTTCTCCATGCCTTCTTATGCTGTATTTGCTCTTAAGTAATACAATATGGTAAGGACTTTGAAATAAATTATATCTCCAGACACACAATGTTAGGTGGATCGATAAATGCCCTATGACGTCTACTATACATCATAAAATTTCTATCATAACCTGTTTAACAAAGCTTTTCTTCTTGGACACCAAGAATTTCATTCAAAGCATTTTACATATTGCATTACTTATCAAAACAGAGGATATGTAAACCTTGACATTCGTTAAAAGACCCAGGCTTTAACCAAAAAAGACCAGAACAAATCAATAGCAGAAAACAGATTAAACAACAGAAAAGTGACTGCTTAGAAATAGAAGCATGTTAACTTAACCCAAGACAAGCTTTCAGCACATACTCAAAAGAAATAGTTATTTGATATATACAGGCACCTGGAAATCTCTCAGACTATACTGGAGCTTCATATAGTCAAATATTACAATTAAATGAAAGTACAGTAAATAACTGTTACAGCCTGTCTTCCAAAGCCTAGTTTGGGATAGGAGAAATTAAATTGCTTTTCTTGGCTAAGATTTTGTTCCCATATGAATGGGCATTAGAATAACTGTATATCATGTTAAATTATACTTAATACACTTGCCAGGTTCTATTTAATTCTAGTACCAGTAAAGGTAAAAATTATTATTATTATTATTATTGTCAAAAATATCAGTACTTTATAGAGTAAAACCAATGTAATAGTTACAATTTATATTTAGTAAAGATACTTATATATGGGCTTGAAACAATGTGAATCTTTCTGTTGTTGCCTTTGGGTAAGGCCCGCTACAAATACACTCATGGAACATAACATGAAAAGAAAGTATTATGATCATGCTTACAATTATTCATAAATCACAAATACACATGTGCATACCTATGTGTGGATGTATGCGTACTAATGAAAGATATATCTTACAGATCTCTCTATAGCAAAATGTGACTTTAAATGTCACCTGTTATTTTACCAATAAAAAAGTTCTGATAATAGTAATTTTATTTACTCATATATGCTAATACGTGACCCGTTCATTTGCAAGACATTGCAGTTTAGGGAAAAATTGAGGTATTGCAAATCCAAGCTTGCTGTAAAAACTGTTCACATCATTAGTAATGCTGTAAGAGAAATCTATAAGCTCTCTCAAAAAAACCTATTGAGGTGTAAAGTAAGACTTTCAAATAAAGTACACTCTGAAGAACAGTTAAAGGATCTCACGGAGATTTTTAATCTTTTCATAATACCTGAATATCTGACCTTGCGGCACTTCAGGTGTGTGCTTGGTAGAACATTTTAAAAAATGCAAAATGTTTTCATTTCCTATCAATCATTGGTTTTTGGTGAATCTTTGCTTTATTTTTCTGTACATTGAACTAGGTATCCTCCCCACTTTTTATTATTTTCTCCCCTTTTCTTAAAATAAAAAATCTCATAAAGCAGTAAAATTGCACAACTTCCCCTGAGCAGGTAGAAATGTATTTACGTCCAAGTAGAAGAAGTAAAGCACAATAAATATAAGTAAGACAACAAATATAGGTGAAACAGATATAATAAGGATTCAGTTACCTATTCATTTTAATATGATTGGTTGGTTGGTTGGTTGGTTGGTTGGTTTTTTAGAAAAATAAGGCTGTATTTTTAAGGAACATTTCTAGGTTCAGTCTCTTAATTCAAAGTGACTTTGTCATCACTTATCAGACTCTCTTGTCTTCCCTCATCCCCTCGATCTAGACAAAGTTCTAATCATTTGCTAATGGAGCTCTTTTTACTAAATATTTCTGAAGGAAAAAATTGCCTGTTTGAATAATGTAGAGTCAGAAAAGCTGCTGTAAACACAGGTATTGACAAGAAAATAACTGAGTTTTAGTTTTAACTTATATGTAATATTTTTACTTCTTGCAAGACTCTACCTAGATGCTTACTTTATACTTAAGTACAAAGCTGCTCTTAATTCGCCACAAGCGTGTTCATACCTAGATTTTCACTGAAATAGCAAAAGACATGAATTAAAAATAAGCATAGTAATTTGTGGGCACATGTATGATAAATCAGGTAAGTCCTATATTTGCAATGCATTCCATTCCTATATTTTCATTTTTCTTTCTGTTTGTTCTTGCATTAAACTCTAGGAGAAAGAACGGCAATAAAAACCTTTCTCATATTTGACTAGTACCTTCATTGTAGATGAGGTGTTTCTTTGCTTTATGACACAATTTTTCAATTATAATTAATAGTTAAGCCACTAGCAGTCTATAAGTATAATGTCTGAGAATTAGGTATAATATGAATAGGAGTTAGCAAACTTCACTATGCTTATATGCTGCTCTGACTCATATCTGTGTCTGAGAATTCTTCTTCAGGGAATAGACTGGATCTCCATGCCAGTTCTGTCATTCATCACTCCAGTGAGATCGATAACTGGAACAGCAGTGCTGATCATAATACTCATCTCTTAGTACTAGTTAGTAGATATGAAAAGTGCTTTATCAGAAGACCAAGCATAATTACACCTGTTTCAAAGATGGGAAGATTTGTGATGCAAAATTTGCAGTGATTTACAACAAACCTGTCTTGCAGATATTTCATTCTAAATTAGTTGATCATTCCCTGCAATGGTTTTATTTTATTTGGCTGAAAGTGCTGAGAACTATATGAAGGATGGAAAAAAAGAATACAGAGTAGTTTATGCTTTGATTCAGTTTGTCTGGGTCACTACTGTAAAGTTTAAAGCAGACCCTACAAAATCTAACCTGCACTTCAGGCTAGATAAAGAAAAAGAGAGCTGTGGCTGTCAGACTTTGGGATGGCCTCTGATTTGTTAAACCTGCATTCAAGGGAGCAGAGAGTCTACATCTTGAGAGTACCTGGGATTTTGCAAAAAATACCTTCGGGCTGAGGAAGTTATCCTGCTCTGTTACTGAGGGTCTACAAATCCTGAGCTATGATTCTCACAGACATCTAAAACATTGTTTTGTCAGACAGCTTATAGGCACTCAGGATTAATAAATTATTACATTTTGCTCACAAAATATTTGACTACTCTATCCTCTAAACAATGCATAAATCAGTTACAATTAAAAATTTTTAAAAAAAAAAGTGAACTTTTGACTCTGAAGTTTAGACAAGGACAATTCATGCTATGACAGATACAGCTGTTATTCTGTGAAAATAAAACGATATATTAGTAATTCATGAAGACTTTTCACAAGTTGCTTGTAGCAAATTACAGCAAGTCCTTGGGGATTTTTTTATGGAATAATAATATACATTTCATACTAATGGAAGGAAAATATATCCCTTGCAATGAATTGCATATAGTTATAAGTGGAAAGACAGAAAACCTACATTTACAGATTTCTGAAATCCATCATGAAAATAATATTTAGCAGTACAGACAGCTTCATAAACAACTGAGATTGTTAGTCCAGAAATAATCCATATTAGGCAATTCGGATGTCATTGACTTCCTATTTTGCTACATTGACTCTATCACTTTTAAACTAATTTTCAAATTTATTAATGATTTTTTTTTGTTCTGGCATTTGTATTTATTCTGTTTTAAAAATAATTTAATAAAAAATACCTATTTTGTCAAAATATAGCAATAAATAGCTGGTATGTCTACTTTACCTTTATCATTGATACAACCTTGAAGATGAGTGCATAGGAAAGTCAGTCTCAAGCACAATTTAGCCTCAAACTTCTTTTCCAATCTAAACATGCAATAACTCTTTCCCCCTTTTTTTTTTAGCAAAGAACATATTCCAGTCTTAGTTCTTTTTGTTGCTTAACAAATTTGCAACTTCAGAAAACAGCTCTTTAAATTAAAGAAGGGATGCAGATTTTTTTAAATATTATTACCATGTTAGATTTATTTTGAAGTTTCACTAAATTAATTTACTAATTTGAGGGTTTCAACCTTCAGTGAATACGTTATGGTTCCCAGTTAAAAGAATTAATGCAAAGGTTACTGCTTGATTAAATAACTTTACTCTTTGCTCTTTAACAAATGCCTTTCTGCACCAGAGATATCTTCTACCATTTGAGGTGTTAAATAAAAAGATCCAAAGGCAAGGAAACTGGGAATCCTGTAAAGGCAAGACATTAGTATTTTAAACCTTTATCAGGTAGACCTAGTGTAAAAGTTATACATTTTAAGAAAAAAAAAAATTACTACATCTGTAGAGCCATAAGAAAACAAGTGGAGACTATGTTAAAAATACTTGAAAGCTCTTGCTTGCAAAGCGAACTATTTAGTAAGATACATTTGCAATAATTTAAAACTTCATTAAAAAAGAGAACTATAGGCTGGGGAAAGCTCCTGACATTTAGATCTAGTAGACTACAGAAAAGCTTCCATGAGAAAACAATAAAGTTCTTATTGTTTGAAATGTATAGCTATGTTGCATATATTAGTAGATAGAATTATATTCAGTCATATGATTTAAGCTTTTTTTTTAAACTTTTGGGACTATCTATTGTGAGAAATTTAATTTTGCTTTTAAAAAGTACTAAAAAGTTAAAATAATAAAAATACTTACTAAAAATATCTAGTTAGTAATCTTTTCCTTTGATAGGTAGCAAAAAGTTGTTTGTAACATTTTTATTTGATAAGCTAAAAGAGAGCATGCTAATTTTATATATATATAAAAAAAAAAAAACTGCTGTATTGTGAACATCGTATCATTCTCTGGCAAAGTTTGAGTTGTCTTCCACAGATGCTTTCTTCCTTACAGATGTCTAAGAAAGATATTTCCATCTGTAAAGTGTTGGTTTGTGTAAAATAAATATTATACCTTTGGTCAGGTCTACTGGTTATTTTATTTAAATAATTGTCTTAAGTATTTTGTAGAAACTATTGTCTAAATTACTCAAGTGTCTGTATGCATGACAATGAAAGTGATTATTTCGCGTATTTCTGTGTGTGCTTAAACTTGCTGTGGCACCATTCAGCATCAAAGTTGAAGTATTCCTGGGCTTTGAAAACAAGAAATCTCTATTTTATTTGGTCTAACATAGTAAAACAATAACTTGTTAATTAGATATATCTTCTGATCTAGTTCTCCATTCACTTGAAGGATGAATGACATTATTTGTTTCTCTGTCAAAAGCATTGCTTATCTCTATATGTGTTTAAAATATGTTGAAAATGGACAGATAGTAGCACTTTTAAAAATATAATTTTGTGTAGTAATTTTACTGTCTATTTTGTTAAGGAGTTTGTTTTTTAAAAAGTACTGTCTTGTGAAAATACTTGTATTACTTTTAAAATAGAGAGCAATATATAATTGTAAAAGTTGTGTGCTATCAAATTAGACACATTAATGTATATTATTATCTTAAAAAGAATATGATGCAGTGAAATCTAGGGAGTTTTGGTTGGTTGGTTTTTAATTTCACATGTCTGTTTATTGTTTAGAAAAGAATATATCTACTCCAGAAAAATCATGTTTGGGTCCATCTCATAAAGAACGGATATCATTTCGAGCCCATCCAGTGCAGCTCAGCGGAGGATGGGGAGCAGGCAAAAAAAGGCAAAAGCTTAAAAATATTAGCTGAATATTGGAGATAATTTAACTAGTTGATTTAATCAAATGCGGAGAGCATCTGGAGAGCTGTTTCTTTTTAAGCTTGGGAATATCAATTTTTGGATTGTCATTTATTACCAGTATAAACAGTTTCAGTTAACTGCATTTGACTTATTTTATTATACATGGTTACAGTGGGTTGGGGGGGGGGAGGTGGGTGGGTCAAAGTGTTTCATACCTGCCAGTAAGTTATCATAGTTTGCATTTTCAATTGCTTACATGTTCATGTGGTGTAGAATGCAGAACTGATTAACCCTGCAAGGATTGTTGTACGGTGAATAAGTTTAGGCTTGCTTATAAGAACTGGTTGAGATGTGCAAATGTAATAATGGTTCACGCTCGAGTGATGTATGTCACATACCAAAACACTGAATTCTAATTTTCTCACAAATAAAATACATGCTTGCAAACGGTGTCGTGAGCTATAACAGCCAACAATGCCATTCTTAGAGAAGTCTGTTTAGAATATTTTACTGAAGCAGCAAAAACCTGCAGCAACCTACAAATGGTGGGGATGCAGTTATCTTTTTTTAGTAATATGAGGAGTCCTCTAGAGCTTTCATCCTGAATTATGGTCCTAATATGATAAAGCAATCTGTTATAGTTTTATACTTTCAAGGACTTCTAACATTTTCCTAGAGAGTTAAAGAAAAAAATAAATTTACTAAGTTCTCATTTTGTTCTGGGGTAATGTAACATTACATCTATACGACACCGTTAACCCAACTTCATTTCTTCATGTAGCCAGACTCCTTCAGACCCATGCGTAAAAGTTGTGTGGTGCAAAGAGATCTAGAGAAAGAGAAGAAATACTATATTTCAACTGTTCACGGGTATCTAACTCATTACTTCTAGTGAATGCTTTGTCCGTCAACATACGGGACAGAAAATGTTCCTTGATTTCAAAGCCTAACATTATGTTAATGTTTTCCACTTTGAGGGTAGAAGTTGCTAATTGGATCTAGAGAAGTCTGTCTTTGGTGTTTCCTCATCTGTTTTTGCCCAATCTTGTGAAGCCTCAACCCCCTACAGACTGAGAGAGGTGGGGAGGGTAATGGGGCTTGAAACTTCAGTCCGTAAAGAACATAAATTCTTATGTTGTGGCTGTTTTTAAAATGTACTTAAATTACATATGACATTATTTTGTGAGGTGCTTTTTATGCTAACATACACATATGACTATGGATTGAAAGCAGTTATCTCCATTTTTGTGAATACTTGCATTCATTTTCAGATTAAAAGATGGCTGATCTCATGGAAAACCTCTAGTAAATAACTTCGCTCATTTGAATCAGCGTGCTGGTTTTTATTATCATTTTACTTTTGAAAAGTCAGTGCAGCCTACTTCAGAAAAGATTTCTTTACCTTTCTGAGGAATGACGATCAGTGAAGGTTGCTCGGCCTGACAATAGAAATGCTGTGGTTGTCAGCAGGGTATAAAATATCACTAAATGCTCATGTGATCTAGTTAGTTTCCCAATGCATGTAGTAAACGTTAAACTGAATTTCCAGATCTGCTATATAATGACTTTTAAATGTCACCCCCAAAGACTGGAGCTTCTGCGATTTCAATTGTATCATCAAGGATATAAGTTTTGTAGGAAAAACTTTGTTAGTTCAAAATGTCTGCCACTATATGTGGCGGTGTGGTCAGTAAATAGAGAGACCGCTGTTACGGGTGTTAACTGGAGATCAAAATGCAAAATCAAGCAGTTCACAGTTTCACGCTTCTTGCAGATTATTCCCTCTATTTGTCTAGAATGTCCATAATATACTGCACGTCACCACAGCTGTAAATAAGAGACATTTGTATTTCAGATTTCATAACTCTTTCTATATCTATGTCATCTATATCTACCTCTATATCTAAAAAAGGTCTGCTGTATAAAATTCATCATACCTGATCTGTTTTTCTTTCCAGGTGTTTCTGAATGAGAAATACCTCCAAGCCTAAATAAAATGTTTTGGCAACATTTTAAAAGGCATTTTATTTTGCAAAGAGAAAACAGTAGCTTTTTAACATACAATTTACTAAATGTCAAATTGGAGTGACAATATTCGCTGACATGCCTTTTCAGGTTCTTAAAATGCTTAGTCTGCTATTCCATAAGTTGATATTGTCGTGCAACAGAAATTAAGTTATAAAGTATGCCGAAATATGTTGCTGTTTTCATTCCACAACATTGCAATGTGTAATAGGATGATGTCTTATAATTGTATCCAACCCATTTTTTACGAATTGCGGTGTTGAAAGTACAGTGTGTCTGGTCCAATAGGGATAAAAGTGCAAGGTGCAATTTCTGTTCAAGCTAGCAGAAAGACCTCTATGGCTTTCAGGAATAAGGTGAAGCAACCCTAAATCTGGGCAAATGCCTGCTGTTCATCGTCGC
Source organism: Phoenicopterus ruber ruber (assembly GCA_009819775.1). Lineage (NCBI taxonomy): Eukaryota > Metazoa > Chordata > Aves > Phoenicopteriformes > Phoenicopteridae > Phoenicopterus > Phoenicopterus ruber. The sequence goes on from CM020215.1 coordinate 47,882,021, forward strand.
ACCTTACAGTATGCAAGGGCAGAGGTAACACGAATGCTGCACACAGTGACATATTTGTGACATGGATTTTTCAAGTCCTATTCTGTGCAGCAGAAAGCTGTTTCATGCTTTCTTTGTGTCTTTCTCAGGTTTTCTTTTCCTTCTCGCCTTTTTTTTGTTTTCCTTTGGTTTTTTTTTTAATTTTTCCGTCTCTTCTTTCTCCCCTCCACGCCTAGCCCCTGATACAGCAATTCCCATTTAGGACAAGAACATATTCTTAAAAGTAAGTTTCGCTGGCAATCTGTTCTGATGTTGGAGCGGCTGTGAGTCACAGCGACGGCCCAGCAAAACCTGCATCACAAATCCCAAAACTGCATTTTTCTCAGTGCGCTACTGCCTTTGTGGTGCTCCAGACCTCTTCACGGCTCACTAGCATCGTCTCCTCGGCACTTTTTTCTGTTCCCTGTAGACCCTTTGACATGAAGGAGGAGGGACTTCATGTGAATAAGCTCTTTAAAAAATCTTCCTTGGATGTATGAAGCTCGAGCCTCGGAAATGTAGAAAAGCATTCATTCAAAATTGAGAATGAAACAGCCGAGATGCGTTTATGCATATGAATGACACCTTTGATGGGTGTCATTTGCCAAATCGAATTGAAAAGCTTTCTGCAAGCTCTCCTGAGCGGATCCCTGGAATGTCTTTTCCTGTGCAACTTACCTGAACGTCTGCACAGTAGTTCTTTAAACCCTCCGTTGTTTGAACGGTGGCATTAGGAGCATCATTACCTGCTGCAACAGAAAAAATGCTACCCAAAATGCATATTCTGAATGAGAACGAGGTGTTAATGGTACTCAGATAACCCACACCTGAATGACAAAACACCATGAGGAAACGTTTCGCACTGAATAATGGGCAGATTTTCCTGCTTACATGTTTAGACACTCTTAAACAGTAACTGTGCTGACTCAAAAGGTTATTGCTGAAACAGATTTCTTGTTTTAAGAGATCCTTAAATAGCAGGGAGCCAATGTATCTATAGGACAGACATTGCTTTGATGCAAGGTGAGTTGGTGTCACATTTTGACTTAGTAAATCATGATAATTAATTATTAATAATCCTATTCTTCAAACATGCATTCATTAAAGGAGCGTCCACTGTACATAATGTTTACATTTTTCAAAAACATGCTGCAAGTGGTGTCCAAATCTGGCCTCAGACACATGAGTGCAAAACTGTCACTTGGTCTCCCACTACAATGGTTGTACGCACTGTGAGGAATATACTGGATTAATATCCTTTTGATTTTAGTGTCATATCATCTTGATAATGGCAATGTATATTTATGGTGGTACAGCCTTCCCTTGATACACACTGAAGTTACTCCTATTAGCATTAATGAAAGCCAGGCTAATATTCTGGGACTGCAATATCTTAATATGCTTTTCTGTAATGAGAAAAACACGTATGAAAAGTAGCTATTACCACATGGCTCCAAAAAGGCAGGAAAGGAACTCAACCATATTATAAAAGATTGAGTAGCCTGATATGACGTCTTGGAGCCAGGCTGTTTGTACTTAGCTGTACTAGCTGAAAAAAAAAAAAACCTTAGACCAGCAAGCTTTGTTGCATTGTTTATTTCTTTTTACAGTCATAAGTGAAAAACAAATTAACTAGTTTTATTTTTTATAGGAGTTGTGAAAAGCATAGGAGTTTTGGCTAGTAGTCTGTGGAAAGCAGGCAAATCACTGCTGATTTCGTCATTGCTTAAGATCTTAGAGAATGGAAGTCTTGGCCCACAGTGAACTACTGCAGCAGTTGTTAGAGCTTGTGTGATATATGTGTATGAAAGTGGGATGCCAACTGGTCATGGATGTAGCTGTGGTGAAGTAGGAATGAGACACCTCTTTCCTCTCACACAGAGGCAGAAAAATGTGCCCACAGTAGGGAAAGAGACATAGGTATGGCCTGCAAGTAACAATATAGGTGAGTCTAAAGCAGCTGTTGGGTCCTGTGGAGAACTGCTTCCCTGGATTTCAAGGTAGATGGTGGACAGGAAAGTGCTGACCACCTCTCCTTGGGTCCATCCTCAAGGCACTTTCTGGGTGCCAGGTTGTGCTGAGGGTTTGTGAGCACTAAAATCCCTACTGGAGAGATGTTCTTGAAGTTCCACAATGGCTGATGGACAGGGACTGGGTTTTCAAAGAGGTTTTTTAGTAGAAACATTGTGTAACTGCCCCAGACTGGCCATCCTTACAAGGACTGGAAGTTGAAGTGAAGGACGTTACGAACTACAGTGTTACTTGCAGGGCAGTTGGACAAATCGATTGTTCCTCATGAGTGCAGATGGACCTCCTCCAGTATTTTGGTGACATCAGTGCTGACACAACAGGTCAGCACATACCTAGCTGCCGAGGACTAGCATTTGTTCCTCTCCTGGTCTGCACTAGAATGACAGGTAGATTTGTTTGGAGTTAGCAACCTTTTCTTAGTTTCTTAGTTGATTGATTGCTGTTTATATAGCTAGTTATTTTTTTTGCGTCAAACACTAAAGAAGCCCAAATACCCAGGTAGATGCAAAGTTACTCCTGGCTGAAATGCCATTGATATCTCTTTAACAATAAGCAGATAAGAGCATTTTATATTGGTAACAACCAACGCCGATTTCATAAAGTTACAAAGTGATAAAAATACGTTTGTTAATAGCCGAGGGTCGGGTTTTCTTTATTCCTAGCGCCTTCGTTTGTTAAATTACTCTTAGACAAAGAAACCAGAGGTGAGCACGTTTTTTCACGAGGCGTTACTTCAAGCCTGAGCGCAAATGAGCACCACCAATTAGCCGAGCCACAGCCAACGTGCCCGACCGATATCCTGAGGTACAATACAGCTTTTCAGGAGAGATCGCCAAAGCTACTTGGTTAAAATTCTAATAAAGGATGAACGCCTCTATTTCAAGTCAGCTTAATTTTCTGTGCTTGTGAGCCACGCTCTGAAAAAGGAGAACGTAAAAATAAAATAAGCTTTCTTCTCCTGCTACCTTTCGGTCATCAGATGAGAGCCGTCCCTTCAAAACTGCGCGTTTTCTGCCACCATCACCACGTGTAGGAGGTTCGAGAGGTTATTCGTGGCAAGAACAGAAGTCAGCCGTAAGCTTGACTCTCATTTGCCTAATGTGTTGCCAGTCGCGCGATTTAATTCGGCTCTCCAGCAGTTTTATTTTTTCCTTCAAACGACACTTTCGTTAACGTGAGAAAAGAAGGCGTGCCGGGGGCACGAAAGCCCGCCGGGGCGAGCGGCGGGAGGGGAGCAGGGAGTCCGCAGACCACGCACTCGCGGCTGAGGGGGAGTTTCTGGCGGCTTTTTCTCTGCCGTCGCGGTTTATTCTCAGCTTGCGGCTGCTGCGAGCGCTGCGGCCGGGCGGGCGAGGCCGCTTCGTGCTGCCGAAGGGGGTGTGAGCCCCCCCCCCGGGGGCGGCCGCGCTGCGCCCCGCTCCGCGGAGCGCGCAGGCGGCCGCGCTTGCGACATCGCCACCGCAGTCCCTTTCCCATTTTACGAGCAACGGCTTCGTTCTTCATTGCGGGCTCAGCCCCGTTGATTTCTGTGCGACTTTCGCCTGAATAAAAGCCAAACAGCGAAGAGCTGCGTTTTGCGCAGCCCCTTCGTGTTGGTGCCCTTTTCATTCGCTTTTAATGGCAGGTAACGTCTCGGGAGGTCGTTGCGTTCACGTAACGTGCAGCTCGGCCGTGCGCCGGGTTAAGCTCAGATCCTGCACCGGGGCGGTGCGGGAGCGGCTTGTCCCTTGGTCTGGAGGGGTGCGCTGGCCGCGGCGTCCTGTGGTCCAGGGGCGACCTGCGGGCCAGGGGCGACCCGCTTCTCCTGGCGGGTACCTCTGGCTCACGGCTTGAGAGCACCCCGCTTGCCCCAGCACAAATGCAGGCAGAAAGAAGAGACTTTCCTGCTGGGGCATGTTCCCTCCCCACCGCCCATCGCTGCCTGGTACCCTCTAGAAACAGCCACCACACAAACGGGCTTGGGAGAAGGTCTCTCGCCGCGACAGATGCCAGGTGAGGGTTTTGTCAGCAAAAGTGAAATACTCCGAAGCAATTTGTAATACAGTGGATTAATTTTGATTGCCCGGGGTGGAAACAAAAAGAAGACTGTCTCTAACCATAGACTGGGGGCTGACTTTATTTGCCAATATCAATATTTGTGTGGAAAGCTTAAAATATGTTGTTTTTCCAGGAGCTGAAGTTTTAAAAGGGGAGGAGAAGGAGGCCCGTGGATGAAATATTAGCAGCATATCGGTTAACCACTAAGTCCTTTTCTGTATTCATCTAGCCGTTTCTGGTAAGGAGGGCGGAGAGTCTAAAGACTCGGGGATAGATGCTCCTTAATGCACGCTCGCGTTTCAAAAGATACAGGCAGCTCTCACCAAAGGACAAAATAAGGCTGAGACTGTACAGAGCCAGGTGCTGAAAGACCGGAATAAAATTGCTCTGTGGCTTTCAGCATCGCTGAATTACACATTTTTAATCGGATCTAGCACAAATCGCATTGGGGAAAGAAAAAAAAAAAAGAAAAAAAAAGGCAACGGTTCTTTCAAACGAGCTCCCCTTGAAAACCAGCAGTCCCTGTCAGAGCGGCTCAATGCATCCGCTTGTTCGTGCCTCCGACTCGAACAGGGATCTATTTCTTAGCCCCTGTCCCTTCTGTCTCACACCTTCCTTTAGCTTCGTGCTTAGAAACCAGAATGTCGACCCATATTTCATGCCTTAGAAGAAATCAATTCATCTGAGATGACAAGGCAGCCCCACACACACTCTCCAGGCCCCTCGGTACATTCAGAGCCTCGGGGTCGCTCCGGTAACGCAGCCCGTATATTTTCGGAGTTGTCCCAATATTAATCAAAGTGGCAGCAGGGAAGACGGCGTAACTTGCGCAAGAGGGCTTCGCCTTTGGTTCGCTCCTTTGCAGAGGTGCGCTGATGCTCGGTGCCCCGCTCCGAGTGAGGGCTCGGTCGGTTCGCGATGGGAGAGCGGGAAGGGGTCGTTGGTAAAAAAAAAACACAAACAAAAAAACCCCCAAACAAAACAATAGCTTTATTTAGTTGGACTTCTACACTTAAAACTCTTAATCAGCTCCTTTGGGGGAGCCCCCCCTCCTTGGAAATAATTTCTCGGGGAGAGGAGGAGACGCCAATGTTCTTCCGTACCATAGCGCGTAACATACTAGCGAGCTGCTTTTTCACGTTCGGGTTTTCCTCCTGAGGCGGCTGTTTCTTTGATGTGAAGAATGGTGTTTGTGTTTTGCCTTGCGTGTATCTCTGTAATTTGTCGGAAAGCACGGCGGAGCGGGCGGGGGGCGGGGGGGGGGATTTGGATTTCAAAGAGCGGATCCGGCTGCTGGAGCACAAGCCCGCCTGGGCTCGTTCAGCCCGCAGGTTGGTCCCCCCGTGAAGGCGGGGGGACAGACGCCTCCGCAGGGGCCGCGCCAGCTCCGGCTGGAGGCTGCGCTTCTCTCTCCTCTCAGCCCGAGTGGAAAGCCGGATCCTACCCTTACGCGAAGTGCGGAGCCAAAAAAAAAAAAAAAAAAAAAAAAAAAGGTCGGATCCGAGAAGCATCTTTAGGAGCAGATCTCTTCTTCCCGATAGCGCCAAGCTGCGTGGGGCTCGGGTCCCACGGCCCAACTTTCAAATCCTTTCTAAACTTGATAAAGGGCTACAATAGCAGCTCGATAAAGCGTAGATTAAACTCTTGTAGGATTTGTTTTTCTAGCACATATGTAAGTAGGATTCATTATAATTTGAACTAGATCAAGATAAGAGATTAATGCTTTTATAGAGCATCTCTGCTGAGATTTCCTATGGGGCTAAGATTAAATCCCCACACTAAATATTATCTCATTCCATTTTGTGTTGAAAGAAACGTTAGACGGTTTAAGAAGAGTCATTACGTGTGGCAAGAAGAAAATTGTCGAGGTTCGTCCAGCCCTGACAGCAATCCCGCTTTCCTACCGGGCGGAGGGACGGGGGAACTTTCCCATTCACCACGTTCTCGTCTTCCCCCTGAATATGCCTTTGAGGCACATGAAATCTTCATTTTGTCTGTGCAGGTGTCATACGGGAAACCTCCCAAACAGCTGAGGTACTGTCAAAGCGCCAAACTGCAGGAACCGTGAAATGATTGCTGTCATTACGTTTTGGCTGGTTTGTGGACAAAATCTGGGAGAGTCTGAACCTTGAGTCTGGCTGGGAAAGGCTCCAGGCTCGGGCCCAGCCTAATGAGAAACGACACATCACTTTCCCTGTGCGCACTTCTAGGAGATGAGCGGGGCTCTACGGTCTCGTCCTCTGCCCACGCAGAATTAACATTAAATTACCGAGCAGAGAGTAGTCGATTTGCTCCTACACTTTCACTTATCTCTGAAAATACAGATCCCAGGCTTTTGGTAAAGTCACTCCAAACAATGTCAATGAAACACTTCCCCTCCGAGAGGAAAATCTGAGCGCTACCCACCTACACCAGGACCGATTTCTGTTTGTTTTCTTAGGGGAACAAAACCTACCCTTTAGGAAGAAAGTTCGTTAAACGGGGCTTGGATCGGGACCTCTTCGCAGGCTGGCTGCCGAGACCCGAAGCACAATCTTTACTTTTAGGCATTAGTATAGGGATGCTTAACATACTTGGGGGGAAAAAAAAAAAAAAGTCTAACAGCCCCCCAAACCCTACTTCTTTTAGTGTTCATTGAGACGTATTGCACATTTTTTTTTTTTTTTTTTGCTGGCAGGAAGAATCCTTCACATGATTCGTCTCACAAACAGGATGTCTGGAAAATTATAACTCAGCCAAGCTAGATTTGAATCTGTAATTTGCAATTTGCCACATTCCGCCGGGAGGGAGATGCGGAGCGAGTGGCGGAGTGTCTTTTTACACCTTCGCTCGCCTCGGCAGGTCGCGTCGCTCCTTCCCAGGACGGGGCGACGGAGACCGGGTGCTCCTCTCGGAGGGTCTCGCTGTAGCCCAACTCCTGAACCCACCTAATGCAATCCAATCTCCGGGTCCGAAGGTGAAACGAGCAACTAGGTAAAGCCTCAGCAAAGAAAACAGAAGGCTTGTGGAAATACTGAACCATCTGAGCACCTGTTTTTCGAGACAGCCAGTTCTATTCGTATTCCACGGACCCTCTTTCCCCCCCGGGACTGTTGGGGTACTCGCTCCTCTTCCTCCCCTGCTGCCGGCCCCCAGTCGCCCCTCACAGCGGGAGCTGTTCCCCCGCCGGAACACCCAGATCTCATCTTCATAGCTTCCCCTTCCACTTTCACGGATAACTGGAGTGGATGCATGTCGAAGGAAGCGAGTAATACCCCCAAAAATTCGTTTAGCCCAGTCCAGGTATCGCTGATTTCTTCCCATTCAGTCCCTAGATTAGATAAATTTCGTGTTGTAACTTTCCTGAGGGAAAGAGAAGAGTTAGTGCAAAGTAGATAAAAAAATAAAAACGTCTTCTCTGTGTCCTGACATTTATGGTTAAAAACGGTACTAGAAACGGGGGGGGGGGGGGGGATTCCTGGGCATTTGGAAGGGAGACCCTCGCCCGTATTGATGCCCTAGCGTTCTCACTTTATTTAAACAAACGCAAGAATTTGAGGAGAACCGTCAGGGAGACCCCTCACACACGCAGTACCAGCGTTTCGGCTGGAAACTGCCGCCCGGAGCAGCAGCGGCAGCAGCAGCCGAGCACCCAGCAAGGACCACCCTGCCCAGGGCGGGCTGTCCGCACCGAGCGGGGCCGCTCCTCTCCTAAACCCGTTCACTTCTCGGCAGCGAGACGCTTGCAATGCGTGCGGGATCCTCATTCCTGCGCTCGGGTCTGCAACTTCTGGTCTCAGGAGGGGGAGGAATGCGAGGGGAGAGGGGGGAAGGCAACCCGCCGTCCCCGCAGGAGAGCCCCGCGGGTGCCGAGGCGGGGAAGCCTCCCGCGGTGTGCGCTGCCGGCTTATCTCAGGGGACAGGCTTCCCCCGAGGAGCTCCTATGCACCGCAGGGGCGAGCTCCTTCACACCACCTCTGGCCACGAAACGTCTCTCCATCACACATAACACCCTTTCACAGAAGGTTTAGGAGATACTCCATCTCTGGAAACACAGCGGCACATCTGCGCGCAGTTCTTAATAACCGGGCTGCCTGGCGGAGGGAATCAGTCCCTGAAGAAAGATGCTTTTCAAAGCTGTCTCACCTCAGAACAGGATTTTTTTTTCCTTTGCCGCCCTCTCCCCCGGGATCTGTCCAACCCCTTTTAAATGGTTTTAGCCCGCTGAAGTCAGCTTTCTGTTTTCAAGCTTTTAAGGAGAACGAATGCCATACGTGGCGCCAATTCTCCCCTAGGTTACATCTCTCCTTCCCTTTGAAGTCAGCTGGGTTGCACAAAGGTAAACGAGAGCAGAATTTGGCCCCTGGAGCTAACAATGATGTGGAACCACTCTGGTTATTTATTTATTTATTTATTTATTTTCCGGGTGGGGGGACACACGACGGATTTTAAGATCCGGATACAATTTGTGTCGCTCCCTATCTTTAATACTCAGAGCGCTGACATCGTAAGCGCCTGTATAAATCACGGCACTAATCTCGTCGGGGAGCGCTTTGCAAAGACGGGGCGAGAAGCGAGTGGAGTCACGAGTGGGGTGAAGATGCTGCGGGAGGGCTCTCTTTTCCTCAGCGGGGCGGGGGGCGGGGGGGGAACACAGAGGACGCGGCAGCCTGTCCTGAGCCTGGTCCCCAGCCCAGGCCGGCGCTTCCACCGCCCTGCGGGTTAGCCGCAGCCGCCGGGGTGGCCAGGTCCCCCCGGGAGGGAGGGGAGGAGGGAGGGAGGGGAGCTGCGGCGCTGTCGGGGTACGCGGCCGCCCGAGGCCGCCCGGCGGGGAGCGAGCGCCGTCGCCGTCGAGGCGGCTCTTCGCCGCCAGCGGGACACGCGTGTCCCCGCGGGCGAGCACCCGCGCTTCCTCCAGCCTCTCTCGAAAAAGCCCTGCTGCTGCTGGGAGCTGCCTTTTTTTTTTTTTTTTTTTTTTTTTTTTTTACGGGCACATGAGATGCTCCTTGTCCTCGGCTCCCCTGGAGTTTACTAGCTGCCTTTAAAGAGGGACATTTATTGGGATAAAAGTGGATTGCAGGCTGCAACAATGTTGCATGTGTCTTTCATTTAAAAGACACCGAGAGCTCCTTTTTTTTTTTTTTTTTTCATTTTTTCCCTCCCCCAAGGCATTTAGTGCTTTTAAGGCATAGTTATAAACAAGCTGCCGAAACGCCAGCACACGGAGATGCGGGCGGCGGGGGGCAGGGAGAGGATCTATTTCCCCGGGTCCGGAGCAGGCGTTGCTCCAGAAAGTGCAAGGAGGAAACGTGCCGCTTCTTCAGGAAAAATCCAGGGCCGGGAACTGCCCCTGGCGCGGCTCCCGGGGCCGGGTCCTGCCCCTCGCCCGGGCGAGGCAGCGGGCTGACCCCGTCGCACCTGGCCGCGCACCGCGGGCACCGCTCCCCTCCGCGCTCCTTCCCTTCCCCCCTCTCCCAGGAGCTTACGGGAACCGCTTCCATCTCTCCCTCCCCACAGGAGGCCAAAGCAGCACCCCCGTCCCCGAAAACACCCTAACCAGCCCCAAGTCCCCGAGCGCCGCCTCTGCGCTCTCCCCGGCGGGGCCGAGCATCCCGGCGGGGGCGGCGGCGGGGGCCGGCGGGGCGGTGGGGCCGGCGGGCAGCCCTGCCGGGCCCCGCGCCTCCCGCGGCCGCGGGCCGGTGTCGGCGGCAGGTAACGCTGGACAACGGGGCGGAGACGCGGAGGTGGCGGCCCGGCCCTGCGGGGTGGCAGGGAAGGGCCGGGTGTGCGTGTGTCGGGTGATGCCCGCAGCCACTCGGCTGTCGCCGAAACGCGCATCCCTGTCTCAGCTACCCCTTTCTGCGGGAAAATATCGAACTAGAGACCGGCTGAAGAAGGAGGGGAGCTGCTCGCCGGGAAATACGCTGGACCCGGACTGGCCTTCTCTTCACCTTTGCCTGGGTTCACGAGGAAGGTCTCTAAGAGGCTCAGCAGTCCCGGCTGGCCATTACCGCACCTATACTTCAACCGCTCATTAAAGCTCCGCTTCTGCTCCCCCCACGTGGGGGAAGGGCCCGCTGAACTGATTTCTGAAATAGCCTGAATAGAACAGGCAAGCTCGGGCCCACGACGCTGAAATACTGATCCGAAGTGATTGCAGACTCGGTTTTACTTGACTCCAATGAGTACGCCTTTCACCGGGAAGCAGGGAGCAGCTCTTTCCCATAATTTGGGCCTTTTCTAAATAGTTCCCTCTCTCTCTTGCCTCTGTTTTAAATCCTGTCTATATGCAAAAGGACCAAGGAATTCAACACTTCAAAGCTCACACTTTGGGTGAAAACCACCCGCTTTTTCAATATCCATAGGAATGCATGCATATATGGCTCATTTCTTTTTCTTTTTACTACCTAAGACTCTGGTTTAGTACTTTCATTTAGAAATTGTATTTTTTTTTTTCAAGTCGGTAGTGATAATACTTCAGGAGATTTAAAATAAAGGACCCGTTTTAACCGCTTTGCACACACACACACACACACACACACACAGAGGCAGACTGGAGGTCTATTTGATAGCAGCCAAATTCTCTTTCAGGCCCGTTTCTGATGTGAGAGATTTCTAGTTTTAAATTCCTCTGTTTTCCATTCCCACTACACAAACAACCGCCTAGAATATTTCTTTCTCTCTTTAACTCTAGGACCAAACTTCTGAGCTGTTTAATAAAGAAGGAACACCGGTTCTTAATTTTACAGCTTCAGAGAACAGGACTGCAGCTACCAAGGTATCAGTCAAATTGATTAAAGAAGATCCTTTACTTGAGGGTATGTGCCCCTGAAATTACCTCGCCCTAAGCCTCTCGGGGAGCTGGGAGGAGAGGGAGGGAAGCAAGGGATTACTCTCTTTCCAGGGTCTCTGGAGAAATGTGAATAGGTTGCAGAGGGGAAATGTCCTTTTCATGTGTCCTCCCTCCCTGCCTCCCTCCCTCCCTGTCTTGCCTCACCCTCCCCGCACGCCTGTGTGTGTCTGTCTGTCTGAAACGGATCTGTCTGTCGAAAATGGGCCTGGAACTCCCTCCTGTGTTGGGATTAGGTCTTGGGGGACCTGGGGTGGAGTTACGCTGCTTGCCTATTTTCATATTCATTAGAAATGGGAGGTTGCATAAGGAGCCCTGCTGAGCTTCAAGATATAAAAGCAACTTCGGGTTCCCCCTTTCAAGACAAGACAAATCAAAGGCTCAGAGGCAAAACAGCTCCCTGAGCTCTGAGCGTCTTTCCCTCCCTCCTTCCTTCCTTCCCTCCCATCCACTCACCCGCTCTCCCTCCCTCCCCTGCTCACAGTCCAGCCTCTGTCTAGGGAAGAGGCTCTCAAGCAGCCTTAGATGATTATGGATTTTCTGAGCGAGAAGTTTGCCCTGAAGAGCCAGCCGAGCAAGAACAGTGACTTTTACATGGGAGCAGGAGGCACTTTGGAGCACGTTATGGAAACTTTGGACAATGAGTCCTTTTATAGCAAAACGTCAGGCAGCAAATGCGTGCAGGCCTTCAATCCTCTGCAAAGGGCTGAGCATCATGTGAGGCTGGAGAGGACATCACCCTGCCAGGACAACAACGGTGAGTCTCCATCCCAGGGTTATTCTCGCTCCTGCGCCTTGCCCTTCCTGGACATGTACAGGGGAGACAGGGGCTTCTCCTGCCCGGGGAGACCAGGGGCAGCTGCGCAGCCTTTGGGTGCTGGCATGCGAGGGGCTGTCAGGTAGTAGTAAATAATAACAATAACAAATAATAATAATAATGGTAATGATAATAACCGGGAAAGGCGACCGCCTGTTTCGAAGCACTCTTTTCCTTTCAGTGCTGCCCCTCTGGCCGCTGCCCTGCCTGCCGGCCCCGGGCCGGCTCCCTCGCCTCGCCCCGCCGCCACCGCGGGAGCGCCGGGGCGCGGAAAGCGCAGCGCCGAGCACGCAGGCACTGCCCGCCCGGCCCCGGGCCGCCCGCCCGGGCGCACCGAGACCGCGGCCGCTCAGGGGCGGCCGGGGAAGGGCCGCCGTGTGGGAGCGGCGGCTGCCGGCGGGGCCCGGCGGGTGCGGGAGGGCTCGGCCGCGGCCCCGGCCCCGTCGCCGGCCGCCCCGGGCCGCCCCCCGGCCGCCCCGTTCCGCTCCCCGCCGCGCCGCGCCGCGGCTCGGGGCCGGCGTGCGGCGTCCCCCGCGGCGGCCGCGGGCAGCGGCGTCTTCACCCGGCAAAACTCCTCGGCAAAGGCAGCCGCGGGCGTGGGCGGCCGCGGCACCGCGGCACACGCGGCTCTGGGCCGGCGAGGCGCCCCGGCAGCCTGGGAGGGGAGGTCCCCGGTCACCTCCGGTGCTTCCAAACAGCGCCCTGCGAGGGCAGCGGGGCTTTTCCGTGCCGTGGTACCGAATAACACGGGCTCTTCCTGCTGACCGAAAACGACCTAGGTAATTCAAACAACAGCGTTAAGAATTATTATTTTTTCTAGCTGATCGGCAAGGAGAATGTAGAATGTTTTATCTCTGAAAAATTTAAAATTTTCCCCATTATTCCGACATGATATAAATCACGTATAGAAAAAATAATTTAAAAAATATTTTCCTAGCAAAACCGGCTAAGGTCAGCTGCAATAATGAGACTAACAATATCTCACATTTTTTGTCTTCATGTAGGCATTGAAGTATTTTTTTGAGAACATTTTTTTTGTATGAAACAGTTTGAAAGAAATAATGACAGATTTCTGCAAGTGCAACTTAAAAAAAAAACCTACAGAAAATTGATTTATATAGAGAAGTTTTTCTTAATTAGCTCATTTAATGTGTGCCTTGGGGGCTTTAGGGCATTTCCTATCTATGTATGTATTGATGGTAAGTATCAGCTCGGACTGAAAGAAAAGAAATTACCGAGAGTGTGAGAAAATCCCGAAGCAAGCTTCTTATCGTATGTTACATGCCATCTTTGTAGATTTTAATTTCAATAGAGTTTTAAACTTTTTTCGCCTCTTTCTGAGAGATGGGGAAAAAAAAGCGCCTTTTCGAATCCTGTAGCATATCGTATGACTTCTTTTTCAGTGATGTGAGATATGTAAAAATAGAAAAAATAGGAAATGTTTTCATTTCTTATTAAGAAGCTACAGAGGAATATTTCTTATCTCTACCACTCAGATTTTACCTAAAGACAAATAGTCCCTGCAATCCTTATACAAAGTATACGAAACGATCTCTTTTAATAAGTTAACATTTTGCAGAAACTCGCTGTATTTTGTAACCATAACAAATTTAATTGGAAACAATTCCACTTTACAAATCCAAGAGAAGGTATATGGAATCTATTGAGTTTGTAAAATGAAGTTAATTTTCGGTTTCATTTGCTTCTTGATTTGTCAGTTTACAGCTATTTAGTTTACTTCACAGTTATTTAGTTTTTTCACAGAAATAGAGTTTTTTACATCTGTTTCCAAGTTTAAAGGCACGTCTGTCAATAGCTTTATGCCACTTATCTTATACAAAAATCTGTTTTGGGCTAAGATTCCTTATCTGTGCAACTCTAGTTGAAGCTGATTTCATGGATTATTAACCGCTTTAGTGGCAGAGTAAAAATATTCAAGTACTCTCATGCAGTCTCCTTACGCTGGAAGATTTTAGATGATACGTTCGGATACGATTCTCAGTTGAAATTCAATGTGATTTAGTGCTTCTACTCGGTCTGTGGTTAATATTACAGATTCCTCTTCCCCGATCTCGTATAGAAATACGCAGCCACACGGAGTCTGGTTCCTCGTGACACTGTTTTATACGAACGCTTGAGTCTCAAGCCCCCCCCTTTAACCCGTTATTTCCCTCCCCCACCTTGTGTACAGTGAACTATGGGATTACTAAAGTGGAAGGACAGCCTCTTCACACAGAGCTCAACAGGCCCCTGGACAACTGCAACAACCTCAGGATGTCTCCGGTGAAAGGGATGCAGGAGAAGGGGGAACTGGATGAACTTGGTGATAAGTGTGACAGCAATGTCTCCAGCAGCAAGAAGAGGAGACACCGAACAACTTTCACCAGTCTGCAGCTGGAGGAACTGGAGAAAGTATTCCAGAAAACTCACTACCCTGATGTCTATGTGAGAGAACAGCTAGCTCTGAGAACAGAGCTCACTGAGGCCAGAGTCCAGGTAGGAAACAAACTTCAGCGTTTCCACGACAAGTTCCGCATTGTAGGAACTGGTAAAGGACGCTCTTGGGGATTGTACAAAAGCCCGTAAAGCTGAAGTAAATAGCTCGTTTTGCTTTATTTCTTTATGGATATGAGCTGTTATGCCGCAGTACTAAAATAACTTGTTATTTTTTTAAATAGCTTGTGTTGCCGTTCTAGAAACTTGTTTAAAGGATGAGAAAACACCACCAATAGTAAAGCAGTCTTGGTCTCTGGTAGTCCTGTTTTACTGTCAGAATTCCAGGCAGCGAATACATAAAGCGTTACGTGTAAAGATCCCATTAAAGAGATATGTTGCATGTAGTTCAGACTGATGACGATGCAGAACTCGGCCGCAGAGGTTTCTGTGTGTGTTATGGCATGAAATGCACAATCTAAAATGTAATCAAATTCCTGGTGTAGATCCAAAGAGTAGGCAGTGAAACTGCACATACATAGATGGGTATAAATATATATATGTGTGTGTGTGTGTTTGTGCCTGTGTAGAGCAAGGACGTAATCCTTTCATCTCTGCTGTATGGAATGAGCTTAAACATCACAAAATTGGGAAGCACATTTGCTGTTTTTTTAAACTTGCATAACCGATGGGTGTTATTCTAATTTTTGGAATGAAACATACTGCTGACCACTTAGCGCAGTATTTGAGTACCTTAACTGCATGCAAAGTTGATTCATTCAGTATGTGCTCGTACAGTAATCTCAACAATATTTATGGCTTTGGATATGTAATGGTGAGAAAAGAAGCTAAATATCCAGGAAATGCAGCCCTTCCCCCGTTCAGACATCTTCCCTTAGAAAAGGGTGTGAGCTGCGTTTTGGGAATTTATCCTATTTTTAGAGATCTTCCCCATTCTGGTAATACTCATTTCAATTTAGGGAGTAGGAGTCCTGTCGATTCTTACAGACTGGGATTAATTTTTTTGATTTAGTGACTTGAATATGATAACAACTTCACAACTTGTAATTAAACACATACTCACACATGCATATAAAGAAATAGACGTCAGTGCACATACATACAACTGGAATTAAACCAGGATCCCTTTCAGAAACGAACTCAGCTAATTAATTTTGTAAAGAAGTGTTCTTTTCATGTCTATTTAACCAGACAGCATATTCACTGGTGTCATCAGAAAACAGAGTCCGAAATCGTGTGTCATTTGCATCAATACAATATCAGTGATGCCGTCGGAATTTAGTTCAGTGGCTTTTAACTCTTCAGGCTCTGTGCAATCCCTCTTCCTCTGAATCTGGGACAGTTTTCCAAGTATGACTTCCATTCGTTAGGATTTAGTCTCGACTTAAAAAAAAAGCTTGCATGATGTTAAAACCCTGTTTTTACAATTGAATAATTCCGGAATAATGAGAACTACTCCAAGAATAAATTAATAGTCAGAACAGAGAGGGGGAATGGGGCTAAAATGTGCCAACTGACTTTTAAATCACATTTTTCTCTAAGTTTTAGAAGCTTCGCATGGTAAAAGTATTAAAAATAAGAGAGTAAATGTGAAAACATATATGTCTGCACCAGCCTTTCACAGAATATCTATTTCTATTTTGTTTAAACATGTTCTCCCCTTTCTTAAAAGATAGCCGATCTTTGCATTTCTCATACGCTAAATATGAAAGGAAATGGTGATCATTTTTATCCAGAGTAGCAACAGTATTCCATCACAAGATTAAGCAATTTAAAAGGCCTTACATCATTAGAGGCAAGCATCTGGCAATTCAAGGATAACAAGCAGCAGATTTTTACATTGCTTTGGGGAGGCAAATGGTTACTTTATCTCTGCCAAGAGTCAGTTTCTAGTAAAGTGATGTAAACAGAAACATTTTGGGGGATTGTCAAAGGAAAAAAATGTGTGCTTTTTTTCTCGTTTAGTTACTATAAATTCAAGCAAATTGTTTGATTTTGTTTAGCAGAGTGATCAGCTGGATACCTTACCCACATTTCCCTTCACCGCCATTTCATCAAGATCCAATTTAATATTTGTCCTGCGTACATGCAGAGAGAGCCAACCTGAACCTAATTTATCTAAGTTGTTCTCTTTCCTGCTGCATGTCAGTGAAGTAATTGGCACCCATTTTAAGGAGATTGTCAAGGTCTTTTTTCAATGAAAGAGCCTCATTACTAAATTCCCTTAGCATGTTCTTGATGCCTCCTGTGGAGAGAGGAGAATTGAGGGGTTTTTTTTCCCTTTTCTTTTTGCTGAGCCTCAGGTATCATAAATAATACGAATTTACCAACAAGGTCCCTAACAATCTATACTCAGCAGTTACGTGCACGGGCCTTGCTTTGCTCGCCGAGTACATTTTAAAAGATCGCACATACTAAATTTGCAACAAGTCCTTGGGAAATAAAATGAGCAAAATTATGCGCCGGTTGCTTAAACAGCATCAAAGGACAGTTGAGTTCTCCAAAAACCAAGGAAAAACTGAATTATAAAACAAACTGTTATTTTAAATATCCTACCGTCAGGGATCAGAGAATATCCCTCAAAATGGGAATCACAGGCAGTGCCTATATATAAAAAAAAAAAATCTATTCATGTATGTATCTATCCAAATGGATTCACAATCCATTTAGCTGTAAGGCTAACCCGTGGCATTGTTTTCATAAAAAAAAAAAAAAGGTTCTGTTAGTAGTGTGACTTCAAAAGGAATCGGAATGACTTTGCTCATAGCTGAACAATAAAGACTTAGTTGGATGATATTACATTTATAAAGGAACGGTTACTTTTCTTAGCAATCCCTTTAATTCATCAGGATAAGTCTTAGCCAGTCCAAACTGAACTGTTTGAAAGAACAAAATTTTTTGAAGGCCACAGGACAATGACAGATATCAGTCACAGCAAGAAATGTGCATATAATAAGTTTTGAGATAACACTCGACATTCAAGATGTTACAGAACAGTCCAGAGGTTATTTAAGCATAAAGAAAATAGCTTTTAGTTGACAAGAAGGCATTGTTTCAGGTCTAAATTATTTCATAGTCTAAACCTAAAGTGCCATTCTTTAGTTTTCCATTGTCAGAAACATAGATATCACCTAACACAGATGTGAAAAAAGTCACAGTAGTTTTAAAACTGTCTGTGATCTCATGATTTTTTATTATCTTCCTGACCTGTTAGCCTTATAGACACTTTTTTCTGTAGCACAAACTACTGTCCTGGTGCCAGCTTTTCCTGGCTTTTCATTACTGCATTTGACAAAGATTATGTATACCTCTAGGGCAGTCATATCAAGTCAGCGGGCATGTGAAATTAAGAGAAAGTTTCTTTACAGTTTGGCTTGCTTCTACTTGGTAATTTTCCTCTACAGAACAGAACTCTGTCAAAATCAGCACTGCCTGACAGACTTGACTGATCTTTCCTCTGCTTTTTTTTTTTTTTTTTTGAGACACTAGAAAGGAGATAATATATACTTTTAAAATAGCCAGAAATAACTTAAGCAGGTCTGACATTGAGAAGATTGAAACTACAAGAAATTCATCCTCAGGCGGAGAAATTCCCTTTCTTAGATAAACAGAAATTTTCAAAGCTACTGTCCAAAATCTCTTGGCTTTTTCCTAAAACTCTTTGCACCGTATGTAATTGAGTTTACCTTGATGATTGTTTCCTCATATACTATAGGTTTGGTTCCAGAATAGAAGAGCAAAATGGAGGAAAAGAGAACGTTATGGTCAGATCCAGCAAGCTAAGAGCCATTTTGCTGCCACCTATGATATATCTGTTCTTCCAAGGACTGACAGCTACCCTCAGGTATGGTAAAGACCAAGTAGTACTTTGGTTCTACATTTACCTTCTCTTCCATCCTTAGGAACACACGTGCACAGAAGATGTATGAAGACTTTCCTGTGTTTAGCTTTCTGTGTTCTTTAGACACATCAACAGGACCTGCCACTGTGAACAACAGTTCTGACATCCAATATGAATAATTAACTCTTAAAATACAACTATTCTTTAAAGAACAACCTTAGGAGCTGGGGAGTTTTGCATAATTTATGTACTGAGAATGACTGGCAATATGGTTGTGCAGTGAAGTCTTTTCTACACATAAAATTATGTGGGGATTTGAATACCTTCTAGGTCCATATGCAAATTCTGGATGATGTCTAGACTCGTTGAGATTGACAGGAATGATGTAATTTTATATAATAAGGTCAGAATTTCACTCCTGGGATATTTATATTCACAGGCACAACTGTTTTAACAACTCTGGTCTTGTATGCTTTGGTAAGATGTGGCATAAACGATGTGATCTCTAGGCAACTTCCTTCTGATGAATTAAACACGTGTAATTTCTTTACGGACCTCAATAGACGATTGAATACAACAAATCTTCTACTAGCGTGAAACTATCTTATGGCCACGTACAACCAGAATTGAATGTATGTAGCTGGGAAAGGGAGGCAGGAGCTCTCTCAGACAATAGTAGTTTTGTTTTGTTTTGCTTTGTTTTTTCTTTTTCAGTTCTCCGTTAGTATATAGTAAGGTATTACTGTGCAATAAGATCAGAATCTTCTGGTTTTGTTCTCCAGTCCATTGGTTTACTGCCTTGCCTCACTCTCTGCTATTGTTTTTCTGCTTGCTTGTTTTAGTACATTGAATACTTTTATTCTGAAGCCATTGTTTTTCACGTCTCTAGCTTCCCATTGCTTTTACCACATAATCAAAAAAAAAAAAAACACCACCATACAAAGCAAAAATCTTGTATGGGTCCCTGTGGTAGAGTCCTTCCACTGCTGGTGTCCTGGTGGTCTTCTAGTTCATTAGGCAGCAGGGTCTTTGCCAGCCTTAGGAATATACTCATATTCTATATGGGCTTGCTTTGGTCATGCTCTACATTGGCTGAATGTGAGTAGCTTTGAACCAGAGGCCTTGAGCCCATGTGTCATCTACCCATCTTAAAGTGCTTTACCTCTGAGGCGGTTGCATGTTACTAGGTCTGGTGCCTGGGGCAGAGCAGGTTTCTGTTCCAGCAGCTCAGAACATGGGCACAACCATCTCAGATCTAGTGGCACTTACCAGTCTGCCTATTTTTATTTTATAATGTAATAGTGCATTAGCCCAGATTACATCAGAAACCACTGCATGATACACTCTGTGTTTAAGTAGGAGGACACAATACTTGTTTGAGACCTACCTAGGCGGAGGTGTGCAAAAAGACCTTAAGCACTCCTAGGCAGATTCACAAAGACATAGATGCTCAGTCACTCACAGATCTCGCTCGAGGTGTTCAAGTGTCTTTTGAAGGCCTTTCTGACTTATCTATAGCATCACAACAGATGATACAAGGAATAGTACTTAAGCTTTGGGCTTTGTATCCCTGACTCAGTTCTCTAAACTAAATTGTGTGTCTCCAAGCTCATCTTGCATTTTTAGTAGGACTTCATCTACAAATTTTCCCAATTGACAGAAGTTTCATTGGCATAAGATAATGCAAGTCATTGGTAAGCACTTAAAATGGTTGTCCTAAAATTAATGATGTTTTTAAAAAAGAAACACTTTTGAATTATATGAGAATATCATCCATAAAAATCTAAACTCAATGAAATATCTATTCTGTACTTTCAGATTGTTAAAAAGATGAGTGAATTCACTGCATTTCTATTTAAGAATTTGTTAAAAAACATCTTTCCTAGGCTGATGACACAACTAAGTTTCAGCCTGACAAAACTTTCTATCACTAATTTATAAGTTTTTAAAAACAGGAGATTGAAATGGAAATGCTGATACCATAATCTTAAATAAAGCATCTCTAAAATGTGTAGAAAAATAA
Source organism: Phoenicopterus ruber ruber (assembly GCA_009819775.1). NCBI lineage: Eukaryota > Metazoa > Chordata > Aves > Phoenicopteriformes > Phoenicopteridae > Phoenicopterus > Phoenicopterus ruber. Next base: position 47,902,071 of record CM020215.1, read on the forward strand.
AATGTATACTCATTCATAAACAAAAATATGTCGTACTCACCTACAACCACAGACTGACACACTGCAGGTAAGCAGGCACAAACACGTAATGGGGTCTGGTCACCTGCACGAGAAAGCTGGGTTGTACTGTGCTGTACTTCATGAACACGAACAAGGAGCTAGACGAAGGTGTGAGACCACTTTACGTTGGCTATTTCTGTTGAGTGTCTGCATGTGTAGTTTGCCTACGTGGTAAAAACAAGGTATCTTACTCCTCGGTGAAGAAGGTGGCTACTTTGCTGTATGCTGGAATAGGAATAGGTATCCAGGCAACTATCACAGAACAGTCAATGCAAGTTCACGTTCTTGCTAACCTGGTGGTAATTCTTCATGTTTTCACATTCTTAAACCCTCTCCTTCAGTAAAACCATGTGTGTATCATATACATAATATTTCCAGTGAGAATGCTTGAGACAACAAAAATCCGTATTAAAAACACGATGATCACTAACATCACTACGTTGAAGTCTTTTGAACTAGGTGTCCATTTATAAGTGCCTTACTTATGGAAAATAAATATGGTGTACATGACTTGCTATGAACTCTTTAATCTATCCTATAGTTCAAGCAGAAAGAGATATTTAAAATTGTGATCTGCATGTTTGGTTTTAGTGTTATAGATTGATTTCCCAGAACATTTCTATTATTTCAGTACGGTTAATGCAAGAAAGGAAATGGCACATCCTTTTTTCCCTTTTTTTTCTCCTTTTCTTTCTTTCTTTCTTTTTTTTTTTTTTTTTTCCTGTGTACAAGCACTCCTATTGTGACATTGACATCACTAAATATTAGACAGGCTTTGACATACTTTTGAGTAACTAGTTTTTCTTGGGGACTGCGGAACACAGATTACTAGAGCTTTTTTATGAAGCCTTTATTAATATGGGGGAAAAAGACTCTCTGTTGCTGGCAGAATGTATAGGATGATGTTGAAAAAGGATAAAATCAAGCTGAGATATTTACTGCTGTGTGGCAGAAGAAACAGGAACAAATGTGAATTTCTGGTGTGCATTATATGAATTTGCAGTCTGAAGATTTCTGTTTTGAGCCCCACCATGGATATGTTCCCAAAACAGACATCCCACTCGCATTCCAGCAGAAACATCAGTCTCTTTTGCAGTCAACAGAGGGTGTGGAGACCCCTGCTTAGTCTCCTCACCAATTATCTTCATCAAATACAAATTAAGACCGTGATGCTGCTATGCATTGTGTGACAATATAGACCTGAAAGGTTTTCCTGATTTATTCAACGTATTTCAGATAGAAGGTTTGTTCTGAGTTAGAGAATGGTTGAAGTTGGAAGGGACCTCTGGAGGTGGTCTGGTCCAACTCCCATTTCTATAATCCAGTCTAATTTTGCTATCAAATTACACATCTTTATCTTCAAAATAGTAATAAGCAATTTAGGTTTTTTTCTAGACCATAACTGTTTGCTTTGCTAATTCAGTCTAACCTTACTTATTTTTACAGTATGTTGACTTCAGGTGTTGCTTATTGTGCAAAATAGTTGCTCAGCTGGCCACCAAGAAGTTCAGTATCTCCTAAACTGTCCAAATTCTGCACACATAGATCTTCCATTAATTATACTGGCAACACCTGGACTGCAGAGGAGGACAGTTAGTACAATGTTCCAGGACAATCATTTGTTTTTCACTTGTTTCTTCTAGGCTTTAACATTAAAAATACCAGAGTTTTTAAGTTTTCACTCAGAAGAAATATTTAACTTTCAACAACATTATGCTGAAAATCAGATTTTTTTCTAAGAAAATGTTATACACAGTACTTTTCATTCATTTTAGTAAAAGGTTTCAGTTTCATTAGTTTCAGTATTTAAATTCCAAGTTTCTCTTGCAGGTGCAACACATTGTGGTCTAAGTCATCTTAAGTGCACTCAGAAAACAATTCACCGTTTAAAATTTTTATCCTAGACACTTTGAGCCTCATTAGCCAGCAATATTCTGCTGATGGTATGAAAGCTAAAAGGCAGCATCCTAACATGAGTGAGGAAATGAGTGCAGATTCACTTCATGGAGCCTTTTACTTCTACTCACCTGAGTAAATGTTAGTGAACAAGCAGTAGTTGGTTGGGAGACCTAAATACAGTGCTATTTAAGACGTCTTGGGATATCTGAGGCACTGTTACAGTGTTGATCAACAGGACTTACAAGAAACATGCACCCTTCAGGGGAGGCAGCTGGTGGTCAGATAGACATTAGACACTCGTGTTTAGGAGAGTTAATCAAAGGGACTTTTATGCCGGAGATGGGTTCCCTTTAAAGTTGGTGAAAAACTGGTCAATTATGTTTTCTCTTCCTAAAGTATAAGGTATAAAATAGGTAAGATGGTCTCTAGAAGTGCATTTTTCTCTCTGGTGCCCGGTTCAGCTGCAGACATCTATAGTTTTCTTAGATGGATCTATATATTATGTGTTGGGAGAGGAACAATAAAAATGTTGCTTAGCCTTGCTCTTCTCTTACCTTATTGATCTCTACTTGACTACTTTTGCTGTCCTATGCCTAGTGAGAAGGCTGATTTTACAAAGGGTACTTGACCTTCTCAGATTTAAAGTTTCAGTAGGTGAAGTAGCAAAGGGCCAAAAAATCTGTGACAAACTTTCATTTTTATCCTCTCCTATTTACACACACACGAGTGAAATTTGATCAAAAGCCTACGCTATTATCACATAGAACTCTAGGTTTCCCTATATGAATTAAATTTATAAAGATGTCATCTTTATAAATGTAAATGCATCAGTATGTAAATAAACATTAAATTGTATCCTTGAAATGCAGATGTAAGGGGCAATGTTTTTCCCGCATCTAGTCTTTTTCCATACTTTGCATCTTTTCTTCTTGCTTGTTCTTTCAGTCTAGTTCATTTGTTGTCATTGTTCTTCTAAGTTCTTTTGAAAGGATTTATCCTGTCACACCATTATACTTTCCCTCCTACTATCATGCGTGGAATGTATTTCTTGCCTCTCTTATTTACTTGAAAATGCAGGCAAGAGTTAGACAGGACTGAATTTAAATTTTTTTGGTGGAAAACCCAGCCTAGTGCAAGTGGGAATCCCAAGGAGACAAAAGCATTTCAAAAGTATGGGAACTGGAGTGATATAGAAGGTATAGAAAGAACAGAGAATGTTGAAATCTCAAAAATAGAAGGAAGAGGCTGAAGTTTATGTTCCACCCACCAGACTGATAAATCGAATTAAGTATGTTGAACAGCATGGCATCACATGATTTGTTTTGGCAATCAAAGAGTGTAGAAGTGGTATCAGTATACATGTGTTATGTACTAAGTCCTTGGATCATCATTACAGTTCTGCTCGAGCCTTAGTACATATGGGTAATTCTCATTAGCAATAATCAAAGTTACATGCTCCAATTAAATCTTTCATATGGCATATATTAGACACCACATGTTATATGACTTAAAAATTCTTTTAACTGTAGTAGACATATAAATGACTGTTCATGACAATAGTTCATTAAGGCTATGGGTACACTGATTAAGTAGGAGTAGATGTGGTAGACATATCTGAGCTAGCTTCAAAGAAGTTTTATCATATACTCATGCTGTCTAGCTGTGACAGCACGGAGCTCAGGCTGGGCCACCACCTGGATGGTATGTTGCTTGCTGCATATGTGCTGACTGTTGCACTGCTGTGGCTGATCTTCCAACAAGACTAACACTTCTAATCTTTTTGGGTGGTGTCTGTTCCACACAAAGTAGTTTGTGCACTGCGCTTTTATTTTTTCTTGGTTCTAAACCATCACTGTATGTGGTCCTCCTCGCAGCCTCAACATTCTGTTTGTTGCCTTTTTTTTTTTTTTTTGTGAAACGTGTATTTCTTTAAGTCTGTGAGTGACTTTAGCTGAGGCTTAATTATAAGGCAAATCCATTTTTTTCTGAGATAGAAACTTCTTTTTAATAGTATTTTTCAAGGTATGAAATATTGTCTTTAACTGTATCATAGACATGAAATAGAACTAATTCTTATCATAACTGGCCCTGAGATCACAGTAGGGAGAAGATACAGTTTATCTACGAAACATCCCATACAAGGATGAAAGCTGGATGACTTTTCAAATGCTGCACTATTTTGCACCTTAGCAAACTTGTTAAGCATGGAAAAAAATGAACGGATTTTGATTTTGTTCACCATACATAGGGCCTAAATGTGCACTGAATGGGTCTATCACATATTTTAGAGCTGCAGCATTAAGCCTCTCACTACCAAGGGCCAGCTTGCACTTTATGGACATATCTGAAAACGGTGTGCTGCATCTCTCTCGTTTGTACCTGAACCCAATACGGTACGGATGATCTTCACAGGCCCATTAGGTCCAACGGCTCCTATAAAATGATCACAAATTACACCAAGAAGTATTCTGTCTAGATATGAAGGAAAAAGTACAATGAGAGTGGTAAAGTCTTGGAACAAGTTGCTCATAGAAGTTGTTGAATCTCTGTAGCTGGAGCTACTCAAAACTTGACTGGATAGGGCTTGAGTAACCTGATCTAAATTCAAAGTTAGCTGTGAGCAAGGGTTTGGAATAATAACCCCAGAGGTCCTTTTCAGTTTAAATTATTCTGAGAAACTATGAATCTGCAAACTCGGGAAGTACAGGCAAATCTCTGCACGTACTTTGGATGTTCTTAAGAGGCCCCCAGACAAAAATATTGTGGCAAGTGACCGACCAAATTAAATGTGCTGATGGGCTAGGAACAGCCTACAGAACATGAGATTTAACCTAGCAGTTTTGAGCAGTTCAACAGCTATTGCATGTAATCTGCCTAAAGTAGCTCCTTGTGCAAGCACAAGTTTAATGTTTTCTGGCACTGCAAGGATTGTTGCTTCCCACAAAGAGAGGAGTAGACAAAAATTTAGCAAATCAATCTCTTTGACATTCACATGTTTTCTATAATTAGGTAAATTCTTAACTGTTCAGTTAGTGCCACTGTTGTCTCTCTTGCAATGCCCAGGAACATCCTGAAAACAGAGCCAATGCATAGTTTCTAATTACTTACTAGAGTAATTATAATAACATATAACGTAACATAATATAACATAACATATATTATGTAATATAATAATAACAACAAACAACAATAATAACTTATTACTTCATATCTAGAGAACTTAAAAGAGATGAACATTTTGTTTCCCATGTGAAGCACTAAAACACATGTTCACTCAAATAGAAGCTCTGTGTGCTTACACACGTGTCTGTTGGAAAGACACTGCAGTGCGGATAGGCAGGTGACTCAAATAGCATAAGTCAAGACATTTGGTGATGGAACAACCAAAGCTGGGTAAGTGACAGTAAAAGTCTCAGAAAATTTGGAGATTTGTGGAGATTTGAGTTTATGTGATATCTCCGGGTGCTGTGTAAGTAGACCGAAGCTCCAGGAACTTGAAATTTTAACAGAAAAAAAGTAATGACACCAAGTGGGATGACCAATTACCTCAGCTAATTTTCCTCTGCAGTGTCAAGCAGAAGGTCATACGCTTAGGAAATGATATCATAACCATGTTAACAACCATAACTCTCCAGTTACGTTCTTGTCACTGCTATGAAATTCTACTTCTTTTTTTCTATTGGGAAGGGGGTGTGTGTGCATGTGTGTGTGTATAGAACATACAGTAGGTAAATATATTGAAGGGCTCTGGTAATTTCATGGTAACCACAAGAGCAAAGCTCAAGTTGTTTGTGATGTTAACAGAAACCAGAGATGTGCTGTATGTATAGCCTCATTCACAGTCTCTGAATTGCCTTTTATATAGTTCGTGGATCACACAAGAGTTTAAGAGGAAAAATATTTTCTTTAAATTCATGTACATAATGTCCCTTTTCCTTCCAACATACCAGAAGAAGGTCTGATAATTTTGACTTATTGTAAAACATTACTGTATTTATTTTTAATACAGGAATACCTTCTGCACCTAAATTTCACTGCAGGATATTTATGTTGTAAATCCTTGCTAAGAAATGAAAATCTAATATCAAAAGTGAAGTCACTCAACCAACTAAAACGAACAGAAAATTGATATGACTGAAACATTCTTTTGAAAAGCGTAACTGTCTCATTAGAGTATGTGTAAAGCTTTCCTAGCATCTTGTGGCATTTCTGAAGCTAAGTTTACTAATTTGGATTCATTCCTCTAAGGAAGAAACCTAGGGCACTCCTTCAAAAGTTTTAGGAATGAATAGCTTGTTCACATATTTCTTTAACAAGACATTGGTATATTTTAGGATTTGCAGCTGAATTCTGTTCTCATTTACACCTGTGCAATCTCACTGAAGTTAAATTGAAAGAGATTTGTCTAGGATAAAAATAGCAGGAAAATTGGTGATACTAAACTTAGTTTGCTGCAAACCAAGCTACTAGAAATATGGAAGGAAAGAGTGATTTTGTGATACCTCCAGACCACATAGGTTATTGGGCACTTTCAAATTGAGCCTCTGAACCTTTTGAAGTCTTCCCATCGTGACTGTATTAAAGGCAAACTCGTGCCTGTTCCTATTTAAACAGATTTTTTGGGAAAATTCTTCCCATAATTATATCTGTGCAGTCTAAATGACTGCAGCATTTGTCATAGCATTTCTTAGAAAGACATTTTAGTAAGTCAGACAAATGAGACTTTGTCGCGTGTGAGTTAGCTTTGGGGATGATGAGCTTCTGCAGAATTAGCTCCTGTATTAGATGCTGCACAGATGAACTAGTGTCTCCCTGGGCAAATTCATCCTGTTGTGAAGGTTCTGAGACTAATCATTTGGCCTGGAAATATCATCAAAAAGAATGGGGTTTTGTGTGCATGTGTTTGAAATATAGATATATATAAAAGAAATTATTTTTTTTTTTCTGGATTGTTTTTTAGCTGTATCAGCTCCCTGTTCCAATTCAGTTAAGAGTTGTACCAGCAAAACAAACTGAAGTGGAACAGCATGGAAATAGGAATGGGTGACTTGTTTTGTAGGAAGAAAGGGAAAGAAAACCCCAACAGTTGCTTAATCTGTCACTGCTGCTGCAAGAAATGTATATGTAACCATGAAATACAATAAAGTACCTTTAAAAGGTTCTAGTGTTCCTGAACAAAAAAAAAGAGACAAAGGTTTTTGTATGGATGACTGAGTTTCTGATTTTCCCAGTTCGTGATTGAGACAGAATGTGCGCAGCTTGGGCTTTCAAGCAAAGTGGAGATATTCTCTGGATCTTACAGGCTCTCAGCTGTTACCTTCTTTACTACTCTCCTTTGTACTCTAATCACACGCTATGTGGCTTCAAACTCGTTAAGTCTGAGAAGGCAGCAAGCCTTATGAGTCTTAGTGGATGACTTCCCAGTTGCCATACACTTAACTTCCACACTTTTCAGCTCTTTCAGGGTCCCTTGTTTCCTTCTTGCCATAGTCTGTAAATCTGTACTGGGATCTGAGAAACCTTCCAGGCAATAGGACACTCAGGAATCCCTGAATCTTGAGCCATAAGAGATGTACTCCTCTCTTTGGGATTGTTCTATATTGTTGAATGCAACGAACATTTGTAAGCAAGTTCAAATAGGTCCAGATCTGGTATGTCCTTTAATCCTCAGATAAGCCACCTGTTTTCTGAAGATCAAAAAACTTTGTCTGATTGTAAGTCAAAACCGGCTCAGGTAGTTTAATTAAGGAGTAATAAGGCAGCTGAGGATCATGTCAAGCTGCAGAGGGTCTCCCATGGGCTGATGTTTGAGACTCTTCTAAAAACTGCTGAAAGGAGGAGGGGAGGATGGGAACTGGAAAGCTCTGAAACTCTCACTAGAGTCTCTTTCCTCCTGTAGATCTCAGGAGGCCCACAAGAAGGAGGAAAAATCCTTGATATCCTTCCCCAGGCACCTTATTCACTCCATTACCTCTCAGCAGACCACCTAAGATATGCAGGAGCAGATGCCTGAGGTGTGCCCAACTAGTTGTGCGTACGCGTGTGTGTGGAAAGGCAAGCTGCATTCCCGTGAGTGGCTGTGGAAGTGTGTGTATGCCGGTACGTATGCATGTCTGTGTGAATAAGGAGTTGGGCAGACCAAGAGTTTGGGGGAGACATGTTGCTACCATGACTTTTCCCGAGCCTTCTGCCGGAAAACAAAATGGAGCATTTACTGGTTCTTTTTTTGCTTCTGGAATTGCCAAAGAGCTCAAACTAGTTTGTCAGCTCCTGATGACCTCTGCTAATACAACTGTTCAAAATATTAACTTTTAAAAAAAGATTCTAATGATCTTATCCTTGCTATCTGCGCTAGATCTCAGCTAGATGAGTTCAGTGAACCATAATTTATCTCTTTAGTTTGTTGGTGGTTTGGTGGGTATGTGTTGTTGCAAAGTAATAGGACAATGGGAAAAAAACAACTCAGCATTAGAAACATGTTTTCATTCTGTGTGTGTGTATGTGTGTGTCTGTCATAACTCATTATTTCCACTGACCTCAAATTTGGCAGAAAAAAAATCACTCTGCTAGGGAGATAACCTACATATCTTAAAGCCAAAATTCCTTTGTCTATGGATTTGGAACGTGAAAGCAAAATTAAGTTTGAAGTGGGAATTCACTTCACAGCGCTAACTGAAGAGTAATTGCAATTACTCCAATGTATAGCAGAGAACAAAGACATGTGGGCTCAATCTCAGTGTATCAGAGCAATGATATACTGAACAGACAACAGATTTTTAGGATAAAGACAAATTTAGCAAAGTAAAACAAAAAGAAAAAGATATAGTTCCTGGCTGAGAAGTTCTGTACTGTGAGTGAGGGTTACAAATGTCTGGTATCATGATATTTGTACATTTAAAAAAAAAAAAACCAGCAGCATTCAGGAAAGAGATATAAGTTAAGGTGAAGAAATATAAAGCTGTATAGAAGAAGGGTGAGTGCAAGTGAGAAATGACTGAGGAAGTCAGAGTATGTCAGAAAGTATATCCATATAGTACTAATAGAGAGACACAAAGAGTAGAGAGTTTAAAAAGACAGAAGGGCAGCTGCTGAGTGTGAAGCTTGATTAAGGCAAAGTGAATAGAGGAGGAACGAGAGAATGCAGTCTGAGATAGTGACAGGAGCTGACTTGTGCTAGGCCTTGAAAATCTTTCCGTCCATATAGTAACAAATAAGTGAAAAATACCTATCCATAAATAGCATCTATACATAGATGACAGGAGAGGGCCTGAGACTCAGAATGAAGCTTTAAGTGACTGCCAAGCATAGAAGGCATTACACATCAAAGCTTGAATACGTGGTTACTCCAGATCTTCAGCAGACATTGCTGGTAACCACAAAGTTTGTCTCCTAGTCTGTCATGCAACGTTTTCCAGGGATGCACAAGTGCAGCCAGTTAAGGCTGAGAGCTGAAACAGAAATGCCCTCAAGTATAATTTCATATAAAAACATAATGAAAAGAATTTTTATCTTAAAATCATCTTGGAAACAACTTTAGGAAACTCTTGGATGTATTATCAACCATGCATGTATTTTATGGATTCATTTGTTTTAAAGTAATTACACAAGGCTTCTCAATATTTAATTTTGCAAATACTTGTTGGGCTTTGTTCACCCTTTTATGTTGTTTCCTGCCGTCACACTAAGAAAGAATTCTGATGAGGAGAAGCTTTTATGGTGAAAACAGCTATGATATTGTACCCTCTTTTGACACCTTTTCTTTGAAGTCAGTTGTGTGCTTCCACTAATTTTACTGACTGGCTGGGCCGACGGCATCCTGAGGTTCAATGGTAAACACTCAGGATACAGCCACAGAGGAAATGAAGGACAGAGCAAGGAGTATGATTCAGCAGCCCTTGCTCTTAAGTGAATGATCCCGTATTTTGATTCATGTAAAGTCTTCATGGTATTTTCTAATCTGATTGCAGAGAACTAGTTAAGTACTTGTTGCTTGCTTTAGAGGAAAACTAATAATGGATGCGTTAGGTAAGCAAACCAAGCATTGCAGAAAATAAAAGATGAACTAGCTAAATTTAATCTTACTCGTTTTATATGTTCCAGATTCAGAACAATCTGTGGGCAGGGAACGCGGCTAGCGGCTCTGTGGTGACTTCCTGCATGCTGCCACGAGATACGTCCTCCTGTATGACACCCTATTCCCATTCACCCCGGACAGATTCTGGCTACACAGGCTTTTCGAACCACCAGAATCAGTTCAGCCACGTGCCCCTCAATAATTTTTTCACTGACTCGTTACTTTCTGGGGCAACCAATGGACATGCTTTCGAAACCAAGCCGGAGTTTGAGAGGAGGTCCTCCAGCATTGCAGTTCTACGGATGAAAGCCAAAGAGCATGCTGCCAATATTTCCTGGGCGATGTAATATAGCAGTACCCTTTCTTCATTTCCTTTTTTTTTTTTTTTTTAATAGCAAACTGAAAACATTTTTATTTCCCATATTTAAAGGACACAACAATAAGCTGCTGTGTGTGGAATGCTAGAAATCACAATATTCATGATGTCTGCTTAAACAAATGCAATATAATATTTAACAATAAACCAAGAATAAACCAAATAGATTTACCATGCATCAAGCTCAACAAGCCCTCTTTGTTTTGGTTTTTATATAGAAATATGTTTTGTTGTACCAGTTGATGAAATATGATTATAGAAGCTGCAAAAAAGAATAAAACTATTAAGCAAATATGTCTACTCCATTGGTTTTTAGCAGTCCTGTATACAAAATTAATGCTTTACAAATGAATACTTCATAAGGGAACCACTCTGTAAAGGCACATAAATTTATTATACTAAAACCATGAAGTAAATCTCTAAGCACACCACACAGAGAAGGAAATATACGATCGTTGATGTTGTAGGTGGAATTTGTAAACCTAACTCTCTCAGCACTGTGCTGCTGCTCCGAGCCAGCTCTGCTGTTTTGCTAAATGCACGTTGAGCTTGTTGGAGTTATATCAATGCGCAACTAACGTGATGAGAATAGAAGGTACTCCTTTATTTTATGGACCTGAGTGTAGTCCTATTAAAGATAATGGCATTTTTTTTGCCAAATCTATCACTAAAAGCAGGATCACAGTGTTTAACAGAGTTTTCAAAGACGTGCACAGATTATGTAAGTCAACTAGTGGTTAAATGAAATTTTTAAGGTTGCAGATAGGGTATCTTGAAACTTTAGGTGACTAGAAGAGAGCATGGAATAGCGCTGCGACACTTTCAACAGAATCCAGATTTAGAAAAAACCCACAACAGCGAAGTCTTACTTCCAATCCAGTCAGTCTTACTAACTGGTTTTTGTTATGCTATGGTCACACTGAAAAGAGAAAAGTCCAACAAGGCTTGCCAGTTTCAGTCTGTAACTGGTCTCAAGATATTATAAGAGTACATTTCATTTAGATTGTTACAGTTTGTTGATACTTTGCTTATTTTTTTTTTTTTTTCCCAGAGTGTAAAACTAGTTTACTCTCTTTAAAGTCGATAGGAAAAACCTTTTCGACAGCAGTGGCAGCAGGATTTGGCTCTCAGCTCCCAGCCTATCACAAAGGAATTAAAATGTCAGCAGACTTTCTGACATTTCTGGTGGAAAAAAAAAATAGAGGAGAAGAAAAATACTTTACATCTGGAGAATTGCTATCTGCTTTGATTTACTTCTCCTCCCTTTCCCCTGTCACATTCCAAGCTCCTTCAGATGAGTGAAATGTCAGCCTCTTTGAAAGCAACAGTCAGTCTCTCAGGTTCATAAAGGCAAAGTAAATTAATTGAAATAAAGAAGGACTTACATGGCTGTGATTAGAACAGGATACAACTCTCTGGGCACCTCCTGCTCCTTCTTGCTTTTCTCTCTGGCCATTAGTTAGGGACGGAGGGCGGGTGGGGGGAGAGGGAAGATGAGGGAAGCACATTTCATCACAGCAGAACTACCAGCACTCACAAAAACAAACTCACAGGAACCCTCAGATTGGCTCCGCTCCCACTCAGGAGACTCAACTTGAAAACAAAAATAGGAGATGGGTCCATGCTGTAATCTTTCAGTGGAATAAACAAACTCGACTTTGAAACCATTAGGATCAGTTGAAAATGGGAATTTTACAGCAGATTCTTACACAGCGGATTGAAAGGAAGCTTGTCCGATTTGCCACTAGTAATAAACTCAAAGTTTAACACATACGTATACTCCAATTTGTGGTTTCCTGATTTTATTCTCCTTCTAAAAATTAACTTCAACTTTGGCCTAAGGAACTGGGAAAGAGTATTCTGGCTAGAATTTATCTTTTCCTTTTTTTATGGTCTGTTTAGACAGCAGTAAAATGAGCCTTATGATTTAAAGCAAAAAAAAAGAATTTTATTAGTACAGGTAAAGATACTAGTTTTATATAGACACTTGGGCCACATGCAGAAGGATGAAAGTGGTGGAAATACAAGGGTTCAAAGGGTTTTTTAGCTGGTCAAACTTTTTCCATTTCTAAAATGTGTGGGTTTTTTTGTTTGTTTGTTTGTTTTGTTTTGTTTTGTTTTGTTTTTGTTTCCATAGAATCTTTTTTTAAGGTATAGCATTTAGAACATGTCAAAGTGATTTCCAGATAATTTTTATTAGACCATCATTAGTGGATAAAGAAGCAAACGCTTAGCTGGCAATCTTCAAGCCATTTTTATTATTACCTCTCTTTCAGTTCACTTATTTATTTTGATAGCAGAACTTGCTATTATTGTCTTGTGGAATCCAGAAAAAAAGTACATTTTTACAAGGCTTTTTATGTCAAGAGTAAAATTAAACAATTCCTGGGAATTTATTGCAGTGACAGAATGCTTGCGGAGAATAAACATCCATTTTCAAAACATTACAACATTTTTAGATGCTTGAAGCCTCCAAAATCAAAGAGGAAAATAAAAGGCTATGTCATCTTCGTGCTGATTTTAATTAAGTGAAAGGGATACAATTCTAATGAATTTTTCATCCTCAGTTTTAGCAGTGGAAATTATTTGTTACATGTTGCTAGCATAACTTTATGCATTAGACAAACAGGTATTCAACCCTTCATTAAACCTGAGGTGTGATAAGTTGCAGGCCTGCATTAAGCTTGTCATGCTCTTGCATCAGCCTCGTCTCAAAGAATGAATGATAGTCTGTTGGTCGCAGCGTTTCATTTAGCTAATGAAAAAGTATCTTCGTGTTAGATGTCAAGTACTACAACAGGGTCACATTCTGCCACTTTTATTTAGGAGTGCTTTACTCCATGAGTAGACGCATTGATGTGAGTGAGACTACTCACACAGGCCAAATTGTGAATCACTTGTAAATGTTTATTCACAATGGCCCCATTCATGCAAAGGGCCGCTCAGCACAACATGAGTAATCGGTTCATAATCAGGCCCAGCTTAAGGTACTATTCAGCTCTGGTGAGGATGGCAGAATCTGGCCCACGCTGGCTTAAGGCCAGACTCAGATTTTTTAACCAAGATGAGTAGCTCCTTATTCCACAAATAGTGCAAGTAGAGCCAACAGGGCTATTCGTAGGGTTCTCTTTTTATAAGAAAATGCTGGAAAAGAAGCATTTCAGTATATGCAAATAATCTGAGTAAATTTCTGTTCAAGGTAAATGATTTTACTTTCCACTGGACTATGCTCCCACATTTGACAGGACTTGTGTTCTTGTGCTTTGATTTTATCCACTTAATGATTTCTTAGCACGAGCAACTAATCTTTTTGCTGCTTCTTCAACATGTGGCAAATGCACTAAAAACAAGAGGAGGTGATTTACATAGCCTTCCTGCCAAGTACTTTAACTAATGTTTGAGATATGTGATCATCATGCAATGCTGAGAAGTAAATTTATAGAACTTCTGGGCAAAGAGTCCCTATCCTGTTAAAAGAGAAAGTGAAATATTGTTGCAATTATTGCTGTGAAGAATTTGTGATGACATAGAGCTGCGCTGTTTTTTCTCTTATGATTGATTCATCAACAATTTGAAAATGTTAAGCCTGTATTTAAACAAATTTTTGAACAGACGTAAATTTATCTATGAAAAATCAAAAATCCTTTTTAAAATTTGTACAGACTCATGTGAGTGATGGACAACACTGCATTTAACAGCAAAAGACTCAGTCTCCTTATCGTAAAGATGGTCAGAAAAGTTTGACAAAATTGATTTCTACCTACAGTTTAATCAGCAGTGTTACATACCGCAGGAACATATCAATGAAGGCATCTTTTGTTTCTGAGAATAAGCGGAAATGAACTATATTTCTCACTTCACTTCTTTACTGTCATAATATTTTACACTGTCAAGTGTTGAAAAAATCCAGTTCAATATGTTAAAAGCATTTTATTTTGACTGTGAACTTTATGGTAAGGCCCTGAAGTATATAATTTAAAAATATGGCCAATACTGTGCATTTAACACTGAGATACTTTAGCAGGATAGAAGTAAATTATTTTGTTTGCGAAGAATAAAATATTACAGTGTTTTCAAAATGACACAGATGAACTAATATTTTATTAATTAGATCAATTATTAATCAGAGTTAAATCAGGCTGGTCAGAGTTAGAACTCATTTAAAACACTTATACTGCTAAAATTCAAAATGTTTCCGGGGGAAGTTCTTTCTGTGACAAGGCACTGATTTTTTCCCCCAGCACTTTCATGCCTAATTAGCAAGTGACCCACTCATCTTATCTCCAGAATACACCCTTCTTATCCCTCTACAATGATCTTTTTAGATTTAGCTGGCATCTGAATAATTGCAAGACATTGTGAGTTACCCAAAGCTCAGTACCCATTTATTTTACCCCACTTTTGAATAGCCCAAAGAAGCTGAAGCATATATCTAGTTTAACAAGGTTTACAGCTGCTTTGTATTGCCAGTGCAACACAAAACAGCTGTAGGTCACTGGTGAATTATCATATGAAATATTGGTGGTATAAGCAAACTTGTTAAGTAAACATCCACAGTGTAAAGTTGTGGTAGTTGAAAGAGCATATTTTAGATTTAGATTGTGTAAAATAAGCAGCAGGCTGGGCAAGCACTGAATGTGAAGCGTGGGTATGGGAGGAGGAGTGTGCAGTGAGTACGGGGGTATGGTGGCTGGGAACAGCAGAATAATCTTCTGGGAGCAGAGTCAGGGCGCAGTGCTGGAGTAAGGAGGAAACCTAAACCCAAGGCATCCCTTCCTTCCCTCTCTTGCCTAAATTCCCCCACCTAAATCTCACCAGGACCTATGAACATAAGAATTATTTTATTGCCCCCTCTCCTATCTCTATTTGCAAGAACAGTATGAGTTTAAGGAGGGATATAAAGAAACCAAAAAGTATTGAAGGGGCAGGACTTGTAGGTGTATGACTGTCACTGCCAATAAAAACATATTGGGAGATTAAAGAGTAATTTTGGGGAGAAGCATCCAGCCTCTACATTCTTTAATCATGAATTTCAGGTTTTCTTTCCCTGCATTTTTAAGGCAGCATGAGGGCAGAGCATTAAAGCACAATGACCATTAGATCAGTGATTCTACCAAATTCCTGAAGCATGGCCATTCTTCATTGCACCACAAACTTATTAAAACTGATACAGCTGTGGCATGCAAATGAAGGAATATATTGTAACACTCTCACATAAGATGTATTTGAGATATTGAACAGTTTCTGTCAGTTGTTTTTGCTCTATTTAAATAACAACATCAAAATTACATAGTTCCTAACCAAACCTGTTTGTTTAAATGCAATCCACATGTGAGATGTCATTGATTTTTCAATATAGGAAAAAAAACCCCAACAAACAGGTGAGTCTTCAAAATCCATTATCTTCTCAAAGAATAAGGGCTGTTGTGAGCCCTCACACTCAACAGGTCAAAACTTCATTTTAGCTTATGCTGCCCACCTTCATAACAATGATTATTCCCATAGGAATAAGCAGTAGACTAGACTGATAAATCCATCAATGAATAGGCAACAATATTGATCAAAGTCAATAATGTTGTTAGCATGAAAAAGATCATTTGGAAGACTATAGGTTACAGGATCAGGACAAAAATCACACTTTCTGACTGGCTTATACAGTGGAACTTGATGGCTCACCAGATGCTGTTACATGAGTGCTTTTCCATTCTCTAATTACAGCAGCCCTCCATAACCTACCAGCTAGCCACTTCATCTCTCAGAAGCTGAGGCAATGATGGTCTCTGCATCCTTTAATTATTAAAAATAATTGAAATAGGCTTGATCCTCCCTACCTTGTATTCCTGTGAGAATATCCATACACACATACCAACCACACTTTAATGTAGTCCCATGATCATTACAGCTGGGCCAAATCTTCTGCTATAATCCAGTAGCAGCAAAAGATTAGACTCCTGCACCCAAAACTGCTATGTGAAGGTGCAATTTATTGATATGGAGAGGGACGACTAAGAAAGTTAAAGCCTTTTTTTGGTTAAAAAACAAAACCTTTTTTTTATTTTGTTAAATCCAGCCTGATTATGATTAACAAACTTTTTGTAGGTGGAATAAGGTCCTAGTTAACACTTTCACAATGTTTTTGCCCTTCTGAGAAAGAGAAGGGTACAGTTAAAAAGAAAGCTTTGTTAGACAGTGTCCTCAAAGAGAGACAGAAGTATCTGAATCTGTATAAGACTGTATTTACTCAGGTGTATTTACTCAAATGATTTTGTTTTAATCATTAAAAATGGAAACCAGCTGAGATCTTTAACTGTGAAAATGGCAATACAAAACATGTTCATTGCATTTTTCTTTCAAAGTCATATTAAGGGAACAACTCAGCTTCTAGAGTACTAAGAATGATTTTCTCATTAGTCTTTATAAACATTTTAATATATAATGAAATGCATATTCACATATGGAAAAATCTGTCAGATGTCACTTGAACACATAGAGTAAATAAAATACTGAATGATTTTGGGAGCCTTTTAGAAAAAGGTCTGGAATAGAGATCTGAGTTAGTGAGTATTATTTAGCAAATGCTTAAGTAATATATACAATGAGAAAAGAGAAAAATACGCTCATTGGCTCGGAGTTTATTGAATATTTAGAGCCAGAAAACTCAATGTTGGCAGAAGGATGAGATTTCCTTAACTCTACTCAAAAATTTCCCTATGATCAAATCCTAATTGAAGTTAATGGGAATCTTGCCAGTGGCTTCACTTGGGAGCAGAATATGATCCCTAATAAATACATAATAGATTTACTATGCTAAATCAAATTGTCCTGGAACAACATTACTTAGTTAATGTTTTTTTGTTAGGTAGTCCATCTGCTATTTTTAAAAAACGGAACTTTATTAAATCAGTGTTTTACACCTAGTTTACTACAGTAGTTTCCATATTTCTGTCTGATTTTTTTTTTTTTTTTTTTCTTTAAGGATCAGAGAGACAAGGATGAACTGAGCAACGCTTTTTCTTTTTAGGAAGACCTGTTCTAAGGAGGAGTGTTAGTTTTAGTTTGAAAACAGTTCTACACATATGCTAAATTGCTAGTCCAGAGGCAGAGCATTAACCCTTATATAAACTAATTGGGCTAATTCTCTTCTGGAATTTAGGCAAATAATGTAACTGAGATAAACAGAGAGTCACTTATATGTCCACATTTATCTACACTTCCTATTTATACTGCTAAATGCTTAAAACAACACTGGCCCATAAATTTGCCTTTTCGTTCTCATTCTTTTGGCAGTGTTTCCTACATGCTGCACTTTTAAGAGTGCAGTTTGGTCTCCTCTCAAATAAATAAGAGCCATGGAAGGAAAAAACTGCAGCTACAAAGTAGTTCTAACCCATTAAATGCAGATGGCCCACAGGGGGTTTAATCATAAGAGAGAGAACACACATCATGCTGAAATATAGAGCTGTTTTCTATCACTTGTTACCATTTGAATGTCTGTCCCAGGAAAGTGAATTCAATATATCTTCCTGGCCATCAGTTGCCCTCTGAATACTCCTTCTCTCTCTGATGTAGCTGGATTTCCCTTTAGAACATACAGAGATGAATGAGCTCTTACCACACGTAGAAGTGAAAGAAAACATTTCTTTCTGCACCAGAACAGATGAGATTCATCATTAAGAGAATGGATTTGACCTTGTCAAGTGGACCAAAGCAATTTATAAACAAACTCCTACAGGGGAGGCTACTTTTGGCCAAGTACTATATTAGCAGTGTTTTACTTATGCCCACTGCTACCTTACAATAACTTCACAAACAAGCTGACTTCCTGAAATATAGGGTGCTGAGAGATATCACAGATGTACCTAGAAACACTGGGATAGCATAGGGTTACTTCCCTCCCTAGAGGCTGTATAGAAATATGTCCACCCACCTTGCTATCTCATTCTTGGCAAAAGTTGCTGGTCACTACTCAAATTAAAACTCCATTTGATGTTTAGCATGTGTATGAAAGATCATATTTATACTTCAATTTGCCATTATTATATTGTTTGTGTAAGCGACACCCATATGGAAGATAGTGTCCAATATGAAACTGAATGGCATCTACCTATCAGAATACTAGCAAAATAACAAAAGCAATTCGTGTGCATCTATTTTATTTCCAGTGTTGGAAAAAGAATATGAAGCGTCAACGACTTGCTACAAAGTTGTTTAGACCAGCCGATACTTCCATTTCTACTGATAACTCTTCTTCCTTTAATAGGATTCTTAAACTGCAGGTAGGAATTTTAACTCTCCTCCTCCCAAGCCTGTGCCACATATGTTTTTTAAGTGGGAGCAGTGTTTCAATGGGTACAAAAGCACAATGACCTGTATCTTTTTGTCCTGTCCAATAATCATAAAAAAGGCAGAAACATAAGGGTATTCAGTGGCTCAAAGACAACCCTATTGTGTGGGAAGAGAAGACTATGTACCAACCCAAGGGGGTGGCTGCATGGTAAAGTGGGGGAAAGACTCACTAGATGTTTAAGCTACATATCATGGACAAGAAAGCTTTTACTATGACTTCTAGGACATACTTCCCCATCTGTATCCACCTTAGTCGTGCCAGCAGAGATGATAGTGATATCTCCTCTTTGTCTCCAAAAAGGGAATCATGGAACATCTGTAGAAGGGAACTGACCAAAATATTCACTGTTCTCTTAGACTCATTTTTCCTGTGGCATCTATCGAAACAAAAGAGGTGAAGTTACTACTTACCTCAAAGTCTACAATAATAAGCCTGTGTTTTATTACACTTTTTGTTGATACTGTTTTAGAAATCGTAGTTAGGGTTGATGACTGTGAGGAGGAGCTCTTTCTTCTAATACTTGGAAGCTTTAATAGACTGTATGTGGAGTCCTTTGAGCCATTAAATTTCCCAAAGCTTTCAGAAAGCATGGAGCCTCCATCATTTATGAGTCATATGTGAATAGGCAAGAGCTTGATACATATTTTAGCTCAGGAGAAATCTATGCTATCCAAGTCTTGCCTGCTTCATCAGAGAAGCTCTTTAATGTTCAAAAAACAAGACAACAGTCTTAACTATGTTTCATTGCCAGGAGATAAGAATACTGACCCTCTTGAGGTCAGAACAATGAAAAGAATTTCCCAAGTCCTTAGAAGGCATGAAATTGCATATATTCATAGCTGCTTAGCAGATTTATGCCTTATTCATCAGTAGGTCAAGTTCTCAAGGTCTTCTGCTGTTAGGCTGAGAAAAGAGAAAAGGCCACTTGCTTGCTTCTTATAGCTATTATTCATTATTCACGCACCTCTCGCTCTCAGTGTGTGCTAGGTGTTTCTGAGCCAAATAAGGAGATGAAGGAACCAGTTCTGATGTTAATTTCCCTGGTTTTATAATCACATCTCCACTCTGATTTCCAGAGGTGTAAGGAAGAACAGCGTCAGGATCTTGGGCCCTGGACCCAGTATACTTAGAATGAAAATATACAAGTTACAGAAAAAGGAAAATATCGCAGCAAAGAACAAGTGATTGAGTACTACTGTGTAACTTACTTATCTTGATTCACATTTTTCATAAGTATGAATCTGTTTACACTCTTTAAGAGGAAGATCAGAGTTCATAGAGAATTTTTATTACCCTGGGAAGAAATTAATCTTTTTTTTTTTTAAGAAGAAAACATGGTTTATTATCTGCCTTAAATGAAAAAAAACCCAAATCTGTCCCTCTCTCCACTTTTGCATCAGGCAGGAAGCATCCAAGATGGGTGATACTTAGTGAAAGGTATTCTGCTATGTCTCAAAATTTCTCTAAAAGCACCAATTCATCCTGAAATCAACCCTCACAGTTTTGCTTTACCTGAAAATTCATTAAGATGTTTGTAGAGATGATATTTTGCTGTGTTAAATTTGGTCCTGTGGATTAATGAGGTAATCACATTTCTGTTGTCCTTCAGCTTTATTGATTCTGCTGGAAATCATAGCCTAGGATTAAAAGTGCTATTTTCCATTTATACTGTGTGTCAATATTCAGCTGAGGGACCTTGAGAAGTTGTCAGAGGCAAGAATTCCATAAACTGCAATAGCTTGCCACAGAAGACATTTTATTTATTTTAACTTCTCCACCTCCATTCCTCTTTGGCATCCAATATGCATATATAAAGTGTTGCTGCTACTTTCCAGTTTGAGTTTAGAGCTCTTTGTTTTTATAAAAAATACTTCTGTTACATTTCCGTAGTATGTCAAAGCAAAATGAAGTTTGTTGTAACTCTTCAGGGCTTTACACATCTCTGCTTTTCTTTTGTTAACATGCAAGCTGGCTGTCACCTATTGTCTCCGCTTCACCAAAGTTTGCAAAGTTGTTGTATGGCAACTTACATACTCCTTTTATATAGCCCTGATAGAGCATTAGAGTCCTCCTATGCAATGATTTGGCTGACCCAAAAATGAGTTCCTTTAAATTGTCTTCCTTGTTTTTGTAGGATGGTATGGATTTGTACAAAAATGATGATCTAGTGTCATTCATTTTCCTCAATGTTCAGCTTGTGACACCTCAAAGTAGAAAATGTCCATAATTTTATGCAGAATGATTGGCACAAACAACTACATAAAATAACTCTTGTAGGTCACCAGATTTATGACTTCCTCTCAGTTTCCTCACTTTTAGTTCTCATTCTGAACAAACCTTCCATATTCACTTCCCAGTGGATATGTTCCATCTATTCAACTACCTCATTGTCATGCACTAGTCCTCTTTATCATTATACAGATTCCATTTTCTTTCTCAGCTGCATCCTTCTCTTCATTAGTCTAGCACCTTTTTCTGCTTGCAGCCTTAATATAGTTTCCATGTACTGGCCAACATATTTGTTGTGGTTTAACCTCAGCCAGCAACTAAGCACCACCCAGCTGCTCGCTCACTCCCCCCCGGTGGGATGGGGGAGAGAATCAGAAGAGTAAAAGTGAGAAAACTCATGGGTTGAGATAAAGACAGTTTAATAGGTAAAGCAAAAGCTGAGCGTGCCAGCAAAACAAAACAAGGAATTCACTCACTACTTCCCATGGGCAGGCAGGTGTTCAGCCATCTCCAGGAAAGCAGGGCTCCATCATGCCTAATGGTTACTTGGGAAGACAAATGCCATCAATCCAAATGTCCCCCACTTCCTTCTTCTTCCCCCAGCTTTAGATGCTGAACATGATGTCATATGGTCTGGAATATCCCTTTGGTCAGTTGGGGTCAGCTGTCCCGACTGTGTCCCCTCCCAACTTCTTGTGCACCCCCAGCCCACGCGCTGGTGAAAAGCAGAAAAGGCCTTGACTCTGTGTAAGCCCTGCTCAGCAATAATGAAAACATCTCTGTGTTATCAACACAGTTTTCAGCACAAATCCAAAACATATCCCCATAGTAGCTACTGTGAAGAAATTTAACTCTATCCCAGCCAAAACCAGCACAATATTTTTCCACATAAGTGTGTGCATTATTTGCTCTTGCTGATACTGTTTCATATGTGATTCATCCTCAAAGACTTCTTCCATTCAGTGTTCACCACAGAAGTGTTGTCAACCTCCCACTTTTACTAGCACCATACTCTGGTTGCAAATATATTGTTAGTGGAAAAATCATGGTAGAAGCAAATTAAACACAAGTTATATATTTTTCACTGTGAATTCTGGAGGAGAGAGAAGCAACGGGCATCTGCCTGGATCTGGTTAGCTCTTTATCAACTGCCCTTCTGCAAAGTTTGGGTGGAATGAGGAAACAGTGCTTGATTCCTTCATCACTGCCGATGTATCTCATGAGGAGATCCTTTACATGCAGCATTCTCTTTGGCTGACCAACACATGAAAAAGTTCATATACTGAATATGGAGAGATCAGTGGAAAGCGAAGAACTATATGAACTATATGCTGCCAGGTGACTTACTAGTTTTTTAATATGTTATTCATATAGAACAGATTGATTTTGTATATGTCACAGAACACAACAGATGTTCTGTAGTTTTAATAGCCATGATGTATCATTTTCCTTTTTTGGAGAATTTTAAGTAGAAATCCCAGTCATCACATTTCTCTTGCCTTATCCTACAGATACATAAAGCTGCATTGTCCTCTCACCTTTCTAAATAAATAATTCAAATAAGTTTTTTCAAGGTAGAATTATAGAATCATAGAATAGTTTGGGTTGGAAGGGACCTTTTAAAGGTCATCTAGTCCAACCCCCCTGCAATAAGCAGGGACATCTTCAACTAGATCAGGTTGCTCAGAGCCCTGTCCGACCTTGAATGTTTCCAGGGATGGGGCAATTAGAATAGAATTCTAGAATTAGAAGCCATCCTCTCTATACTTGACCCATTTTTATTCCTTATTCCCTAAGAATTTGCCCAATGAGTTCTACTTTGCCTGGATCATAGAGGGCAAGAAGAGGCTTTCCAGGTCCTGGTACAAGACTTAAACTAGCAGCTGAAGCAGAGGAACTTTTCTTTAAGACTGAAAGCATCATTAGGAGACATGACAGAACTATCATTCAGCTCAAGGCCATCAAAGGGAATTTTGCTACATGAAGTATTTCGAGTGTTCAGTTTTGGGCCCCTCACTACAAGAAAGACATTGAGGTGCTGGAGCGTGTCCAAAGAAGGGCAACCAGGCAAGGTGAAGGGTCTAGAGCACAAGTCCTATGAGGAGTGGCTGAGGGAACTGGGGTTGTTTAGCCTGGAGAAAAGGAGGCTGAGGGGAGACCTTATTGCTCTCTATAACTACCTGAAAGGAGGTTGTAGAGAGGTGGGGGTCGGTCTCTTCTCCCGAGTAACAGGCGGTAGGACAAGAGGAAATGGCCTCAAGTTGTGCCAGGGGAGGTTTGGACTGGATATTAGGAAATATTTCTTCCCTGAAAGGGTTATCAAGCACTGGAACAGGCTGCCCAGAGAAGCGGTTGGGTCACCATCCCTGGAGGTATTTAAAAGATGTGTAGATGCGGTGATAGATTAGTGGTTGGACTTGATGATCTTAAAGGTCTCTTCCAACCTAAATGATTCTATGGTTCTATGGTTGTAAGATAGGACTCCAGTTTTTGCTCCCATGAATACTTCATTGAAGAATCTGGCAAATATTTCTGGAACAAGATGGGAACTTTTTCAGATGAGAGTCTACTTATTAGATTATACAAGTCATTCTCACTCATATTTGCTCTCTTTTTTCCCTTGCATGGTGATTTCTTAAGCTTCTGATTACAACAGAAGGTAATAGAAGAACACCTCTCTCTAAAATACCTGATGGCTTGTTGCAAGGGTAGTGTTGAGCTAAAAAATATTATAGTTTTTCAAGTAGAAGAAGGAGCTGAGCCTGATCTCATAAAAAGCAGAGCCCAGTGATAATCCCACCTGTGTGAGGTTTTCATAAGCTCTGAAAATTCAAATCCACCTTTTGCAAAGAAGTTTGCAAATCCTGAAAGATTTAGCTGTGAGCTATGTTTTGTGTTGCTGTAACCTAGAGAGAAGGGGGCCTTTAAGAACTTGCCCAGAACAGAGTTTTCCACACTTGGAATACTTGAAAGTTGAAGACACAGATACCTCTTGAATTAGGCTTCATCTTAGATGGAGTATTGAAGTTGTAACCTTTAGATTGAGGCATATAAAATGGCAGCTAGATGCCTAAATTTTCCACAGTTCCTATATGGATCTATCATAAATCCTTGACTCTGCTCCCAAATTCTTCTCTCTTTTGTCTCTTTTAAGTGATGTCTCTCTTAAGGGTTCTGATTTGCAAAGCAGAAATGATCCTGCATGTCTCAAAAAGCCTATGTTTTCCATATGTGCATTACATAGGTTTTAATATTTATTACCATATTTATAAAACAGTGTTACCATGATTAAAGATATCCAGGTTGCATTTTTATATTTCAATATGCAAAGACAACATAACACAATATGTTGTTGATATATTCCAAATATACTGGCAAATATTTTAACAGTCATAAAATGTTTATGTTTGAATTTCTCTACATATATTTTAAACAGTATGTCAAATTCTCTGCAGAAAGTTTTGTGAAAGATATTAAAATGCAGAAATTGAAACTATGTGGCTTTTTCAGGATAGGTGGTATATACAGTAAAGTGCTGATCAGTCAAAACCACCTGAATCTGCAACATTTGCAAGCCTTAAAGCGGGATTTGTATCCAATTTTAGAAACCAATCTTCATTTCTGACTTTGTCTTCCATAAAAATATGGTTTTTATTTTCAGATTTTGAAGAGGCTATAGATAAATGGTGTAAGCAGTTACAAGGGCTGGGTGGAAGCAGTGACTGATCGGTATTTGGCACTTGCTTAGATGAGAACACTTGGTGCATATTATTAACACAGACAAAATGTTAATGTCATAGTGCTGATTCTCAAACTCTAGTACCAGCCATTGGATTTTACCTCCTTCCCTTGTTGACAACTGTGTTGTGTGTAGACATCAAGGTGTTGGCAGCAGGTGGCTGCAGGGGAGGCCTCTGCGGGAAGAGGCCAGGGGCTGCCCGGTGCCAAACCCATGGCAGGACACAGCTGAGCCCATTGGTGAAGCTGGTGGCATCTCTGAGAAAACATTTAAGAAAAGGCAAAATTGCTGGACAGAGCGAGGAGGAGGTAACAAAAAGAGTGAGAAGCAGTGGAGGGCACACCAAGATCAGAGGAAGAGGAGGATGAGGGGGAGGAGGAGGGGAGGGCGGAGGTGCTCCAGGCACCAGAGCAAGTATCCACTGCAGTCTGTGCTGGACCCATGATGGAGCAGTTACTTCCTGAAGGAACTAAAGCCCCGGGGGGAGTACATGCTGGAGCAGGGTAGAAGTGTGATAGGGAAGGAGCGGCAGAGAGGAACTGTTACGTATTGACCATCACCTCTCCATCCCTCTGTGCCACTGTCGGGGTGGGCAAAAGATTTGGGAGTGAAGGGGCAAAGCTGAGCCTGGGAGAGGGAGGAGGAAAGGTGTTTTAATGTTTGTCTTTGTTTCTCACTACCCTGATCTATTTTAACTGGCAAAAAAATAGATTAATTTTCCCCAAGTTGAGGCAGTTTTGCCCATCACAGTAGTTGGTAAGTAATCCGCCTGTCTTTATCTCAACCCACAAGCTTTCTAATCCTATTTTCTCCCCCTCTCCTGCTGTGTTGGGGGGTGATTGAGCAGCTGGGTGGGAGTTTGGCCCTTAGCCAAGGTTAACCCACCACAACAACCAAATTGATTCTGGGTCCCAACAAATTAGGTCTGGCTAAGACGTGTCCAGTCATCAATCTGAAGATTTCAAGAAATTAAAAATCTGCCACTGCCCATGACAAATTTGTTTCACTTGTCAGTCCTTCCCATTGTGAAACATTTTTACATTGTTTCTCAAACCAGTTCACCAGTCCTACTTTGCAAAAATGCCCACTGATTTGGTAGGGGAGTTTACTCTTCTGTGGACGATTTGATGACCACATCTAATACCCATTTGTGGTGCATTGGATGGAAAAGAGTCTGAGTCAGAGTCTGGAGAAAGGGTCTTTCTTATTTTGAGTTTAATGCCACATTTGAGAAAGATCATCTCCCAGTTTCACTGTTTTACCTTTGTTTGCAGTATATTGGAAATAATTGACAGCAGTTATGAGTATGTACATTGCAAAGCACTCATATAGTGAGAAATTAAACTGCTCCAAAAATTTACAGGGGTGAGGAAGATAAGAATACTGCAGAACCAAGTCTTTGATGAGTAAACTGCACTACTTTAAACATCCCATTAGCCATAAATAGAAGTATAATATTACCTCAGGAGCAATTGAATAAAAAAATAGCCAAATAAATATTATAAGGAGAAAAACATGCACTGTAAAAACATAGCAATCGTGCAAGGGGGAGTACTAAGAACTATCCCTTTCATGGATGCTGTTTTCTGCTCTATTTCTACCTGCTAAACATTTTCTTTATATCCTAATTGCTTGTGTGTGAGAACACATGTAAAGGATGTTTTCCTGATGTGTTCCCAAGTGCAAAGGGTAAAAGGTGAGGTATGTGATGCTTTCCAACTCCTGTGATGGCTAGTCCATGGAGATCTACCAATCTACTGCTGCTAACCTCTTCTGCAGAAAATAAGCATAACAAGATAAGGAAGCAACAATATTCTATAGTGATATAAAAGAATATTTCTGCTCGGGAAACCTCCATATTAATGGAAAGGAACAGTCTCCTCAGATACTAAAGGAAACTCCTAACCTATATTTTTTGCCTCATTGGCTGTAGAGGAAGCCTGGGAAAACTGACCTGGTCTATCTGAAGTTAGTTTTTGTGAACACTTTGTGAAAGTAATGGTTTTATTCAAGCCTTCCCACTGGCTTACTAAGCAGAAGGTACATATATCTTTCCGGGTTTAAGGCACGGGAATGAAAGGTGATTGCAAGAATGGCTACTGGTATAAATTAAAGCCTTCCTAGGTTTGCAGTGGCTTACTGCAGCCCATCCCAAAATGATTATGGGCAGAAAGGAAGAATGTAAGGTGAATTCTATGCTGTCTCTGTCTGAGTGCTTGATTGTTACCCAGGTTGGGACTCATTACTCTGAGTCTCTGTCATGAGTCAGAGCAAGTCTGGTTCTGCTCACCCCACATGAATCTACCCCCTCTGGATCTTTCTTTTGTAGTGTTGCCCCCTCTGTTTTGCAGAGCCACACGTAAAGATTGAGATGAGAAGCAAGGAAGGAAATAAGGAGACTATATTTAAAAAAAATGACATGCACAGGTCTGCACATATATAACATATGTCACAAAAGTTATGGGAATTAGGTGGTTAAAGCCCCTAAAAGTCTTTATGTTCTCCTGTGGCGAGAAAGTTCTCTTCCCCCTATCCCTTAAGGGGAAGGGAAACCCCTCTGGAGAGGTCATCTGTGATGTTCATTATCTCTGAAATGCAACTATTTTATAAATCAGGTTCAAACAATGTGGAGTACACAAATGTATGCAAACCTCTGAGGGCAAGTATGTGGAAAGGTTCCTCCCTCTTCCTACTTCCTTCTCCCTCCCCACAAGCAAGGCTTGCAGATGTTTTCTTCTGCTCTTTATTCTTTTGTTCCTGTTTGGCTGTGACCCTTACTCCCAACTGATTCTTTTTTGTCAAACTTTGTTTTTTCCTGAGCCTTTGATCCTGTGCTTTGACTCTTGCAATAATGAACATGACACTATTTGCTAGATTCATTTTATGATTCCTTACCTCTCAGAGTTCCCAAGAACAATAATATACACTTCTTCTTTCGACAGTGTCTTGCAGAAAAAGAGGGCATCTCACAAAAACTACCACCTCACCTAAGGACAGGTGAAATATAACCTTACATATGTAGATTAAATACTTAAGATTATGCATTATAACTATACATTTAATTATCCAGTTTGCCTTTGTTTATATTTCTTCAGTTTCTCAGCTAGGGGAAACTAGTCAAAGGTTAAAAAAGATGCTAATAGAACCAATTTTAGAAGACACACAGCAGCCTAGAGGCTAGGGCTCCAGCATGCGTCAGGCACAACAGTTCCTTGTTCTCAGAAAGAAATGTTGCCTTATGCCAAAACTGTATATACTCTTAGGTCTTCTGATGCCTTTTTTTTGTTTTTTTTTTTCCTGATTTCTGTGCCCAGGCATCTCAGTTTAATTGAGAAAAGTGAGAGAAAGAGGATCTCTGTCTGCTTCAAGGAAAATAAATGTGCCTACACAGAAAACTTTCTGGTTGCAGTTGAGTATCAGTCATATAGTATATGACATATACTGCGACAATATCATAAACAGTGAATCTAGACCAACCAATCTAGACCTTACTAGCAAACTAGTAAGGTTTTCCTCCATGAAACTGTGATTCCGATACATATATTGAGTAGCGTACATGTGTAACGATAGTGTAGAAAGTACAGCTTGAGAGAAACTGCAAGCATGATTTTTCATACACCTCCTTTCAACTGCTCCAGTGATTTACTAGAATCTTAAAGTTGGTGGCTCGCCTTTGAAGTAAGGTGACTCTCTATTCAACACAAAGCTGATCAAGGAGGCCGTCTCTCCTTTGCAACAACAGTGGAGGAAGTTATTTAAGGTTACTACTGTCAGCTGCACGCAGATCTTCAGACTATTTTAATTTATGTCATAGGCAGGCAGGCCCCAAGCTGTGCTCAGATGATCAGAAGCAGCAGCAATAACTTGGAAACAATATTTTTTCTCAACTCTATGTGCTAAGTACAACTCAGTTGGAACAGAGGGAATCAAATGCAATGTTTGGAAATCGATTGGGTGAAATGAGCAACCTATGTCAAGAGAGATAAGCGAGACGATAGTGGCTTGGGCAGTAAATCATTGATCACAGATTTCTTTTCCTACTTTTTTTCTTCTTAAATAAGTACTTTATTTAAAAGCAAAAATCTAGTTAAGAACTATTATGTGGGGTCAGAAGGAATGAGGAAAAAGTCTGGATAGGACAAAAAAGTTAAATAAAGAAGGGTAAGTAGAAAAGAGAGAAAGGAACAAGAGTCTTCTGCTTCGTTCCATCTTTGTAAAATATCTTCTCATTAAAAAAAAACCCAAATGTGAAAGCAACAGTAAAAGGAAAAAAAAAAGCCCCATAAGATCAAATCCATATGAATAAAAATACCTTTGCAGACAGTAAATCAAAATTGCCCAAGCTGATTCACTCCGAGACTAGATGTCTACAAAGTTGCCTGGAATCAAATGAAATGCCAGTGAGATTTTTACTTTCAGGGTTCACATTGGTTGTATATAGCTGAACCTCAGATAATTCCGCTACTCTGTCTCTGACCCCTTACCATGGCAAGTGACGTGGCCAGCTAGCAGTGCTGGGAAAGGCATCTAGTGCTTCATTCTCTAGTAATTATCTCCGTGTAATTTCGTATTTGTGTTTCCCAGATATATGCAACAGAAAATAGAGTAGTGCTTGTTGCAGAGCTGTTGGCAGAAAACATTGATTTATTGACAATATAAATAAAAAACCCTACTGGTAAATTAGCTGAAAGCTGGCAATCTTGGGTAGGTTTAAAGGAAGGTTTTTGCTGCGTAATAAATTCAAGAGGCATGTATACTTTTAAATCATGATATTGAACTATTTCCATACTATAGGCCAAACACACACATTTCTGTTACATTTTAAATCCTAGAGTAGCCAAGGTTTGGATCTAGTTCAGAACTTTGGCAAAGTTTAGAAATATTCTGAAACTTTATATAGAAACAGACATAAAGCAAGTGAGGACAAAAGCAATTAAAACTTCCTATTTGTAAGTAAATTTTATGAAAATGTAGGCATATTCTGGTCTGGGGTTACTTCTTTTAAAGTGGAAATTTTCTAAGTACTTACATAGGCTAGTGATAGATAGTAAGTAGTCCACAGATTTATTCTTCTATTGCACTCTAAAAACAGTTTTAAAAAGTCTTAAATACAAGAATATGGAATAGAGTATCCTCGAAGTTTTCAGTGCTCCTTAATGGAGATATAAGATACATACAGAACAGACGTGATTAAATCCTGACAGATGAAATCAAAGAAAAACCTCCCCCAAATCCTAATATATTTATTCTTGTTCTGTGTCACCTCTACTATCCTAATATGCTTACATTGTTTCCCACAGGCCAAATGCAAAAGGTTTTGCATTTCTCCTCTACTTAGAATGATTTGCTCTCAAGTCCCAAAATTCATTGTGGCGTTATTGCTTGCAGATTTATAGCTTGATCAGCTTTGTAGTAACCTTTCCTTCTATGGGTGGACTTTCTTTGAACGTTATGCAATATATGCTACCTCTTTCCTTTTCACTTGGAACTTTTTTTCAAATCCCACTAGCTTTTCCTACAGAAAATCTACAGAACATGGATTGCATTTTACTGCTTAGCTTAGATGATGCACAAACAACTTG
Organism: Phoenicopterus ruber ruber; assembly: GCA_009819775.1. NCBI lineage: Eukaryota > Metazoa > Chordata > Aves > Phoenicopteriformes > Phoenicopteridae > Phoenicopterus > Phoenicopterus ruber. The sequence goes on from CM020215.1 coordinate 47,932,377, forward strand.
CCATGCCCAGATGATACTCCATTGAAACTGTTTTTCAAGGTATGACCACACATTTATTGCTCAGCAGTGAAACAACTATCTATCATTATTTGAAGTGTTGGAGTTCAGAGCTAACAGCTCGTGAGGAGCCATGGTAGTCCTGTTTCTCACACAGTTCTCTTCTCAAAATCTACAGTTTGATGATATAATACATCCAGCATTTGAGCATTTGGTATTGGATCAAAAGCACCATGGTCACACAATACAAAATATTTCTCTGATGTAAATTTAGTTTATTTATTTAAATTTAATTGACTGCTCAAAAGATCTTTTTTTTTTTTTTCCTTACAGGTACCTGCTAAGGTTACTTTGTAATGTACGGTTCATACCAGCAATGTAAAGCATACCAGCTTTGTCTGTTTGTATGCAGGCCCTTCTTCTCAAAACACTATCCCATATATATTCTGTGGTAAGATCACAACAAGGTAAATGACACATCATAAAGCCACATTCTAGATTTTTTTTTTTGGCAACTTATTTATGTGACTATATCATAAATATTGTCATTGTTTATAGTTAGTCTTATCTGGATAGAAGATTTTGTTCAGACACTTCCTGTGTGACAGCAGGCATATTTATTGGTATCCTGGAATTAAGCCGGAGCCCTTAGAGTTAGATTTAGAAGTCCAGGCTTCTTAGCTTGAGCTATAACAGACTCAAGTCATTTGGTAGAGACCAGACAATCTTGCAGCACTTATTCATCTCTAATTGACACTTACCTGCTCTCAGTGCTGATTTTTTAAAAAATTTTATATTCTTCTATTTAAAATTATCATCCATGATTTTCCTTTCTGGAGACAGCACTTGAGACCCAGTATGTAAGTTTAAAACTTCAATATGTATTGACAATTTAACTTCTAAATGGAGTGTTTATGAAATCGTCACCTTTGTGAGCACAGGTGAAACAAATCACATCCAGTCCTGAACTAAACTGGAAATCCCATCCCTAGAAAAACAGTCTGGAGCTTACACTTCCTTGACTTGCGTCTGATACACCCATTAAGCTTCCCACCAGTTATTAGATAATAAAGTAACTTAAGACTGTTTGGGTTTTTTTTGTTAATTATGTGGTCATTGGCAATTATCTCAAGTTAATGTTGAAAAATAATATTTTTCAATTCTATATTCTTAGAACTGGTCAGACTATGTAATTACAGTTTATTTTTTTCTCAGTACTGATGTAAATTTAGGTTAGAAAGGGAGAGGAGGAAACATAGGCAAAATTCTGCATTTTTCCTGGTATGAGGCGTGCAGGTATGAGATGCAGTGTTCAGTTTGGGCTGCTACCAGGTTCATCTTCATATCCAATAACTTCAATGGACAGAATTTCGCTCTATCTTCTCCCACTGAGAGTAAGAATTTGGTACTACCCGTATACACACACTTAAAACTTCACAAAGGTGAAGGGATGCTTTTGTGAATTGCCATCTCAGATATAAACTAAAACTGTAGCTCCCGATCAGTAAAAAGCAGGAGTTGATAAAAGTAAAGTAATGACAGACATAACTCTGCACAGATTTGGTTGGCCCTGTTAAGCAGCAGATGGAATCAGCTCTAACTTGAGTTGGTCAAACTTTGTCTAAGGGAGCGGGCCATGTCTGAAACCGATACGTTTTTATTATGAAATATCTGAATCTAACATTTAACCAGAGAGATGGTCTTGTATATGAAAGAAAAGCAGATTATACACAAAGAACAGTTAAGAACGATAAGCTGGAGCGAAGAAAAATTTCTTGTACCAAGGATGACACCTGAAACAGAGCCCCTATAAGACCTGTGGTGAGTACAAAGTGGTGTTATTCCAGCATGAGTCTCCAGTTTCACTGTAGCATACGTAAACGTTAGTATTTCTGCTCTTTGACTTATTCTGGAACATGGGAGAAACCACTACATTCCCTCCAGGAATGTGCTGTTGGTGACACACTGATGCTCCAGATCCAGCTAAGCCACTGCACGAAAGGCAAAGGCTGCACCACTCAGGCTGCGTTTTGAACTCTTGCTGTATCTGAGCGGAGAGTGATGGATGAGCTGTGTGCAAGAAATGGCGTAAACACCTCTTAAAAACCACAGCTGCACTTACATCAGAGTCCTAAAAGGCAAACCAAGGGGGGAGAAATCATGAAAAACTGAAGAAAAAAGAAAAATGGGTCCATTTATATTTACAGAGGAAACACTTAATTTTAAAGCACATACAGAATGCTAAGGTGAAGCGCAAGTTCGTTGGGGTCCTCTCTTTATTTTTGCAATATTTCTGAAGGCTCTCAATGACTTTTCCTCATTGTGACCTTACTCCTATTGTGGATGTATTTCTTATTTGGATTTCCATGGAATGGTGAAGTTGGGATCAGGATTCTTTTCTTCTTGGCCCCATGTGGAAGAGGAGAGTTCTTGTTCTAAAGCTTTTACCCTCAAAGAGCTCAATCTCGCAACTGGTAATGCACAAGCAAAGAGATGTAACTGTTGATGATAGTATCACAATCTCAAATATCATGTTTGTTTAACTGACACCCATAACATTTCATTACCTCAAGCACATTTGTAATTGCAGCCGTCACTAATTCACACATTCTATTTCACTAGCTGGAAGTAAAAATGTTTTTAACAGAAGACAAATAGCAACTGGAACAATTTGCGTAGGGATGTGATAGATTCTGAATGCACTCCTAAAAGCTGCCATAACTCAGATCAAGGTTACAGCTTTAGGACAAGTTAGTAAGTGAGTTTCCGTTGCCTGTATTTTTGCAACCATGCTAATCAGCACAGGTGATATCTGACTTTAAGATACACACATTTGTTTACTAAAAGAAGAAATTAAAGGAGAAGTGGTATATCCAAAGTTTAATTCATGAATAGTTTTGTATGTATTTCTAAATAGTTGGAAGCATAACTTTCAAAGCTATGAGACAAAACAAAAAAATCATTTGATATTTTTAAATTTTGTCTAATGATACTTGTTATTGAGTTGATGCCGGGGATGAAAACACATTTTTTTAATATACATTTCGAATTGCCCAAGATACTTGGCCAGTCAAACAAAAAAATAATAACCCAGAAATCCCCACGCAATTTGCCTCACTGTTTTCTTAGTGTTTTGGTCCTTGGTAAAGATTGGAACATAGTAAGATGCTGTAGAAAAGCTCACGCCCTTCTGCTTCTGGGTTGAACTGGGTTTGTGACAGCAAGATTGGCTTCTGATGGCTTCCTCTGGGTTGCCGTTGCCTGCTTTAGACTAATGAAATCTGTAATACTACTCAGTTATTTTTCCATTAAACAATCCAACACCTGTATTCCCTTCCCACTGATTATCGTCATAATCCCATGCATAGCACCAAAAAATTAGGAGAGAAATATGATCTCTCAGAGGAGAATGCCTGAAGGATGGATGCAACATCAGTTTAATTTTCTTTTCAATATGTTAATACTTATGAACTCTTATTGTTTCTTGTGCATAGTTGGTCCACCTGTGCCTCACAAAGGGAGAAGACAATAAAGATAATTTGTAATTAAGATCACACTTTTCCTCTTTTTATCACTCTGACTTGGGTTATTTTTCTACAAGCTAGTATTTATATAGGTGTGCCTAAAAAAAAAGGGTGGTCTCAATATTGATATAGTCAATGCCCTAAATATGCCATATTTGTGACGTTTATTTTTAGTAAAAAATTCACCTGAAATTGTCTTATTTTACAGAATAAGTATAGCTATTCAATGAATTTCTTCCGTGGAACATTTTGTTTACTTAGTTCAAATTCATTGCCTTTTAACCCACTTGTTTCTGTATCAAGAATTTAGGTACACCCACCCACACCCAAACACACATATACTACACAAAGACAGAAGCTTTCATTTTATGTGCAGAAACATCCATCTTGCTAGTTGTGGAAGGGAAGGGAGGTCTCCCAGGAGCTCATTCCAAATGCAATGTCAAGTTTACAATAAACAGAATAATTGCAGTGTTTACAGGATTTATTTTATTACTATCCTTGTGATTGCTGCAATTGTAAATAAATGTGCTCCTTGCCACAAATTTATTTTGTTTTCCAGAAAGAGGGACAGATTTGCTTCCTTTCCCTGCAATTATAATAATGGGCAATATATGTTTGTATTTAGGTTTCTTTAGCCAATGTAAGCCAGACAGCCAGGCAGCTGTTGATCTTAAAGGATTATCACAAAACAAGTTCACTTAGCTTTAGATTGTAATTTATCATTCGAGACAAAATCCTGATTGTGTTTTTAAAACAGTTGCTTTTTAAAAATGGCAACTCCAAAGTATATACAATATATGAAAAATGATGTACTCTTCCATGAGAAACAGCACTAGTCCGTGGCGATCATGTCTGAGCACCTACTTAGGCTATCAAGACAAACTCATGCTCAGCTCAGCCATACAGCAACTGAACACGAAAGACCAAAACATGCTGACAAGAAAGCACATTTTCTCCTGGAACTTTTGATTGCCTCGACTCAGCCAAATTGATTTTGCACCACCTCTTTCCCTAGAAATTGGAGGCAAGATTAAGGCCGTATAATGCTTGAAGGACCTCCCCAGGACCCTTGGTGGCTTTTGCATATCAGCAACGTAATTTTATTTTTCTAAGAGTCTGATTCAAATCTGAATTAATCTATATGTAAACGTACCATTAATGTAAATAGATATACAGTCTACTTAATGAACTGACATACCACATTCATTTTCTGGTCAGTTCTTTAGGTAGTAGTTTCCCAGGTGGGATTTATTGTTGCTTCATCCTACAGCATCGGCAGCTCCTAGGTACTACTGGGAAATCGTCTCAGTGCAGGATAGTCCCTTAGTGCAGAAAGAAAAAGAGCGAGGAGGACAGCTGCATCCTGCTCACCTCTGTCCTTCTGGTTTGATAGAGTGACAGCAAAGAAATGTTCCCATCCTGCGTCAGGCCCAGCTACAGTTTTGACTTCCTGATACCTTTAGTAATTAACGTAATCTGGACCAGTATAAGGATTTTCAAGTACAGAACAGGGGCAAAAGTCTCAGATCAGTTCACTGGAACCACACAAAAGTGTCATGTCATGACAGCGGTTTGTCCAAACCTGAGAAATGAAAAAAATTGCATCCTTGGGTATGGAAGGTTCTAGTATAGTTTCAAGATGCAGACAGAAGCACCTTATTTCAACTTATGTAAAGACTAGAGATCTTAATAGTGTCTTGCCCCAGAGCAAATTTTTTAATTAAAATTTACAAATCTTTTCAGGTAATTAGTTTCCTATAAAAAATCACGAACAAGGTTGGCAGAACTGACAAACTTAATTTGATTTAAGGAAATGTTTTACTGGAAAAAACCCAAATATATCTCAAGTAAATTTAAGACGACTCTAAATTTCAGCATTTTGATTACAAGTACATTTTAATAAAGAAAATATACCCATTTTAGTTAAACTCTCAGGAAGTTCAAAACTCTTCAAAAGATTTGTTTGTCGTTACTATTTCTCAGGTTGAGCTGAAAATATTTTTCTGCTATATTTTCACTCTATCAGTCAATAAGAAATTAATTCTTTCTAGAATCTATTCTGACACCATTTTAAATGTTTTTAAAAGGTACATTTCTTGTAATAAAGTACAAATGGGTGATCAAAAGGGAGAAACAACTCAAAGGGTAGCTAGATTTTTTAAATTTTAAATTGAAATTATTATACATTATGCCAAGCATTTTGTTTTTAATAATTGATCTCTCTTCTGTACAGAAAACTTTACCAATGTTCTTATTCTGCCACTTTTTACGTATCCATCAATCCACGTGTCTCAAGCATTTATAAGTATCTGTCATCACTTCCCTCTGAAAAAACCTTTACAAATAAACCATTCGTTTTTTTGCTATTTGATAGTGGTTAAATCCTTTGGTATTACACTAGTATACAACACAGGACATCATTAGCGGAGGAAAGGAGTCAGCAATAAAATCAACTGGAGATTAAGCTCGTTCACAAAACTTCAGTCCCTGGTGAGCGCAGTGTTAAACATGCTTGACTGCTTCATTCGCTAGTTGATGGGGTCCCAAAACCCTAGTTAAGTTTTTATAAGGCTTTTCACTAGAGAACATAATTGTTATTTCCACATACCTACATTCAATTTTCAGGGATTACTTTAAGTGTGAATTCTCAGGTATTTCTTCCAGCTGTCTCCTGTCAACCCGTAATCCCATATACTGAGCTCTGTCCCTGCAGGGTAGGCACTTGATCCTAGGGTCAAAGGTCCTTCGGCTCTTGACTAATGCACCTCATTAGAAGAGGAAAGCAGAATGTCTCCAGCAATTCAAATGTCATGAGAAGTAACAGAACTATATATTTTTAATCATGTTAAACAGGTTTTATTTTATTTTAGACACAATGAAAAAAAAAAAAGCTGAAGGCTTTCTATTTATAACCACTGGAAGCACCAAGTGTCTGGTTTTGTTGTGCATCCAAGCGTGATGCAAGAGTGTGCAACTAAATTGGGAGGAAATAAAATAATTAATAGTTTAATCATGTGCAGTATCTTTCTTTTTTTATTATGGTAGGAGGCTGGTCATAAATTAATATCTATCATTACTTAGGTATTTGGACTAAAATGAACACATTAGTTAAGTCAAATGCTGGTTTTGTTGGTCTTTTATGTTAATGTCAGTTAATGGTTTTATCCTGTGCTGAAAAAATAATCACCTCATAAACCAACAGTTTTTGATTGAAATGAAATTGGAACTTAAGTACAACTGAATCCCTAAGAAAATGTAAGCTACTACTTTTTCTACAAAAGCTTTTTATCAGTTCACTGTAGTCACAAACAAATTCCCTTTCCTTTAGAAATTGAACATAGTTATTTGCATACAAGACTGTATTTTGAATGCTTTTTTAACTTTAAACTGACATCAGCAATTCTAGCTATTTGCCATCATTGCATTCTAAAGGAACTTTACAAGGTAATTACATGAGCTAACTTGTTTGTTGAATTTCAACTGTCATTATTCAATTATTGAGCCTCATTTATTGCAGTAAGTCAACTTACATGCTGGCATCCAAATAGCTTAAAAGACAGACATTTCAGCTATAGTTGTACAACAATTGTTTTTTTAAACAAATCAAAACAAAACATTTTGTGTATTCATTGGATGGAGATATAGAAGATGAAATCTTGATGTCACCAAAGCCGAAAGCGCTCTCCCACTGATTTCAAAGTGTCTGAAATGTCCCTAAAATTTGTTCCATAAGGCTTCTGCCTGACAACCATTCTGGGACTGTATTGAGCATTTTCTGGCTTTTCCAGACACTTTCTGGAATACAGGTAAGCTTTAAACATGTGATTTTAGTCATTAGAGGAAAAAACAACATGGGGATAGATGTAATGTCACGATCTCAGTTTTTACATCACAACTAGAAGTGTTTTTCTGATATTTCGATGTCAGAAAAATCTTGTCACTTTTGCTATGTGTAGTTACTTTTAATGTAATTATGAAACATAAATGTGAGACAAGATATTTTCTTTTATTGGATTAACAGACAAATTTGGAAAATGTTGGACAATTCAGGCATGCGATACTTTGTCCTGAGATTGTCACATTTATAACAGCGGTACTTACATGCCTTATTTAATATCTCTCATTCTGAATAAAATGTGATTTCACACTGGTTTAGAGATATATTAGTATTTTTAATATCACTTTATAGCAAGTAAGTCTTGAAGATTTGTTTGCAATGTGTTAGGTTTGCTACCATTATAGATAATACATATATTATTTTAACTTCTTTCAAGTTAAAAGACTGCACAAACTGATGTTTTATCCTATCTGTAGACAGGGGAATTACACAATTATATTTGATTTTTTTTTTTTCTGTTTATTAACAATAAAAATAAAATCTCAACTTTCTTAAACAGAATGGGAGGCATCTAATCAGGTGTTTTCCCGACCCACATCTCTTTCAGCCAGCACTCCTATTGCAAAAAGATGACTGTTAAGGTCTGTTTTCAAGCCAAACACCAGTTGTTTAAGCTGTGTAACATTTTCCTCTCAGTCTTATTTTAGAGCATATAGTTATGATTTTCTACCCGAGTTCACAACCCAGCTCTTAAACAGTGCGTACCCTATTTTCTGCTAACCATTTGGCTCACACCGTTCACTTCTCTTGAGCAACCTTCTGCTTGTGTCTTTCTCCCAGCAACTTCCTTAAATGAAAACCAGTGAAACTTAACAGCTCAGGGAGACCAAATCATCCTGTAACAATAACACAGTTTAATTTGGGCTGTAGTAGTGAGAGCAGAGTTACTGGACAACCTCATGTTTGTCTCACCGGTACATATGATTTCAAAGTGTCATTTACTACAGCTGTAAACTCTAGCCTTCTGGTTTGTAAAAGTTGTATTAAACCCATCCTGCTCATTGAAAAAAACCAGTTACATCTGAGGTAGCTCTCACTACCAAATTGTTTTGTACATTTATTTTCCTGCTGGCTGTTGTTAGCTGCTATGATTCTCTCGATAAATGAGCAAAACAGCCTTGCTGGCCTTCAACCCTCTCTTTACTGCCTTACCTATCCTAGCCTTGTCTTTAGTTTTACAAACCAATCCACACACAAAAAGCTTGAAATTGCCAGAAGAGGAACTTCCCTCAAAGTGTTTTGATGATAGTTATTGGTTACAGCTAGAGATGTAATGTACTGTGATAATTATGTGTATTTGGAGAGATTTACTTATGTATACATAACAGGCCTATTTGCAAATAATCCACACAAGAACTGGCTTCCTCAGCATTTAGTAATGTTGTATCTCTTATGGTGCCTGATGATAACAGTCATTTTTGCCCTTCATTTCACTGGCCTTGCCACCAAATTCACGCTGCTGACGGTCCTGTTCCACAACCGGCATACTGTTGAGAAGTTGACCGCTAACCACGTAGCAAAAAGATGAGGGGCTGCTGGAGGACTGACAGTGCTTTTCTGTGTCTCCCACAGTGCTGGGAGGTTAACTCTGTTTATAACGAGTAATGTTTCCCTTGTCTGTTTATCGAGAAGCACCAAACATTTTGCATAGCAATGATATTCTGCTGTATTCAAGTTGCTCAGATAGGAAGAAGAAAGTATCTTCCCAAGCAGGCTACAGATGCAGAGCAGCCTTACTCCGACAGAAAAGTAGATTGGAAACATATTGGGGTTAACAGAATACTTTCTCTCTGTCAAAGATGTTGAAAGGCGCACATCTCTACTTCATTTCCATTATTGTAGTAAGAAAAGGCTTACAGAGACAATAGTTAAGAAGCTATAATCTCAATATTAATGCAAAAGCTATATATTTCATATTGCTACTGTTCTGCGTCTGCAGGCTTCCTCTTATGTGTCCTGTCTTATGAACAATATATATGCTTTTGATTTAGGAACCAATAACATTTTAAACTCCAATGTTAAAAGGAGAAAAAAAGAAAGAAGTGGGGAAATGATTGAATTACATAGAACATATTTTTCTTTTAAAATGCTGTAAAAGATTCAACAGTTCAAATTGTTCAGGGGCGATCACATTTCTTTCAGAAGGTGCTCTATATCTTGGGGGCAGTGTACGTACCAAATACCGCTGATAGTTCAGCAGATGCTTTTTTTTATTGAAAGTCACAGAAAAGAGTTGCAATAAAACCTGCATTAACAGCCAGAGCTCAAACTGAGGCTGCCTCGTGATTTATGCACTCTCCTTTGGTTTTGATCTTTTAATGAATGTGACTTGCCACATTATATACTCTTCTGGGATTTTCTCTCTCACCACTCTCATTACTGTACTCTCACTGTCGATCTGATCATGCAGTTTCATATGATTCAGGAAAATCAGCTACTAGCAGTTGACTATGCGTGATTTTGTACTTTTTTGTGGCTAGGGCTCTGATTCAAAATGCAGTCAGACGAGTGAGAGGACTCTAGTTGTTTTTAATGGGCTTTGGATTGGGCTACGAGTAACATGTTTTTTCAGAGCATATCATTTTAGGTTTTTCCTTGTGCATCTAATTGTCCTTTTCAAGCGCCCTTCATCTCTATGTAAAGCTAGTCACAGCAAAGAAAATAAAATAAATCCACTGTTTCTCTATTGTTCAGAATGGACAAGCTTGATTTTTATAATTAATTTTAAGGAATAAAATTCTTTAGGAACTACCTTAGTCCAGAGACTGCAACATATGGAGAGCTCTTCAAGTACCATCCATAACTCTTATTTACATTTGAGACTCTGTACAAGTTTTTACATTATACTTGCCTCATGAAAATAACTTGGGGTAAGAATCATTTTTCAAATGTTATTAATAGATAAAAAGTAATCCAAGGATAAATGCTTCCAGACTGCAGCTACTGTGTGTATCTAGGCTAGACATACATATCTCAGTGTTTTGTTTTTTTAGTCTGACTAATTGTCTTTGTCTTTAATGACTCTCCTTTAAATGTCTGCTTTATGTTTCACAAATACTTAATCATTGCTTTTCTTCGTCTATTTATTGATAGAGTTTAAACATGCACATGTGAACCAAAGTGACATTACCTGAAGAAATGTTGGGCAGATATCTGATTTTTTCCCATCATTCAAATCAAATCTTTTCTTCTGGCTGAAGCTAACAAAAAACAATCATGTCTTTGCTCCTTTGCTGTAAATACGGGAAGAAAAGGCTGTGGAAATGGGAATTGTTGCAGTATGCATAAAATGTACTTAAAAGGAGACCACAGGAGAAAACATCCCTGCTCAGGACCCCATCCTGGCCTGTATGAATTGTACCAAGAAGACTAGTAAGGCTACTCATGCAAGTAAACATTACACACGTGTTAAAGACCAGGAGAATGGTGTCTCATAGATGGAAGCTCTTATGCTCTAATGAAACACCTTTGTGTATGATGTTATGTCAATGGAACAGCATGTGGCTTTGGTACATATAAAAGCAATTATGGAAGTAATATTAGAGCCTGACATGCCTTTTTCCGTTGGTTTCAGAGTTTCAGGCTCCCTAATAGCTCTAACCCAAGTCAGAATGATAGCACTTTCCTTCTTGTCATCATCTCACAATAAAACTTTCCATTCTTTTAATGGCCCAGAAGCCCTTCAGATGTGTCATTGGTATTTATATTAGAAACATTTCCATTAGCTAAGATTTTACAATTTGCCCCTGACTTTTTTTTTTTTTTTTTTTTTTTTTAAGAAATAGTAGATAGTCTGGAATATTTTAAATAATAGCGATTTGGTTTCTGGTTATTTATTGACTTTTCCTACATGATGTGTCTTGAAACTATGGTATAGCACATGTCCAGGTTTCAGAGAAACCCAGAAATGTAGTGTGAGATGATGTAGCTACAAAGAGTATGTTATAGTGCTAGCTTGACTGTATTGGCCACTGATAACCTACTCCATCTGTCTTGCTTCTGACACGTTAGCCGGACAGGGGAGAGATGGGGCAGCCTCTAAAAACAGGAGTCATTATGAGAAGAAACAGCAGCCCAGCAGCAATCAGGTATTTTGTTGAAAAGTTCAAGAGATCATCTTTTTTTTCTTCTTTTACCTGCTTTAATGTCCATTATCACAGCAAACATGGTATTTCCTTAGTGAGTTATAGAGGATGACTCAGTCTTTCTACCCTTCATCAGTGCAGTGGTGTTGGTTAAGATTCTTGGAGCCCATTTGGTCAGCCAAATATCTAGGCTTGTCTCTTCCTTCTCCCATTTTTGTAGCTCAGTACTTGAACCCCGATCAGCTCTGGCACAGTTACACTGCTTCAACACTTCGTACCTATCCTCCTGATATATCTTTAGAATGAGTTCTTCTACAACTAATAAAAGCTTTGAAAACGTCAAGCCTGTTAATATAAAAATAGTCTGATTTGTGTACTATACATTATGTTAGTCATTATATTATGCTGTATGTGGGCTATACGCTCACATATGCACGTATGTATATAGTCAGTTAAGACGGATTAGTGTCATTTGTTTATGCACACACAGGAAGTATTAATTTTTTAAATACTTTGTCACCTATATGATATATAGATCTTTGCACATTGCGGACTTCTCTGCCCAGGAAAAAGTAAGCTTCTCTGGCACAAATACTTATGAAAATGCATTTAACCTCTAGTGCTTTAATAGAGATGGAAACACAGTCCAAACCCATTGTTTTATTGGAAATTTTCATATTGGCAGTTCACGTCATGCTTTCTGGCTACTGACTAGATGAAGTGGGAATTTGAAACAGCAGAGTAACTGTCTCGGTACTTCATAGGTTAGCATAAAAACCTGGGGTGGGGGGAAGGGCGGAATGTTGAAAGAAAAATTAAATATGGTATACCTGCCAACTACTGACCACTCATTCATATCATGCTGTGTTTTAAAGTGGTTGTCCCTTTCGGTTAGACAATAAAACCACTCCATGTGTAAAAAGAGTATAACCTTCCATTTCATGGAGAAAAGTCCTCTATGAATAATAAATTTTACCTCTTCCCAGACTTAATTTCAAATTCTTCCTTCCTTCTTCAAATGATATTGAACTCACATACAATTGTTGGTGGCCTGTGACACTCATACTGAGCTGAATACAATTCCAGCTCTGCTATTTTGCTTTCATAGCTTCCTTAGCTCATCCTGTGAACAGAGCTTCGGGGCAGTGGCTTCTATTTATTCAGATGTATTTGGTTTAGTTCCTTACCATTCTGGTTTGAAAGCTAGCACTGGCACACTAGATGGAAGTTTTCTGGAAAATGATTGTAAGCTCCTAAAAGCTGTAATTACAGCCTTACAATATCCCTAGCTGTGGCAAATACCAGACATGGCTACTGTGACATAGCGATTGTGATGCCACTTTCTTTATCAGAAGCAGGACAATTCATATGCTAATATGTAGTCCTGATCACAGCCAAGGTCCCTGATCTAGCCCCTCCCAAAGCTCTAGGGATGCCCAGGTAGTCCCCAAAAGCTAACCGTGAGAGATTCAAGAATGCAGACCAAATGGTGCTTCTTGTGCCCATATAGGAATTGTAGCAATTTCCCTGCGTTAGTCAATCATTTCTGCCACTTTTATCCGTGGTCTCACGAAGACCTCAATAAGGTCTTAATAATGGTGCGAGTATTGTATAGCAGCTTTTACTGGCCCACTGTGCTGCATTTCTTTCTTAGTGTGAGCTCTGTCTGCTTAAGGACTGCCTACCCATGAACATTAACCATTTGTGACCACATAACACCCTCCCCTAAAATGTGTGTCTAAAATTAAACTACAGATGGTGTTCACAAAGGTTAACCTTAGCCTGGGGTGCCAAATCCCCTTAGAATCCCTCCACAGTCAATGGAAAAAGGAAATGTCTCCTTTAATGCAGTATTCCTCAATCTGTGCTCTGGGAACCAGTAGTGATCTGGAAGACATCTGATGGTAGTTCATGAAAACGTTGGAAACATTTAACCTTCCCCTGCACAAAACACCTCCAAACTATATACAGAAATGCCTACGTATGCACACAAGCAAGCAATCAATTTGGGAGATTTTAAAAGTAATAAACAAACCTTGAAAGGGCATTTGGCTGTAAATGAAAACCATTATGACAACACTTCATAACACAGTACTTCAATTTTTTTTTGAAGGGTTAGTAGACTTTCAATTAGAAAAAAGAAAAGAACTAAAGCTTCATTTTGAGTCTTTCTCTCCCAGGTGACTACACAAAGGTCTTAAGGAGACACACTTGCCTTGGATAAGAGTTAGTTCTTATAAAATCCCTTACATCTTGAAATAACGAAATATGAAAACTGATGTCCATGGGGTGGCACATCCAGCATGGTACACTCAATGGTCATTTCTTGAGAGCTCATCCATTGAACAGTTAGCATATCATATATTTCCAAATGATAGTTTGAAGCAGGTATTTTAAAAAAATATTCAACAAATTCACCTTAAGCTGAGTGACTAGAGTCTTTACTTTTTGAAATAAACCTGGTGATGTTAGTTTTCAATGCAAAGAGTTAATATCGGAAGCATTATTGAAGTCAAAGATACTTATGCCATGTCACATAAAAATATTCTAAATTGCAGCTAGGAAAAATATAATCTAATAAGTGAACTTTTTGATTTGCTATTTTATCTGACTAAAGATTTTGCTAATTACAACAGCTTTATGGTTATTTGTATCAAGTAAAATTCATTCCCATGTGGAAGACACCATAAGGATTTCTGCCTAACAGATGGGCTTCTCATGCTTTTAATTCCTTTTGGAAATCTTAGCTTTGTTGTGTATGAAATGAAGTAACCATTGTGAACATCTTTTTGTGCAATCCTTTTCTATTGTGAGCTGCACCAGGGAACAAATCTGATTCTGTATGCAGCAAAGAGGCTAGGTTAAAAAAAAAATCGATCTCTTTCAATCCATCCCTTTGGGTGTTCAGCATCATGTTTTCTAATTTTAGAGTTACATATATGTACTGTTTTTTGCTCAAGTTTGCACTCTAGATCCACTGATGGCAAATTATAATAATCTGTACTGTGATCATAAATCACATCCTAGTTAAGAGTTTGTTTCCAAACAATCTGTGGCTAGCTTCTGATCCCATCCCAAAAGTTGCTCCTCGGGACATTTGTTTCTCTTCATTTGAATTATGCCAATTCATCGCATGAAGTGTATTTCTTACACGTCTCAAGAGATTTCCCACCATAAGCATTCTGAATATTCATCGTTCCAAGAAAAAATAGTAGACAAGATGTTCTGTGTATGAACAAAATAATATCTAATAGAAGGCTTGACTTCTCCAAACTTCTAAATCTTCTTAAAGATGGGCAAAGTACTTAAATAATAGACTAAACATCAATTCTAAGGAACAGAGAATTGGTGACATGATAAGCTGCTAAAATTTTTGCAAGCTAGTTTTGAGGAACTGAGCTGCCTGACCAGAACTTTTGGCTACAAATAAATTCAAACAGTGTGGCATACAAATCACACCCCAGGATGCCTGATTTTCCAGATCACTCATGTTCTGGAGTACCCTGTGACTGTTTGCTAGACAGCAAGTCCAGAAAGGGCATTTCAGGGGAACTAGGGAGTAAGTGAGGGCAGCAGCTTCACAACTGACTCTTGCCCCAGTATGGAGCATTGCTGTTAGCTGAGGATTGCACCAGGACCAAGGAATTGTAAATGCTTTTCCACTGTCTACACGTAACTGCAGAAAACTAGCTACAAAATAAAGATTTGTGAAGTCCCATTGTATTCTGGAGGTGTTTCAATGTCTTATTTCTGCCTAGGTTTCTGATCAAAAAGTCTCTCACATACTTCTGTCTATCCAAAAGTAGATAATCTTGGAGGTGGTGAAAAGGTAGCCCTTTCACAAAAGCGTATGGAAAGCAAAAAGTTGAAACCAGAGAATTATTTTTCAAAGGGTTGACCAAAACTCAGTAATTTCTTAATATGATTTCTTCAATGTGATTACCTCCATTTGCGAACTGAATATGAAAGCACAATAATTTAGTGAACTTGTGTTTAAGTCATGAAAGAAAAATCAAATATAGCCTCATCTAATTTCTTCCTATAATTTGCAACAAATTGACATTTTTGAAAAGAAAAATCAAATGGTTATGAGTAGATATATATATAACAGAAATACATATGGAACAAAGTTCCGTCATTTTTTGTGAATGTGAGTATTTGATTATATTTTTTTGGACCTTACCAAAAAGCTGGCAGGAGAATGAAAATGCCATCTGGCAAATGACGCTTTGAGATTGTTCTGACTAAGAACAAACTCTCTGCACTTCTATATACTTCACAAACAAAATGGCTAGGAGCGGGTAAGTTTTGTTTTCATTCAGTCAAAATGTTTTATTTGAATTTGTCTTGCATGTTCCATCACAGCATGGAAAGTTTCAACGTGCAGATCACTCAAACAGAAGAAAAATGTTTCTGAAATAAGTGTAGAATATTTTGAAAAAACTTTAAAAATATTTCTTTCTTGATTTTGATATGCATTTTCTGCAAAATTAACACAATTCTGTGAGGCATTTTCATTCCAAAGATGCATTTCTTTTTAATGTAAAAAACCCTAGATTTTAAAAAATTCGTTCTTACGGCTTTTCAGTTAGAAGTAGTATTTTTCTCAAAGATCTTACAATTTATAATTACAGAGTAATCTTTATCCTGACCAAAAAATACCTCCTAAACAAGAATTTGCTTCCAAACACACTGAACACAGCTGCTGGGCAAATGAGCCAGTATGGAAAAAAGGGTTATTATCAGAGAAATGAGATGAAGCGACATTATAGATTCACCTACATGACACAGTGCAGTGCTGTGTAGAAATACATGATTTAGTTCTCAATGAGAAGCAGGGAGATGAAAAAAATGTTTCTTTGAAAATTCCCAACTGGTTCTACAATGAAGTCAAACACTTCACTTATCATAATGCTATTATAGTACCCCCTTCTAAATGAAGATTAATAACAACATGTTGCATTTGTTCCTAAATATAAAGATTTCCATTTAACAAGCTTACTGTGAATTATATCCTCAATGCAACCATTTTCCCCATGTCTTGCAAAAATATCTATCTTTATTGGCTTTTAGTTGTAATCCAGGGCAATGTCTCTCTTGCAGACTGCGCGCATTTTTCACAAACATGTCAACATACACTCCTCGAGGAGGACATTGTTTACTTTGGATAAACCTGCCTTATGAAGGATAAAACCATTCTTTGTGAACACTTATGAAGGACAAGAGTGAGTGTGCTACTTATGAAATGTTTCGTTATACAGTATGTGGTCTCCATTATATAAATAATTCTTTCCCCCTCTTCTACTTCTCTGTGGGAATACTGAATAAATAATTAAAGGGAAAAAAAAAAAAGAGTAGGAAGAAATAAGTATAAACAACTTGAAAGATGATTCATAAGTTGAGTTATGTTAATTGTATTTCCTACTGAAACATCAAAGTACATTTGGTAACATGAAATACATGCACCTTTCCAAGATTTTATATTTTGGCTCTCTTTAGGACGCTGATAATTATACACAATAACTTCATGGAAAATATCCCCAAAAGCTTTGTTTGGTGTTTATTTTCCCAGAGCAAGACACCACTTATAATCTCTTTTTTTAAAAGATTAGTTCTTTGCTCTTTGTTATGGAAGTCTGGTGAGAGACACTGCTGAGTCCACAGTCAGAGTATATAAGTAAGTGCTTATCACAGTCACATAACTTTTCTATTATTTGATGACTTTATGAAGCTTGTCAGCCACAAGAGAGAGAGAAAAAATCCACAAACCACCAAAAAAAACAGGAGTGGCAGAGCACTAACAAAAACGACTACATTTTGGCTACTCTCTTTGAGAATTATTATACGCCGAAATAATTGGTTTTTATTTATGTTACAGTAATGTCTGGAGGCCCTGATCAGAGATTCAGGGTAATATTTTCTAAAGTGAGTAAGTAATGCAGCAGCTACAGTCATAAAAGAATGAAGGCAGCAATTCCACGTTTTAGGTCCATAAGTCCAAATTTCAGGTACTTGAAGTCTAGCTCAGATGTTTTGTTGCCCTGGTGGACCTTGGTTGCCTGTATTTTTGGTGCTGGATGTTTGCAGAACTTCCCCAGCCTTGCGAACACAGAGGTGATAATGCACACATAGGTACACAAGGAGTCACGGTGTGGACTTTCTACCACGTATACGTCCTGGCGGGCGTGCTCTAGAAGACAGTTCTTATCAAATAAGAGGAGCGCTCTTATCAAATCTGGACTGACTAGAACCAAGACTGAGAAAGTAACATCTTCCTCTACTCTCCTTTGGGAGCTGCAAAATACCCCTGCAGCTTCCCTAAAACAGTGAAAAGATGCAAAAGGCAGGAAACTGTTACGCATAAATCAGCCATTATCTTATTGTCTTTATCTGAGGATGATTTGAACAACAGAAGCTTATGAAAAATCATCAACAGGATGGAATAATATACTTTCTTTTTTTTTGCACCTCTTTTCTGTGCTGCTTCCCCACTCATAGAATGAATCTGGTTTGCATTTGCTGGGGCTGGCTGGAAAAGAGTGACTGGAATATTCTGAGGTTTTAACCATTGTTTTTGTTGTACCTGATGACATGTCAAAAAAGAGAATTTCCAAGACAAGGAAGGGGGGAGAATGCCAGTAAACACCCACCTGACTTGTAGCACATCCGTTAAGGTTCATGGTCTAACACTATGTGGTTCAGAGCAAGTTCTTGAATATGTCTGCTGTGTGGCATGGAGTTCTCCAGAAACCAGCTGTTGATGAATATTTAATGAGAGCAAAATAATTTCAATGGGAGTAATTTAAAGACCGAGAAACTCACTTGCTAAGCCAGGTTGAAGTTATATACTAAGGAAGAGGGAAAGGCTTCACATCAAAGTCATCACTCAGCCTGTGTTTTTCTCTAGAATATTAAGTCTCAAAAAAGGCACAGACCTGGCTCTTCAGGAAAATTTCTCTAAGCTTTTAGGAGTACAGGCTATTCTGAGATCTCTTTCATGCTTTCTGGCTTCCATCTAAATTTACAAATAACATTGCTGAGAAATGCATTATAAGCCATGGTTTCTCTAAGAAAAGCTCTCAGTTGGCTAAATTGTGCATTTCCTAGTTACTCAGAACTTCTGTTGGCAAGATCATTGCTTTAAAGAAAATTTAAGGAATTTGTTTTAATACAAATTGGCCACAGTAGTTATTTTCTCAGTGAATAACATGTATCATCAACACTGATTTTAGACACACGTATACACAATATTCTGTCTAGCTGAAAATTATGAGTTTCAAAATAATTGCGCATGCTGTACTGTATTTTAATTTTCACCATGTTTCAGGATATATCGGATTGTTTCCCCTACTGATAATGTTTAAAAGGTGATTTGTTTGTTAAATTGAAACAGTCTGAATAAGGCAGTTTGAAATCAGGCCACAAATAACTGATTGTTTTCTTTAAACTTAGTATACATTTTTCTTGCTTGATCTTCTCTTGTTTTATGCATCCTGTATCATCAACAGGATACATGAGAGATGCCACATACTATACATATTCAGACTGCCTTCTGTGGAGGGATTACCAGCCCAGCTCTGGCATAAAACCTCTTTTAGTATTTGCTGACTGCAGCACAATAGCCAAAAATCACTGGCAATGACAAGGAAACTAGGAGCTGGTTAGCAACACAAAATTGTTAAATTTTGCTATATGACATTGATAAATTCCCTTGTAGTTCAATTGAAACCTTAGATATTTTTCATCAGATTTACTCCTTTTTTTCCTAGATTTTCACCTGATTATGGTTTATTTTGATTGCATTGCATTCTGTTATTAAAACAAGATATATTATAAAAACTTTGTGATTTTTTTGAACTATCTTCCTTACTTGGAAATACTTTCCTTACGTACTTGGCTTGGGCAAAATCCTTTTTATCTAGGTGTAAGACTGTAGCTGTATGGTGATTCCTATGCCTGCCATGAGAGGTCTCTTCCTGTGGGACAAACCTGAAGACCAGGAGTCAAACATCCTCACTTTTCCCGAGGGCTCTTTCAGGCTCATGTTCACATTCCAATGCCAGTGAAACTTCAGACACACTTGAGAATAAATCTGCATTTGCATATTGCAAGAGTGATCAGAATCTGATTTGTAGTTTCAGACTTGAGAGAGATCTGAACACAGAAAATAGGGATGATATTCCCATGCTGAACTTCAAATATACTCCAATCGACTCTCCGGTTTCTCCTTTTCCTTTTTGTGTGCTACATCAAGGTCTTTAGACCTTATGTCATAGTTTTATCCACCAACTGCAAGGACAAAAGAGAGGAAATAGGTAAGACAAGAAGAAATGGAAATGTGTGGAAGACCAGCAGATAGCTGATAGGACCTAAGCAGAAGATTCTATCTATCACAACTCTAGATTTGTTCTGTTGAGTGATAATGAGTTCTTCAGTTGTTAGCATGGACAGTGAACTTCCTAGATAGATAATGAAGTTGCTTAGGCTTTATGAAAGTTTTGCTGTATCCATATTGGTAAAAGACATTTTTATTAAGTTCGAGTAAACTACTAGTAATGTGAGTCCTATAGCTTGGAACAACAGCTCTTACTTAGCATCCAGTAGCATGTAGATGGTCAGATTTTGGTTTTTTTTAAAAAAAAAAGTTAGTTCATAATTTCTTTTCTATTGATTTTTCTTACACTTTATTGATGGTAAATTAAGTGGTACTTGCTATCGGTAATGCAACAGAATGGAAAAATTACCCTATGTCAAGTATATCCATGTTTCCTTTCTTTTTTTTTTTTCCCATGCTAGGCATAGGCAATGTCTAATGGCTGCCAAAATCATCACAGAAAATTAATGTGCCAAGTACAGTGGATCAGCAAAAGTTTTAGATGGAGAGAAGCCAAAATATGTTTTTAAGAAAAATAGTGGGGCTGCAGATTTGGGGTGAAATCATAAAGAACCATCCTCTGGCAGGCTAGGAGTCAATCTTATTTAAATTCCTCCTGCTTTTAATGTCAATACTTGGCAAAATTCCCCTAGTCAGATAAAGGCACCATGATTTCAAAACACTGTAAACTATTTATGTTACCTGATAACACGCCTCATTTGACTCCCCTTTCCACACCCACTCCAGAGGGAATAGCACATAACTTTATGGAGAGAGAAGCTGGACTATTTTGGCAGTCCTTCAAAACGGAAATAAAGTTTGAACAAAAAATACATGTAAGGAAACGATTTGGTTATGCCCTCTGATTCCAGAATTACTCTATTTTGTTTTATTTTATTTAGTTTCTATTGCCTCTGGGAAAGTATTTTCCATCCATGAAAAACTAATTTCTGGTGTTGTTCATGCACATAATCCTGGTGTTTTCCCACAGCATTTAAAGAATCCTGGTCACTTTGCAGCTTACTGTACATTTTACCTTGGGTTCTTCAGCTCCTCGAAGAACCAACATGGGAATTCTGTGGCCAGTTGCATCCCTGACTGCATCCCAGTAAGTGCATCCTGCACAAAGGGCAGGCTGTGCAGTGTGTACATCCTAAATAAGGAAAGTAAGTGGCTTGGAACAGAAAAGATCAGGTCGAGTTAGATGATACATTTTTTTTCTGAATTGTGACCAAGACAATTTCATCAGTGCTTTCTACACAACAGCAGAACATACTTGAGTGCTTCTTTATTCATTTTGAAACAAATGATATTATTCACCACATTAAAAACGTGACTTGGCTGTATGTTTATAACAACTTTGCAAAAGCTTTTCATTGCCATAGCACAATTGCTAAATTATACAAAAGGCTGGAAGACTGTTTACAGATTTGCCCAGTCTCTAAATTTACCAACAGGAAAATGAAAACAAAAGTACATTCATGCAACAGTGCAATATACTGATGAATAGTATGTACCTGGGACCCTGCCAGATTGTTCCTAAAGAAGTATGTACCACATATGTGGTCAAGAAATAAATTACATTTATCATCCACCTTTGCTTGCCTCATTCATCTGTCTCTGCCTGGACTACCTTAAGCATTCCAAGTACTGAGCTGCATCAAAGTGTCTGTCCAAAGCAAAAAGAAAAGAAGGAATAGTAAGAAAATAATTCATTTTCCCCTCCCCCTCAGAATGGTGCAACATTCATCTTTCCCTACAAAATACTGACACTTGTTGCTAGTCAGTTTTGAGATGGGTAGCAGCAAAGCATTATCTAAGTGTCTGGATTGACAACTCATAGAGCATTTGACCTACCTAAAAAGAGATGGGCCAGCTTCCTGAATTTTGGGGGTTTTTAAAACTCATTTTTCTGTATTCCAGATGAAGAAATCAGACACAATAAACCAGATCTGGCAGGGGCTTGATAGATCATCTAATTCATTCCCTTTTACAATATTCTTTATATTGTTTTCTAGCTTTTTTTTTTTTTTTTTTTTAGATGTCTATAGTACTGTCAATCTTCATTGATTAAAGAGTTCTAAAAATGTTACATGAACTAGGGTAAAAAGCTACAGAGCAACTATAGTCCTGGAAATCTGCAGATCATTGATTCTTAGCTTCCTGTCCTTATTTGCTCTTTAACAGCAAGTTCAGTTTGATGTCAGATACTTTTTATGTTGGAAAAACTCTCCCCTCCCTTGCCTTGCCTTGCCTTGCATTCCCTTGCATTTCCTCATTCCCTTCCTTCCTATCTGAATAATGATGTAAAAGTGGTACAGGATTCATAAATACCTCCCAATTTCTATCATCAGACTAAAGTTTCAGTCATCCAGAACCTCTGGAGAGTAAGAAAGACTTCAGCCGAGGTCCTACATGAAGAGCAAAAGATTTTGATTATTATGTGGGTGATTGGCTTAGGTTAAAAGTTGTATTGCACTGATAGAATCACCCCATCTGAATTTTGAAGAGAGCCAGAACAAAGAACCTAAGCAGAATGGGATGAATGTAAAAATCCAGCAGGTCATTTCTCCACGCCAGCATCACATCCTCCCATGTCTGTGAAACTGGGAGGAACACAAAAGACAGCAGCTTATGGTTGAAACTGAGGGACAGGAGGAGTTTAATAGGATTGCTAAGAAGAGTAGCTGAAGATTTCAATTCTTTGCTAAACTTGCAACAACTGACGTTTTAGAAGAGTGCACGCTTTGTGTAAAAACTTCTTTTGGAGATGATAAATTAAATATTGAGTGGTCATATCACGAAGAGTAACCTTTACAGAAGACGTGTTCCCCTGCCAACTCCCTGCCTGTCCCACCTTCTTCTTCACTTTTTATTTTGCTTCCAGTGTCCTGCTGACATGGTGACCTCTTTGACGTGCTTTCTGCTTGTCCTTCTAGGGCAGGAGTGACCTGGGATGGGGAGTATAAGTGCCTTGCGCCATCTTTGTGCTTCCAAGCAGTCGGATGCACACATGGAGTCCACCACGGATCCACCAGCACTGATGCCAATGCTCTGATACTTCAAGATACAAAGTTAAAACAAGAGTTCTGGACCTTCCTGAAGAAGAGGAAACAGTTTAATTCCAAAACTAGGATTAAATACCACACTAGCTGAATCATTAAATTTAAAGAATCATTAAATCATTAATCACTACAGCTAAAATCCAAGGCAATGGTAACCACCAGCATTTTTTGATAAAGACAAATCTAGACTCAACCTCAAAACTAGAGCACAGGAAAGATTTCATGGAATGTTTCCTCATAGAATTAAAATACGCAAATACCTTTGGAAATTGAGAGCAATTCAAGTTTCTAGAAAGCTGAATCAGTAGTCTGGTGTGTTAAAGGACTGTGAGGAACAGATAGTGTTTCGATAATCTGAGTGGTATGCCATCCCCTGAGTGTTAGGTGCAGAACTGTTATGGCATTTTGCACAGGAAAGCAGGGTAGGGACTCACTCAAGAAGGAGCAGAGATGCTCTTAGCATTGGGTATCCAATCACACAACTTCAAATAGTGCTTTTGTGTAATTCAAACCAAGAAATAAAGGGCGAATAGCTTAAAAAAGCATCAGTAGTTCATAACCAGCCTTTAAAACAGTTTAGAATAAAGCAGTGAGAATGCTTTTATAGATAATCTGAAAATTTAAATTAGGTATTTGAGTAATTACTTTGCCTAGTTTTCAAAGGCAAATCACCTGATAGTCTATGGGAATTTTGCCTGTGTAAGTCCTCAGTAAAGCTTGAGAAGACAGAGCCCATGATGTTGCTATTAGCATAAAATATCCTTTGGATTTTTTACAAGCTGAAACCAGGATTTATAAAAAATGGACTCCATGTGCTGTTATTTGTGGTACTGAAGGCACAGCAGTGGGGTAAAGGAGATGTTTCTAATAAAGCTCCATCTCCAGCCTGCTACGAGGCTGGAGGATGTTCAGGCTGTATCCCACTGGGAGCTTCCACGTGGACCTAGAAACCCTCTGGGGAGGCTTCTACCTTTGCCTGAAGCTAATTAGAATTCATGTTTTCTTAGCGAATTAAGGGCAGTGATAGCCACTCACCCTGTAATTGCAGTTAAGCCTAATGGGCAGCCCAGGATGGATAGTTACCCAAAGTATCTACCCAGCAAATATTTTGACATTTTCCTCCATTTCACATTTACCACTGAGCACTCAGCAGGTGCTCCCATTTTAGAAAGGAAGTGCTAATGCCTCCAGTCCTCCTCTTATTCTGATTAGTATGCATCTAATTGATGGCTCACCTCTGGGAAAACAAAGACAACAAATTCAGGTTAATGTTCCTGAAGATTGGGAGGCATGGCTAAGCATATTAACCCAGCCAAGCCCAAAACACTGACACCTACAACAATATGAGGAGAAATTACAAGATTCCTTAGGAATATCATCATACATCAAAAGTAATCTCCAAATGGCATCAGAAAAAACTAAGAATAATGTTTTGAATGACTTTTCTTGTGTTCAAAGAGTATTTACTTGTAAAATAAAAATAAATGCATTTTGTGGGAGAAATCTGAGTAAAGAACGAAATGTTAAGGTCAGAAGATTGAGGCAAAGATAAGTGGTTCTTGTTGTTACTCTAGCTGCCTCCACTGAAGAGTAACACCTCTCCTTCAACACTGAGTTGAGGGTGGTGCATTCTCAACACAGACTGAGAAATTCACCTTATCTAACTAGGTGCCCGCATTTCAGGCCCTGGAGTAGATCTGGACTAGTCATACCTGTCGCTTACCATCTGAAGAATGAAAAAGGATTTCACAGCGTGATTTATCAGATTGTTTCAAATACCTCCCCTAGGATGAGATGTTCCACACCTTGGATGTGGTTGTTCCTCTCCATTGTTTATAAAAGTCTTTTCAGTTGTGGTCTCTCACTTGCTATTTTTTTCTCATCTATTACCAGGTTTCCTTATGAAATCTGGTATGTAAATAATGGCATGAGGGTATAGAGAGAACTGATATTCAAAACACAGCTGTAGAGCTAAATATTCAGCTGTGGAAACATGCTTCACTGTAGTTACTGTGGCCATTTATATTTACACCAGCTAAGAAACAGTGTCAGGATGATGTACAGCACAAATCAGAGCCTCAAAGATTTGTAGTCCCCATGAGAAATGTACACCTTAATAATTCTGTAAAGTACAAGCCTATTATTCAGAAATCTTCTGAAATATTTTGCATTTAGTAGCTTATTCCCTTACAATGGATTTCAGAAGTTACTAATTCATTACACTCTAGAACCTAGAACCAGCTGGGAAGTAAAAAGCATGAAATCATATTTATTAGCTGTGCTGCATTGCCTCTTTATAAAATAAATTTACAGTTTTTCTAAAGACAGATGTTCAACATTGCATTACTAAATGGTTCAGCTCCCAGAAAGGATTTACTGATTTATGTGGTTCAAGGTTAAAGAAATGAGCAAGTAGTAGTCAAGCATCTATAGAAAAAAGGTAACGGACTAAGGCTGACCTTCGTGCCATGTGTTAAAAAACCAGCTCTGCCACATTTATATTCAGTAAACCTACACAAAATTGTTTAGAATCATGCTTTTTTGTGTGTGAAAAAGGAAAGTGCAGGTAACCTCAAAAGAAGAGAAACTTCACTGAAACTTCAGAAACAGTCACTCGCTTGGCTTTCTCTCTCTCTTAGTAAAGTCAGGTGTTATCCCTAATGAACAGACTATTGGCTTTTTCTGTTAATTCTAGGCAAGATTATGACATATGGAAATACACTGGTAACAAATTGAATCTCAGTTACTTTCAGTGTTTGGGAAATGGTCAATGCAAAAATGAAAATATTCAACTTAGGGTAGTAATGAGACTCTGCGATGTATTCCCTCTGTCCCTTCCACAACCCCTCATTAAAAAAGACAATGATATTGCGAATGAAAACCCTATTGCTCCACACTTCCAAAGTCACCTCCATATTTTCAGTGCTTTGGCTAGAGAGGCATTACATCCTCCCAGGTGAAGCATGTGTGGGGGTTATTGTTGGTTTTTTTGTTTGTTTGTTTTGTTTTTCATTGTACAGGTGCTGTTGCTTAAACTCATTTGGATGAAAAAGTGTTCACACACATGACGTGATGATATCCTTATTATTTGGACCTGCTGTAATGTAACTTCATGAAGTTTTTCACAAGTAAGAATTAAGCCACCTCTGTATAATTTTTCCCCAATATTTACGAGTAGCATTTGACAATAGAGCAAAGCAAAAGAGGTGGTGGCAGATGTGTTGTCTTTACCCTCATAGAGTTGATTTTGACGTTCCTTAGCCTTGATTGAAAGAGTGGTTCAGTGTACACTTTGAACTGGCGTAAAGTTACCGCTCGTGAAAGGAGCATTCCCATCTTCTGTCCACATCCTCATTTCCTTCCCTTGCTGCCTCCGTCTCTTGCAGCGTCCCAAGCACTCGTGCAGCTGAACAATAAATCAGACTGGGGAACGGATCTAGCTTGTAAGAAAAAAGAAAGGTAGTGTTAACACAGACCAGTGTCCCAGTTCAGCTGACCACAAATAAATGCTTTTGTTATTCAATGGAGCAGGGAACAGGAGGATGGGGGCAGCTTTTGTGGGCCAGTATTTTCAGTGCTGAGGACTGTTTAAAAAGAGAACTGAAGAGAGCTACAGTCAGAGGTGCCCCATAGCTTTATTAATATTGCAAAAGATGAATTCAGAATGTAAATCTTTAATCTTAATGAGAAAAGGAGTATACCTCAGTGCTCCCCAGTAACAAAAGCCAGTATTATTTCCTAGTCACGTGAAATAAATAAGTAAAGTTTTTGAAGCTTGTATTTTTGTGGCTCTGATCTCTAATACAACTGGTTTATTTCATCCCACTGTCCTTCACTATTTCAAGTCTTTCACTTTTGAATAATTCTTTTGGAGTCTTTATCCATTGAATATATTTTGTTTGTGTTATCATTATTATGAAGTGATTAGAAATAGCTTTATTTTTATTAAACGCAAATTACTTATCCCTATACTGCATTTTGCATTGAAAAGCTGCCCTTCATTGCTTTCAGCATAGGATTTTTCAGATGTTGTTCTGTAGGAAACAATATTTGAGCCTACAATAAATGAAAAGTTCATGTACAGTGAAATGAAGAAAAGCTGGAATTTGAAGACAACCAAGAAAAAATAATCCTTCCATGTCTACTTCTTCATTTATGTTTTTTATTATACTGAATAAATACTCATAGATTGGGTTGAATTCTGGAAAAATTATCCAATGAAGAGACCCAGGAATCCTTTTTGTAATCTACGTCAAGTCTAAAACACTCAAAGACATCCCAATAGAATTCAGAAAGAGTAAAACACAAATTAAGGACAATCCATGAATAACAAAAATTGTTTCTTGCAGTACAATTGGATAGCAATATAGAAAGCTGGTTTATATTCATTTTTCCAATGAGAATGTACATCAGCCTTTGGGCTTGTTTATGCAACACCTCACACACAAGTATACACACAAATGCAAACACCACCATGTTTACATACACACTGTGGTGTGTACTCCAGCCCACAGGGACGTAATTGTGATGACAAGTAAACAGTGATGGATGATTCTCAGTCTTGATATGGCAGCTCACATAATTTGTATGAACTGATATTTGACCTTAAAATAACGTTGAGCACTTTGGTACCAAGGCAAAAAAAATCACAAACCCCACTCATGCATAATGGGTAAAAATATGAGATGCAAAGAAATGACCTCCTGAGTGCTGAATTATCCAAAAAATGTAGGAGGAGAAAAATGTTACTTTGACTAAAATGGAAAGATTTTCCAAATTTTTTTGATAAAATTAACAAAGAACAAACCCCCCCCAAACCACCTCAAAACTTGAAACTTCTGCCTCCCCCCCAAAATGCCCAGTCAATTTTCAAATGAAAAATGATATTTTGAATTAAAAAGAATTTACAATATATCTTAAGAGCATTGTGGAATTCCAGAAAGAAACATTTGAAACAAAGTGACATTTCACCACTTTCAAGTATTTCCCATCCCTGTTTTAGGCACCTCAATTAGCCAGTTCCTCAATACGTCCATGAACATTCTGAGCTCCCCAGAAACTCCGCTTTCAGAGCCAGATTTATTTTTTGTTGAAAAACCAAAGTCTGCTGTTGAATCTGGATCACATCTAAAGATCTCATCGTTGTAAATTTGCTGTTGTAACACTGCAATATGCTTTTTATCTTCATTCATTCAGTAGGAAGGGAGATTTTGAGCCAAAAAATGTATATATTTTAGTTAAAAATAAACTGTTACATAGATAACATAGAGCAATGATCTGGTTTTATTTTGCATTTCATCCCGCTTGTTGTTAGGAATGATTTAACTAGCTTATTGATAGCAGATTATTAGCTATTTCTTCCGAATATAGCTTTGTATATCCTACAAACTTGGCAACATGTCTATTACGCTAAATGATTTACAGTACCTTCAGAGAATGTCATTATACAAATTGACTTAATAATAGATCATACTGTGCATTGACTACTTTAATGTATAAAGACAATCCCCAAAACTGGATTTTTATTGAGAACAGTCACAATTAAAATGTTGATTTTTTTCTTCCCATTATCATCCTTTAATAGTCGCTGAATGCTATCCTTTCAAAAAATTAATTTCTTAGTATAAACACAAACTATATATAAAACCACTATCTAGATGTTTACAAATTCTGATGACAGCTGTAGAAGTTGTTTGCAATGTTTAGAAAAGTTGCTGTAAATGTGGAGAAGCACATTCAGCCAAACAATAATCTGTGACTATACACATCCAGACCAAAATATATCAAATTTCTTTTCCGTTCAGTCTTTGGAAGACATAAGTAGAATCTTCTCACTTAACCTCTGTACTTCTCGCCTGGAAGCTTTATTTCAATGAATAAATGTTGCCCTTCAGATTGAAGGGAATAGGAGTTTTCCCATTCCCTGCTAACTCTTTACAACCTTAGCAAAAATCAACAGAGAAGTCATTTAGCCAGAAGGGCCATTTAACACTAAAATGAAATTATTTAATAAAGAAAATATTTACTGTGAATACATAGTAGCATAACATTGTAGATGGTAGGTACTTTCCTGTTATGAAGAATGAAGGAAAATAATTTTTTTTCTTTTTCTCACAAATATGAATATGCACATTGTACAAAAGTCACACAAATACATATCTATCAATATACATATCTATAACATTAGTTTATGCGTACACGTCAGCCAAGTCATTAATTTAGAGCCACAATCTTTTGCACCTCAGTTCTATATAAAAGCTGTCTATGTGGAAATCATTCCAACCTATAAATAAAAATTTATATATTTTTGTCAGGAAAATGGAAAAAAATATTCTTGAGCTGGCTCCAGATAGTACTACAGGTGGTCAGCGGATAGCTTGCAGGTTGGAGTGGATTGTCTGTCCTCCCCTGAAGAGATGTGGGTAGGATACTGTAACCTAAAGGGTCTGTCTCTGCTACCCGCTTTCCTGCTGTAAAGGGGTTGAAGGTGGATCAGGCTGCCTGGGAAGGCCACTGGAGACAGACTGAAAACAGCGAGTGGGTGTGTGAAGCGCTGGTATCTGTGGGAACTGCAAGGTGCTGGGTTGAGGCTGTTGAGGTCTCAGCTTCTGGATGATGGGATAGGAAAATTTAATTTGTAGAAATCCCTCTGAGGCTTTTCCCTACATCCTTCTCAAAAACGATACTGATTATTCCACTCCTTTGTGGATGAGTCCTGACTCCCCTCCCCTCCCTACCACCCAATTACACTGCAAAACGCAGTTCTCTAGGATGTCTACGG
This sequence comes from Phoenicopterus ruber ruber, assembly GCA_009819775.1. Taxonomy (NCBI): domain Eukaryota; kingdom Metazoa; phylum Chordata; class Aves; order Phoenicopteriformes; family Phoenicopteridae; genus Phoenicopterus; species Phoenicopterus ruber. The sequence continues at coordinate 47,962,104 of CM020215.1, forward strand.
TGCTGAGAAAGCTTCTACTGGATGTATCTACTCTAGTGCAAAGTGATATCCCTCTGAAAGTGACATCTCGGTTGTTCTGAAATCAGTGGTAAATCTCACATGGCCTTCACGGAGGCTGAATTTCACCCTGCAGACTACACTGAGTCTAGTTAGTCCTCCTTTTGTCTGGGACCACATGAGCGGTAACTGTCGGCAAGTTACAGTCTTGTCTTTCTTGCTTATCAGACAAATATAAGGGTAGCACACATTATATGTGCATTATGCATTTCCTTTTTTATTACCAGTTTATATGCATATTGAGAACACGGTCCTAACTCATCATAGTATTTTAAGCACATGTTTAAACTTAAGCCAGAGTGAAGCCAATTCTCAAACACTTTGCTGAACTGAGACCAACATCTTTAAACACAATATTGTGGTTATTTCTTCTTCTGGATCCAACTTGGCATGCACTGGGTTGGAGAGGGCCGAATTTCAGCTGTACTATTACATTTCCCTCCTTTTAGAGCAAAATGGTTTTCCTGAGGTCTTAATGCACAAATGAACTAACTAAAACTGTATTTCTGGGCAAAATTAATTCAAAATTGAAGGTAATCAGATTTGGCAGAATTTGGCTTGGTATGAAAATCTGGACAGTTGGATAGGAGAATAATATTTAGAGGAATTTGTAGTCTGATTTTGCTTCTGCCATTCATCTAAAAACAATAAAACACAAGGCTTGCCTGCAAGTAGGGGTATTTGGGAAGGAAGTAAGAACGTGAATATTGCAACAGCATGATTGTTATCTGTTTTATTTCTTGCATGGACACCCTTATTTATGTTCCTAGGTGTAGTTTAACTGAATCCATCCCCAAAGCGAGAATAAGAGAATCTACTTACAGACATCATCTGGTGTTGAACCGCTATTACCAAATAGCCATTCTAGTCTATTTTGCTTTGCATAAAAGACAGTCTCAGTTTTTATATATTGGAATAAACCCAGTTCTATTTCACATTTCCTTTGCTGATTGAGCTTTCTGTGCAGAGTTATGGGATGTTATCTATGTGAATCTACAACACTGAAATGTTCAAGGCTTCAGGAAAGTTTGAGACTAGGAAATCTGTGTGTCTTTTATCCTCTGAATATGATTAATGATGCTTTGTGTTTTGCAAGACATTATTAAAAACAGAAGCCTATGACTTAATTGTCTCTGACAATGACTTTGAACATGGGGTCAGTTATTCCACTTTTACATTTCTTTGCAAGATTAAAAGAAAGTAAAAACAATTGCATTGGGAGGGGGGAAACTTTACACAGATGTAACAAAGCAGGATACACACACGTTTTCAATATGCTTCTTCCAATGAAAATTCACCTCATTCATATGATACTGCTGGTAAGCAAACACTAGTGACAGGCAAATCTAGCCATCAGGAAAACATACTGGGTTCAGGATTATCTCAAGTACCACATGCTAGAATTGTTGAAAACGTTAAGGAAAGAGTTCAGAGTTTGATTGGGGAAATTACAAGTAACAGATGCAATTTCTTATTTGCATTCCTGGACATTCAGTGATTGACAAGAAAGTTATCATTATGCAGAACTGAAATAAAATGTGCAACAGCAAGAGTTTATATAAAAATATTAGTGAGTTATTAAATATCAGTACTTTTTTATTTTCACATAAAATACACTACTTTCACGGGTTGAATATGCTATACATTTATACAGTTTATATGCAGTATTGTTTAAAGTGCTGGAAATGCTAGATCTTCCTTTAATATCTAAACAGGAAATTATTTGCTCTTTTTGAGCTATTCTATTCATCTGTGATGCATTATTTTATTGAATTTCTGCAATGTAAGTGTTATTCTTTTTTACTGATATCTTCACCTTTCATGAATGTCAACAACATTGCCATTGTACTGAAAGCTGAAAGCAGGAACTGAAAGCCTCACAGAAATTAATGGGAAAATTCAAAATTATTTCAGCAGCTTTGAGGTTTTGCTAAGTGAGGCTGGGAATATGTTTGCAATAAAATCACCATCGCTTTGCCCATTGACAGGGGAATGAGTATTATCTAACACTGGCAGTTTTCTGCCTTCTGAACACTCATTCAGAGAAGACGCTAGAAAATCATGGTACTTTGTCAGCCGGTTCTGTTTTTTACTGTCTTTAACTAACTTGGTTGTAAAAATTGTTCTGTCCAATGAACCTTGTCTGTAACTGGCTGTAATAAATATGAGACTCTATTACACAGTAATAAATTCATCTTGTGTATTATCAAGGTCCCTTTTTCTGAGTACTTTTCCTCTGACCTTTTAGTGTTCCATTGGCCTTAAATGATGCTGTAAACAGGCAACACTGTAAAATAAACTTTATTCAGTACATGGTCAATAAAGGGGTGGAAGAGTCAGTTAATATTGCATTTGAGGCTCTTCTATTTGGATCTTCTCTGCCTACCAGAAGACTTTCCTGAACTGTCTGATTTGACACAAATCTGTCTCCTGCAATCTGACCTACTTTTTCATTTTTTACTCATCTAATGATTTTAAAAAGGGATCCATATCTCCCTCCATCGGTGGCTCAAGAACCAGATAGGAACTATTATTAAACAGTTTGTACTAACACTGGAACAGTTTGTACTAACACTGAAGTTTAAATGAAACGATCTTCAGAGTTAAAAGTCTTAAAAATAAATCAAACCTGTGCAGAATAGCAGGACCCTTTTTGTTTCTCTGCAGTCGAATAACAAAGACTTGATTATTATTTGCAAGGGTGGTTATACCAGCTGCACTTTGGGAAAATGGGATTATGATTCAGTGGAAATACTCACATTTGCAGAATTTTTGGCCTGGCTGATACAAGGATAAAAGCCAAACAGTTTTTTTAAAAAAAACAGAAGGTAAATTTCAGTGTTTCACTTCACACTGGAATGTGCTATTTCCACCGTGAGCTACCTCTGCCTATATGTCCTCTGCATCCTCTGCTGGCACCTGGAGGTCTGTCAGGTCTTGTTAGACTGGCATTGACTCCCTGATGCTGGCACAATCCGTGTCAGACTCCTAGTTACTCACCACTGACTGGCAGCCAGATATTCTTGCCAGATTTTTTGTTGTTAAGAGTATGCTTAAACTTAGTATGAGTTTTCACAAGGGGCAATATCTAACAAGAATCGCATAAATGATCTGGCAAGTTGTCTGTTGCAGCCTTCACGTGCAGAATTGCAGAGCCAGAAATCCAGAACCGTCGCGGCCCTTTATAGCTCAGGTCAGAGACTAGAGAGTAGCTGGGATCCCTGAGATGAAACTCCTGGTTCTCCTCGATTCCTAAGTCAGCTGTATCTTCATGCCTTGAGAGTTAGGGAGCTTAAGAAGCTACTATACATGGCTATACATACAGCTACTATATTTATATCTCTGAGGAAGCCTGAACAGCTGGAAGCTCAGGAGATCAACTTCAGAGAAGACAAGTAAGAAAGCAGAGAAACAGAACAGTTTTGAGGCTTCCTTGGGTTCCCTCATGAATTTATCAAAGCAGAAATATTTTGAATTCCAATATAAATATCCTTTGTCTTGGTTCTCACAGATGTTACAAAAAATTCAGTTCATTGAAAATGTAGGATTAGTTTCTGTAACATGAATCTTAATATTTCTGCTGGGGGTTCCCCACCAGCCTCTGGACATCCTCACAACCTAGGGTCAGCACTGTTTATTGCACTGCTGCAGTAAGACTAGATAGGTAGATTTAGATAGGTCCTGTTACTTTTTTCAAACAATATTTCTGTTGATACAGAAATGTTTATTTGAAAAAACTCCACAAGAATGTTTTGGCCTGACATATATACATTTTCTTAAATAGGAGAGATGTAAATGTTTGCATAAAGAACAAGCACGGGGAAGTCTTGTATTTACCAAATAAAGGTAAAAACCAATGGCAGCTCTTTAAGTGTTGCTTTACTGACACTTTTTCTTTTGCTTGTGTAAATAATGAGTTTTCTATTATAAAAAATGATTTTATTATCTCGTCAGAAATATCTGGCAGCATATGTCATATTGGCATGCTTTGATTTGTCTAGATTTGTCTTTTATACACACAAACATATATATAATTATGTAAAGTATATGAAATGCATATACATGTACATAAAAGATCATTTTCTTGAAAGTCTAACAGAACCGCGTCATTGTTATCCACTGACAGATTCTGCACTTACTTAACAGTAGTATAAATCTGAAGAAGTCCATTACTCCATACAGTAATGGAGCTGATCTAGTTTTAGTTTAACCAAGAGCAGGCTCCTGTCCATTCTCCATGGTTTCTCTTCGTAATCAGTTTCAGAGAATTACTGTTCTAATGTTACATACACCTCACTGGTTACCAGGCCACAACCTGACCTTAAATTTGTATGAAAAATTAAGTGGAAGGCAGACGATTGAGCTGTGGTTTCTTTCAGTTTCATATCATTGCCCTTCCATCTGGCTGGGGGGAAAAAAAAAAAAAAGCAGCTGCCTGATACCATAATGTCACTTTTAAGTTTTACACTGAAAAAGCACTAAGCAGGGCTTACTCAGAGTCATTTTTCAGCCAATTCTTCTTCCTGGAAATGTGATGATGTGAAGACAGACAGAACTGAGGGAAGAAACAGTCCAAAAACCATCTCCCTCACTCTATTATTATGAATCACCCTGTTATAGAAGGAAAACTACACATACCCAGCATGCTTCAAAGAAGGAAAATGATGTGACAAAGCCATGAAGTTAAATTAAACAGATCTGATCTACACAATCAATTTCATGTCTGCATATTTTTCCTTTTAATTAAAAAGTAGCTTGAGATCGTTCTTACAGTACGCGATATCAAGTTAATATAGTAAATCAGAATGTAGTTAAAAGTAGCACATCTGTCCAAAAGAACTTCATGGCTTGAGTTTGGTTGATCAAGTTAATTGAATTAGGGATTTTGTTTTGTAGTGCTAAGGTAAAGCTAGCTGATAACTAACGTGCACTTTGAATTAAAGTTTGTACAGTGTTTCAAATACGTATCTTAACAACCATTGCTTTAGGGTTTTAAAACAGTTACATTTCAGTAAGTACGTTTTAAGGCTAGCTAGTTACTCATACTAGCATGCGTAGGTTCCAGAATTAGACAACATGTGACTTTAAGAATGAAACTTCTTGATTCTCAGTTCATATTTTTCCTTCTCTTTTGTAATAAGCAAATTTTACATATCAGAAATAAGTGCAGCAAAGTTATTAAATAACACATTTCCTCTATGCCCTCAGTGAGGCAGATGATCTGTCAAATAAGTCATGTGGTAGTTATAAAAATGTGGGCAATTAATAGGGGACAAAATATTCACTGTTGCATTGCTGATGAATTGAAAACTCCTTTGCTATTCATAGAGGAGCACAGCAGGATACTACCTATTTCAGCCCAAAGCCACTTTCCAAGAATGATAGAAATGTTCTCCTATGAGCATTTGAACAGAATTACCAGTAGAGAAAAACTGCAGCAAAGTGGGCGGGATTTAGGATGTCGTCAATTGATTTGGCAACAGGATTTACTTAGAAACCCTATTCAGAAAAAAGGAACAGCTTTTCCATTCCATTATCAGCTTTGAGGAAAGGTATTATCCTTGGTGTCTCTCTTGCTCCTTTCTTGGGCGCAAACTGCAGAACAAAGAAGAAAAGCAAGACAGGATTATTTCCTTCATGTACACAAAAATTGCCAAAAAGTATTGTGGCCTCCTAAAAGAGAGTACGTTGGTGGCTGTGGACTCTTAGCTGATGGCGAAGTGTAAGTTCTGCCAAGCTTTAGGCACTTCTATACCTGAGTTAGTAATATTAAGCTCCCCACTAATTAACAGACTAAAATCCGAACTTCTAAGACAGGGTTTGCATGACTTACTTTAGACTTCATCCCTACTTTATGATGGAATTAATTCTACCGGTGTGTTCCTGCCTGTCTCTACTGATTTGCATGATTAAAATAGATCTAGATCAGATGAATCAAGCTCCTAGAAATATGACTTAACACAGGTTTTGAGGAGACAGCAGATAATATGTCAGCAGCTCTTTTCATGTTGTTATTGATGTCTCTGCCCAAATTATAGTGTAACACTGGAAAATTTGAAGAAAAATGCTTTTTCAAGCCGTGTTCTCCATGGTTCTCTACCATCCCAATGAATTAACTTCAGGAGGGGCATCTCGATCTTCAGCAGGTGAAAAAGCAATTAGGTCCATTGTTTCTGCTGACTGCTATCCAACTTCTAATGACTCTCTGGATAAAAGATATCATTGTTAAAATGTCAGCACTCTTTCTCTTCAACTATGATGCAAGCGTTCACAATACATTTTTCTGATCCTTCCTTCCTCATCCCCTCACGAAAAATTAGGATACATCTACCCAATAGATGATAAGCTAGCTTTAAAAGAACTGGGTTGAGAAGATAAGCTGTGGTGTAACAGAGGTGTAAAGATACAGAACTCTTTGCATCTTTTTAATACGTTATATAGAACAGGGAAATGTTATATTCCTATTCTTTTCAATTACTAAGGGTAAGGCAACATTAATATGATGCCACAGCCAAACTCAGATTGCTGGCTAGGTCAAGTGCAGTTATTACTGTAGCTATAACCTGACCCAAATCGATTGAAGGATTTACTATCTCTGGTTGTGCTACAGCTCTCCAGGCCTTTCCTAGTAAAATTTTAACTAGTTTTTTTTTTTTTCACAGCTATTATCTAGTTCATTGACTTCCAAAACAGTGCTGACCTTCAGACTTTCTCACATATCAGCTTGTATAACATTTAACTGATCTCACTGAAAACAATGCAATCGCTGTGCTCTACAGATTCTTGGGTCAGCACTGGACCACTGACAGTGACCTCAGAGATCACCCACAGTCCATGGATCACAGTGCAAAACCAATGATTTATGTCCTTTTGGTCCCTTGTTCACTCAAGGCAACCAAACATTGTCCTATGACCTACTTTAGCTGGTAATACACAAAAAAAAATTAAGATGACTTAAAGTGAAAACACTAAAGCAACAAAACTTCTTGTTTCAATAAACATCCACATTCCTTTCCAATGTATGTGTTACTGAAATTTGAAGAATAGAAAAGTAGATAAAATGTGGCTTTGATTAAAAACAGTATTTGTTGTTTTTTATAGTTTGGGTGTGAAAAGACCTACATAATCAATAAGTTCCAGAGCAGTGGTAAGTTATTAAAGTCATTCAGATGTAGAAAAAAACCTGGGAATATTAATCACCACTGGGCAAGAGATTCTATTTGCTTGAAAAACGATTTTTAACATTATGTTTTTGGTTTATGTTAGTGTGCTTGTTAATGAGAGATTCAAATTAATTTCAGCTGATGCCAGGAAAAGAACATGTTCAACATTGCTGGGTAATACATATGTGCGGAATAGCATTGCTGTTTTATTAGACTGTGAAATTACTACTCACTCTTATGGAATAGTAAAAAATATATTATGGAAAGGGTCTTTATGCAATTTCTAGCTATAAACGACAGATATGTTTTATACTGTAGGCAGTAATATTCCTTCTAAATGTATACCATATAGCACTTTAGTTTGAAATGAGGGAACAGTCTACCCAGACTCAAAATCATATGCTATGGCTGATGCCCTGTGGAATTTGCAAGCAGACTTTTAATATAATTATTCCTACTCGACAGCATTATGGAGGAGAATGCAGCAGTGGATGACAGGACTTACAGTACTATAATCTAATGAAATCCCTCTGGAGGGTTTCTCAAATTTATTTTAGATACTAAATTCTAATTTTTTATTATTGTGTGGTCTAATGAGAAAGTAAATACTGTTCAGAGGAGAGACAGAGACTTTAATTATTTCTAATCATCTAACTATTTCTTCAGAAAGAGTCACAGTATTGGAAAAATAATTTAGCTTTACCTGGGGAAAGAAACCTGCAGAAACACAATTTAAGGAAGGTTTTATTATCCTCAGTAAACTCAATATCCTATATTATAAAGCAATTTCAGTAAGTTTTCAGTAATTACGAAGTGGTAAAATTTGTGTTTCCCTTAATGTAAAGGAATAAATGAAACATTGTATAAATATACCTTAACATTCAGGACATATAAATCACTAAAGTTACAATATTATTTATACAGTTTTACTGGCAAGATATGGAAAACCAGAATAAATTATTTATCATTTTTTAAGTGTAACTGAAAATAAAATTTAATAAAATATACATAGTTCAGGAATGACCATTTATATTATATATTCCAACTCCACTCCTTAGCTTTATTACACTCAGAGACAGGATAAGGAAAGTTACTCTAGCAAAACATCTTCATTTATGCAAAATGCTGGATCTTTAGAGCTCACAGCAAAACTGTTTTAATGTTCTTACACGAAATTTCATACATTTCTTTTTTAAATAAGATTTTATGGTTTCAATAAAGCTATTATGTTATATAAATTTCTTAATGGAGTTCATTAGTATTTCTTTATTACACATTAGCTTATACCTTTTCCTGTCTAGTTAAATGTCACAAATAATGTCAATTTTCCAAACGCAGTAATCTTTTCATTACTCAGCGAATCCTGAGCTGAAAAGGAAGCAGTCACTCAGCTTCAAATACGGCCTAACAGCTCTGAGTAAGTGGAAGCTACTCTTGATAGACATAATTTTCTCTATACTGTGGTAAAAACCCCTGCCAGATCTTTCTATGGAATTAAAAATTATTTTATACGGCGGGACTCTGCCAAAAGCATTGACGTGATCTATAGAAAGTACTTATCAGTTGTGAAAGTATTTTAAAACTCTCCTTTCTCTAGGGTTTGTAGGGGGTTTTTTTAACCCTTTATCTATTTATAAATGATATATTTTTTTATACATATATATAAAAATTATATAATTTTGTATATAAGGAGTATAATTTATTGATACTTACAGGATAGAACAAAACTCACAGAAATGTTCATATCCTTCCGCAATATTTCTTAAGATTTGTACTTGAGGTAGTCATTTTCCTTCGTTTTGTTAGCCATAGTTAGAATCCCCCAGTGCTGAAGTACTGAGGCATAGACACTAAAAATGGTAAATGTGGTCATGTCAAGTCCCTGCTGGTGTTTTGTGTCAGGTAGACCAGCTCTGTGAAAGGTTAGATGACAATATACATATATACAAATAACAAAAATAACTTAAAAAATCCATCATAATCCAGTCTGTGTTTGTCTTTCTATGACTTGAATTACAGCAGTGGTTATTCCTCAGCGAGAAATTTTACTGAACAGAAGGTTGTGTCAAGACATAAAAATAATAATAATAATTTAAAGAAAGAACAATTTATGTTAATCTCAATGGAAAGTGTCTTATTTTCAATTTGGTGACTAAATATGACAAACATATATCAAGCGTGTAGTTTTGAAGTTTGTCTAGACATTTTCTTCTCTAGCATTTCCTTATAGCGTGTTAAACATTTTGATTTCTGGATACCATTCAGTTAGTATTAGGTTTTATCTTGTTTTTGAATTTAAAGTAAGCAATAGCTCCTTACTAATAGTTCCAAGCCTTCCTTGAAAAAATGCAGTCCCCATCCAGCAATCCCTTTAAAAGATCTTTGTTAATATCCAGAAACACTGAGAGGTAGAATCGCAAATAATTCATAAAATCCAGCAAAATTCATAAAATTCAGGAAAAAAAAAAAGTTTTAGGGCATGAAGGAAAACAGTTGTAAGAACACCCAATAAACCAAGGCATCTTACAATACAAAGGAAAAAGGGAATCACGAAAGTTCAGGGTTCATTTTGAAAAGCATTTTACAATCTGAATTCTTTTCCTGACCCTACGGACATTCTGTCATCTTACATGTAGCACCTTTTTCCTACAATTCCATTCAGTAAGAGGATTTGAGATCCACTCACATCACTAAGTAGCCCACTTTTTTTTTTTTCCTCCCCAAGAAGCATAGGTAAAATGGTTTATCTCTCCTTCTGGACTTTTTTCTGCAGACCTCTTTTTCCTGGCAACCCACTTATTAAAGTCAAACCAAAACAAAAGTTGTGTGCGTGTCTGTGTATTATTAACGTTTGGTTAGAAAAAAATTCAGTGATCTATTCAGACTTAAATTTGAGGCCTAGCTTAATGGACTGAAATGTTTCTTTAAACACACTTATTTAAAAGATTAATTAAAAAAATATTTCTTTCCCACAATAGAGATTAAACCATATATCTGAATAGTCTGGGTGTCCCGTGGAGCTATTTGTGAACCAGTTAGTGGTGACTGACAGGACTACCCAGTGTGCCAATGTGTCTCTTGTTTTGGTTTATCAGATAACTGGTGAAATGTAACACTGATGGTGTCAGCTTCCTATTTACAGTATTGTTGGATAAACAAAAACTGCATAGGATTGTTTGGGATTTTTCACTCATTTGAATTCTTAATTTGTCCTTTCTTGTAATGTCCCTGTTTCTAATTAGCAGCATTTAAGAGGGGATTAACTCTCTTTTTGCCTTTGCCAAATAGACTATGGCCAGTTTTACATGCCGAGAGGAGCTTTCTACTGTAATTACAGTTTAAGCCACAGAAACATAAAAATAAAAACATGCAATGATACTTTTGCCTTTCTTCCAAGCTTAGGTTGGCCACCTCAACTGAAGTATGTTGTATATAAAAACAATTTTCTACTGTGTGGAATGAAGTTTTTACTAGCGTAGAATAATTCAAAAGCCTCCTCTCAATAGCTCAAATAGCTATACTGATAGAAAATTCCAGCATGGGTTGGGAATTCTCAGTTTTGACTCTCCAAAATTAGGAGGGTTTCTAAATTAGTTCATTTTACCAATGAAATTAGTTCGCCTTACTTTAGGTGAAAGCAAGCCAAGTAACCCAAAGTAATCCAAACTTAAATTAGTTACCCTGGATTTTCAGCCTTAGTAGACAGCAAAAAATATGGACTCCCAGAGAACTTCCATCTCTTCCTTAAATTGTCCCTCAACATAGATAAGATTAATGAAATGTCTTTCCAAGCTCTATTATTTAGGCAACAGCTTGTGACATTTTCCTCATTATTTCCCATTTATGATGTCATTGTTATAGTATTTGGTACTGTGTAGGTCCAAGGTAGAACTAAACTTTTACTTCTGTTAGCATAAGCAATCATCCTCCAAACTTATTCATGCATGAAATTCTTATACAACAGATTCTTTATGTGACTGAAGTTTACAGAGGAATAAGGTTCAAGACTACTGAAGTTTGCCAATGTTATCAGACTTCTCTCCTTTGTTGTTTTGTCAGTTTTTCTATTTCCATCAGTTATCCTGCACTAAAAATACTAAGAAAAGCACAAATATTTAACACTAATTATTGCAGAAATAGAATCTGACAGATATAACTTCCTCTACTATGAATTACTGAAAATTTACTGTCATGCATTCTAAGTAGGATCAATAAATCATAAACAACGTGATACTTCAAATTATATTTACCCTGTAAGAATACAGTATCTAGAAGTTATAAAAAGGTGAAGTGCTTTCTTCTCTAATCAACAACCTGGTGACTTTAAAACAAAATTCTACAATTTCTGTTCATTTGCATTATTTTATCCTGGAATCACATGAATCTGAATATAATTAGAGTATGAATCTAGCATGTAATGCAGAGTGACATGATTTGAAAAGCAATCCCTTTGTATTGTAAATACTGCAATGGGTAACATGGTGATGGAACGAAACAAATAAAGAGTACTACTGCTGACCTATTGCAGGCAGACAGGGTGGGGTTAGGGTTAGATTTCCAAAGACCTTACTGAATGCACAGTTACGTTTTTCTTATAAATTATACCATCGGCTGAAGTTTATCTAGAACTTCATGTGTCCCAAAGTTGTGATGAGATGTTCCCTCTCCTTTTGCAGTATAGGAGCAACAATGGGATGCCTTTATTAAAACATGTAGAAGCCTCACACTGCACGTCTTAAGGGATTTAGTTCAGAGTACTTGAATAATACCTGGCACATGAACTACATGAACCCTTCATGACCCACAGACTGTGCCCTCACTAACTGACTGTGTTTCTTTACCTTGCAAGTTTACTCACTTTTGAAAAAAGACATTAACAATACAGCAATAAAGCAATAAATGGTAAGATGGGAATCTTGTAATATCCTCAGGAGAAGCATCAGCTGAAGCTAAATTCACTTATACCATTTATGAGCTATTTTATTTTTATCTTATTTGCATGGCCATCTAATGTGATTAACTGTTGTGGGTTAACACTGGTAGGTAGCCAAGCCCCATGCAGCCGCTCACTCACTCACCCCGCAGTGGAATGGAGGAGCGAATTGGAAGGGTAGAAAGGAGAAAACTCATGGGTTGTGATAAAGACAGTTTAATAGATAAAGCAAAAGCTGCATGCACAAGCAAAACAAAATAAGGAATTTTTCACTGCTTCCCATTGGCAAGCAGGTATTCAGTCATTTCCAGGAAAGCAGGGCTCCATCACACCTAACAGTTACTTGGGAAGACAAATACCATAATCTCTCCATCCCCTCCATCTTTCCCCCAGCTTTTATTGCTGATCATGACATCACGTGACATGGAATATCCCTTTGGTCAGTTGGGGTCAGCTGTTCCAGCTGTGTCCCCCCCCCAACTCCTTGCCTACCCGCAGCCTACTCGCTGGTGGGGTGGTGTGAGAAACAGAAACGGTCTTGACTCTGTGCGAGCACTGCTCAGCAATACCTCAAACAGTGGCGTATTATCAACTATGTTGGTCACAAATGCAAAACATAACACTATACAAGCTGCTATGAGGAAAATTAACGCTATCCCAGACAAAAATAGTACAATAACAAAATGGCATCTCAGGAGATACTCTTCTGGGCAAAAGAACTAAGAACTCTTGCAAAGTTAAGATAAAAACCAGAAAAACTTCCAATGATCTGTAAACAGTTCTCCAAAATACTTCAAAACTAAACTTTAATCCATGTCAGGCAGAACCAGACACAGGGTACCAAATAGCGATGGCAACATAAGTTAATATGCTCCTCATGTAACATAAATTAAGGAACATAATCCAAAGATTAAAGTATTCTCTGCTGTCCTCTATTAAATTATAGGAGCTTGGAAAGAAAAAGCTAATAAAGCGTGACTTCAAAAGAGAAGTTGATGTACAAAAACAACTTTCTAAATCTGTAGGAAGGAAATTTTGGGCACATTAAGTCAGTCATACCATTTAATCACCTACCGACCTATCCCTTCACATAATACAGCTTTGATATATTTTAATTTCTCTTTTTTTTTTTTTATGAGTTATCTAAATAAACTGCAAACTGATTAGCTGAGGGATAGGCGGTACTCAAAATTGTTGATATCTTTCTGAACTGCCTGACAAAGGCAGAGTGGGGCAGAGATTTTCAAAAGTGAGGATTATGCCCAGATTGTTAATATTGTCAATGTTTATGTGGATTAACTAAACAGGAAGAAAGAAAAAGTATAAAATGTTCCCTCACAAACCAGAAAACACTGTAAAACTTCCATGAGAGAATATGAGTCAAGTTGAGTCACTCTTGTTCTGGAAATGCTGCTCTGGCTGGAATGAGCAATGATGGTGACATAAGAATGTGGTAACCGATTTTTTTACTTTTATTCTTAAAACTCAAAACACATTGCCCCGATTTGAAAATTTAGTTTCAAAATTTCACTTCTCTAAATTCTAACTCTTTGAGATGCCTTGTAATACCTAAGATAAAATTATAAAAAGAATAACATAAAAAGGCTGTAAGAACTGTACTAACTAGAAGTATTTCTATATGTTTGAAGTCATATCTGTGATATTGTTGTTTTCCATATGATTCTTTTGGTGAGACAAGTAGTACACAAGTCTAGGAATTTGAACGACTATAAAGACTGAAAACAGGACCAATTACTGGTGAGAGAATCTCCATTATACATGTGTGTAAAACTAAATTGGTTTGCAGTGAAACTCATTATTTCATGCTTTGCATAAAACTTAAGGGTTATAACAAAACTATCCTGTTTTTATATTCGAGAAAAGTTATATGTACAATGGGAAATTGGGCTCAAGGGAAAAATTCAGTACCCTGTGAAAGTAGCAGTTACTAATAACTGTTTTCAGCCCATTTCCTTCTTAAGCTGCCAGTCATCCTCAGTGTATGTCTTTCCACGCTGCAGGAGCTGTCTTTTCAATCCTCTCTGCTGTGAAATAACAACAGTTTAACTCTGACAGAAAGCAAGGCCAATTTTACAATACTTTTCAAAAAATATTTAGTCCTCCTGATTTTATTTAGTTTCTGACAGGCAACCAAGTTTCATATTAAATAGCAAGCTTAGAAGACAGAAGTTAGGAGTACTTTAGACATTTAGGAATTGGAATATGCTTAATATTGCATTATTTTGCTTTGCCACACATTCATGGAACAAAGTCTAATTTAAGGACCAGACAGTCCTTACCGCTAATGTAAATTTTAATTAATCTGAGGATCTGGGGCTTCTCACTTTGGAATCAGATACCGTCTATAGTGGGTTCATACTATATTGGCTCCGGGAGTCCACGACCTGAAGCAACAACAGTTACTTCAGTTTTACAGAGCTGCTGGATTTAAGACTGATGTGGTCCTGTTCTTTCAGTGAAGTCGCGCAGGTTTGCCCATTGACTTCAATGAGAACAAGAGCAAGATCAGGGTCCACATTTCCTTCCACTTTTAACTGTTAATTTGCCATATCAAACAAACAGATTGCATATATGGACATGAGGCTTAATGGCACTGAAGCCTTTGAAGAGCACAAGATGATTGTTAATGGGTTAAAGGCTCCCCACTTCTGTCTTCTAGCCACTAAGATCTGCAATTACAAAAAAGGTCTTGATCTCTGGAAACCATGCCTTGTTAAATTTCCTTAGCAGACAAGATGGTACTGTGTAGCATTACATGTGGTTACTGTTAGTCACATCCTTGCTGTAAGTTACCATAGTGTAGCTAAGGTAATAAGATGTGACAAATAGCAGCGTGGCAAGTCATTCTGGGTAGTTTCCTTTGGAATATAAAAACTATATAGGAAGAGGCTTATGCTGCTTTTCACTAGCCATTTGTTCACGGACGTAGTGAACAACCATTAACGTAGCTTTGAGCCACACTTACCTGCAAAGAGGAAAGGAAAGATCCTAGGAAACTGCAAGGAATCTGCTAGGGACAAAGGCCAAGGCAGGGAGAAACACTGTGCAGAATAGATATACATCTTCGGTCATTTATTTGGCCACAATTACTTCACAAATACACTTCAAACATTATATTTTTAAAAAACCACAAACCCTAATTTTGCCATTTAGGCCCATGAAACTCTAGGATACTGTGGCAATTGCCCATGAGGTGAGATTTCGCTGTTGGGCGTGTGCAAAGCCAATAGCAACAAAATGATTCTATTGCTCTGCAGTCTTGACCTCCAAAAATAAGATTGTCAAAGTAGGAAATTGTACACCTCCTCCCTTTTTCCAGCACAGATACAGTGTGGGCTTCTTCATTTCGATTTACTGATGCTGGTAGATTTTATTAATTGCCTTATAAATTGCTGTTATTCCTAAGGGCTTTTGAATAAAAGGAGGAGGCTGGAGGGAATGATAATTTTCTTTCATAAGAAAGAGGAAAATACACACCACTTCTCAATGATGGAATTATTATGAAAAACAGGCAACATCATCACTATTAAGATACATAACAAGACCACTGTAGTCATGTAACATGTATAAAACTTGGAGAACACTATTTTAAAAAAGTCAATTGCTTTTAAATGTTTGTATCAATGTGAAATTCAAATATGTTAAAAAATATTTAAGAAAATGTGAATTTTGCAATTCTGTTTCCTTTTCCCCATTTTTAACTAAAGGTAAAATCAGTTTCAGTCTGTACATGCCCTTTTTCTTCTGCTTGTTTTTTACCCTCATCCAGCCATTTTTGAAAAGAAAAATGAAAGGCCTTAGTAACTTCTAAAGCTGCAGGAAGTTGGAAAAGTTATAGTGACAAATTTGCACTTTCCATTTGGCACTCTGAGAGCTCCTCAAAGTTGGAAAAGGCTTTAAAAATTACCAACTGGGGAAAATAGAATAGAAAACCCAAACTCAGGCATTCCAAACAAATAGAAAATATGGCGCTTTAGTAGTGAACGAGTTAAAAGATATGCCACTCATCATAGGTTAACTCAGACGGTGGGTCTTTGTTATTCAGTTTTTCACAACTTTTGCTGTGTTCAGGAATGACTTGTCCTTTCCAGCAGCATACCTGTACTTCCAATGGTGTGTGCCCCAGGGTGTAATCTAGACCACGCACTGGGGCTGAGGTCAGACCAACAGCTCCAGCCAGAGGACGTGACCGTCCCACTCTGTCCAGCCACCTGCGTTTTGAGGTTACTGTACGCGGCCATTCACTCCTTCTCCTTTCCCTCCTCCCACTTCCTACCAAGGCTGTCTCCATCTCATCCAGTTCCGTTAAGTCCTGGGCAGAAAAATGCGGTTGCTAAAAATACTAACCATGTTGACTGTGGAATTGGGACCAGACTAGGGGCACAAACCATTTTACATGGATCAGTGAGAACCAGAACAGCATGTCTGACTCTATCCTTATTGTACAGAATTGGTACATCATGTTCCCCTTCACAAGCCTCAGACATTCGCCTTCTGAATACTGATGTATTATACTAATTCTCCTGCGGGGTTAGAAAGATATCCAGCCCATAGCTACTCTTACATCTTCTCTTTCCTATGGATATTTTTGCCTTTTCAGATATCTAAAAGCTATTGATTTTCTCAGTTGCTAACATAGCTCTGAGCAGCAGTAGCCTCATGGAGTGTTTTATTTCTTGCTCCCCTCATGACTTGCTCTGTGATTATGAGCAAGTTCCATTGGCTGGAGTCTTCAAAATGTGAACAAAATGTTACCGTAAGGAGCACGGTGGAAAGGTTAAGATGTGCATCCTCTGCGCTCATGGGTCCTATTTGCTATAGTTAGTGCGTGATGCACTTGAAAGGGTTTTGGAACCGCATTACTGGGGATAGTCCAGAAACATTAAACCATTCATAGTTGCAAGAGGATCTAGGTGGAGGAATGTGCTCTTTTCCAGACCTTTTGCAAGGCAACAGATGGCAATTCAACCAATCTATTTTTCTCTTTCCTGTTCGAAGGAAGAATAGTACTCCTGTGGTGACATTGAATTTATTAAACATTGTACAGTCATCCTGAATATCTGAGTAGGATTTGTGAAGAATTAACTTAATTTTAATGGAATAGATAGTTAAATTGGAATAGGGAATAATCTGAAGAGCCCCAGGTATCCTGGTTCTGCCTTACTCTTAACTATTTTGATTCTGATATTCTGAATATTCATTTCTGATAATAATTTAATGAACAGTTTTTTACAGAGCCAGTTGCTGATAATAAAAAATTTACTATCAAATATTTCACTAAGAAATTCATCACAGCTAGTGACATATGGTATGTTGTTTTATTTTGGTTTCTATTTCTAAAATTTGGATTAAAATCACAGCTAATTTCATCCTGTGTTTAATTTACTTTCATGAGAAATAGTTTAAAATATCTCACCTAATGCTATTTACCAATCTGTACTTGCACCCGATCAATCTCCGTAAGATATGGATATATTAAAAGTCACTATGTGCTAAAAGTCAAACAAATGTAGGGGGAAGAAAGCGTGTTTTAGTCAATAGCTATAGTTGCTGTCATTTCATAAAACATATATATAAAGCATTTTAGTTATTACATTGAAAAGTGTTTTCTAGAGAATTATTTCCAGTCTGAGTAACCATATGGAAGCAGAAAACCATTAAAAAAATGAAAATAAGATGGTTTATATCACCTGCATATCTTGTTTTGTTCTCTGCCTTCAGGCTTCAAAACCCGCTTCCCATATTTTTTCCTTTCTTTAAAAATAATGTACATCAGTTTAATTTATCCCAGGTCCCAACAGAAGGATCAGATTTTAAGCATTTAATGCTGTGGTTTCAAATCCAATTTTACAGTGTTCATCGTTTCAGAAGTGGCAGAATCCAAAGTGAGCTTTAAAAAAAAAAAAAGAAAGAAAAAGAAACAAAAAAGTTCAAGCTGCTCAGTGTGCACGCTCATTTTTTATAAGGTATAGCTTTAGCATGAAGCTGTAACCTGATGAATGTTTCTAAAGGTGTTAGTTAGGAATAATTCTCATTTTAAGAATTGTTTCTTATTCAAAAGAAGCAAAATCTTGAAGGATAACCTTGTGTGTTTGTGCAAATTTTTGTGTAGCTCCTCTGATGAGCCCCACTGAAATTAGTTCACAGGAAGACAGTATTTCAGATTACCAGGAAAAAAAAAATCCACTTGAACACAGAGTGTATAATAATCACTTTGCTGCCGAATATAAGTGTGCAGAAGCTGGTATAATATGATCTGTTCTTCCTCCTCATGGGATTGCTTGGGCAGTTTTGGCTATCTTTCAGACTTGACATCCATTTGCATGGCACAGTAGCATCTCTTTTATTTGGAAAGTACCATTAGCAGGACAAAAAAAAAATCGTTTCAGATGATAATCTCTACTGCCTTTATGACATATGCCCAGGAACAACCTCTGCCACCTGGGCCAACCTGTGTGCGTGAGTTCACTTTCCTTGCTGGCCGAGTCTACCACCGTCAGGGGATTACTATCTGCATTTCCACTGTCTGTAGGGTGCAAGCCCTATGGCAAAGATCTAAAGCAGAGGAAAGAATACTGTTAAGGGCTCATTAGGTAAGAATTGGCAGTGCTGCTTTCATCCAGTAAGATTTGCTTTGTAAGTCTCTCCATCTCCTCAGCGAAGAGCAAGTGCTATTCACAGGTTCAATTTTATCGACTTCAAAAGTGGGTCTGTTCCTGAAAAACAGCGCTAGGTCTACAGGACAAACAGAGAACCGGAGTGAGTAATAATTGGTTTTTGGGTCCACACCAAGGTTGTAATTGATGGAGACCAGAAGGGAACTTTACTTGCTGAGAAAAACAAGCCCTGGTAGAGGGCTTTCACAAGTGTAGTAAATGACTCCCAAATATAAGATTGCGACTGCCACATATCTGCTTGACAGGAACAGAAAATATACATATTAGTTTTGGATGCCTTTCTGCCCTTCCCAGAAAATCCTGCTCCCCTTGGGATATTTTCCCTCAGGGAAATTTGTAGCTGACTATAAACCAAATATAAATTTAATAAATGAAATGGGAATTGTGGACTGAAAATTGGCCATATGGATTTTTTGCTGCACAAAGTTTTCTGTTGGATGAAATTTGGGTACAGGATCTTAGTTGAGCATGAATCAGCAGTGGCGGTACCACTGAGGTTGCAGGCATAGCAATGAAGCAACACCTTCTTTGTGATCACTGTAAAATTATTTGCATTAACTGTCGGCTCCTCGGAGGCTGTGACAGAAGACTGCGCGGGTAACCTGGTATTGATGTTGGAAAGAAGCCAAAAAGATTTAATGGATATGGAAGGTGAACTACCTTCTTCACCATGAATGGGCTTCTACAGGTCAGGGTTCAGACACATTAGTGACGTAATGTGACAAAACTTACGCTGATACTACTTCTTCTAGGGATGCTTGGAGGATGTTTGTCAGCTGGGTGTCACAGGCAGTCCTAGACAGACTTTATTTTATAGTGGGTGCAGAAACCATACATCGTCCATTTTGACATAGCAAGTCCTTCTAAAATATTTTAAAATAAGAGAAAAAAATCTGTTTGTTTTAACTGAGTTGTATATTATTGTTTGTATGCAGCTTCCCTGTATTGCCTTTTCTTTGCAAGGTATGTGGAATGCTAAAATTCACTCCCTTTTTAACAAAGTGTAGCCAAAAATAGCCTGGACACACGATACTGAAGCTGCTCTTGTGCTACCCATTTAAGTTATGTATCAAGTCTAAATTTAATCAAGGCCACATTTTATTTATACATTTCATGCATTAAACTCATTTAAACTTTTAGTCAGATTTCATTAGGGGAAATACTACCGCGCACATCATGCAGTAGTAAAGCTAATGTGCTTCAGGAATTTGAAAGGATTTAGAGATCAGGGGGTCTGATTTCAAAATTTCTTTTTCTTTTTTTGCTTAGTGCTTGGAGCAGGCCTGTATGCTGCACATAGTTTGTTTCCTAGGACACTAATACAGTCAGCATGGTCTGTACAAATGTGTAAACACAGACATTCTCTGTAATCAGTGCGTTTGGTGTCTTAAGGCAAGATTATGTTTTTTTAGGAAATGCAATTTATGTTCAAGATTAAATTTCTGCTCCAGACTGATAACGTCTTGAGGTTGAATGAGATCATAAATATTGTGTCCTGACTTCTTGTTCTCCATCTTAGATCTTCATTCCTTTTTCAGTGTTTTAGGAAAGGGGGACTGAAAGAAATGTATCTATAATGATTTACCTACACAAAAATATAGTTTGCAAAGCCTGATAATGTGTAAATAAAAAATATATACCGAAAATTATGGACAACTACTTTAAGACTCCTAATCAACATTGCTGTTTCATTCTCATTTCTTCCAAGATTAAAAACAAACAAACAAACAAACATACAAACCAACCCCACACATAAGAAAACAGTAACATAGCCCTAACTGAATTTAACGGTTCTTCTTTGTCAGGTCTCTTTTGGTCAGATTCTCCCTGGTGCTTAGTCACCCCACTGTCTACGAAGTTGAGAAAACTTCATGTCGTGTCTTTTATTTTAACTCAAATAGGGAAATACATATATATATTCCAGATTCACAAGATAGATTCATTTATCTTTGCTACAAAAAAGAACAAAAAAAGAAAAGAAGAAAAAAGAAAGAAAAATAAAAAAAGGCAAATAACCACCCTCCCCCCCTGCTTTTTCAGGCAAAGCATTGGACTTGATTGTAGTGTGGGGCTTTTTCCCTCCTGGTGCAATTTCACCATAGGCCTCAAGAATGGAATTTTGCCACTCTCATATGCATTATATCTTACAGTGCTGAAAAGCCAGTACATGGCAAAGCTTTAGTGACCCAGGGCATATTTGAACTTGTGATCTAGAGATGAAAGACTTCATATTCAATTCCCACTCCCATGACTCATCCAGTTCCCCAGCATAATTTTGGTTTGGGAAAGAAGTTTTTGAATTATGAGTGTGTAAAAAACTTTCCAACAGAATTGCAATTTAAAAACAGAATGGCCTGATTTACAGACATGTTGAACCCTCAGGGTCCAACTGAATTAAGAGTATGCAACAGTCAGAAAAGCAGACCTTACTTAGCACCTGTCTTCAAACCACTACATAAAAGGTAAACATATTGCTGTAGCATCTAGGGATCATGATCCCAGATGCAGATAGGAGGCCAGGCTTGGAAAAGAGTGGCTTCTATAGCATCATTCCTTCTCTTCTCAGCCTATGAGGAAACCACTACAAAGGAGCTTTTGAAAACTCTGGACATGTGGTGTGTCCTGAAGGGCTAATGAGACCAGGAGCTCTGCTTTGTGACAGCAGAGAGTACGATTACATCCCTGATCTCTGATCGTATCCCTGTTTGCCTCCATGTCTTTCAAGGAAAAAGTATTTCTCTCCCTCTTAACAGCAACTCTTAGGTGGAAGCCTATTTTCCCCCAAGCTCAAGTACTTTGTTGTCTGACAGAAAGCTTCTTTGCAACAAGGAGTCGGGCAATCAGATGGTGTGTGAGGAAACCTAGAGCTGCACAAAAGAAGTCTCCTCTGTTATGCACGTTATACTGGTTCAGGTCTCAAGCCAAACACCTCAGTGGTACCCACGTCACACAAGTCAGCTCACCCTCAGAGAAAGCAGCCTCTCCAAGTGGATAATTTCAGGCACTCATATTCACGCTCAGATCTGCCTCGTATCATTTAACATACTCAAATCCTGCCTACCTTAGCAGTACGAACACAGCTTGTGAGAGCTCTGTGATGTGGTTAACTCAAAGCCCATGCTCATGCACAGCCAACAAAAGCAATGTAATTGTTCTTGTAGGTCTTAGATAACCTCTTAGCAGTTGAACTCCCTTGTGACTACATAGTCATACCAACCATTATTCCTCACAAAAGAATTTTTGGAATGTGGAAGCTAAGTTAAAAATAATTTTAACAACAGTATTCAGGAGAGATGCTGCCAAGACAAAGAAATCAGGAGATCAGAGAAGTGGCAAAATAACTTGTTTGAGGGATCTCTGTTAACCAGAATCCTTATGAGCTCCTCTCCTTTTTGCATCTTAAGCTTCTTAAGCACAGATTATAGTGCTTTTGTGTGCCAAAAGAGGCTTTCCTGCTAAAATGAAAAATAAATTACTTCTGGCTTGAGCTAGGTGAAATATACCTCATCATAACATGGATTAATGAGTAGAGACATTATAACTAATATAGGAAGCTGCAGTGGAAACTCTTTGCTGGTGTTACTGGGCCTGTTTAGAGGAAGTGGATGTGTAATTAAACTTTAATGTAACCTATGAAAGAGGTAAAATGCAGTCAATGAAGAATACAAGCAGAAGACACAGCTATAGTAGTTACTAGCACTTTATGCAGTTGTGCCTGTCCCTCGCTGCCTTTGAAGGGCACAAGATGATCATATTGGTTTCACACATATCATCTATTTTCTTGCCAAACAAAAGACAGTTCCTGTAGGAACTGGAAAATTCTCATCATATGAATATTACAGTAGATAGATACAGTTTTTCAATTGAAAACTTATGAAAGCAGTTTGAAAACAGAAGGCTTTGGAAATAGAAGAATTTGACAAATTTTGTGGCTAGCCTCAGTTGCAGAGAGATTACACCTTTGGGCCAAGTTACTAGTGAAGGTAGAAAGCACTACTTTTTGACCTGGTTTGCGTGCAGGAGATTTAGATTTCTGCAGAGGTTTTGGTCAGCCAGATTTTGGGAATGCTGGAACTAAGTTTGTTTCTTTTCGGGTAGAAACTAAACATAATTTCTAGGTTTACCATAGTTTTAGACAAAACCGTTATTCCTTCCCATGGTCCTTGGAGAAAGAAGCAGCTCATTTTCAGTCTGATCTTTGTTTAAACACTACTACTAATAAAAGTGCGAACCATAAAATACTTTAGGATGAAACTGTACTATGCTTTTGCTTTCAGCCAAAATCCGAACTGACACGAGTTTCTTGCGGATCTGTGTTTTATATCAAGTAGTTTACACAACTTTCATGCACTTTGCATTTTAAAAAACAAGATTTAGGCATAATAAACAATTTTTAAAGCTGGAGTGTTTCTTTCCTCCACTGGGTGTCACCATAAGGCAACGACACTGGGCTTGAAAATCTCAGTAAAAAGTTTGTGAGATCAGAGATTTTGTATTCACTCCAGAAGGCTGCAGTGGGACAGTGGTACTTGCTAACGACTGAAGAAAGCCCCTTCTAACTCTGCAGTAATAGAAAGATGCCCACACCCCAGTGAGCATCAGAGCAGTCCTGAAGGTAGTCACCAAAAAAAACCCCACCCAAAACAAACAAAAAGCCCAAAAGACTGATTCTATGAAAGACTGTAAGTGGATTTTAAGATTCCTTGCTGGTGTTCATGAAAGAATTACATGAAAGAACCTTCATGAAAGACTGAAGGTTTCATTGAAATTTTTCATTTGGGTACAGAGAGTGGGGTTCAACCATTGCTAGAACAGCTGCTGTAGGGAAGAGCATTTTACCTGACTTCAGAGAAAATTTATCCGTTTCACCTATCTACATCATTTCAACCTTCCCCTTTCCATTAAAACACTTACCTCCAAGCTGTCAGTCATCTGTCATAGAGCAACAACTTATGGGAGTCCCAGGTGACTCATAGGCAGAAATCACAGCATTACTCCCTTCACCTGCAACAGTTACAGCTGGATCTGATTGCCACCTAAATGGCCTGTGGCTACCTCCCAGAGAAAAAAAACGTTTGAAAGGAAGGCAGCCAATAACCATGTATCTTATTTTAAAAAAAATGTTTTCCCACAAACTATATTCTTTAAGGGATCATTCCAACAACTTTTTTTTTCCCCTTTGCAGTATTTACTTAGTTTTTCCACAGAATCACAGAGTGGTAGGGGTTGGAAGGGACCTCTGGAGATCATCTAGTCCAACCTCCCTGCCAGAGCAGGGTCACCTAGAGCAGGCTGCACAGGACTGCGTCCAGGCGAGTTTTGAATATCTCCAGAGAAGGAGACTCCACAACCTCCCTGGGCAGCCTGTGCCAGTGCTCTGTCACCCTCACAGTAAAGAAGTTTTTCCGCATATTTAGACGGAACTTCCTATGTTCCAGTTTGTGCCCGTTGCCCCTCGTCCTGTCACTGGGCACCACTGAGAGGAGTCTGGCCCCATCCTCTTGACACCCGTCCTCGAGATGTTTATAAGCGTTGATGAGGTCCCCTCTCAGTCTTCTCTTCCTCAGGCTAAACAGCCCCAGCTCCCTCAGCCTTTCCCCACAGGAGAGATGCTCCAGTCCCTTAATCATCTTGGTAGCCCTCTGCTGGACTTTCTTCAGGAGTTTCTCATCTTTCTTGAACTGGGGAGCCCCGAACTGGACACAGGACTCCAGATGGGGCCTCACTAGGGCAGAGTAGAGGGGGAGGATAACCTCCCTCAACCTGCTGGCCACACTCTTCTTAATGCACCGCAAGATGCTGTTGGCCTTCTTGGCAGCAAGGGCACGTTGCTGGCTCATGGTGAACTTGTTGTCTACCAGGACTCCCAGGTCCTTCTCCGCAGAGCTGCTTTCCAGGAGGTCAACGCCTAACCTGTACTGGTGCATGGGGTTGTTCCTCCCCAGGTGCAGGACCCTGCACTTGCCCGTGTTGAACCTCATGAGGTTCCTCTCCACCCAGTGCTCCAACCTGTCGAGGTCTCGCTGAATGGCAGCACAGCCTTCTGGTGTATCAGCCAGGCCTCCCAGTTTCGTGTCATCAACAAACTTGCTGAGGGTACACTCTGTCCCTTCATCCAGGTCATTGATGAATAAATTGAACAAGACTGGGCCCAGTACCAACCCCTGGGGGACAGTACTAGCTACGGGCCTCCAACTAGACTCTCTGCCACTGATCACCACTGTCTGAGCTCTGCCATTCAGCCAGTTCTCAATCCACCTCACTGTCCACTCTTCTAACCCACACTTCCTGAGCTTACCTATGAGGATATTGTGGGAGACAGTGTCAAACGCCTTGCTGAAGTCCAGGTAGACAGCATCCACTGCTCTCCCCTCATCCACCCAGCCAGTCATGCCATCGTAGAAGGCTATCAGGTTGGTCAAGCATGATTTCCCGTTAGTGAATCCATGCTGACTACTCCTGATCACCTTTTCATCTACATGCTTATTCCTCTTCCTTTTTTCTTTTTTCACATAATAATGCTAATGTCACAATCAATAGTCTAGACATTTGTTGGTTCTATTGGTTAAAATTTTTGCTATTCTGGATGCTTATCAACAATTCCTCCAGTGTACATTATGAAAAAATTACTGAGAATTTTTGTGAGACTTTCTTTACATTTGAATTCTGGCCAGACTGCAATTACAAAAAGCAAAGCCATCTTCTATGGTTCGCATCTTTGCTGTACAATTTTGGTCAAATTAGGAAATTCAGAAATAGGAAAAAATAATGAAAACTTAAATTTGAAGGCTGGCCCATCTGTCCAACATTATCATTGCACTTGCCTTTTTTCGCTGTTTATATAGAAGGTGAATAAACTGTAAAAGATTAAGGCTACAAAACTAAAATGGATTTGTACACTCCAGATGTGTTCATGTAGACTAACAGTAAAGTAGACAATATTTCTTTGCTAGTTATCAACCTTTGAATGGAAATATAATACTTTCTGTGTAACCTCAGATTTTCTTCAATCCGTAAAACCTTTTTTCTATGGGGACCAGGTAGTGGGTTTGATTTCTGGGAACAGGAGAAGATATTTTGTGAAAACTGTTGAATTTTCATCCTAATGTGACTAAAACAGACTTGGAAAAAAGCAAGGAAAAATAAAAAAAAAACCAAAAATGATTATACTGGAAATTCCAGTAACACCCAGTAGGTCAGGACTCCTACCTGAAATGTCTGAGACTGAATATCGGTTCTGAAATTGGTCCCCTTCACCTCCAGTTTCCCAAGAGATGCCCACTACCTGCTCTGTTGGGGTTTTGCATATACTCTGGGCCTATATCCTGGAGCTTTCAGAAGCTGTTGTGTGTGTATGTCTTAGGGGATGGCCAAGCAAGACTGCTGGTCTTGAGCATCAGTAACGTGGTGCAGAGAGGATTCCACCTTTCCAATGAATTCTTTAGCTTTGGGCTGAGACTTCGTTCATTCGTCATTTGCAGGAATAAATATAATTTGTATTACTCTAATTAAAATTATGAGTTAGCTCTTTTTTCCCCTGTACTGATGAAGAACAAGTTTGGCCAGCTTAAAAGATGAAATGATGACCCTTATAATTTCTTTGAAAGGATCCTAATCCTCTGCATGGAGTAAAGTAGTAGAAGGGTATCAAATTACTCTGCTAACAGACTTTTTATAGTCAGGGTTGGGCAAGATCAAGGGAACCTTACAATCAGCACAAACCTTACTTGAACAATTCCTCTGGAAACAGCAACACAGCTTGATTTTGGTTGTATTTGAGACTCAAATACCTTAGAATAAATACACTGTCAGGAGTATCATCAACAAGACTTTCAGGTTAGAAGACAGATCATTGCTGGAAATTTGTAAGCATTGGGACTTACACAGCTACAGGTCTCGTGTTTCAGTTATTTAAAAATCCATTGACCTCAAAAATACCATGCAATCCATAGTAATGACAAGGAAATGGGAGCACAAAGCTCCAAGTAACCCTGGACTAAAAAGAGGTTATGGGAATTTTCTTTAAGTTAGGATGAAGTCTGAATGCAAATTTTATGTAAATTTTGCTGAGAGTCAGAAAAAGTAGAGAAAATTTAGGCTGCAACAAAGGAATATATTGCTGGTACCAGCCTACTGGTTCAAAGAATAAAACAACTATTCAATTTTTTAAGATCTTCTGACGCTTTTCCCTTCTATGAAAATGTTTTGAGTAGTGCCACCTGAAAAGAAAGAAGAGACAAATACAGGGTGCAAGTTAAGTCTGAGTTTTTGTCAGACTTCAGGAAAATTTGCTTTCCAGATTAAGGGGATGGAAGTCTCCATCAGCCCTCAGCTTCAGATAGACACCAGTGCTGCCATCTGCTCTGTGTCAACTGCTTAGCATCAATCTGGAGAACACTGACTCATTTTTATTTGACCTCTGTGCAGGTCTATGGCCTGCCCCTCAGAGCCACTTTCTGGACATGCTATTTGAGATGACGAGGCACATTACAGTTCTTGCAATTGTTTTCAGTGTCAGACAAAGAGTTTTGTTTTCAAAATCTTCTGGAATCTCATAGTTTTAATATCTCTGAGCAGAACCTTAAACCTGATTTTTGTAAGACTATTCAGTGTTCTGCCTTGAAAGCTTCTGCCAGTTCGTAAGGTGAATGAATGAGACTATTAAGCATTTTATATATAACACAAAACTCTAGCTTCATTAGTCAGTTGTTGAAGAATTTAACTCAATATAATATAGATATATATAAATGCATTTGAAAACAAAGATAGGAAGCTTTGCTACTAGACCTGAAATCTCTTAACTTTCATAGTAGACAGTAAAACTTGAGGTGCATTATTTCTGCAATTTCCATGATGCCACCACCAGAAGGCAGCATCGCACATCGGAGTAGTGTGTTCTTTTTGGTAGCAATCAGGGGCACATGTCAGTAATTTTGTCTGATGCTAGGAACTCGACAGAATTTACGGAATGATCAGACACTTTCTACTAGTGAAGTCAATGGGAAGGTTTCCTGGGATTTCTGTGAAGCCATCTTATGAGTAATATCTGGCCTTTGTCCTAGTGCCGAAGTGTTCCACGAGGTTCTTGTCTTTGTTCTTCAAGGCACCAAATGCAGCAATCCTCACCTGAAGGATGATTACACAAAAAAACAGATTAACTCAGATTGATCGATTATTCCTGTATACTCCCTTGCTCTTCAGAGAACAACGATGGTAGTCCTGATAATGTGATTAGAACAAATAGAAAACAATATAACGAAGTACAGTATAGGAGGCCACATATTCCTATTTTTCCAATGAACATGATATTTACTAACTAAATTCTGTAAGGCTGAATTGATTAAACAGCAAACATTATGCTTGAAAAACATATTTGAAGATGAAATACTGAGCGCAGAAATTCCTTTTTTTGAAGGAAGAAGTGTTCATCTTGCTAGCATACCATAATAGTCTATGGTCCTGTTGCTATTGCTTCTAGGGAAAAAAAACCTTCAAAAAAAAGATTAACTTTGCAAGTTAGCATGTTTTTCATCAGATCTGGACTCTATTGGAAACTGGCTCTGCTGACAGAAATCAGCTCCTGAAAATTGGTTTGGGAGACAATGTAATCTGAGGTAGAGTTCTGTTAGGTCCAAAAAGAGGGTGGCTATGAAGACAATGGTTACTTTATACACTGTGTTAGGATTCTAAATGTCTGTATGGCACTAATTTTCAGCTTTACTTTGAGATGGCAAACATATAAAGAATGTTTTTGAAATAAAAAAATTGTATCCCTTTCAAAAGGTCCAGATAAACCACTCGAAATTTATACCAAGTGGGTATTCATCAACAATGTAAAATCTGGATCAACAAAACTCCTAAACAAGAACAGTGGGATGGATATAGGACTTTGCTAGATTGCTTTCCAGGATTCTTCGGGGTAGTGTGCTTCACCTGACACAGTAGGCTCTTCCTGTTCCTGAAAAATACCCAGTCTGATGCATGGGACTATCCTTGATTTTCCTATGAGATATTTCCACATCTAGGCTACAGATGTTCTACTCAGAGTATCAGGCATCACTCACCTGCTTCTTTCATGTCACTGTTCATGACATAGTAGATATGATGGTAGTGATGTTACCGCTACCTTTATGCATCCACACTGGCCTCACCACAGCAACACATTATCAGAAGAGGTCATTGTGAGAGTGTATCAGTGTGAGAGCAGACAATGGGTCTTCGTAGGCAAAAGGGGGTATGTATGGGATAACACCACACTGGGAAGCAGCAACATAATGACTTCAGTTGAGGTAGTTGCTATTTTACAATAGGATCTAGCCAACAATCCTTTTAGAAATGATCAAGAAAGGCAACATTCTTCATGTAAGTCCCACTGTCCCTAGTACAGCAGTCTGTCTAGTCATTCTCTCTCCTTGGGACATTCTCCAAGGACAGGCTGAAGTAATTCCAGGTCCATTTACAACATTAGGAGGTTCATATCAAGTCCTTTTGACTCTCTCATTCTGAAGAGGTTCTATGGAGAAAACACAGGTCCCTAAGTAAGCTGGATGGTGTGTTCTGCTTGGGACAAGAGGAACAGTTGTGCTCCTTCTCTCAAGGATGCATTTCTGAACAGGGTGGAGGTGCAACTCCTTCTTCCTCATTTAGTTTATGAGAAATTATAAACTTCAGGTAAGGATTAATGGCCCACTGCCCTAGGTAAGAGAAGTCTGGCTACAGCTGACTTCTGGTTTCTCATCCTATGGTCATCTGATGCTAAGAGGTCTGGCTGCCAAATAAACAATGAAAGGGGCCAAGGGAGTCCCCTCGGAAGACAGAAGTTCAGTGTTCCTAAACTGTTGTAACTCTAGCTTTCTGACTTTGGGGAGTGATCTTTGCTCGACCATAGCTGGGCGGTATGACCCAGTCACAGGAAGTTTTCTGCTTACTGGTCATGTAAAAGTGAAAAGAGTATGGCCAGCCACAGGTGACCACATATGCCAGCTGTTTCACTGCTGCCTTTCACTTCCCTTTCTCTTCCTTGTAAGCAATGGTTCCCGGTAGTCACCTGCAGTCATATGTTATACAGTAACTTCTTTGCCGAGGACCACTTGCAGCATTTTTGGTTTTACCCTCAAAAGTTTCCTCCTCTGTCTCATGAAAGCAGTTGTTTCCGCCTTGTCCTAAACATATATGTCCATTATCTTCTTCACCATAATCTTTCACTGGTCTTCAAGGCTAACCATACTGCACAGACAGTGAATATTCTGATCAATAATCTTTGAAGAAAGACGGCTGCAATGCTTTGGAGCCAAGCAACCCCAAGGTTTTGTCTTCAGTGTAACAGCTGCCAAAATTTAGATGGTGTGGATAGCTAGGGAAATTGGTATCAGGTGTTTGAGCCTTTTAACAGAATAGCGTAGATGTGGCCTTCATAGCCCTGCCAAGCCACATATCTTGCCCGCAAGTTTGATTCATGTGAACCATGTCAAAAATACTTTCAGATAAAATGTAATGAAAACAGTTGACCATGATATAAAAGGCTCTAGGAGAGGTCATATCCCAAATATTTGTACCATGCTGTTAGGCTGAAAGTAGACTGGTCAAAGAGTTTTCAGTCAGAAAATGAAAACTTTGTTTAGCTATAAATTTCTTAGTAGCTGTTTGCCACATGACTGGAAAGAGATAAAAGCGCACTCAATGAGGGGTAACAGAACACCTTGTTCTGATGTTCACTCACTCCTCTTTCTCTCTAATGTTTTTGATTTAGCAAGACATTTAGGTCCACAGGTCAGTGTTTTGCTGAGCCAAAGCCTATATTTCTGATAATGACAACACACTCCACAAATAAATTTCCTGCAAAACAAAGCAATTGCTTATACTACCTGGACTCTGACACTGAGGGTAGCTCCACAATTTCCCAGCAAGATTATTACTTAGCAATACATTCACAACCACTGTCATCAGGAGACAAAGAAGAAAATAATAACTTTGTATGCACATGGCATACAGTAAGCTCAAAGGGCTAAAACTTCAGACAGCTTCCACAGCCAAGTAAAAACTCAGAGCTGCACTGTCAAAACAGAAGGGCTCTTCAGGCTTGGAAACCTGTCCTGATTTCTTAACCCTGAGTTACTGTCTGTAAAATGCAAACTCCATATTCAGGCCACCGTTTTTAAAATAGGCACCTAAATGCAGGCTCCTAGATGATTTGACCCCCCTCATAGGAGCAGAGCATGCTGACCACCTCCAGCTAGCAGCCCACTTCTGCGTGGGTGACAGGGGTTTTGTCACATCGATGCTGAGCTGCGCTCCTCCTGCGCGTTGGAACGCAGCACCATCTAGCGAGCCACAAAAACAGATTCGCACAGACTACGCTCTAAAAAGACAATATAAATTATAAATATTTAAAACAAATCTAAGTAAAGCCCCCCCTTTGTGCAGAAAGGGAAAGCTTGTTTATGGAAGATTACCCTTTATTTTTAGTCCCAGTACAAAGCTCCTAATATCTTAAAGTTATTAAATGTAATGATCAATCAGCACTTATTCAATTAAATTACAACAAAGGCTTGGCAGACTGTTATTATTCATTTAGTCATGCGGTATCAAAATCAAAAGTACTTCTTCAAAGAGTAATAATATGCTCCTGAAGAGTTTAACATATTTTACCTTTTGAAGAGAACAAGAAGAGTGGATTTGACTGTCAGAAAAGCCACCACTGCTGTACCTGACCTGGTCCAGTGATTTGTTTACATGAATGTAATGAGACAGATTAAAATCATGCCTGTATATTTAATATGTTATATCACTGTGCTCCCTCACTATGGCAACATAAGCTCAAATTTTCCTGTGCAAAGTGCTTTGCTGTGCTATCTGTAAGATGGTATCTAATTCCATCTCTGTACTTTTCCTCTCCTGTTATCTGTGTTGCTCTTCTGACATTTCCCTTAGTAAGTCCTCTGTATCTTTCTCTTACTCTTGTATATATGTCTTCTTCCACATCACCTTTGCCACTCTTTGAAAATCTATACAGACTAAGCACTTTTTCTTGGCTTCAATAGCTTCTTAAAACAATATCCCCTTGGGAACTTTCTCAACAAGGAATCAATTATTTGAAACAAAACAATGCCAATCAGCTTTGAGACTGCCCAACCACAATTAGTGGTATACTCAGTATCATCTCTTGAAAAGCATATAATACTTTCAAATGTAGGCAATCTTCTAAACAAACAAACAAAAAAACCCGGGAAAAAGGTAGCCTCAGGTTCAGACACTTGGGGTTTTTTAGTCTTCATTTGATTTTTTTTTGTTTTGTTTCGTTGTTTGCGTAAGAAATTGTTTAGGACAAATCTTTTTAAAACACACATCTGTGATGAGCCTCCTTGCTGGCAGTACTGCATTTGAAGCATTACAAAGGAGAAGGGTTTAGAGACAACATTTTATGGCGTGAATCTAGGAGTGCCTGACAAACAAACCTATAGCTAGATTGTCATAGATATAGTACGCACAGTTCTGTAATTTATATGACAGGATGTAGATAAAAAATTCCAGGATAATTTGCAAATTCCTCTATTAGTGCAAAAGATAAGACACAGTAGATTTTATTAGAGGAGGTTTTGATTTAAAATAAATGAACTTGAGGAATCATGACATCTGTACTGAAACCTTAGTCCCAGAATTACCTGGTTTTTGGAGCTACTCTTTCTACGAAAAATAGACTTTGCCCCTCTCAGATGTCTAACTGTACCTTGACAGGCTCTCGGTCGGTTTGGGTGTACAGCCACAAGAGGGAATGCAGGTTTCTGACAGCAGCCCAGTTCTTGACATTCATGTTCTTATTGTCGGCAAACTCCAGAACACTTCTATAGCTTTTTATAGCCTTTTGCTAGGAATGGATATTGTAGCTTTTTTCAAAGTCTATAATGTTGATGTAGAGACATTTCTAGCTTCTATCTGGATGTATCTATTGCCAAACAACATGGAATATAATCTGTATTTGGGTTATAAAGGGTTATTATATGTCTGAATTTTCTGTAAATATATTCTTTTTCACCTGTAAAAAAGTTTGGCTATTTGTCTGTTATTTCTGAACATCTGGAGACATTGTTAGACTTCTGGATGTATCAGGTTTGCACCAGCTGGGCTGTTTGATGGATGGGCCTGTATTTTTTGTAGGCATGTTTTAGTCACAAAAATGGAAGCCCCAAACCAAAAATATTTTGTAAAACAGAAAAATTACCAATCTTATGAGTTACTAACCAAATAAACAAAAGATTAAAAGTAATGTTTATACATAATTTGGAGCAACTTATTTTTGTTAGCATTTCTTTTGTGTCCTTGAAAGTGGACCAGTAAATGTTGTGTTAGCAAAGTTCTGTAACAGTAATGGCTTCGTAATACCAGGCCATGTAGTCGTAAGTAAAGGGAGTCAGAGAACTGCTCCGTGAGACCAAGCAAATTTCTGGGCAAACAAAGCATGATTTGGCTGTACTTTGATCCAATTTAGCAGCTCTGACACTCACAGAATCATGCAGACTGAGCTAAGAAAAAGTACTGTTGCACTTCCACTGTACTTTCTCCAGATCTAGACTCATTCCCTAACACATTCTCTTAATGTGGCCAGGCATTGATTCACTGATTCATTGATACCTGTTGTCCTCTTACTACACTGCTTGCTTACGACTGTCCTCTTTTTTTTTCTTTTTCTTTTTTTTTTTTTTTTACCTCTTCTGGTTGTATTTTAGACCTACTTAGTAGGTCTCATCCCTATTGAAACTTTCAGGGCTTTTAGGTGTTAGTATAAAAACACAATAATGGCATAATATCCTCCGATTAAATCCAGATAAAAATGTAAAAGTGATGAGAAAAGGCAGGTTAATGAACATATTTAAAACTGTTTTCCTAGGTTTTATAGTCTGAGATCAGATTTTCGATACTGATGACTGAAATTAGTTTACATGTAAAACCAAAGATGGCAATGAATAGTAATTACAGTGTCCTGGACAATTTTTGTGTGGCTTGATTCACTTTTCCCTCAGTATCTCCTGTACAGTCTGATGGGGTCAATAAAATGAGGTGATATTATGCTTTGCCCCTTGATGAGATGTATGGTTTTTACTATGGCAAAGTCAACATCTATCTTCTCATATGACATTATATTGAAGTTGTGTATACGTTAGCAAGCAATGCAGCACAGTAGGAGTGGATCTGTAGTGTATTTCGGGGGTATTTGTTTCAGATTAGCTCTTGTCTAGCCCTAGACTAGTAGACTGTAAGTTTATTAATAATTGGAGCACATTAGATGTGGTGCTGAAGGGTATCATCTTTACTTTAATATGGAAGGAATCCACTGATCACATTGAGAACCCTTCAGGATGTGAGTCTAAGGCACAGCAGGCAGCAACACCCAGGAGGTTCACTTTAGAAACACACTGATCTCAACTAGAATGCTAATATCCTCAGAAATACCCTGAGACATTCCAGTTAATTCCTATTCTAAGTGTGTGAGGAAGGTGCATTGGTTTCATAACTACTTGCAATGGCAAATACTGACAAACATTCTGTTGTGCACTTCGCCTGACTTCTTGTATAAGATTCTTGATTTCCATGCTAGATTATGCAGAGGATGAAAAAAACATCCCAAAACAGATTTTGTTGAGTGGGACCTGAGCAGCAGAATTGTGATCCAAATTAGGGAAGAAATAAAATTCTGTAGCAAAGAGGGAATTCTGCAAGCGCTACTGAAATGGTAAATTTTTTTTTAGGTATACTCTCCAAAAATGCAGAACTTACTTTCTAACTAAAATATATCCATTGCAACTCTTATCTCAACCAGATGCAGTAAAGAGGACCTAAGGATCATATTTCCAAGAATACATTTTGAATCTACTCAATTTTCAACTCAATAATGTCAAAATAGTTGAATTTATTTAAATTTGTGCAGGATTTTAAATAAGCAGAAAAATTAGACCTCAATAAGATTTACACCTTCATTTTTTAAGTGTTCAGTTTCCGGATTTCATTATTTTGAGGGGTGTGAATACCAATAGATCTGAATGGTACTTTTCTTTTCCCTTTTCGAAGGTATTTTTGGTAACTTTTCCTTCAACTCCACACACGTCAGCTCTACATTCCACATCACAGCACATAAAACACAGCACTTCAGAGTATCCATATCAGACCGGCCTTTTTATCAGGGGATTAAATTCTTTATAAGAAATGTAGAAACGAGCTTTGCATTTCACATCTATTATGCAATCAGCAAAATGTATGAGAAAGAATGTTCCACCTGCTGCCTTGAAAACAGGCTACTTTCCCTGTGGTACACCCCAGCAATGAGTTGAGGAAACGTTATGTTGACAGAGCTTGAGTGAAGAAGAAAATGAGCATTGTTCATCAACAGCTCTCAAATTCAGCTTTGGCAGCAGAGTAAGCAGCTACAATCTAATGGCATCTTGTGTAAGTAAATTTGCAAGATGTCATTTTTAGGGATCATTTTCCTCTTATAAAGCACATATGGTAAGCAAGCATTTTAGGAAGAAAAATTATGATTAGTTTTATGCATAGCTCTTATGGATTCTCTGACAAAATAATTTTCATTAGCTTTAACTTTTCTCCTTTTGGACGCATATTCAAAGCTCGTAACTGTCATAAGTGGTCTTTGTGAAAGGAATGGGATGGCAATACATCCCCCACAAGTTCTAAGAAAATAGCCACTCCCAAAACCTGTCAAATTGACAAATAACTTGTCTTTTTTTTTTTTTTTGTCCTTAGACAAACAACATACATCATAATTAGTGCTGAAAATTATAAAACAGCTTGGTACTAGAAACTGCGTTAGTTCCTAGTCATAGAGCACAAAATAGTCCTTATCTGTGGGCCTCTTCTTTCTTATGGCAATTTGGGCAGAATGTGAATGGAGTGCTCTGTGTGTGTACTTATGAGTTATGGTTTTGTTAGTTTTTTTTAGCAGCAAAATGGTGAAAATTAATTTAAAAGCTATTTTCAGTCATGAGAATTCTTATTTAAAATACTTTTAAAATATTGAAATTTGTACTAGTATCATTGATATATAGCTTTTCGGGATATGTGAGAGGATGTGGTAACAGGGTAGTTCATGGATCCATTTCTTTACCTTTTCTTTGTCTACAGCTGGGAATAGAAGTTACATTGATTAGCAAAAAAATTCTGGGAGCTTTCGCCTTGTTTTTGTTGCTAAGGAAACCATTTCCTTGGCATCAATGCATCCAGCAGGTCTGTCTTACTTTCCTGTGAGCTCTAACAGAGGCAGCATTGTGGAATGGCATTGGGGGGCAAAAACCCACAGAGATAAACAAGGAGGAAAAGATCAACAAAAGTAGCTGAAAGTTAATACAGGGATATCGCCTAGTTGAATTGAATTAACTCTTGTTTCTGTGTGGGTCAGCTACAGAGCTCTGTGTATAGGTAAGGATTTAAGGCTCCAACAAGACTACAGCTAAAAGCCAAAGAGGAACAGAAGCCTCCACATCAGAAAGCCTCTCATCCCCCCACAAAAAAAAAACCCAAAAAACAAAATGAAGAGGGAACGGTGGAACCATGTGGACTGGATACAAATTCTGAAGGCAGAGCTGTTGGATTTCCACTCTTCTACCAGTCTTAAAATGGTAACCTTATTTTAATTAGAGTCCTTTCTTCTGCTGCTCCCATTGCGTAATTCACGTGATGCTATGTCAGATGGAGTATTCCATGAGACTGTAGCAATTATGTGTATTTAATATTGCAAATGAACTTTTTGTTGGTGTTTCTGCAGCTGTAATTTAATTCTTACTTCAATTCTGCACTGTATATCACAAAACCAAGTATGGAGAAGGAGGAGACAGATAAGTGACTCCGCTATCCACTCTTCCTGGCTGACTGTACAATGCCTCAGCTGTTTCCTTTTTCAGCACTGTTCCTTGCAAATGACTTAAACTCTGCTAAAAATGAAGTGAGCAACAAGCAGGATACACCAAACACCACATTTGGCAGAAAGCCGGGTGACACGTGAAAACCTGTCAAATAAGTTATATTAGCAAAACCGAAGGAAGTCCCAAGTGGCAAAATGGTTGGCTCTGGGACATAGTAGTGGTACACAATCTCTTAAAGAAAAGAAAAAAAGGAAAAATCTCTAAGACAGTGGTATGAATCCAGGCAAGAGCAATAGTAAAAACATCATTGCCACCTTACAAATTTACAACAGCCTACCACATCTGAAGGCCGTTAATAGTCTCTATACCATTTCTTATTCAAAAGTCAGACACAACCCCCTGCCATCACAGCTAGGACTATTTGCGTTCTTAAACTGAAAGTTTCAAAATGTATTGTTGGTATGGAAGTGTGAAGACTCTGAAGCTGGTGCCTTCAGTAAGTGAAGCAAACAGAGATATTCCCCATTCGCTTACCCACTCCTTTCCCTATTTCTGCACAAAAAATAGGTATGTTTTTCTGTAGACTTCAAGGTTATTTTTGTGATTATGAACATGTGTTGGTAGATATCATCAAGATATGGACACATTTACCTGGGGACTGTCAGGAGCTGCAAGAATGGGCCTGCTCCACAGGGAAGGTGAGCTGGGAGCCAAGGGTGCCCCCAGCACAGCTGGGCGGCAATCCCCCTGACCAGGGCGCAGGGGAGCAGAGCAAGGCAGTGGAGGCAACAGGGCCAGTGTCATCAGACAAAGGCAAGGTGACCTCAGAGAAAGGCCCAAGGTCAGTTCAGGAAAGCCAAATGGAACTTTGGGATCAGCAGATGACGGGACTGGAACCAGTTACACCTGCGACACGGCTCAGGCAAGCCCAGCCCTGAGCGTTGATATGTCTCCTGGACCAAAGAGTACATGGGGTGCTGAGGTCAGGCCAAGGAGCTGAGCCTATGGGTGCTCTCAGGGCCCCAACAAGGACTTAGTGTAGAATGATTTGGAAAGTTTCTATTTATTCTGTTAACATGGGCAGATAACAAAACAGTGTCTTGGATATTATTGGACAATGCATCAGAGCTAACCATGATATATCACTTCATCACAAGAGTTTAATTACACATTTATCCTAGTGTAGGCTCACAAAAAACTCTGTGGTTTGTCCTCACTGATGAAGGATACAAAGGGACTCTGGGGACTCCTGTGCCATATGTGAACCTGAGAGGAATAGTGAAGGCATCACTGTGACTTGAGGAGAGCAGAAGCCACAGAGACGTTAAATATCCTCTCACAAACCTGCATGCTCGGGAGTGCTACACCATACAAGAATGAGGTCCATCCCACTGCAAAACACAGACAGATAAGGAAGGCTGGGGAAAATAGTAACAGCCCTTCAAAAGTCATAGTTTTAATAACATTTTTTTGCTACCTCAAAGTCTGTCCCGTTCTTTTAGTTTTTGACCTTTCTCTGTACTTTCTCTTCCATAACTGGAAATGTGAAAATGGGTAAATTCATCCTACAGCAATCCCTGCCATACAATAAATTGAAAGAACTGGAAACTGTCAGAGAACAAAGTATGTTATTGTTATGATGTTCTGATACAACAGAGGACAGCTGGCCTTGCAAAAGTAGTTTCTGGTTACTTTAGGATTAGTTGTCTTTTTTTAGGGAATACATACTATGGATGGATAATTTTGGAATGTATGATGCGTTTAAATCAGCAGTTGATATCTAAAGAGATCACACCACCACAAACACTGAAATGTGTCCACTTTGAGTTTGCAGTCCCTACAGAAGATAATTAATCTTAATGTCCTAGACTTAGATTATCTCTGAATTCAGTAAGATACATCTTCTGTAACAAATAAATTTTTTTTTTTTAAATTTTTGAGATGCCTTTCTTTTCCTCTTGTTGTAGCAAACAGAAGCTTTTTTCTGTATGCTGCTAGTATGCAACACCAATTGGTTTAATATGCACAAAATACAGGATTTCCATGGGATACATTGAGAATACAGATTAAATGAATCTAAGTGAGCACTTTTGCTTTTAAAGAAAGAGTAAATTGAGAGAAATAGCCTCCAAGATTGCATCAAATTGGCTTGATGATTTCAAAGCCCTAATTATGTCCGGATAGTAAGTCTACAAAGCACATATAGTACAGAAAAAAAACTCCCAGCTTTTTGATGGAAGTGACATCCTGTGAGTGACTAATGTTTATTGTATAATTAGAGTACATGAAACCCTTGCTGACCAGCAGAGAAATGATCACTTTTACCTCCTTTTTTTTTTGAGAAGAATTTGTGCTTATATAAAATACCACCTGAATTAACATATATAAGGAAGTCATTTGTCCTTGTTTGCTTGTAGCTTGAATACAAGCTTGTGTTTTATTCTTTAATGTTAATCCTTGGACTCAATTCTACAGGAAAAATAATCTCAGTTTTTCTTCAAAGTCTGATATTAGTTTTCTAGAAAGAGAATTATACATCTTGAAATTTTATGACGGTTTTAACTAGAACTTGGAGCACACAGTAATTCAGTATCTGAGTAAATGTACGAGATCATTCTAAAATAAATAAACATTGTTTCCATACAATATAGTTCCATGAAATACTATGAAAGTCGATAAAATGAGAATTTTCTCAATCACAAAGTCCAAAGCTAAGTTTGCCTGCACGTATGGCTTAGTTCCCATTGAGAAATGATCTCTGGATATGTAATTGAAGGGAGCTACTTTTTGCATTTCACATAAACAATACTTTATTTCTCCTTATTTATTTATTTTTTAATTACTAAATTGACCAAAATCAGACACCTATTTAAATTGGCACCACTGTTGGCACTAGTGACTGAATTGAGTAGGTCTCAGTTGATGATGATGAGATCTTAAACACCTAGTTCATCTTAAACACCTAGATATCTACACTGGAATGCCTAAACTAAAATTCCCAATTCTCGAGTCAAGTAAAGTTAAAAGTGACTGGTTTATCTCAGTCTTCACTCTGGGACTTATTTCTCCATATCTTTTGGCCCTTGTTTAGGTAATTTTTTTTCAGCAACTGACACCAAATAGACACAAAACGTAATTTTAAACTCGCACCTTTGGCCAGGTTTGGACTAAGGTTCTGTTTTGGCTCTTTATTTACAACAATTGCCCATCTACAGCAACTACCTGAGGAATATGCATTTGAGAAATCAGAACCTATTTCTGTTCTCTTTTACCTGTGAGCTGTATCCAAAGGAAACTTACATCATCCTTTTTTGCTCTGGATTTGTGTGAAGAGATAATAAGAATTTTCTCACACCTTGCATAAATTCACATACAGAGCAAAATGCTGGAGCTGTAGGATTGCTATAGGATTACTGCTTTACTGCCGTTAGAGAAGTGAGCTTTTCTGAGTAAACAAAGGACCTTAACCTGAGAAAAATCATCTGCATGAAAGAAAAAAACTCCCTAGTCACAAAGAAGATCTCTAATGTTCATTTGTTAAGGATTATGAAAAACTCAGAAAGTGTATCTAAAAATAAGAGGCACCATTTAGAAAAAAAACCCACTTTATTTCACATTTTTGCAATGCTGTAACAATTCAGGTAAGTGTATTTCATTAAGTCTTCCGTTTATTAGCAATCAGCTTATATTTCTGGTGTCTGGTGTAGTTATTACTACCATTGTGTTGTGCATTTTTTATGTCGTAGATAGACAATGTAGCACTTCTCTTCAGAACAGAAGTTTTTATATGAAAATTAAAAATGTGTAAGGCAGTTATTTCTTTACCCGTCACATGAGAATGGAAATAGGCTTAGTGAGAAACAAAAGGCTTGCTGTTGAAGATATTATATGCTGTTGCTTCCAACAAAAAAAAGTCCTGGTATCTCTTTCATGCCACCAACTCTCAGTAATCAAAGAACATTTCAAGAGGCACAGAACAGAGATCTTCTTTCATATGGGTGGATTTGCTTAGAAGATTTTTGCTCTATATTCCAAAGTACTCCAATAACCTTTGAAAGTCTGCAAGGTTTAGCTGAGGGACTCGGTTACCAAGAGAATGGACTTTAAATTAAAGAAATGAAGAAAAAAATCAAATAACTAAGCATTTGGTCTTTAATTCATAGTTCTGTTCAGCTTCTTAAAACTTCACTGGAGTCCTCATGAACAGAACTGTGAAATTCTGGAGTGAAAATGTGAAAATGTCATCACTGACATGTCCATTTCCACACAGCTTTCAGTTCAAAATGTAAGATGATTTATCTTGGCAAATATATGATACCTACAAAAAATAAAAGACTTTCTGTTGCATTCCTTCCATACATATATACAACATGGTAATTTGCCTAGGTTAGAGTGAGTAGTTAGGGATGGTTTTGAATTTTACAGAGAAAATCACAGGGAGACTGAACTAAACAACAGGAAAATATTGTATGACCCCTGAAACATTTTCCAGTTTTCGAGTACTCTTATTTCTTCTTTTCCCTCATTTCTTTTTTAAAGGAGTTGAATAGGGAATATAGACAAAGAAAGTACAAATAATGCCACGTAATGTTCATAAGAAGTTTACAAAGTGTGAATAATGATTTAATTAGTAAAATTCAGTCTATTGCAGATAATTTATATATAGGAAAAAGAATAAAAAAATGGCGTCTCATGAAAAATCCTCATTCTTTGAAAACAAATGGAACATTTTTGCAATTGGCAGCAGGGAATCTGAGAACTTACTCTTTCTAGCTGAAACATGGAAGACATGAATCTTTTTGAAGTTGATGTATATTTCTGGAAATATCTAAACCAACCTTCAGTATACCTGCAAGGGAGCTTCAGATCATGACATATTCCAAAAAAAATCTTATAAAAACCAAAATGCATACAATCTCCAGATAAGTATCTTCTCATTCCTTCCTACTATTCATGCTGCCCTGAAGTGAGCCAGAGTGGTGAACTAGTCATGATGGCCATTAACTGAAGGAAAAGAAATTTATTTCTTTCCATTTGAATTACCTTCCCAATTCTGCTAACTGAAGGAAAAGAAATCTATTTCTTTCCACTTGAGTTACCTCCCGGATTCGGCATGATGAAAAACAGAGACATCAGCCTCAGAACAGTGGAGAGACGCAGTCATAATTCATAGGATTACCCAGGGTATTTCTTAAAGCTTTTGTTCCTAAAGCTGGACATTAGATGGGAGAACTTCAGTAATAGCTAC
The DNA here is from genome assembly GCA_009819775.1 of Phoenicopterus ruber ruber. Classification (NCBI taxonomy): domain Eukaryota; kingdom Metazoa; phylum Chordata; class Aves; order Phoenicopteriformes; family Phoenicopteridae; genus Phoenicopterus; species Phoenicopterus ruber. The sequence goes on from CM020215.1 coordinate 48,004,070, forward strand.
AAAGCGGTAGTTTGAGGAGGGAGAATCTTATACTCTTCCTGAAGTGTCACTGCTGCAGATGACGCTGAGCTAGATGGGTCATAGGCTTGAAGTAGCCTTGATATCTGTGACCCTCATCTACAAACTCTTTGCTGGCACATCAGAAGATGGAGAGTGAAACCTGTCTCACAAATATTGAAAACTAAATATGTAGCTACAGTTTTTGTATGAAATAAAAAATCTTTCTAAAAGCTTATTTTGTTCATATAAGCGTCACCTTGGTACATCTCTTACCCATGTAAAGAGAAAAACGGAGAGCAACCATACCACATCACTGCCAGAAAAACAATAATGTGTCTTAAGTTGGCTGCTTGTTAAGTTCTTATTTGTCCATGTTTCTGTACATTGTATTGAAGTGGCACTTTTCAAGGAGTAATTACAGAGGCAGGAAGTTATTACTCTCTTCTGACTCCAATATATATTGGTAAATTTTGCTTCAAGGAGTGTTCAGTGGTGATAGCTTTACCACAACTACAGGGAGATCAAAATTGAAGAAAGCGGGTGGAAAAAAAAGCAAAGAAACCAGCTACTTTGAAAAATGTTGTGTGGTAACCACATGACTGAGTTATAAAACAGACAATATGATGGGAGAGCAGATTTGAACATAAAGAAGTCTTACAGTGAATTGCCCTTTCATAACAGGGTGGTCCCAGTGGGATGAAAAGTTAGTAATCTAAACTATACCTTACTATAAAAATGGCTCAAGCTTTAAATAAGCTGGTGTCTTAGTCATCAATTAAATCATAAAACCACTAAGTAAACTAATTGACGTCTTTGTCAAATAGGAATTTAATTATAAAGCTTTAATCTTGGCAATGCCACTTGAAAAGAAACTTTAAACTGTGACTAGAAGTGTGTATGTTCTTATACTTCCCACTTACTAATAACACTTCCCTTACTTAAGGAGTTTCCTTTTCTTAAGTAATTTGCACATTTGACCTTTTATCCATTTTTGTATGCACTTGAGAGAAATATACACTTATTTGAGGTTGTTCCAAAACTCGTGGAAGTCAAAAGCAGGTTTTTTCCATTAGTATATTACCAGTTTAGTATGAAGTCAAGTAAAATTCTAGAGGATCACCGGATTTCTAACAGCAGAGAAAATAAAGAACACTAATAAATATTCTTTGTGGTTCATGTAGGTATAGAAATACTTTATTTTTGTCAAATTTCTCTCAACCCTAAAAAATCTTCATAAAAAGATCATACTTTTGTGAAATGTATGGGGTGATAGAAATACCATAGCCTTGACAGTATCCATTATCTTTCTTCTCTACCACATTTTTCTATCATTTGCTCTTTCTTTAACATTTTTATATAGTATATTTGACTATATTATATATGTATTCAAGAAAATAGCAGGCAACATATTGCTATACATTGCAATATATTAATATATTGAGTGTTAATAATTAACAATTAATGTTTATATATTGATATTATATTACATAATTTCAATCTTTTGGATGTTATTTGCATTATTTTTAGTTCTAAATAAATAAATGAACTTATTAGAAAGGCAAAAATCCAAACTGATGGTGTTTTTTCTTGAAAGATAGATAGTCTCCTAAGCATAGTAAAGTTTGGCTGTGTCAAAATTCCAGTGTTTCTATGGTATTACAGTTCTGAATAGAGCTGTGTAAATCATTCATGTTTGTAGATCAGTATCCAAATTGAAGAAAACATTTCTATCAATCAGATGCAAGAGTCCACTCCAAACCAAGCGCAGACTGCGTCCATAGCAGAGATTCTCCCCTTTCGGTCTTTCAAGCTTCTTTCAAGGAAGCAACATTTGTACAGTCTAAACCAGAAGCAATCTTCTCACTTTTAGGTAAAGGTGGTGTAGGGAGGTGTAATTGCGAGCACGGAGCGGGAGCCGCCTGCAGTCTCCTCCATTACAAGGAGGTAGCTGAGCACAACCTGTGTCCGAGGGACCTGTGCAGCAGCACAGCACGGGCCTGAAGGCCATGTTGTATGTGCAGCGCGGCACAGCACAGCCTGTACCTGCCCGGGTTGGTTGTGCTGTGGACACCTCACTCCTCCACGGTCAGGAACACTACGGCAGCTCCCATGGCACGGCACGGCAATACTTCTGTTGGCTTCAGATCAGGCCCAGAAATCGTGTAGGTTACTCAACTCTGCAGAGCTTCGAAGCATGGACATGTACCATTATTCCCATAAAGCAAATCAAATTCAAATTTTCCACCAGTTATCATAGCCAGAAATCAATTTATCCATTTAATTCCTCTGAAGCTTTATAATACCCTCTAGACTTTCCTGATTTAGGAGCTTGTGATGAAGAGTTAGGAAAAATGCTCTCTTTGTTTACTGTAGAAACTTTGAAACTACAGACCCCAAAAGTGAGCAAGGAAGAGATAAGAAATAGCTTGAGGTAAAAATTTTATGGGGATATTCACTTTGTTAAAGATATTATTCCTGTCATTCAAAAACCCTTCTCTTAAAAAAATCCTTTAATTTGACTAAGCTTCGCTGAACAATCTTGGCTGAAAAAATAGTACAAGCACACAGCAGTTTTCTCTTTTTCTGAAAATGTTAATAGTTAAAATATTCACCCAGTATCCTAGAAACAAGATTCAGTTCACTCTTGAGCTTATGGAGTAAATCTGCATCTTTCTTTCCTTGAGAAAACTCTCTAGCCGCCACAGTAAAGAGTGTTCTGGCCTCTACTGTAAACTATGTCCCATTTAGTTTAAATACAGATTACGGACTGGAATCCATATGCTTCATTAAACTTGGCAAATGGACAATTTACTTTGAAACCACCAGACATGCATATCCCTTCCTCCTTTGTCCACAATTATTTATTTTGAATAAAGTGCAAACACTCTTGGGACAAGTCGGGATTGTTCTATTTCTATAGTCAGTATCAGGTCAGTGAAAAAGGTCAGTGTCTTTTTGTGATAAAAGATACAGGTCAAAATTTCATCAAGCCGTAGAAATAATGTGTCTTCAACGGTTTTGTTTTCTTTCTTTCCTCACCTTTCTTCCTCCCTTCCCTCTTTTCCTCTTATATCCTGTTACAGGTTAAATGAAATTTTTATGTTAAGCAGAAAAATGGGGGGTCAAATGCTGAAAAGAAGAAATCAGTTAATTGAAAAATCAGTTTACACATCTCTAGACCTGTTTTTCAAATGATGAAATCAAGATCAAAAATCCGTATTAGTAAATGTTACACAAACACAGAAATAGATAGTTATACCTTTTCCAAATGATGTTGTCTGAAAGTGTTCAGCTGTGAATGAAAGAATATGTAAGCAAGAGGAAATTTTCCCTACATATCATTTTACTTGCATAAAATGGGAAATTAAAATATGGTTGTGGTTACTGTACACATAATACATACTGTACACCAGCATTTTTTTTCACACACTGACTGGCTTGTTTATGAAAATCAGAGGGGCAAAAGTAAAACCAGCCCAGCTTCCCCAAGATCCCCACCCTCAAAGCACAGACTCTCCGAGACTCAAAAGAATGGAGATCTCAAAACACCTTTGATATTCCTGTGCCTTTGAAGTTTTGGGCAATGACTATGTGGCCATTCCATATCAATGAATAATGACCTTGACCTGACTTGGACTCCAGATAGGCATCTTTCTTCTTTGGCATAGCTTTCTGAAAACTTACACTTTTCAATTTTTAATGTATCATCTATAGTTTAAGATGTTGGAAGTCTGTCACAGAACATTTTTATTTCAGATCTGAATACTTCTTCTGCTATAAATCACTTATTGAATAAGACTTGTAATCCAAATTTCACATTTCCTCTTTCAGTTGTATACATGTGCATTTATCACCTATCCATCATATTTCTATTTGTGGTCTGCACTGACAACCTGATTTTGCATCCTCATTTACTTAGGGTGCACTAATGTCAATATGTCCGAAGTTATGCCCTTGGTTAAATATTTCACAAAGTTGTAGCTTTAACTAATAAATTCTGAGGACAAATCTTATCTTCTCCTTTGATTCCTAATATAACACAACTGAATCTGTCAGGTCTGAAATTACCTTTTTAGGGTTTTGTGTTTTTTTTTTTTTTTTTAGCTATTTCTTTCTTCACTTCCTAGCACTTAGTCTTATAAAGAGACTTCGCCAGTACGTGTAAGATTTTCTTTTTCATAAAGTACAATTATTTTAGCCATTTTTTTCTGAAATATCAGTATAAATAAAGTATCGTTCAGGCACCTAACTGGAAGGAAATTAAAAAAAAAAAGATAGGAAATATCTTTTGGAATTCCATAAAAAACACAAGGACTTTAATTAGATTTTTTTTTAATATCCTATCCAGTTTTAAAGATATAGTTTGTAGACTTATTTTAGAAGTAGAAGTTTTTCAAACATTTATCATCTTAGTGTGCTTTAGAAGTAGTTCGCTTTATCAGTGCAGAATTTCTATATAGAGACCTTGCAAATTTGAATTGATTTTTTTTAAAGAGAGAACATTTACTATAAGAAATGCTATATGTAAAACATATCATTTCATAATTCTATGAAATTATTTAGCTACACTTTTTCTTCTTATTACACCAAAGTAATTTTAAAAACATAAAACTAGTTTCTCTCACTTTCCTGTAATGAGCTAAGTCAGAGTTGTTTACAAAATCCTTTCATAGTCCATTAAAATTCATTTTCTTGTGGCAATAACATCTATAAGTAATTTTCAGGTGGACAGACAGAGAGCTGTTCTTCTGAACATTCTACAAAAACCTTTTTGACCAGGTCATCACCCAAACAAGGAGAATTAGATTTTGGTTTAGAGACTACATGACTGTATTACAAGTTACTGTAAATTTTCCCGGAAGAGAAAGAAACAACATATGCTTTCGGAGCCATCCCTAAGGACTCTGATGCAAAGGAAAGATTCCTTTCCCAAATACATTAGCATGCAGTTGCATTCACATAACATGCATTGACTCCACTGCTATTTCAATATTTTGGTTTTTTTCAATTCATTTTTGCCACCATAACTATGGGCAAAAAGCTTCTTATATTTTTAACAGAACATTGAGAAATGAGAAAGGAGCACTAAAATCCATTAAAGTGATTTGATAATAAAATAAAAGCAAAACTATGACAAAAACAAAACAGAAAACCAAACCTCAGAGAGAAAAGGGACCGATTAGATCAGTCAATATATTTAAATATATTTATTTTATCGAAGAGAAAGTAGAGAGGTGACATGATTGTATTGGATAATGTGGTCATCAGAAGACAAGATGAAAAGTATATTAATCTAGATGTGAAAAACATCACGTCTTGGACCTAAGAGTAGAGAAATAAAATTCAGAAATGTATATATGTATGTATGAACACCTATCATGAATGTGGTAACCACTGAATATGCTAGGAAAGGAAGAGATGGATTCCATATTTCTTGGCATCTTCAACTTAAAATCACGTGATTCTCTGGAATAAACCTAAACACTACACATTGACTTTGACCGGCTGATATCCTACCATTACAAAAATAGCAATCAATATACATGATCTAAAGTTCCTGATTGGCTGGTGTATGTTTTCTGTACATTTTCCCAACTTTCAGTCTCGTCTTTTCTTTAGACCTCTTTAACTGCAGGTTTTGAAATAATTGTTTTCTTCCTCTAAGTGAACAAAATCTTGTCACAATTTTTCATTTATGTAACTCTTGTCTATATGCTAGTAAACTATCGAAGTATATAAATACAGTTGTTTACCTAATTGAAACCTAAGATATAGAATCAGAATCATCAAATCATGGAATCATTTACGTTGGAAAAGACCCTTAAGATCATCGAGTCCAACTGTAAACCTAGCACTGCCAAGTCCATCACTAAACCATGTCCCTAAGCGCCACATCTACACGTCTTTTAAATACCTCCAGGGATGGTGACTCCACCACTTCCCTGGGCAGCCTGTTCCAGTGCCTGATAACCCTTCCAGTGAAGAAATGTTTCCTAATACCCAATCTAAACCTCCCCTGGCACAACTTCTCCTCTCGTCCTATTGCTTGTCACTTGGGAGAGGAGACCAACCCCCACCTCGCTACAACCTCCTTTCAGGTAGTTGTAGAGAGCGATAAGGTGATGTGTATTTGTAAATTTATGTATATAATATGTGTACATATGAGCTACTCGTATATATGATGAATACTTTTTTTTTTTTATGTTTAAGAAATAATCTTTCCACAAAAATCAGTTCCAGGTTGCTCTTACTCTTTACTATTTTTTACAAGTCTACTGTGTGAAAGCCTTTAAAAATTAGAAAATATATGCCATGTTGTTTGACATGGATGTAATTTTATCATTTATACATTAAAAAGAGAGCATGGCAAGTCTGGGAACAAAGGTCATATAATAAGGATGCTATTGTGATCTGGCAGTACACATTTAGTATTTCACTACATAAAGCTGTTGGTTGTGGAAAAGATTTTGAAGATAACCTAGAGTCTGATTTTTGTTGTTCCAATGGACACATATGTGCAGATATTTGTGAAAATTCACCAGGATTATATACTCTATTCAACTACCAACAGCTTTATCCAATTAAGAAACTAAATATTGACACTGGTAAGTTCTATAGTCTTTTCTGTTCTTGAAGATTTTCTGGATATATCTCCTGTCTAGCATAAAACACCACTGGTAAATTTTACATGAAAATTTTTAGGCAAAGTTAGTGAGAACTTGTAATTTGGGCTATATAAGGCCTTACCTACAAACATTTTAACAAAAGTAACACAAACCATTACTGGAACAAATGATCTACAAATAAAGTCTGAGTTCAAAGAAAATTACAATTTCTGTTTTATGGCACTCTTCCAAAGCTGTGGAAAGAGATTTCTATCAGCAAGATTGAAATCTAAGAAATCAGTTGGAGACAACTGTGTTAGTTTTCAGGATGCTATTGTTCATGTGTTTTATTCAATGACCTTTGGAGATCATAGAAAAGCTGATGTTGCCCTTACTGGGGACTGCCAAAAGCTTAAATACTCTACACTTAGTGTGACATCCAAGCTCATCATGGCTTTGTGGAAGGAAATAAGTCCATTTCTCATACATGATGTGGTACGTGTATGGCTGAGACCTAACACAAGACTTCTCTACTCTCGTTTACAAAACTGTCTGTAACTAATGTGCTGTTAGTGCCATCACTAAGCCTGCCAGTAATTTTGTTTGCTGGTTATTTTAAGATTATATTCCCACATTTAAATTATTTATTCAACATTTTGAATCTTATTTGGTTACCTTAGTCCTATTTTTTATATTTTCATATTGCTATTATTTCCTTGTTCCCTTTTCATTTGTTTCCTGTCCCCAGTTCTGCTCCACATTCTCTTTAGTTTAACATTGTTTGCAAACCTAATTAAGGTACTGTTTGTCTCTTCGCCCGGATGATTAATGAGTATGTTAAATAATAAAGGTTTTGTCGCAGCTTTCTTGCATACTTCTTTGCAGATCTCAGGTCTAATAGTTCAGAATGGATATGGATTGCAGCTTATTCCTCTTTGAGTGGTTTGCTTTTCATATAACTGCTTTTATACCCAGGCAAATATGATTAATTATACTGGTAAAGGTTTTTGACACACTATCAAATGACCTAGTAAAATCTAGGATGACTGAATCAAATTATTCTACCATTAGTTAATTTATAAGTAAGCACTTCAAAACCAATGACTGCTTGAAAACAATAATCTTTGGATTTTGATTGCTTAATTATATTAGAATTCCACCACCCAGGTTTCCTAAATCTGTTTGCTTTTGCAGACTATGTGTGCTGGTTTTGGCTGGGGTAGAGTTAATTTTCTTTGTAGCAGCTAGTATGGCGCTATGTTTTGGATTTGTGTGGGAAATAGTGTTGATAACACAGAGATGTTTTAGTAATTACTGAGCAGTGCTTACACGGAGTCAAGGCCTTTTCTGCTTCTCACCCCACCCCACCAGCGAGTGGGCTGGGGGTGCACAAGAAGTTGGGAGGGGACACAGCTGGGACAGCTGACCCCAACTGGCCAAAGGGATATTCCATACCATATGACGTCATGCTCAGCATCTAAAGCTGGGGGAAGAAGAAGGAAGGGGGGGACATTCAGAGTGATGGTGTTTGACTTCCCAAGTAACTGTTAGGTGTGATGGAGCCCTGCTTTCCTGGAGATGGCCGAACATGTGCCTGCCCATGGGAAGTAGTGAATGAATTCCTTGTTCTGCTTCGCCTGTGTGTGTGGCTTTTGCTTTACTTATTAAATTGTCTTTATCTCAGCCCATGAGTTTTCTCACTTTTACTCTTCCGATTCTCTCCCCCATCCCACTGGAGGGGAGTAAGCGAGCAGCTGTGTGGTGCTTAGCTGCTGGCTGGGGTTAAACGATGACACTGTGCTACCACTGAGCAGAGTCTTTGGTGGACACATTAGAGCAATTTCTTTGCATCACACATATTCAGAGTCCTAAAGTATTCCTAAATTAAATAGGATATGATGGCTTAGAGAATTGATGATGAATGTTTTGCTCCAGCAGATTATTCCATGCAACAGTTCATAGTAAGACCATCTGGAGTCAGAGAATCCTACAATTAATTGCAGACAAAATATACTATGATACAAATTCAGCTCCTTCAAGAAGAATGTATATGCAAAAATGTGTTTTATGCAGTTGCTTTTGTATAATATTTCAGATATCACATTCACCTGTTTTTTACTCAAATTTTTGTTCTTCCAGCAGGAGACAATACTCTGTCTTAATTATTTTAGCTGTGAGAATTGCTTAGTTCTACTTCATGCAAGACAAGATATAAATTTAAAATGGTATCTGACTGACACTAGATGGAGCTATCTCTTTGAAATGAGTCAACTCTATTGGAAATTCAACTTTTGTTCCACGTGTATCATACTGCAAATTATCATATAAGCGAAAAAGAAAATAAAAAAGGGAAAAGAAGAAAGAGTAAAAAAATCAAGATAAGAAACCAAACAAGTAATATAATTATTTAAATTATTATGAAAAGGACTCCAGAATAATTTCAAATGTATATATATATAGGATGATTTTTTTGATATACTGACAACTTTTTCCACAGTGGTAATTTTTATCAAAGTACTATTGAGAATTTAAGGTCTGAAGAAGCTTTGGTAGCCTTTAAGTAAAATGAAATTAATTAACATCTAGTTGCTTTGTTACAAATGATGCAGTAGCAATACATAGTGCTACTTTTTTGTCATTCCTCTGCTCGTCATAGACATTTCGGCAACGAGTATTGAATGAGGGTAAAACAACTAGATTTTTCATTGTAGTTCATATTTTGATCCCATCAGCAATGTGCGTCTATCCTGCAGCTACTGCTCCTTGGAAGCTAACAACTCAATATCTAACTTCTTCTCCAGGCACACAATTGTAGGCATTTGGTTTTCAAAAGATGAAATGATGTGGAAACACATCATCTGAAGGCAGTTCCAGTTGTAGATGGAACTTTTCTTACAAGAGGTTACTACAGTTTGTTAATTAAAAATAATTAAGAAGGATTCATTATATTAAGGTTCAAAACAAGTTCTGTGGATTTATGGAGCCTTGGAAGGAATGACTTTTAGTGAGACTCATGTAAAATTTTCCGTAGGATGCTTGAGTTTTACAAGATCTTGTCAGGAGCTTAAGAACAGAAATAGGAAAGCTGGCTAAGGAACAAAAAGTAAGTACGCACAGTTAGATCAGCTTTCCCATGGATTACACAAACCTTTACTTTTTCTTTTTTGAATTTCCAAAAAAGCCTTTCCACAAGCTGTGCCAGATGTCTTTCTCCAGTGTCACATCACCACTCTGAATCCACTGAATAGCAAGACCACTCTTGGCTAACACTAAGAGTGCTACAGTCTTTTTCAAAACAAACAGAAAAGATAAGGAAATCTGTAGCTCATTTCTTCACATTCTAGCCCAAACCAGATTTCCAAAGTTACCAGTGTGTGGCTACACTGTCAAACCCTAAGGTGTTCCATGTAGTGAAATGCCCTGATTTTCACAAAGAAAGTTTTTTCCTTTCTGAAACTTCTAAATATGTCTCCTGTGCATCTTCCCCATACTTTGCTATTTTCAAATAGGCACAAATTCCACATCTCATTAATCCATTTTGCATTGGAAAACCTTTTGTTAATTGACTCTGTATTTCATTGTCCATCTTTGTGGTTACTGCAGGTACGTAAAATGAAGTACTTGAGAAGGACTTGGGGTTATGGTGGATGAAAAATTGGACATGAGCCAGAAATATGCTCTTGCAGCCCAGAAAGGCAATCAAATCCTGGGCTGCATAAAAAGAAGCATGGCCAGCAGGTCGAGGGAGGTGATTCTTCTCTTCTCTGCTCTTGTAAGACCTCACTTGGAGTACTGCATCCAGGTCTGAGGTCCCCAGTACAAGAAAGACATGGATCTGTTGGAGTGGGTCCAGAGGAGGGCCACGAAAATGGTCAGAAGCCTGGAACACTTCTACTATGGAGAAAGACTGAGAGAGTTGGGTTTGTTCATCTTGGGGAAGAGAAAGCTCTGGGGACACCTTACTGCAGCCTTTCAATATATAAAGGGGGCTTATAAGAAAGATGGAGAGACTTTTTACAAGGGCGTGTAGTGACAGGACAAGGGGCAACGGTTTTAAATCGAAAGAAGGTAGATTTAGATTTGATACAAGGAAGAAATTCTTTATGATGAGAGTGGTGAGACACTGAAGCAGGTTGCCCAGAGAAGTTGTGGATGCCCCATCATTGGAAGTGGTCAAGGTCAGGTTGGATGGGGCTTCGAGCAACCTGGTCTAGTGAAAGTTGTCCCTGCTGATGGCAGGGATGACAGGCATGAACTAGATGATCTTTAAAGGTCCCTTCGAACCCAAACCATTCTATCCTTGTATTATTCTAAGTACCTAAGTTTTTAATTTAGTTACAATGGCAATCCATCATGGGCACGTGGTAGCTCTTGGTCTATGAAACAGGATTATTAGATGACTAAACCAGTGCCTTGAAGAGAGTTCTGCTGTGGGAAAGATGAAGTGAAGCTCAATTAGTGGGCTTGATGAACACACCTCAGAAGTCCATTTAATCTGTCTTAGTATATTTGCACAGTATGTAATATTCTGAAAACAGAACAAAACGAAACAAAACTTATTTATCTAAAGAGCATAGATTTCAGCTGGAGACAGCTGTCAAATAATGGACTAACGATAGATTTGCCTTTCTTCTGTTTACTATACTAAGAAAATACATAATTTGTCTTTAATATCACTTTTATGCCATTCTGACTTCTATGGACAGAAGATAGTGAACAATAATAGTAATAGCAATAATAATAGCAACAACAGCAAACATTAGTGCCCTACCTAATCAATATATAACAACTATTTGTATGCTCTAAGTTTTTGAAAAAGCACCGAGTCAGTGGATTGTAAAATTTACAGTGATGCCATTCATAATGCAATGTTCTAGCAAATGATTAAGGATTTTAATTTCCTATGTCTCAGAGTAAAACAAAATCTGCTAAAATATTTATGAAAAAAAAAATGCCACCAAGTTTGATGGAGTCTGTTCTGAATACTCTAAGCCTTCATTGCTATGGAAATCATGAACTTATTTCTAGAATACGCTATTGCCTTCTCTGGCATATGCTAGTATGAGACACAGAGAAAGGCTCTCCATCTTGCTTCCAAATGAATTATGGCTAGCCAAGTTGTTTGGAAAAATAAGGACAAATTCTAAGTAAATGCTGAAGTTCATGAATAACATGCAGGGAGAAGGAATTTTAAAAAGCTGAACAACAAATTTAAATTTCACAAATAGCTATCAATCACCCAAGTTCTGTGTCTCATATGGCTTGTCCTATTTGAATACTCATGAATAGAAATTATTAAACAACTTTGTAAACTTAAAAAAACATTGAAAACTGTTCACATTCCTGACAGTTGTACTGAAAGCATAATGCATGCTACTGACACAGTTCTGCATACATAAATTGATTATATTTATTTGCATTAGTCTGGGTTGCTGAAGATGAGTTGAAGTTACAATACAAATTGATTTTAGGGACTATTCTATGCGCTTCAGTTTCAGGAGTGATCTTGATTTTGGTTAGTACTTGTTAGCAGATTCTTGGAAGGTAGCCTATTGAAAGTTGAAAGGAAAAAAGAAAGAAAGGGGGGTAGGGAAAGCTTAGCTATGCTGGAAACACACAAATGAAAGCAGTCTTCTGTTTTGCAAATACACAGTATTTTCTGAGAGCAATGAATAGCTCTCTGAGGAATAAAACATTTGTGAGAGTGCAAAAAGGTTTCTGGGTTTTTTTTTTATTGCTATGACATTAACATAACTTAACAAGCTTCAAACACTGGAAGCAGGTTAACAGGATTAATGTTTAGTTTTAGGTGATTAACAGACTACTTGCAGAGCAATCTTATTTCTGGTATGTGAGAAAAAATGAAAGTATAATGAAGTCGTGCATGAAACAGTTTCTCCTTGAGGAATTGACTTTTCATTAACCGTTTAAATAGTAAGTGATGATTAAAATACAGAGCAATTCACTCAAAATTCCCATTTATTTAGTTCCATTATATTTATACTCAGAGATTAAATTGGTTGCAGAGATCAGCATAGTTATCCCAGTGACTGGCACCAGATAAAAATCTAAGAGTACTGGTGAGGTTTTTTTGGTTCAAATTCAAAAATGACGTGAGTGAGTGTTTCTTGCCAAAAATTCTGATACAAGTACCATAAATCAGTCTTAGAGCTAAGGTCTGTTCTGAGTATTTGCTGGGATTTTCATGTAGTCAATACAGATTTACACATGTCTAATGTAAAGTCTTATGTGCAAGTAGAATACAAAATGGGAACACTAGATGAAGTAATGTAACGTATTAATTTTAATTGGGATAGAGAGGTACAACATATATTGAAGGTAGCAAAGGGGAAAACAGCATGAAAATAATTAGCACTATTTTAAAATAGGTGATTTTTTTCCCTTTGCACATTTCTATGAATTTCCTCTCCTGCAGTGATTATACCACTTACTTCCTTATAGATCTCTTACAACACATGCTGTAGCTGTATGAAAGAATTCCCAGTGGTGCACTGAAACTTTTCTTTTAGTTTTCTACTTTCCTTATCAATTTAAATGAAATAGGATCTTCATTTTTCTTTCCTCACCCATTTTCTAAAATGCAGGTTTTAAAAGTGTCACCATAATTGTCTCTAGATTATCCATACCTTCTTTCTTCTTTTTCGTTTAATCTTTTCTCCAGTGTCTTTTACATTTTAGTGTGAGATATCATCCACTTTGTTAAAAAGAATTAATCTGCTAAGTAGGTCCCAAATAATTATCTTCCATTTTTTTTTCAAGAACTGCATTATAATCATCTTGTTGAATATCTGTGGTTTTCTAGATCTATAAATGAACCAAAGTCAGACAGAACTTTCAGATATCCACTGTTCCAGCACTATGAAAAATTGGGTTAAAACAAATCTTTTTTTTTTTTGCTTTGTTTCCCAGATTTTTTTTTAGAGCCATGCCAGTACAAAGTGAGCAGCAATGTTTGGTCTTTTCATCCCAGATTTGAGGATATTGCTTAATTTCCACACACACACCAGACTTTACCAATAGGAAAACAGATGATTGAAGCTGATTGAAATGATTGAAATGAATGATTTCTGATTGAAGATGGTCAATCTTTTATTACATCCTTTAATTTATATAAATCCATGGTAAAGGAGGAAAAGAGCAGGTTGAAAACTAGCGTGTTTTCAAATACAGATCCAGATGAGTTCATTTTAGACTAGTTAGGGAAGTGGCTGAAGCAAGTCTCAGAGCTGTCATTAGATATTTCTAAGAACTTATAGAAAATATGTGGAAGTCCAGAAGACTGGAAAATGGAAAGAAAGGATGGGATGACTGTGCCAAATTTTGGCAGCTCTCCTAGGTAGATGGATGTCACGCAAGAGGTGTCTGCACTGAGTGTGAGAACAGTTGATGTCACCTGTGTTTATCCTCTATCACAAAAAGAAAATTTGTAGACAGTATGAAATGTTTGAGAAGTCTAACCTTATCTTCCTTGTAGCAGCATAACACATACCTTTTTGATTTGTGCTCCTGGTTATGGACAACAGGTCCTTCCTTTTTGCAGTAGCACAACTATGTATAAACATGGAACATAGTGTATCTATCCTTTCTTCCCCTTCATGTGTGTAAAGACATATCCCCTCAACTGCCTAGGGAGTAAGTACAAGAACTTAGTTCTTTCAAATTTTCCTCATCGTGTTTTCTTGACTTAAAACATTCTCTGATCACTCTGTTATTCCCTGGCCTCTTGCACGAGCATAGCCTTGTTTATTGAGCCATAACTTTCCTCAAGTGCTGTGTCCAAATCTATCTGTACTGCTCCAGATGAGGCCTTTCCACTGCTAACTAGAAGAAAAGGGTCATGCTATGTGTCATACTGATACCAATCCAGTTTAAGCAACCCGCTGTAACATTTGCCTTTTCCACCACAGTATGATATATGCAAGTTCAGAACAGGTCTTGTGTAACCTCCTCTCTACAAGGGACACAGTCCTTAAGTTTAATAAGAGAAATTAGTAACTATGTTTTGAACAATAGTTAACTATGATTTGAACATTATTTTTCCAGTAATTTCCCATTTTTGCAGACTCCTTACAGTAAGTCCATGTTTTCTTGATAGCTTCTGAACACGTCACATAGGGCAGTGCCTAAATCTTTACAGAAGTCTGGATATTTACAACAATCCTCAAGGCCTATTGCCTTGTCAAAGAAGGAAATCAGTGTAGTTTGACATGATTTGCTCTTTAGAATCCATTTTGACCATTTCTTATCACATCATTACGCTCTAGATATTTGCCTATAGCATGTTTATAATTTGTTCTTGTTCTAGAAACTGAGTTTAGATTTGTAATTTTGTAGCTATTCACTCTCTACCTTTCAAAGGTAGACATGATAGGATAGGTTGCAGTCTAAGTTGTACCTAAACTAAACACTGAAGTTTGTTGCCTACCTAGAGATGTATCCAACTCTTTACTATTATTTGGTCTGAAAGTTTTTGGTGTCTAAATTTAGGCACCTTTACATGCTCATAAATGTCTTCCTTGAGTCACATGCAACCTAAATTTCAGGTCAAAACCCATCTAAATGTTTTTGGCAATGTCTGTAACATTTGTTGCTGGAAAGCATTTCACTTCTTTTTGGATATTCACTACTGTGATTGACTCTGTCCTAGAACCTCCGCTCAGATCCTATGAGAGGATGGCCTGGCTCTCCATGGCTAGCTCTCTTCCCTTTCCTGGCCTTTTCTGTCTTAGTTCTTAATTTCCCAGTGTTGCTCAGGCAAATGCTTTCCACTGAACATGCATATTTCATCCTATTTGGCAGATATCTAAAACTGGTCAGGTGAAGATTCCCTGAAAGTACCTGTCTCTTTTTTAGTATCTGTAAGAGTCTCCTATAATGACTTGTTCATATGTAAACATCCACACTGCAAGTCAAATGTGATCAATATCCCTCTTGTTGGAGAGAAATGCAGTGACGGCTGCGGACAAGGAGATTGCTAAATCCAAACAGTGCAGTTCCCCAGTTTTGAAATGGCACTCAGTTTATCCCCACAATCAGACTTGCAAGTTCTTTGATAAATGGAGACCACGAAGTCACTTTTTCTTCCAAAGGATCTTTTCTAGGTTTTTTTACAATTTTATTACTGAAAATTTGTATGCCAATGGCAACAGGAAATGAGAAAGAAAAAGAGCAAAGCAATTTTTGTGCTCCTAGAATCTAATCTTTTTTCTGGAACGGAATTCTACTCTTCCTTATACCCTTTACATAGATTAACAGGTCAGTTCTGATTGAAGTAGATGAAATAAAGAAAATTCAGTCATTTGCTAAAAGCCTCCGAGATATACAATAATGTAAAGTAGCATGGCAGATGAAAATGGACTTGAAAGCTCAATCAATTATTCCTTGCAGTGCAGTTCATTATTTATGAAAACTACCATCCAAAGATGGAAAATAATGACATTATCCTGCTACTGAACCATATATATTATTTGCATAATTATTTTCTCAAAGAAACTATATTATATTTTTTGTTTCTGAACTGAATTGCAAATTCCAGTAGGATCTTCTTGTCAAGTAGGCTTGCCCATGTTTCTGCTTCCTCTGCTTATCATGATCATGTAACATATAAACCTGCATTGGTTCAATAGGCTTACAAAAACACGTGCTTTTCTGTAAACCTTTTTGTTTGATGTGTTCTACAAGGGAAGGTAGTTGTTAAAGTTGTAACTTCATCTGTCTGAGTTAACAAATTACTAGTTGATGAATCAACTAGCAAAAAAGGAAGTAATTACCCTCCTTTCTGGGTAATTATCTGAGCATTTAAAACATTTAGAAGGCAAGACAACAACAAATTTAAAATATTGTATGTATTAGAAGCTGCAGAGTAGGAACCACTATGCCTCCCAAAGGTTACTCAGAATAACAATGAATTACTCTGACCCATAGAAAAAGATAGGAGAAATAGGTAATCTTATTCTAAATTTTAGTCCTTCCTTTAAGAATCTTGATACTAGAAAGTATCTCTGTTTCAGGAAAGCATATTGTCTTTTTTATTTCTTATGAATATGTTACAAAATTCAAACAAACCCTTAAGTGGCCTGTGACCTTCATGGAACTTGAAAGAGCTTTATAAAATGCAGCATTAGGACATGCAGCAGACAAATGTCCATCTCTGTTTCAGTGGGTTTGTGTGAGAGTCTATGGGTGGATTTACTGACATATTTATCTATATGATACCTAGTTTCTGGAAGACGGCAAGTGCTAGGACTTTCAAAAAGCTCATTACAGTTCTTAGAAACAAGAACAAGCGTGTAATCTCTTTAGCTTTTCTTT
Organism: Phoenicopterus ruber ruber; assembly: GCA_009819775.1. Taxonomy (NCBI): domain Eukaryota; kingdom Metazoa; phylum Chordata; class Aves; order Phoenicopteriformes; family Phoenicopteridae; genus Phoenicopterus; species Phoenicopterus ruber. Next base: position 48,021,007 of record CM020215.1, read on the forward strand.
ACCGTACTGGTGATATTAAAAATGTTATACTTTCTCTTCTATATGCTTTGAAGAATGAAATAAGTTAATAGTGATGAGATATGTAAAGTACTTTGAGTAAGGAACTATTAAACTCCCCAGAATTCTACCTTTGCTATTGGCTTTGTGAAAAGCTAACTCTTTGTTTTCGTTACACTTGTGTTATATGTTGAAGACTCTCCATTTATAATAGAATCATAGAATCATAGAATCAATCACAGAATCAGTCATAGAGCATAGAATCAAAGAATGGTTTGGGCTGGAAGGGACCTTAAAGGTCATCGACTTCCAAACCCCCTGCCATGGTCAGGGACACCTTCCGCTACACCAGGTTGCTCAAAGGCCCATCCAACCCGGCCTTGAACACATCCAGGGATGGGGCATCCACAGCTTCTCTGGGCAACCTGCTCCAGTGCCTCACTACCCTCAGAGTGAAGAATTTCTTCCTTATAGCTACTCTAAATCTACCCTCTTTCAGTTTAAAGCCATTCCCCCTTGCCCTGTCACTAAATGTCCTTGTAAAAGTCCCTCTCCAGCTTTCTTGTAGGCCCCCTTTAGGGACTGGAAAGCTGCAGTAACGTGTCCCCAGAGCCTTCTCTTCTCCAGGCTGAACAAGCCCAACTCTCTCAGTCTGTCTTCATAGGAGAGGTGCTCCAGCCCTCTGATCATCTTCATGGCCCTTCTCTGGACTCACTCTAACATATCCATGTGCTTCTTGTGTTGGGGACTCCAGAGTTGAACGCAGTACTCCAGGTGGAGTCTAACAAGACCAGAGTAGAGGGGGACAATCACCTCCCTCAACCTGCTGGTCATGCTTCTTTTGATGAAGCCCAGGATATGGTTGGCTTTCTGGGCTGCGAGTGCACATTGCTGGCTCATGTTGAACTTCTCAGCAACCAACACCCCCAAGTCCTCCTCAGCTAGAGTTCCCTTTCTTTTTCATCTTTTTCAAGTACAATTAGGAGACCTATCTTTAATTCTTTCTTAGTTCAGAAACACCACTGAATGTACTATGAAATTCATGGTTTCTGTGCTCTTTTATATAGATACAATAGTTTTTAAACATTCTAGACCAGATACAGTTTTTAAAAATACCATACCAGACTGTTATCTAAAAATGCCAGAACAGATACATGGAATTTGGAGTTTTCTATGCTTTTTACTTTAGCGTAGAAAGTCTAGAAGTCTTGGGGGTGCAGGGATTGACCTTCTCATGAATCTTCGTCTCTGTAAGCCCGTATACACAGCTAGCAGGAAAACACACTGCTGTTAATGGAAACCGAGGTCATATGTTGAAACCAGTCCACTTCAATGAAAATTTCAACACTTTAGTTTCTGCATTTTCCAAAATACTCTCTTTTAAGCTCTTTTCAGAGCAGGCTGACAGCATGCCTGTATTACACGTAAGGAGTAAGTGAGAAAGATACTTTATGGAGGTGCTTCAAAGAATTTATAAAGGAAGGATATGCAAGTGCATATGCTATTCATTTCCTGTCCCTTGTAGGTATGCCAAATGGGTTTGCACAAAGATTAAATTATCTTCAATAATTACAGCAATTTAATTGAATTTGCACATACACGTAAAATTGTTCTGCCCTATCTGTTACAATTTGAGACTATTTTACAGAGACAGAAATTTCCCAAAAGCTACTAAGCCTACATACAATATTTTGTAATAAAAGTAAAAAATGTTCCTTTGTTTATTTGTTTTAGTCAGGCTCCATCTTAAATTGTCTATGGGGAAATAATAATAAAAAATAAACGCCCAAACGTCTCGTTCTTCAAAGCACTAGCTGATGAATAGCTAAAATTTCTACAACACAAACATTTGTTGAAGTAAATTACTTTTCCTCACATAAGGGGGAAAGGGTCACAAGCACGGAGCTCTTGGATAGAGAAAACAGCATTTATCTGCTGATTCATCCAAAATGGAGATGCTAATACGTAGAGCTTGTATCCTGGCAGGTGAGAGCAATTACCACTATTTGGGATATAAACAAGGTAGGAGTATTTCAGGGAGCCTGAGGGAATGGCAGGAAAAAGTCACAGTAAGAGCATCTATGCATTTGCTTAGGTAAGGCTGCTGGTCTCTTTTTTTTTAATTTTGTTGTCAGTGCTGAAGTTCAGACAGGAGTCTGTGCTGATGAAGACAGTCCTGCTGCTGTGAGTACTCGTTTCTATTTGGTAGCTCTAAATAGAGGATGTTCTTTTTGCTCTACTGGACAAAAATTCACTGAAGCCACAAAGTGAAGATAATAATATTTTAAAATACTTGGGAAGAGTTTGCTGTCCTTTCTAAAACTTAGACTGGATCTTATCCATCCAAAAGAGTATAGAGTTCTTGGACGTCCTTTTCTTCTTTACTGAAGAGAAAGCTCTCGGATTTAAATGGAGGTTAATTCTTGAGGATTTCTAACAAAAATGCCCATTTCTTCCTTTATTAGATCTAAGAAAGAAATGTCCATCTTGCTATGGTTGTCTGTCTTGGCACTACTAGGGTGACAGGCAGCTGAGAACCAAGCATGCCTGGTGTGCTAAGCTGATACTGGAGTTCTGGTTAAAAGTGCACGTGTGGCTTCTATCAGTCTTCCTACCATATATTGATTTTATGCTAATATCTAATTGGAAGCTGTAGGTTCTCCTATAGCCTGTGATCCTGTGCACTTATCCTGGGAAAACGGCTTCTAATTTTGAACTGGAGACTAGTGTTTTCTTTCTAATTTTATATTGAATGCACAAATGAGTAATGTCAGAAATCAGGACAGGATTTTCTATTATTCCACTTCTAATTCATGATTGTCTCTACACTGCTAAATTCCAGGGGGAGGAGTTAAACATATTTTCCTAAAATTTTCTGCCTTATAGGAAGCATGTGGCTCATTCACCTCTTCTAAGGGCTGGGTACTACTGATGTTTCTCACAATGAATGGGAGGCCTGCTAGAATGGAAGGAAGACCAGCCAGCTGGAGGAATGCTGATGGTGATGTGGGTGTTCCCAGCTCCAGGATTGCCCTTGAATAACATGAGGTTAATGCATATTTCCTATACTCTGTCCATTTCCTATCTTAGCTTTTTCCACCTGGGAAGTCATAGAATCATAGAATTGTTTTGGTTGGAAGAGACCTCCGAGATCATTGGGTCCAACCATTAACCTAGCACTACCAAGTCCCCCACTAAATCATATCCCTTAGGGCCTCATCTAAACATCTTTTGAATACCCCCAGGGATGGGGACTCCACCACTTCCCTGGGCAGCCTGTTCCAATGCCCGACAACCCTTTCGGTGAAGAAATTTTTACGAATGTCCAATCTAAACCTCCCGTGGCACAACTTGAGGCCATTTCCTCTTGTTCTGTTGTCTGTTACTAGGGAGAAGAGTCCGACCCCCATCTCTCTACAACCTCCTTTCAGGCAGTTGTAGACAGCGATAAGGTCTCCCCTCAGCCTCCTTTTCTCCAGACTAAACATCCCCAGTTCCCTCAGCCGCTCCTCATAGGACTTGTGTTCCAGACCCTTCACCAGCCTCGTTGCCCGTCTCTGGACACGCTCCAGCACTTCAGTGTCTTTCTTGTAGTGAGGGGCCCAAAACTGAACACAGTACTCGAGGTGCGGCCTCACCAGGGCTGAGTACAGGGGGACGATCACCTCCCTACTCCTGCTGGCCACACTATTTCTGATACAGGCCAGGATGCCGTTGGCCTTCTTGGCCACCTGGGCACACTGCTGGCTCATATTCAGCCAGCTGTTGACCAACACCCCCAGGTCCTTTTCCGCCGGGCAGCTTTCCAGCCACTCCCCCCCAAGCCTGTAGCGTTGCCTGGGGTTGTTGTGACCCAAGTGCAGGACCCGGCACTTGGCCTTGTTGAACCTCATACCATTGGCCTTGGCCCATCGATCCAGCCTGTCCAGGTCCCGCTGTAGCGCCTGCCTGCCCTCCAGCAGATCAACACTCCCTCCCAATTTGGTGTCATCTGCAAACTTACTGAGGATGCACTTGATTCCCTCATCCAGATCATTGATAAAGATGTTGAACAGAACTGGCCCCAATACTGAGCCCTGGGGAACACCACTTGTGACCGGCCTCCAACCGGATTTAACTCCATTCACCACAACTCTTTGGGCCTGGCCATCCAGCCAGTTTCCTACCCAGCGCAGAGTACGCCCGTCCAAGCCATGGGTAGCCAGTTTCTCCAGGAGGATGTTGTGGGAGACGGTGTCAAAGGCTTTACTAAAGTCCAGGTAAACAACGTCCACAGCCTTTCCCTCATCCACTAGGCGGGTCACCATGTCGTAGAAGCAGATCAGGTTGGTCAGGCAGGACCTGCCTTTCATAAACCTGTGCTGACTGGGCCCAATCACCCGGTTGTCCCATTTGTGCCGCGTGATGGCACTCAAGATGATCTGCTCCATAACCTGGTGTGGTCATCCACATAGTTTTGTGGATTATACTGATATGTTGGCAGCATAATCTTACTCATGTTTATGTGGACAGAAAACCAGCAGGAAGCTTTAATCTTCCCTAAACATAACTGATGAGCAATCATTCCAGAATTCAAATGATATAGAAATTTATCTTATAGAAGAATTAAGCTTTAAGCTTTAGATTAAAAGAAACCCCAACAAAAAAACCCAACACCCATGCCACATCTCCCCCAAAACCCCTCCAAATCAGCCCAGCCCTAAACCAAACCAAAACCCCACCACAAAACAACAAACAAAAACAAGAACAAAACTTTTTCTGAAAAATCCAGATTCAATGATGCTTACTGTATATATACAGCTAAAGAGTGGTGGTCTGTTCAAACGTTCAACATCAAAAGTTGCGCTTTTCTTCTTTTTCAGGAGGAGGCTTACAACCATTTGAAATGTTAAGACATGCCTTTTAATACTTTGAGAAGACAAGCATCCCAGTTAGTAAAAATGTAACTTAATTGTTTTCTAAATAAGAAAAATTATAGAACCTGAATCTTAGAGTATGAATGACATCTAGACAAAAATGGTGTCACTCATTTCATAAAGTACAGTAACAGAAAACTGTATGCTTAGATCTAAATCTATTTCCAAGTGCTTACCAGACTGCTTTGGGGACCATGAAATAGGTAAGTAAACAACTAGCATTGCTTTAAAAAACCAACAACAAAAAGAACACCCCGCTATCATTATGTTAGAATACTTTCTTAGACATTTTAGATAATGTGTGTGAAACATTACTTAAACTTTGAAAGTATTGTTTTTTATCTTTATTGCCTTTATTTTTGGAGAGGAAGGGGAGGAAATGTCCTATTATCTAGATGTATAAAACAAAATTACTTTGAGCAAAAGTTAATTAATTCATTTCTAGAACAGTAGCATGGTAATATTAATTAGGCACTGTTCATGTATTTTTTTTTTTCCTTGGAAGTTTAACATTTCTGCATAGAAATTATATGTATAAACCATCATACTGGAAATGCCTTTGTCAGTTCTTGTCGTTAGCCTATCAGAAAAGATACTGAGGTACAGCTAGGGAACAGAAGTATTGTAATGTAATGCATGTAGCTGTTCATTATTGTGTGTGTGTGGGGGGAACCAAGAGCATAATAGTCCAAATAAATGGTGTGAGAATAGCTTACTGCTTGAAAGTTTTTTTTTTTTCTGTATTTTTTTCCTCCCTAAAGTACTATACTGATGTTAACTTGTCTATAGAAGATGCAGAATGAGTTGCATCTCATTTATCATATGTTTCTAAGAATGTGAGATGTAAGAGAGAGACAACATAGTGATTGATTTCTCTCTGACCTCCTGGGAGAGAGTTAGGCAGTAAATGATCGTATCAAAGATGATCAGCACCACCTCTGGCCAGGGATTTTAACAGATGTGATTCTAGGCACTGGTTTTGTCCCTTTCATTGCTGTTTGTCTGAAGGTAGCTTCTGAGGATGTGTGCTTTAAGAGATTGTTCCCATGGGGCTGAGAAATCTGTTTGGCTCATGCTAGATCTTGGGACTTCACTTAAAGAATTCAGGATACATTTTCTTAGCACTTACTAGGTCTTAAATTTAGGTGGGAAGGCAGTTCTCAGAATTGTTTATAAGGAGAGGATGAAATGCATCTATAGGGGTTTTTTTGTGTATGTGTCTCTTTCCTCTATGGAGTTTTCTGCATCACTTTTTTCTTTAGTTTCCTATATATCCTAAAATTTCAATTTTGGTGTCTATCAGCTTTCTAGATCTTTCTGTAGGTGTGATACATATTCTTTCTTCTCACCGTCTCTTTCAAATAACTTCATAAGAAAGCTGGAGAGATGCAGCATAGATTAGCGTAACCCAACTGGCAGCTAGATCTGATCAACAGAAAACTTTTATATGGCTAAATCTGTTCCAGGTCAGGACTAGAAAATAGGATTAGTGGCCAGTAGCACCTTCAAAGCATAAAAGCAGAATCCTTTTCTGTATCATCATATTTTCTTTCTCACACATTGTCCTACTCCGGAAATTAATGAAAAGTTAGTAAACAGAATGGAGGTAGAGTGGGATGAGAGTGACCTCTCTGTAGCTGTATTATCCTTCTGTGGGGCATCCCAACCTGGAGCCTCAGGGCAGCTGGGGCTAGGGAAGTCCTTGTCAACTGAATCCTCTGCTGGTACAGCTTAGTCAAATCTTACTGGGGAAAAAAGAAATGAACAGATATGGAAGACAGAGTCCAAAAAAGCCTTAATATTGCAGAGGATCAATGAAATCAATATAGTTTGTCTCCTGGGAGCAGATACCTAATCTTTTATATAAATGTTTTGATGAACTCTCCAATATCATAATTCACAAATAATTTTATTCTTTTAAAGATTCATCCTTGAGACTTGAGATAGTGTGGAGCACTATCTTTATTTTCTTCTTTACAGAAAACAAATTATGAAATAGCAATGCTAAAACTGAATCAATTTCACTATCTATTCTGCCTTTTTCTACATTGTCTGAAATTTACTTGCCTACAACACCCACTTATAGAGCATATGGCATCTGACAAGGGCAAGGTTCCTTCTGAGACTTGTGTTCAGTTATCAAATGCTCCATTGTTCCTGAGGACCTAAGAAATCTGCAGTGCTTCTAGATTAAATCCAAGAAGTTACATAAAGTAACCCTAGGAATTAGTTTTTGCTTCTCAGTATTATCAAGTGAGACACCATAATCATCTCGGTTCTCATATACATTCAACATTTTGTAACTATAAATAAATTATAGCCAAGGCAGGCTAGTTGATGCCTTTTTTTTTCTTAAATGTGAACATTAATTCCTGACTATGAGTCAAAGGAAAAGAGAAATGATAGAGAATAAAAAAAATTAAATCTCATGTCCATTGTTTCATTTGAGTGTTTAACTGCTGCATTTTGCATGGCATTTTATTCTTTCTGTAGAGGAGTTGTAAAAACTTATATGAATTGAGACATCAATTGTGTAGATACTTTGTTAAATTACTTAGTTAAACCCATCATTTGCTAGCTGATTCAATTACATGGAGTGACTGTGCTCCTCTTGGAAAGACCTTCTGTGTTTAGGATAGCTTTCGAGGAAGCTGAACACAGTATCCACTTTCTGTGATGCTGTTGAGTAAAACCACAAGCCTTCACATAAAAAGGTAGATGCAGCCAGCATTAATCAAGGGACATTTACAAGAAAAAGTGAATCTTGCTTAATATTTTGAAGAGAAAAAAAGGAATGTACTTCCAGGAGACGGTCTTCCAGGAGATTGTGGCATTCAAAAAGTTACCTTTGAGATACCTCAAAGCCCAAATACCTTCAAAGGGGGCCAGGATAAATTCAAGGAAGGAAAATTCACTGAGGACTACTGAATGCATAGAAAGCTGCAGATGACCAGGAGCTCCGAGATGATAATGATCACAGATCACTGACAGAAGTATCACTTACCCGTGCTCTGTGCTGATACTTTTTCTTAGACATCTCCTTTGCTCACAATTGAAGACAAAATACTTTGGCTAGCAGGATGGTTGTTTATCTCAATGTGGCTTTCCTATTTCTTATGGCTTTAATACTCCTTTGCATTAAGCACCTACTTACCTTTAGATAGCCCTAGAATAGCTCCAGATCTCATTCTATAGGAGATCTGAGCCAAGGGACTGAAACCATATTTTCATTTTGGGGGCCAGGTAACAATTTCTTCTCCATTGTAATTAAACTATATCTGAATGTATCTGACATATAACTGAATACTAACATTTCAGTAAGTTATAAAACCAGAACTGGAGCAATAAGGTCATCATTAATAAAATAACATCATTAAAGAAAATGTTTCACTAATATTCTAATTAGCCTTACCTTTGAAACATCCAGTGTTCCAAATTTGAAGGAAGTAAAAGCAATCTTGATTCTCTTAGTTAAAATCCAAACTCGTGTTTGAACAAAATACTTTTTTGAGGGAGATATTATCTTCAGTAACTCTTTTCTTTTTAAAAGTGAGGAGGCAGGTATTCAGTCTTTTGTTTGACTTCCTACTCTTTCCAGTTTAACTGACTTTATCTAATGTACTAGACGATGCATAGCAGAAAAAATGTGAGTTGTAATTAGGAGTATTCTTAAAGCTGTTATTTACCATTATCTATAATTTAGAGGTATTATCAGTTGATAGTTCAAAAATGAGGGCTTTGTTGTTATGTCATTTATCACTGTTTATAGGCCAAATTTACAGCTGTGACTGGCTTGCTATAGAAATCAGAACAAAACATAGTCATTGATTCCCCTGAGGTCACAGAATGTGTTCACTAACAAGTATTTTCAACACGTAACCTAAAGAGTTGCAAAGAAGAAAATGAAGTAGATCCTTGCCTAAGGCTAAAGCTTCGCTCCTACAGTGAGCTCTGGGTACAGCCCAAACACTGCGTACGTTAGTACATATGTCTCTTTGGAAACATTGGCCTTTGGGCAGACTACAGTTTGTGCCTACCCCTGTGCTTGTGTCGAACTCTGTGCAAGTCCACGTGGCTTTGCATGTGCGTAAAGACTTGTCTTTTCTGGAATTCTACTTTTACCTATTTCCTGCTTGTAACAGATCAAATCCAGATTTCTGTTCCTTACACTGGATTTGCCAACCCTCTCATTTTAATACTTAGCATATTTTTTAAAAGCTCGGAAATAAAATAATGTTAAATATGCTTCAATTCAAACCACGTGGCAAATAGATTAACTCCTAATGCTGAAATGGTAGTTTAGAGCCCCGGCTTAAAAGAGATATTTCTTCTCAGCAATGTCCTGAGTCATTTGTAACTATTGCAATAAGCAGTCTCCTCCATAGAAGAATCACTGCTTTATCCAGACAGCCTATGTTTTAATTTTCACGTATAGAACTCAGATGAATGAATCCATTAAAACTAAATTCTGTATGTTATAGTAACATTATTTCAGTACTGTTCTTCAGACTTTATTACTTTTCCTGTGTACACTTTCGAATCTGCGGTTGCTTCCAGCTGCCATGGAAATAAACTTCCTTCATCTTCAGAAAGCAAAAAACAATAGCCTTATGCTGCTATTTCAAAAGCTGCCTGACAAGTTTAGAGATGTATCGCTTTCATTTCAAATGGCTTTTAAGGCTAGTACAAGATGCCAGATGAGCAAACTCTGACATATATCTTCATTCAGTACCTACACACGCAAAAGCGTTAGTTTTCCCATTATTACTAATCTAGTTTTTAATACCTAGTAATATACTTGAATTTGTGAGGGAAAACTATGGGGTTTTTTATTTCACTCTACACCTAAGGCAGACTTGTCTAATCACTCTGTGTCATTTATTTGCTACATCCTAACACTGTACCCTCTTAAATCATTCAGATGTTTTAATTCTATGCTAAGAATACTATGAGAACCACAATTCTTTCTTTTTAAGCATTTCTACTAGATCGAAGACTCACTATAAGTAACATTACAGCACATTTCTGAAAAGTCTATCAGACCTGCAGTTTAGCATGAGAAACAAGCATGGCATGATTTAAGCCAAAGTTTCTCTCAGTCACTCTCGTTACATTCACTAGTTTTGAAGCCACTTTTAAAGAGTCTTGCTTGAGTGAAGTCCACAGCTTGTTAGTAATGTTAAAAAGCAAAAATTATTAATTAGATAAATAAGATAAAAAATGATAAATTTGTGTAACTTGATTTATCAGATTAACTAGTGACACTCACTTGTGCAATATTTTCCTACTTCAGATACAGAGACATGGAAACTCAATTCAGAAAGTAAATTCTTTGACATTTCCCTAGTCAGCATTGGCTAGTCTGCTCAAGCATCGACTCCTTCATTCAGCTAGTGAGTTATCCTCAGTGTTAGACCTGTTATCATACAATGATGAAGTATCATTTGGCACAAACCGTAAGAGAAGTGTCTGTGGGCAATTCATAAAATTATATTTGCTTTCTGTGATTCCATCGCAACTTTATATCATAGGCCTTCTTGACCTTCACCAGGCACTCCTTTCTAATCAAAATGATCAGTGCATCCTTTATTCTCACTGATGAGTCAGATCCCACCCTTACACCTTTAAAATCTAACTAATTTTAACCTTGTATGCAAGCCATACACACCCACACTGTTTGGCAAGCTCCCGCTTGTTCTCACTTTGAGTGCACTTATTTTTGAACACGTTGTCCTGCTGTTATCCTCATAATGCCTGGGAGATTTTGCTCAGAAGTAAAATCTAAGTGACCACAGGTGATGTCTCTTTCTAGTTCATTTAATGGCATGTAGTGAGAAAAAATTAATATCTGTGCCTGAAAGCAATGGAGTTAGGTCCATGTTGAGAAGACGGAGGGAACAGGCTGTGTGTATTACAAAATCCCATAGAGGCATCTCCTTCCCTATTCTTTAAAAAGTCATTCCAAGTTCACTTTGGAGATTCGTGAAAGGAAATGAGTGGGATGGAGACCATGATCTCCCACTGCTCAGACATAAAAGCTAATTTCTTCTCACAGCACAGTAAGCCCAGTTTCCACTGACTTCTGCTCTGTACAGTTTATACCCATGAACAATTATGTGAATACCCTGAGTAGGTGGCATTTTTCTCCTGTTGACTAAACAGGGCAGAGGAGGTTGTTTTCTTTGACTCTTTTTGCAGATAGTGATCATTCCAGTCCAACGTAGCATGTGAATTCTGGCATGATCATACTGCCCGAGGTGTCTGTTGGTCTTGACTATGATATGCAAAGTAATTTGTGATGGTCATGCTGGCACCAAGGATAAGCTTCTGAAAGAGGCCTAGGGGAATTTGATAACCAGCTCCCTGAGTGAAGAGGAAAAATAAATGAAATGTTTTCTGCAGCTTAAAGTAGCAATAAATTTGGAGAAGACAGAATGATGTAGAGGGATGTAACATTAATAGGTCTCTATTTTCTTACAGTCAAGATTAAAGTTTTATTTGAAAAGACTTGCCCTCTTCTGTAACAAAGTTGTTACCATTCTTGAATACTTGAAAGCAACACAATTAGAACCGCAAATCTGACATAATTTCATTCTTTGACTATTATCAGGAAAGTAATCATGCCCTCCTTAAATAACTTGTGCAAGCCTGAGCTCCTGCAAGACAAGTAATCATTTGCATACTTATTAATTCTGACATTTTTCTAAGTTTTTTTCTCCTCTTTTCCCTTGGTTAGCTCTAATAATGTTCATGAAATATGTGATATCTGAAACAAAGATCACTCTTGAAAAGCAAAAATATTAATGTTTTTATATCATACTTCATAAATTCTACTTCATCTCTATCTTCTCTGGAAGCTGAATGGGAAGTTTCAAAAAGGAGATAAGTGGATCTCATGGCAATATGATAAAGAAAGTTTCATTGAAGTAAACTTGAGTATGGGTAAAGTTTACAGAGCTTGAAATTTATTTGCCAGATGCATCTGAGACTTGTAACATGTTTTATTAAAAGAACAAAATAATCACTAAAGTTTAGTAGATATGATTTCCTCCTTAGGGACTGCCTCTTACTATTTCTGTTACCTTTGTCACAGTTCAGGTCTTTTGATGCAACTGAAATATAAAGAGGAGACAGCATAAATGTGTTTGTCAATTATTGGATCTTGAACACTAAGGAATACTTGATCCATGCAGGTGTTAGCTGCAGTTACACAGGAGTCTAAACTTATTTTCTAACTAGCAGCCTAGCTCAATTTTACTGCTTATTGGAGATGATAGGCAAATATTGAAGCTGTCATGCTCCATAAGAATTCTTAAAATGAAACAAAACCAGAAATAAAGTGGTTTATGTATACACTGACTGAAAAAAAAAACCCCTAAATTTAATATTTAGGAGTCATTCTGTGGTTGTTAGGTCCAATATATGGACTTATTATTGACATTGATGGTTTTATTGCAATATTATAATTTTGTTCTGTATTTTATTTCTCAGTAGCTTGTTTCAGACAAGCATTATGTTTTATTTGAAGCTACTCATGACCATATCTTCTATTTAACCTTATTCTCTCCGTGCTAGCAATAGGAGTGAGAAAAGAACTGTGTACACTAAGGAAAGCAAGCACAGTAATTTGAGAGAAGGAACTGAGATGAAGTGAGATGGTCCAAGAAGCTCATTTACTCAGTAATTTTCTGCTGATCAAGCAGATGATAGGCACATAGTACAATAGGACCACAATTTTGGTCTGTGGTTACCTGTAGTAGAGGCAGCCGTAACAGCAATAATATAGCAATCGTACTGGCAACACTTGGCATGGCATTGTAGTTGCTACTGTACATGATGTAAGAATCGCACATGGAAGAAAAACAATTCAACTAATGTTATTCCTTTAACATTAGCTGATAACGTACTGGTGTCAGTGCTGATGCAAATTCAATTCTGGTTAGATTTTGTGTTGGAGATAATTGAAGTTCACATATAGATAGGAGCATTGTAAGAATCCAGCCCTATCTCCTACATAATGCAGGCTATAGAGTTTTTTTTCATCAATTCTTGTTTTGAATCAGAGCACATCTTCCGAAGAACACACCATTTCAAGTAAAATATTCATAACATTGGAGAACCTACCACAGACCATAATAAATTGTTTTAAAGTTAAATTATTCTCAGTGTTAAAAATTCATTTCTTAGCTCATGTTTGAATTTGTCTGGCTTCAGTTTTCTGTCGTTAGATGCTATATCATTGTTCGCTATGAAGAAGGCACAATTTCTACAAGAGTCTAAGTGAATAGTAGGGAAAAATATAGTTTTATGAGTTCACTTGCAGGCCTATCTATGTGACATCATGATATCATGAACTTTTTCAGCAATTGTTTTACTCCATAAAACATGAGCTACATGTACAAAGAAATGTGATAGTTCTCCTTTCAGATAATATACAGACTTCAGAAAACAAATCGTTTCGTAAACTTTTTTTTTACCTCAAAGTAAAAAGTTTTCAGCTAGTCCTTAGGGTAAGATATCACAAAGCAATAAAGCTTTCACAAATCGACTAGAACACATTGTATCTTCATAAGCATCTTAACATGAGGCTTTATGTCAAGAGTGGAAAGTGCTGCATCCAAAATATTTCAAAAACTCTTCTGTGAAGCTTCCGTATGCTGCATTTTCCTAAGGTAGTCCCAAATGAAATCCTGATTCCTAACAATACTGGGTTTTAGGAAAGTTTGAATCAGAGCATGATGTTGTGGCTTTGAGAATAGCATTTACCTATTTTGTAACTAGTTTAGTCTTTACTAAAAGTTCCAAGAGATGCAATGTCTCTCACGAGTGCTTCACTTCTAATTTATCTTGTTGAACAGATCCAGTTGTACTAATGCGGTTATATTTAGGCACAGATAATTTGATTTAACTTTAATACTGTTTACTAGATCAAATTTAGCACTGCTGTAGTTTCTTAAAACTATTCAGTTTATACCAGGCTTTTATTTGAAGTATTAAGTATTTTATGATGGTTCTTTAACAAAAAAAAAAGAAAAAAAAAAAACAGATAAGAAAAGGTTCAAGTTTGAGGTTAGAATTCACATGACTTTAATAGTAATTATCATTAATGAATCACTACTTCCATTAGTAATAAGAACTTGAAACTTTCAGAAAACCTGTGTAACACATTTAAAAAAGATAGTTCCTACTATTAAGATCTCAGGAATTCAAGTATTAACTCAAATACTTTGTAGACATCCTGAATGTTTCTTCAGATCCCAGAACACTGAAGTTAATTAGAGTTTTGACAGCAATTTTAATGCATATAAGAGAAGGCTCTTTATCTGTCACCTCATGACTCATCTCATAAGATATCAGCACTGTATTATAAACTTGAAACTATTACTGCTGAAGAAGAGAACCCGCAAAGCTATAGAAAGAGAAGAGGAAAGATCAAAGTCCTTGTACTGACAGAGTGCGCGTGAGCTCACGCTACCCAAGAAGTAGACACTGCTACATATCACCAAAGACAGTAAAAGCAGAACAATCATCTCCAAATTGGACGAACAAAGCCACTGCTAACCTGATATGGAGAAAATATTACTTATAACTCAAAATCTAGTGATTGAATGAATCAAAATGTATGAGCAAGACACACTAGCCAGTCAACTGAGAGGTTTCTTAATGCCACCAATAGCATCAGCTTGCCTAATCCATTATCCCTCTCTACCAGTCGTCAATCTCCAATGGTTCAGAGGACGGTGGGAAAGGAAGAAACCAGTAGGCCCTGACGCATGGAATTAGTTATCAACAGAATAGACAAATCAAATTAAACAGTGAGTAAGTTTCCTTCTCAATCATCTGCTGCTTTCATTCTTAAACAGCAAATGAATTAATGAATTAAATACTTAGCAAAAAACCAGCCTGTAGACGCAAAAGTGAATATTGCTGGTACGCCCATGTAATTACTGCAGGACAGAATGTGTCACGTACTGTTTTACATCTTGTTTTATTTATGGCTTTTCCTTTTTCTTAAAAAGCAGTAAAGAAGAAAAAGAGTCAACTGTAATTTTTCAGATATCAGATATGCAACTTCTTAAAAAAAATAAAGCAACGAAATATTCCAACTGCTCCACATACCGTGAGATTAGCAGCACACATGCTTAGGGTTGATGTTTAAAGCTGAAGGCCTCCATATACCAGTATAATGAAAATCTGTATGCCAGCCACTGTATCCCATTTCATTGTAATCATAGGCAAAACTTTATTTCAGTGATTTTTTTTCCCCCATTATTTTTGCAGCATTGTAAATGTTGTGGAAAATTGAAGACAGTGAAGTTAAAATTAATGTGGATTCAAAAGCTGAAAAGCCAGTCAGTACCCAAAAGAAATTTCCTGTTATATATAGGTCCTCCTTATTGTTTGGTATTTAAAGAACTTTCTGGTTAGCACAGGCTTTGTCGTCTTTTGGTTTTGGATCGTCTTCCAGTACTCAGGGTCAGGAAGGTCTAAAAGGAAGAAAATCTTGGTGGTGTGGTTTAACCTCAGCTGGCAACTAAGCACCACACAGCCACTCGCTCACTCCCCCTGCCCCCTGTGGGAAGGGGGAGAGAATTGGAAGTGTAAAAATGAGAAAACTCGCAGGTTGAGACAAAGACAGTTTAATAGGTAAAGCAAAAGCCACGTGCACAAGCAAAGCATAACAAGGAATTAATTCACTACTTCCCATGGGCAGACAGGTGTTCAGCCATCTCCAGGAAAGCAGGGCTCCATCCCATGTAACGGTTACTTGGGAAGACAAATGCCGTAACTCCGAACATCCCCCCTTCCTTCTTCTTCCCCCAGCTTTAGATGCTGAGCATGACGCCATAGGGTATGGAATATCCCTTTGGTGTGTTGGGGTCAGCTGTCCCAGCTGTGTCCCTTCCCAACTCCTTGTGCACCCCCAGCCTCCTCGCTGGTGGGGTGGGGTGAGAAGCAGAAAAGGCCTTGACTCTGTGTGAGCACTGCTCAACAATAGCGAAAACATCCCTGTATTATCAACACTGTTTGCTGGACAAATCCAAAGCATAGCCTCATACTAGCTACTATCAAGAAAATTAACTGTATCCTAGCCAAAACAGCACACTCGGGAAAAGGAAAAAAAAAAAAGTAAGCTATTGCAGAGACATTTGTTTTCCTGTTGTAGAAGTATGCATAAATAATGTGCACAGTTTGCATATAGGCCATACTATATAGATATGGGAGCACATATTGTCTCTGTTACTTGGAAATGTTTGCTATAGTGTGTAGGAGAGTTTTCAGCCATCAAAATGAAACATTCCAGTTAGGTTTTTATCAATATGCCTCAGTACTATAGTCTCTTCACTGAGACTGAATATTTTATGAAATTGGGGAAAGGTATAAAAGTTCATTGACTTTTCATGGGCACAATAAAACTAAAGCATTGAAGAGGTTGAGTTTGGGACACCATGGAGAAGTTCACAGTATTTCTCTTCTGCCTCTCGTCACCATTTCCTTATTGGGAAACATAACCATTCTGACATTTAACATAGTGCCTGGCTCAAAGCAATTCAACTTTAACAGCATTGCAGAAGAATACCAGTGTGAGCTGGAAAATTATCTACCTTGAATAATTAGATACTTGGAATCAGTATCAAGTTGGCATTGGCTTGTTTAGAAATATAAATTCCAATCATTCCATTCATGCATATGAGCTTTCATTGAAAAAATGAAAATAGCTTTCATGCTATTTTCATTCCCATTGTTGACCAAATGGCTGAGCTGGCCTCATCTGTTGGTTTGCTTTGCTTTATTAATAGTTAAATTTCTTTTACAAATACTAATCAAATGCATGTGTGTTAAGATCTGTATGAATTAGCTTGTGACTTCAGTGGGTGTAAGAATAGGCCCTACCAGACAAACAAGATTTTGACTCTTAAGAACCAAGTACATACTCTGCTTTTCAAGTAGCAGCTGCTTTTTTTCCAGTATATCAGATGATGAATAGTCTCTTGATGTAAATTTGCTTGCAATGCCAGGTCAGAGACAAGAATTTTGAGTGGAGATAGTTTTATTACAAAGGTAGCTACTGAAGTGAGATTCCATTTGACCAAGTCTTAGTCATTCTGGGCAAGCTTTTGAAATTTAGGTGGGCGTTTGACGTTTTAGAGTAAATCAAGCTCTACAAGAAACAATGAGGTTTAGTTACTTTGAGAAAAACAACATTGGGAGAAGACAGCAGAAGTCATATTACAATATTAGATAGCGTTTCATGCGTTAAAGAGTGTTTTAGCCTGTTAGTGGCACACGCTTTATGGCAAATATCCCTTTTCCCAGGTTTTTCCATGTCTGATGTTTCTCCAGAGCATTGTATCAAATGAAGCACAATGAAGTCCTAGGGAGAAGGGAACTAATCCATAATCTATTTCTTTTTTCAGTAAGTGCCAAAATATTGAATTTATTAGAGATGAATTCTTTGAAAAGAGAATCCTGTGCCTTTGCACCAACTTCACTAGCTCTCTAAAATCCTGAACCAGCCCTCACCTCTTAATCTTCAGGCTGTGTGAATTTTTCTTTTTTTTGCTGGAGGAACAGAGAAGCAGATACGGTTCCAGATCGAGTGCAGAAGTGGTTGGAAGAAAATGTACGAACCTAAGAGATGCTGAATGTTACTTCTTCCTGCTAATCTGTGTCAATGAACAAGATGAAAAATGTGTAATTCCATTATGTTACTGCTCTCTGAGTAGACATAGTTACTTTATAGCTATTCCTTTAGAACATTTCCTTCTTAGAGGCATATAAATTCCATTTAAATTATTACCCTAAATGTACATTCAGATATTTATAAATAAATAGTATCATTCTGTATAAAAATATATGCAATTAAAACCAAACCATTATAAAATCTAGATCTTTCTCTCCTCTCTTAGTTATAGTTCTACCCCTTATGTAGCATATATCTGTAATGAATATATTTTCAAAGACCAAAATTCGATTTTCTTTACTGCTGAGTACTTAAGGATTAGTTATGACCAAAATATTTGTAACACTGGATTTGCTTTCAAGTATTTTAAGAGACACACGCTTTCTCATTTCATCTGACTTTGTAATGTTACTAAAGAGAAAAATATCAAAGGCAAAATATATTGCATACAAATGGTGGATGGAATTGTGATGCTTCTTGGAAAGAACTGATGTTTCCTGTTAAGAAAGCATTGGATTTGAACTTGTTAATTCCCCCAGATAAAGCTGCTTAGAGAAACAATCTGAATGAAAAGTGTTCTGTTGTTCAACAAACCTATAACAATACCTGCTTGTCAAAGTAGTCTTTGGTTCAAATATCAGTGTAACGGTCCCAGTGTACTCTTTACCCCTTAGCAATTGCTATTTTACTCACCTACATCTCTAAAGAACTAGAAATAGCTATACTTCTTTACACTGTAATTGCCTTCTAATTAATGAACAGTTTTACCTCATTATGTGAGCATCACATAAGAATAAACTCTATGCTCACAATATACAGAGAATGTTTAGATGAAAGAGAACAATTTAACATTAATTAAAGAAAATAAGCAGACATGCTAGTGGTTTTTTCCATGCATCTTTATGTTCTCTGATGATCCATGGCACATGGATTTATTCCAGGAGCCTAGTCTTTTAGTTCTTATAGCTTATATTTTATCTTTAATTGTTGTGTTTGTTCTTTTTATTTTTCAAAGATAATTTTATACACTTAAATGTTTTCAAATCAAGGTAATTAAATATAATATAAAAATACAGAAAAGTGAAAATATGAGCTGATTCACAAAATTGCATAGAAGACCTGGGGAAGAAGTAATATACAAACAGAGAAGTGGTAAATTTACTATATAGACAAGTAACAAGGGACATGGTCAGAAAGGAGATACCTATGTTAGGGTGCCTAACTTTGTTCTTCGTAGATCAAAAATCTATCCCACATTTCTTTCTGAGTGACTTGAGGTAAACCTCAAGTGAGAAAAACGGGCATAGCTCTCAGTGAAGTGAACTCACAGCACAGTTTGTAAGCAAAATAAGGTTCATTCCACTTAAAAGACCAATACGGTATACGTTTTCCATTAGTTCTTTTTACTTTACTGAAATATAACTCTGAAAAATCCATGGAAAATTATGTTTTTACAGACTAAATGTTAATTCAGGAGCTATGCATTTACAGTCTAAATGTTAGTTCAGGAGCTATGCATTAACAAACTCTGCTGAAGACCCCTAATACAAATGAGTAGCTGAAAAACTAGACACAGCTAGATATTTGTTCAGAGTCATAAATCTACTGCCAACAAATGTATTTCAGCTTTATCACTGGAAAAGTATTATCACTGAGAAAACAATATTCCCCAGAGTTCAGTTATGTGCTGTTTTTAGTAGCCAGTTCATATTTTTGCAAGGACTCATCAAGTGCTTGCTTGCCATTAAGCTGTGTACCACTTCAGGACTGAATCAACAGCAGTGTTGCAACACGAAAGTAGGCCTCCATTTTCGAATTCATATTTTAATACCTCTCTGGGATCAACTTATTTGCCTCTTCTGTGATCCTCAGAGCACAGGCTGTAGCGATCCTGGCCAGCAGCACCCTGTGCCTGGAGGAGTGGGTAATCCACAGCAGAGCTAACCGGAGCAGGTGCAGGCTGTGCTGTGCTGTGCCGCACGTACGGTGTGCTGTGTGTACGGTGTGCTGTGTGTACAGTGTGCTGTGCTGCGTGTACGGTTTGCTGTGCTGTGCTTTGCCGCGTGTACGGTGTGCTGTGTTGTGCTGCGGGACAAACTCAACCACCTCACTGAAAGCCTGCAGGCAGCTCCCGCTCCGTACTGGTGATTATGCCTCCTGCATGGCCTCACCTTTATCTAACAGTGCAGTGAGAAGAAGTTCTCATGGGAACATCGTTTCTATTCGACTGTAGAAACAATGAATATTGTTGTTTCCTTGTAAGAAAATCCTATAATAGCTTGAAAGACCGAAAGGGGAGAATCTCTGCTATGGACAGGGTCTGCATGGTGTGCCGCATGTGGATCAGAGTCCTGTTTGATGCTGCACCACTCAGGGCTCCCACCTTCTAAGGGGACATAAGACTATCCATGCTATTCTTTTCTTCTAGTGTTAACTCTAATGAATGGCCTTTTAAATGATACTTTAAAGAGTCTAAGTGACTTTCTTACTTAGATCATAACAGACCAGCCCCTCCTGGGGAAAACAGGCCTACCTAGACATTTTTTTTCTTACAGTATTTCCAAATGTGATTGCCTGTAGGCTGTCCTTTGTCTTTTCCTGCAAACATTTTGAAAGCCCTGGGTCAACAGAAGTTGTTCTCATTCAGAGTCCAGGTGAGCAATCCAGGATTTATTGGATTTGTGATGATGTCCTGGCAAAGTAGAGCTATTCTTCTGCCAGCTCTAAAGTTGATCTGTTTCCACTAACATTTCAAACTAACTGTTTTTTGTCTTTATAAAACCTTATCAAAGCCAAAGCTGAATCTGTGTTCAATTTAAAGTATAAATTAAATCTCTTACTGGCATGGATTATATTCACTTCACAAAGAACATAACAGGATAGTTTTATCTCACATACTTACATAAACCCTGTTCCAGGCTTACATAAAGCCTTCATAGCCACTGCTTGTAAAGTGCTGTGGTATCCCCCTTGTACAAATTGAGAAACAAACCACAGTGGCCAGGTTTTATCCCACCAAACTTCTGGTATCCAACTGACTCAGCTCATTCAAAAGTTTTGCCACTTTTGGCTCCCTCTATAGTCAGTGGAGAGAGAAATGAGAGAAAAGACATCTCTTCAGAAGAAAAGATACAGCTTAGGTGGAACAAGACTAAGCTAGCGAGACTAGGGGTTACGTTCACACCAAGGATGTAGGTACTGCAGGGCTACCCAGTGTAGTATGCAGATGGCATCACTGTACTGAGCAGTGTACAGAACTCTGCATGAGGGCACAGAATCTCCACACCATAAAGTAATAGTCTGAGTTCCAAGAGTGGATTCCACACCAGCCAGCTTATTGAACAGGGAGCTTTTTCCCCTAATGAATGATTAATGCCTATGTAACTGGGTATCTCACTCCTCTTTGGATTCATAACCATAATCAGCTGAAGAGCTTTTGGAGTCAGTTGACTAAATTTGCTGTTCTAAACAAGACTGTCTCATCTAAGTGAGAAAATCAGTGTTTAAAGAGCGCTGAAGAAATGAGGAGGCCATAGACTCATGTCCCTTGTCTTGGTTAAAGAACCCAGTCCCACAGCTCCACCCTTCTGGATAGTGCCTTAACTATCAGCTATCATCAGGTGTATAAGGATTTTTATATTCAATCATTATTTGTAAAATCATTCCGTTATATATTACTTTCCTTGTTTCATGTAACAAGATAGAAGGGAAAGGAAGGACAGAAGCATTGGAATGGGTGTGAGGGTGGGATGTTCTGAATGGGGAAAGAACTGCATTTCACAACCTGTTCTAAAAAATAACATATACAGAATTGACAAGTTAAATTGGAGAGTCTGAAGTCCTCTCTGTCCTTACTGACATTCTCCTGATACATGAGAGTTCAGGTGTTCTTAGGCAGCATGAAGAATTGTTTCCAGCAGCTTTGGTGATTAATTTAATACCAGCTTGTCTGTCTGAAGGAGAAACTAGTCCTTGATGTGGATCAAAGTTGCTACTTAAAGATTTCTAAGAGGTTGAGTCACGTAGGTTTACTCAACACAGGTTTTAGAAATGATGGAACTTTTGAGTGCCTAAGAGGTACTAGGTAAGTGTTTGAAGTCAAATAAGGAATCCAAGCAAAACATGAAATTGGTCCCATTTATTCTCGATGCTATTAATCTACATATTGGCTCAGAGTCTCTGGAATAGTTAATGTTGAGTAGCAAGAGATAGAACCACAGTTACTATTCGGTGGAATCATCCTAAAGTTTTTAGGTTACATAGGCTTCATTGTTCTACACAGAACAGACTCTCTTTGGACAGAGTTTCTTATTCCCAGAGGATTTAAAAACTATTCTCTTCCCAGCTGAGTGAAAACAGTGCCTCAGCTGTTACATCTGCAGGGAACAACAGATGAATAACCATGTATCCTGTACATGTTGCATCGCACACCAATGATTTTAGTCATGTCTTTGCATTTAATGTTTTCTTTCCATACACATAAGTGATATTTAGACATTTCAGACTAAATATGTTTCAGATGGTGACTTTTTTTAAATTATTTATGTGAAAATTTTAGTAAATGCAAAGTTATATTATTTTTTGCTACGAATGATTATCCAGTGAATTCTCATCAGAAAGAAATTTATTCTTTTTTTGTCTCCACCCACCCATCCCCTCCCCCAGACTGTAATTATTAGGAAGCTAGCACAACATACGTGACAGCTGTGACTAACTCTTCCATCCATAAGATGGAATTTGTTGGCATAACATTGTGGCAAGTGTTCCTGAATTAGACACACATGCAGAAATCCCGTGGTGTTCAAACCATTCACGAACAGGAAAAGACTAATCATTTTAACTGAAATATTCCTCCAGCTGCAGATGTAATTTCATTTTCAGGTTACTATTTAATTATTGTTACAAGCAATTAAGGAAATTTGTCTGAAGGATACCATATGGAAGTCTACTGTAGTTGATAAGTGTTGCATGAATAGCTGACTTTCAAAGGTGTTTGGAACCTGAAGTTTCACTAAAGTGAGTGGAAGACCCTGAATTTAGTTCAGTTCCAGTCTGTGTGAACAGTTTTACAACTGCTAGATGGACCTACATTCAGCTATGATCCTTTCGTTTCCTGATCAATTGCCTGTTTTAGTGTTGCTCAGCGTCCTGCCACGTTTGACTTAAATTTGACTTCAGAAATTTCTGGAGGAAAACCAGCAGTGAATTTGTGATTAATAAAGTACGTTTATTTCTTTAGAGGTGGAAGGAAGTGTATGGAAAATTATTCTGTGACTGTTAAGCAAAAACATTAATTGCATCAATTGCACCCTTCCTCCTAGATATGTCGCTACTAATGTGTTTGTTTAGCAGATAATATAGCAAGGCTTTTTAATAATCAATGATGCCTACAGATGATCCCTGCTCCATAAAATATCCAATATTTTGCTGGACTTTTATATATTGGCTTGGACAATAGGACAAGAATTTTCAGACAATAAAACAATATACTCGATCCATCAGTTTACATTGTCCTGTCACTTCAGACTTATTTTTTGGAAGGCACACTTGGATATCAAAGTAAGAAATTTTTCAGAACATTCTAAGATTGCATAAAGCAAAAATTCTGAAGTACCTAAAAAGGGAGGAAAATATTTGCCTTGAGAAGTTACTTCTAGCAAGGAAGGCATAGCAGGAAGTTTCGTCTCCTGTCAGAGGCTTTGTCATAATTATCTTTTCAGGGAATAGCTAGATATTCCTGGTGTCACTAAAAACCAGTATTGTTTTCTATGAACCTCAAAGGATAAGAAGGACACATTCCGGCAGAAAAACAGAATTGCAGCTGAGGCTACTGACACTTTGACATACAGTGCCAGCGAGGGACTTCATACAGCTGCTGAAGTATCTGCTATCATGAAGCCAGATCTGAGTGCTGCAGTGCATTCTGGCTTATTTTATATAACACCGTGTATATATGCAACAAATTATTCATACAAAAACAGCGCTCTGTAATTTTTTTTTCCATTTTTTGTCTTATTAATATTTTCCTTGCTTGCTGTGCATCGTGGGTGATCTAGGCTTATATGTTTGGCCACCATAGCATTTCTGTCAGTAGCCAAAGTCGGTTACATTCAAGAGTCTTTCTAGACTTTGATCTTTACAAGCTGTCTCTTTATCTGTGTCTGCTAGAAATTGCTTTTAACTGTTCCGCTGAGCCATTCTTCCTATCAAGTAAACATCTGAAAGAGAATACTTAAAATAGTCAATAAAAGCAATTGACCTTTTTGCCTCTCTTTAAATATAGTACTTACCTCTCTTTTTGAAAGGGCATACCTTTGACCACTTAACTTTTTGAATTATATTTGATATCAAGGGGACTTAAGTTGTTTATTTCCTGTTACAGTGAGTTATTTATCATGTGAAAAAAAGGAAAATTAATTTCTGGACTTTATATAAATTCATTGATCTTAAAGTAAGGTTGTCTGTCCAATTGTAGTCATCTAATAGTAAAGGTCTACAAATGAATAAATAAATAAGCATACTGAGTAGACATTCACAGACATGCTAAATGTCTGTATTTCATGCCAAATCTTGAAGTGCTTAACTCACTCAAAACTTTTTGTTGAAGTTCACAAGAGTCTGGATAAGGACTTGAAAATCAGACCATTTGGAATTTGAATACCTTAATCACTGACAGAAAGTTAGTGTCCTATCATTTAAAAAGGAGACAGCTTTACAATGAGGAGAGACAATGCACATCTTTGAGTGACAGCTATGAAAAACTACATATTAAATAGTACAGATCAAATTATGACCCAATCCAATTGCCTGTGAAGAAAAGATTCCTTCAGACTATGGAAAAGTCAAACACAAAAAGAAAAATCTTGTGACAGAAGAAGTTGTTGATGAGAAGTAGATTAACTTAGAATGTTCATTTAAGGAGAGTAAAGAGAAAGAAAAATTAAATAAAAAGAGGAATATTGTTTTTACATTCTCCAACTGAAAAATAGTTGACTTCCTCATTGAGGAAAACTGAATTTTTCAGATAAATTGTTCTTATTCATACTCACTTTTAGAAGAGAAATAAAAATATAATATTAAATATTATATTTAATCTTTATGGGAAAAAAATTAAAAAGCAAAAAAAATTCTAAAGCATCCAGAAGCCCTTGTGGCATCCTAGTAGCTAGTAGGTGACTTCTGGATGCTTTGTACTATTTTACAAAGTGGTTACTCAATCACCCAGCAGCCTGATACAGATCCCTGGAAGCATTCAGATGTCTTTACATTAAAGAAATCCAGAAATCAAAAGAAGTAGAACCTTAGTTAATGTCCAGATCTATAGCTTGCCCAGATCAGAGAATAAAGTAAATAAGATAGCTTAATTCCAGTGATTTGATGTCAAACACCTAAGTCTAAACCCTTATCAGCTTCAAAAACAGTTCAAATACTTCAGCTCTAACCATGGAATGAGGGGGGAGGTCATCCTATTGAAGAGAAGGGGCTGGAATGCTTTTGCCGTCCGTATTCTCAGTGAGTCTATGGACCCACCAAGGGAACAGGGGGATTGCCTACATGGGAGTCATTTGACCCTGAATCAGCTTCTTTGTGAAATTAACTTCCTAAAGAAAGCTTGAACAGTCCTCAAACTGGGATGACAGGAAAGAAAGGTTAGGCACCTGTCTCCTCGCTGAGTGCCTTCTCGCCGGGTCCTTTCTGGGTGCAGCACTAAACGCCTGCTCACAGCTTGCCTCCGAGAGAGAGTGTCCTGGGCCATTAAAGGCATTTTTGCAAAGCAGAGTCTGAAGGAAGAACACTTGAGCTGCCACCTAAAAGCTACAAATGGCTGTTCCAGAAGTTTCTAACTAGCTGTTAGTCCTTGCTCAGTCCTACTGGTGGATAGGACAGCATTTATGTTTGCAAGGTGGCTTTGTCATCATGAAAGACAACTAAGAGTTGCTTTTTCTTCACGTTTGGGAATGGTGTATCAACATATCATTTTCCTTTCTGTCTTAGCTCTTTAAAATTTCATTTAGAAGCATAATTAGAGCAGAAGATGGTTCTATTTTCCTTACAACTAATTGTGTCACAAAAGAGGTAAAAAAAATTGCTAGTAAACAAGTCATAGACTGCAGATTTCTACATGAGCTACTTCAAAGCTTTCAAGTCTGGTATACATTGACACACAGATTGGAAACTATAGAATTAAAAAGGGTTTAGAAGATATCATTATTGGATTCCTTATCTCTGTAAGTACAAAACAATCCTCAAACCAGCAATTTAAATTGCTCTCCAATCTATGTGTAGGAAATATTTGGTAGAAATAATGATGTAGAAAATTGTTCGGATCTGATAACTCTGAAGTAATGATAAATGGAAATTACTAGTCATAAATAATCAGAACAGAGAGTAAGTGAAGGTTTGTTTCAGGCAAGAGAGATCACTGCAGCTGAAGTCACTCTGCAGTTGAGAAACAACATAAAGCAAAAATCTAAATTTTATTCAGTCTTATTTAGTGCCTTAAACAAAAGTTTTACATTAAGATTTACATCTTATATAACTTGAACTGTCCAAAATTTAGGTGTCCTGAAGTTACTTGTGCTATCTCACTAAATGAAATAATTTATCTCAGACTAAAAGAGTATTTTTAACATGTATTTGCTATTCTGCTTCACTCAAATGGTCTGGTTTGTAGTATTATTACCCCATAGAACAGTTACATAGATACATGCTGCACTGCAGTTCGCGATGACTAACCAGAAGCAGGTATATAAACCAGCTTTGCCACTGGACAAAATGTTTACAAAATTACATCCCTAGATTCTGAACGCTATGAAGCATCCCTCGCCTATGTACCCACTAATCCCCATACCATCTACACACATTTGAGTTCTTTGCCACTGCACAGACATGAGCCTTGTCATTGCAGAACATCATGTTTTATAAAGCAATTTTAACTGGGACCCCTCTGAAATTTTGTATACATCTACAATTTACAGTTTTTCCCTTGTTGTCTTGTTGGATACAGTAAGATTCTCCAAGCAAATGCAGTGGGGTAGCTGTTGAAATGCTACATTTTTTGCACAAATTATCTCCTAAAGAGAGAACCACTATTTTTTTATAACCAAAAGATAACTTGGTATCCTAACCTTGAATGCTAAGTGATATCATTACTTGAAAGCTACAGGGAAAGAAAACTAAAAGCTTTAAAATTACATATAAAAATAGAAAATGTTAATGCTTTAAGGTCAAATTCTCAGTCTTTAAGAAAACATGACATTAAACTCATTTATGCAGTTTACTCATATTCCCTTGCTCACTGATGTTACAGCAAAGACTGTAATGATAACGATCCGATACTGTTTTTCCAAGTAGCAGACTTTTGGTTATTAAACTAAGATATGCCTGCTGAACGTATATCAGAGATTTTTCAGAGTGCCTTCATATTGGCGTAAAGGTTTGACCACATCTCATTCATAGCACAGGTCAATCAGCTTCCAGGATGACCACAAAAATACAGAATCATAAACCATGAAACACTTCTCAGGTACGTAACTATTTTTTTCATCTCATCATAACATTTTCTTTTTTCCTCATTTTTTTTCTGAGAAGCATCTAACTGCTGCTGTTGAAAATTCTTGCAAAAATACATGACCAGGTAATTAAAATTTAGCAAATATTTAGAAAAAATAAAAATAGAACCTTAAAATGGAAAATATTTGGCAACTTACTCTTTTAGTGCCCTTCCCAGTATCACCTGCAGTAATGTAAAGGCAAAGTATGGGCAGGTTAGCAAGCTTTTCCCTTACCCTAATTTTATTTTCTGGTTCTCTTATAAACTCTCTTACCATCAAGTAGACAGACACTACAACTTGTTAGGCTCCCAATTAGTTTTAAATCTGGAGACTGGCACATTTATGCTACTTAAATAATTATGCAGTTTTGACAAGGAGTTTAAAATGCATGTCAATCAAACAAGGGGATGGTATTTTTCTCAGTTACTTCCGTTGTTGACATATGGCATGGGAAAAACAAATGGGGTACTTGTCATAAGGCTGCACTTACTGGTGTTACTTGCTAAGTAACAGAGCCATAGAACATAACTTTCAAAATACTGTGAATTTTCTTTTTTTCCCTTTTTGGACTTGATGATCAGACGGCTGTCACGCTGTATATTTTACTCAGATTAATTTATACCTAAAATTTGGGTAATAATGTACTAAAGAGAAAGCCCTGACTTCACTAAAAAGAGAGAAACTTCCCCTGTAACTTCATTGGGATCAGTAGTCTATCTAAAAATTTTATGATTAACTTTTTGTGCATGTCAGTTGTGCTTGGGAACACAATCATGGGCGGTACCTCTGCTGAGAGCGCAATAATAACAGACTCCCCTAAAAAGCTTGTTATCTAAAGCTGTCCATTATGGAAGTGACTTTCCAAAATAAAGTCAGTTTTAACCAAGAACAAATTTTCATATAGGAGAAGCTATACTGTAAGAAACTGCCAGAATGAATCAGCTTGTCTCGACCACTGTTTTGTCCTGAACAGTGACCAGTGGTGAACCCTTAGGGAAAATACGGAAAAATAAGCATATACAGAGTGGTTCTTACCCCCACATTTTTGTAATCAGCAACTCAGGCACTTTCAAAGTCAGAAGTTAAATCCACCTATGCTCCACTAACTTCTCCAGACCTATTCTGAATCCATGTTTTTTTGTGCGTATCTCATAACGTGTGGCAATACTCCATAAGTTTATTTGTTTTATAACTAACTCATTTCAGATTGCTACTTCTTGTAACAACGCTATAGGAACAGCTGATTACATGGTCAGCTTGCTGTTTTGAAACAGATTATCCTTTTCAAGTAATCATCTGCATAGAATTAATGGTTTCATAGACTTCTGCCATACCCTTCTCCATTACACATTTTGGGAGTCCTACCCTATTTAATCTCTACTTAGATGTAAGTCATTCCTTACCTGTGAATATACTGCATATTCTCTCTTCTCTGCTCTGTCCTGTTGAAATGGAGTAGAAAAAAAGTATTCCTGCACAGCTATTCCAGGTTTTCTACTAGGCAAATTGAAAGATAAGGAAAAGTGGTGGATACAAATGGCAGAGGTAAAGGAAATAATCACAGCAATACTGGACACCACCTGGCTGTGATTTCCCCCATCTTTTCATGATTTCTCTTCTGTCTCTTATAAACCTAATAGCATTTATAGTTGTTAAATACATTCTTGTTCTTGGAATTAGAAGTAAGTTAATTCTGATATCTTGAAAACAAATATTTCTAGGTGTCAAGCAAGTTATCGACAAGATCCACTTATGGCTGTAGTTTTGGAGTCTGAGTTGAGAAAACAGGGAAGGAACAAAACTTACTGTGAAGATCTAGGTGGAAAACCCATAAAGACAAAGAAAGGAAACAAAATTCAAGATGTATCCTTTACAGCTTGGTTGCTTGTGGCTGTTAATGTTACAGTTTTGCCTAAAGTAGTTTCCCTTGTTGTAGTAGAAGAATGAGTGGGGCTCATCTGGATACAGAAGATGAGCAAAGATATTCACATAAATCCAAAAGGACCAGCATGTAAGTCACCTTATGAAGGTGACAGTTCTCATTCTGAATTGCTTACAGGTGAAAAAACATGAAATCTCTAATACATATATAGCCGGGTTTGCAACAGTCTGTATAGAACTTACTTTAAAAAAAACCAAACAAATAAAACAAAAACCAAAACTAAAAGAGACAGTGCAGCACTAGTATGCAGTGGGGATTAAACCTTTTTGGTCAGGAATATGTTTGAATTGACTTAATAGGTCATTTCCATTTCTAGAACACCTGACTTCTCTTTATGACTGTCTGAAAGCAACGAAGCCTTTCCAGAAGGGCAGATGATTGTACTTACTCTTTGGAAGGAGTAAGTAACTTTTCTTTCTTTGAGTAAAAAAAAAAGATCAATACATCAGTCCTAAGGAATTTATTTCTGTGGCTTCAGAACTGTTGTCAGGACTGGGGATACAAAGAAGTAGTCAAAGCTCTGTGGCTATTGTCAAATATATATTTATTTACAAGCATATATGTTTCCAAGGCCCTTAACTTGTGAGTGCAACTTGGTCTAGTTATAATACTGCTTTCATTTGTATTGGAAACTCAAGAGGACAATGGGCTACCTAGGGATACATGAAGAGAAAGCTATTTTTCCCTGTATTTTTCATTTTGGTGCCAAATGCGGCTAAACGAGAACAGACACTTTACCTAATTAGATATACTTAAAGAAATGCTTTTTTTTATTAAAGGCTTTAGAGCTAAGCACATAATTAGTGTATGCTGTAATTAAGCTCCAGTGAATTATAGATCAGTTGGCCTACAGCTAAGAGTGCTAAGAGTATTAATCTATATATTTTTACCCGCTTATTTATATGTCTTGTCTGCAGTTGAACCTATATTTTCATGTATAGATATTTATGTAGAGTCTGAGAAACTGAAGAACTTCTTTGTTGACTGTTTAATTTAATTGGATTTTAACCAAATTAGAGTTGTTTATCTGAAGGGCCAGATTCTCAGTTGATGAAAATGAACA
This sequence comes from Phoenicopterus ruber ruber, assembly GCA_009819775.1. Classification (NCBI taxonomy): domain Eukaryota; kingdom Metazoa; phylum Chordata; class Aves; order Phoenicopteriformes; family Phoenicopteridae; genus Phoenicopterus; species Phoenicopterus ruber. The sequence continues at coordinate 48,051,164 of CM020215.1, forward strand.
TTCAGTAAATAGATGTCCTTTGACACCAGACAACGTGCTGGGTCAGACGCCTTGGACATTTGTAATGTTAGCTAAGTTCTGTTTTATGTTTCAAGGGTTATGAGCAACTGCAAAATTATTTCCTGATAAAACATTACTGACTGCAGTAGAGGGACAAAAGGAAGGAGTCTACCACATGAACTTGAAGTATTAAAAGTCCTAGGTAACATCAAAAAAATTAATGTAAGATTTAATGTAAAAAACCATTTTGTATTAAACACAAAAATAGTCCTGGAAGCATAAGCCAGATTCAAGGTCCTCCAAGGTAGTCTACCCACCAGACTACAAAGTCAAATTCACCCTGTGCTTCCTCTCCGGTCCAGTATATCCTGCACTCTCATCTGCCTGGGGACATCGTCAAAAGAGACATGCAGATTGTCTTCCCACACTTCAGGAGACTATTGTCTGGTGAGTAGGACATGGGCTTTGAAGGTGGAAGATGCAGATCAGAGTTTTCAGGAAAAGGGTGGGACTGAATCGGGGAGTCCAACCTGCTCAGTGGGTGCACTGCGTGGTATGCCAGTAAGCAATATGCTGCGTGGGAAACAAGGGAAAGGCTTCTCATCTCTTCTCTGTCTGTGGTCTAAAACTGACCTACTTTAGATTTGCAGTGTGTGAAGTGAGTGGTTCTGCCATGTTCTATGGCCTCTGGGAGTGTTTACTGGATTGAGCTCTTGGGGTGATTCAGACTTCACTCCTCCTAGTTTCTCAATCTAAACTGAGCTCAGACATGATCTAAGTGCAGAGCTGCTTAAGCCTGCCAAGTATAGGACAGTTCTGGGCACGTGCAGTGACTTAATAGGTACCTGAAGAGATTTAACATCAAATGTTGAAGAGCTTATAGAGATTAGGTGTCTCCAGCTCAGAAGGTGAGTCAGGACTTTGCAATCACAATTTCCCTTCAGCAGCCCAAACTTATTTTATTTTAATACCTAAATATTTTACTGGAACTTGCCTTGAATGCCCTCTATATCTAAAATAAAACAAACAAAATCTGTCACTATAAAGTAGCAGGATTCCTCGTTTCCAGTACTTAACTGCAGAAACATCTTTCTTTAGAGAACAAACCTTAGAAACACATGAAATGCTCATCAGTAGATCAAAAACTCATAAGCCAGATTTCTGCACTTATGACCCTTCTGATCTAGGTAACAGCAATACTTACCCATTGCACTTAAGTAGACAAAGTGTGCACAGAAACAAGAAAAACACACCAGGCACATGACATTGAGAATAAATTTGTCTGGTAGGGTGAACTTAAGCCCAAGTTAACTCACCTCGATGCCATTATTTTTTGAAAAATTACGGCATGCAATAACGTAGAAATATTTCAGGAGATGTTGTCTGAAATTACATGAAATGAGTGCTGATCATCACCACTGAATATGTAAAGGATTTAGCTGAAGATTTGAATTTTTAAGGTGCCAAGAAGTAGCCAGAGACAAGCTTCATAGTAAGCTAGGCCACTCAATCCTTAAAACCTGTTTATGAAAATTCACTTTCTAAATCAACACCAAGTTAGCTGGAACACCTTTGAATATTAGTTCATATGATCCAGGAGACATAGACATGATGACCTTTTCTATTACCTCTGGTTAAGCACCAAAGAAGAAACAGGCAAACAAACAAAAAATCAAAATGTACGTTCCTAAATTCCTTAACTGTTTTTGAATATCTCTTCACTCTGCAAAAAATAAGTTGCAGTTCTCAGTTGTGCAGAGTGCTTGCCACTGTCACGGACTTCACTTCTACCCTGAAACCTACAGATCTAAAGTGCTTTATTTTGAGGTCATTCATGTTTGGAAATGGCAGGTCAAGATCTCTTTTGTGACTAATATACAAGTAAAAATGAAACCATTTGAATGAGTCCTCGTCTTCATTAATCTATTTTTAGAGACTGTTTTATTAGAGGTTTAAAGATATTGTTGTACAAGAAGAGGAGGTTCCTCAAGCACTGAAGTTACCAGGCAAAGCAGATTATCAGATGAAATCAATGTTTAAGCGCCTTTGAGTATCTGGGTTCTTGCTCCTAGAACAAAGCTCAAGTAGATGGCATGTTGTTCCTAGTACACACGTTCCTAAACTGTCCTGGATTAACAACAGGTTTATTAAATTAATTGCATCATATAGGCAGTGCACTTTGGATAACATTCTTTCTTTAAGCTACACTCATCTGAGTCCAAGAATAGCTGTGATTCTTACAATTGATGGTATAATATTTTAAAACTTACTAACTCTTCTTTGACTCTTTTGTCACATTGTTAGTTACCTTGGGATTATTCAGCTATCCTTTTTTTCCATCCTTATTCAAGTTGAAGTCCACTGGGAAGGGAAAATGAAGAGTTGAGAAATCAAAAGGATCTGAATGTAGATAAAAGAACATTTTCTTTTTAAGGTAGATTTCTTTTTGTCTTCTTTTTTTTTAAGATCTTTACCACAGACTGATGTTCTCAAGCTACAGGCTATTGAACTTTCTAGTACAAAGATCCACCTGGTGCTGAATAATCACATACAACTTTTGTTTCATCTCTTCAACATGAAGCTTTTAAGTCAGGCTGCTGAGACCATTGCCTGTCATGCTGACCAATATTGTGTCACTTCTTCCTTGTACTTCCCTGCCAGTCTGCATTCATCTGGTGCCTCTTCTCTTGCCTTACATTCAATGATAAACTTTTTGAGGCAGTGACTGTATTTTGTGTTTGTGCTGTATAGATGTCTGAAGTGATCTCCTAAGTATTACCACAGTGCAAATATCAATCGATAGTTATATAGAATCATTTATATTCATTTAATTTACTGCCTCCTTTTTGCAAGAATAAAAATGTGTATATCATGCTTCTAGCATTGTACTTCAAGACAGGTCTGCGTTTGAAGGTAATTCCAATTATGAATATTTTAAATACAATAAAATAAGCACTTTAAATATTCAGCTCTGTGAGAGTTGGAATCAAGATGGTTTATTTTGTATGAGAAACACTCAAAGATCAGTGAGTTGAGAAATTCAAACACAGAAATTCTTTCATTACTATGTGATTCTGAAAAGTGAGTACAATTCAGAAAAGCAAAGAACACAATATTTAGTAATCTCTGTTTTTTATCTAGTAAGGTTCCATAGGACTATCTTTCCTCAACATATGCCTCATGCTCTTCATTCTGACTCTTGCAGAAATCATATAGTCACTTACTCAAGTGCAATCTATATGTTAGAGAAATGCCTCTCCTTGTTTCTGGAAAGAGCAAATATATGGTTAGATTCTAAAAGCACTGCAAATGTATATAATTGTTAATTGTGGCAGATTAGATTAGAACATGTCAAGAGTTACTGTCTTTTTTGTAAAATGTGCTTAGTCTGCTAGATAAAGCAAAATTATTAATTTATGTGCTACAAAAGGCTGAGAAGAATCTCTTCTCTTCAAATCATCTGCCACTCAGGGACTTCTCATCTGACACTTTGTAAACACTCCACCAAAAACATCTGGAATTTAGTATCCAAAGGTTAATTATACCTGCAAAAAAATAAACACTGTCTGCAGAAATTCTAATTCAATTCTTCTATGGACATGACTATGCAGCCGCATTAAATGGAATTACAGCCAGAAGAATCTCTCCTAAGCCACTTATTTTCAGTTAGAATAATTAGAAATATAAATATTCCAGCATTCACTTTATTAATACACATGTTAAAGATTCTACTGGGACATATAAAAAGACTGAAGGTAAAGTGGATAAGTCAATTTACTGTAATTTTCTCTTTCACTTATTGTATATTCACTCTTTAAAAGGCTGTGGGTTTACAATCTGCATGAAGACTCAAGCCTGCAATCTGAATGTGAGATGTAGATTCAAATTGAGGATAAGTGGAAGTTGGCTTGTGTTGATGGAAAATATTGCAACATTAAAGAGAAGTTTGTCGCAAAAGTTTTCACATCATCTACCTCTCTCTTATGCTTTCTTTTGTATTCTTTTAATGTTCTCTAAAAGAATGGCACTCAGGCATTACAATGCGGGTGGCCTTTCTATGTTCATAGATGTTCATAGGCCTATACATTTCTTATTTATTTTGCCTGGAAACTAACAGTTCCAATCAGGAAGAATATTCATCTGTGTGCAGAGATGGCTCCAGAGGATGGCAATTGGCACTGCATATTCTTAATGTATGCTTTTCATTTAAATGCAAAATAACAAAAATTGAACTGGCATAGCATGACATTTCATCACGTAATCGTACTAAGGAAATAACCGCACATGTTCTCTTTTCCACCAAACTTCCCCTGCACTATAAGAACAGTTAATCAGTTGTAGAAGAATATCCTAAGTAGAGTCATTAGGTATACTATTGGTTTTCTCTGCAGCTACAGGGTCTGTTCCAAAGGAAGGAGGCTTGGCTAGGGTTTCTATATCCTGGCAGTTACAACAGCTGAAAGTTGTTATTGGTGGTTAGAAAAACTGACCTAAGCTGTACATTGGGTGGGAAAAGAGTAAGACAAAAAGAAGGGAAATTGATGCAAAAAAACACTTAAAATTTTATTAGGATATTTTTTCTCCTCACAGCTTCATTCATGCAATCCTCTATTTTTTCTTACTTTTTCTTTTAATACCATTATTCTTAAAATACCACTTAATTTCACATCAGTTTAGCCACAGTCTTTCACCTCTGTCCTATAGTTCCTAAGCTATAGCATTAATTATTTATTTGTAATTATAAGTCAAAGCCATTTTGAGTCAGATACTTTATAACTCCACAACATAAAAAGGAGGCTGTTAATTTTTGTACTGTCCAGGTGTATCAATGACTGTGGTAAAGGGGATACTAGTTATACTAAGTTAGAATAAATGGACCCCCCAAATTAAACATGGCATTCATGTCCTGTAGCTGCAGCCATTTAAAAGGCAGATACTCTCTTATCTTCTGGGCTCTCTCTACAGTCAGTGATACCTCTGGAAGGTGATTCTCTCCACTGTAAGGTTCACATCTAAAATAGTTGCACCTCATGAATCATGTTTGTTCCTTTCCATTGAGAAAACCTGGGTGACTGGATAGGTTGGTGCTTACATTTTAGGTTGTTAAAATGAGGAGTGATGAATTTTACCTTCTTGATCTGGACCCGGCAAGGTTATAAAGACAATCCTTTGTATTACTATCTCTCTTTTTTAAACAGGTACATAAATGTAATTACACTATTGCTTTACTCAGATTGCTTAGAATACCCAATTTGTTTTCCCTTTTGTTCTATCAGTCCCAATTTGTGCCAAATGACAAACTGTGTGAAACATGGCTTGCCTCTATTCTTTCACCCTTGTGACCTGATTTATGTCAAAAAAGTAGTTACAAAATATTATTCTATTGTTCATTTTCTCTAAGCAGTAAAGTCTGTGCAATGTAAAACAATATTATTTTATTCTTGCACTTGGTGAGGTGAGGACATTTAGCTCTCTCACTGCTGTTCTGATACTCTCCCTATTCTCACCAGTCTTATTTGAGTTTATTAAATGGTTCAGTTCTTCACCTTTTAACAATTTTCAGTTTGGAGAAAATGAGCATAAAGTTGCTGAATTAATGGAATCAGATTTTAAAATATAACTAAGCTGTGTGATTAAACTGTATGTTTCGACTCAATATAAATTAAGGGAGACAGAACAAAGGGCTTTGAAATGTTTAGTTCGACCTTTAGCAGTTTAGCTAGGGAAGAAGAACTTGCGTCGCATATTGCTGCTTGGAAATGGCACTTCTTAGTTGGCAGTAGCAGGCAGAATTCTTTTGCATTACCTCCAGCCAGTGAATAAGGAGCTCTTCAAACCAGCTAAGGTTTTTTTTTCTTGTTTATGGCTCACTCATTATTTTATACAGCACTGGTGTGCATACAGGATCACCAGTTAATATATTTGATGACTAAATAGTACATTGCAACCCTCACAATTCATATCATTGTAAACCCATCACTTTAGTAATATGAACATAGCAAAGTGGCATTTTAAAAGTAAGATGAGATATAAACAGCACCCACCCTCCTTGTTTATACTGCAGCAGTCAGCGCTTATTATTGTTCTGTGTAAAATGCTAAGAAAACAATCATTTCCAGGCTGGATAAAAGCAATGTAAATATCAGCAGGTGTATTTAGTGCTATTAACCTGGCTGTAAAGAGCTTATTTGCACAAAATGTTCAGGAAGAAACTCTTATTACTTGGCAATGTTACTGGACCATAATCTTTAAACAAACCCTGAAATCGCTAGCTAAAACCATAACTGTGTTGAAGTGGAAGCAAGTATGTACGTGCAAGAGTGCTTAAAAGCCTGGTAAAATGGCCTAAGCAGGAGCAGGCGTCTTTCTGCTGGCCAGTTATAACGAAAGTAACAAACCTACGCTGTACAAAGTGGGTTTCTTCTGACGAAAGCTACACTATCAGGTTTCTTGGAGACACAAAGATGTAGGCGCCTCTGGATACAACTCCATTTCACAGGAAGGCACTTCATAACCTGAAACATAGTTGGAAACTGAAGGGGTGAAGTCAGATTCATCAGACAGCTATCGCTAGCACCCTGAATTATTGATTGTCAAACTTATCTTTCCATTGTAATCAATAACAACTGGTTTGCAGATAAAATTTTTCACTGTCTGTATTTATACAGCTGGAACTGGCTATAATTGAGTAACTCAGTCTTGTGTAATTCCACTGCTGCTGCATAAGAAGTTCGGAGAGAATAAATAGAGAATACAGATAGAGAGCAACCGGTTTTTTTTCAGAGAACATTGAACTGTGAGGAAATCTTTTTTTCTTGTTTGTTTGTTTGTTTGTTGCCCTTGGGAATGATCAGCTCAGTTATTAGTGGGCTAAAGTGAAGGACAGAAACAAAAAGGAAGAAGAAACAATGAAACAAGTATTGACTAAATAGGTACAAATTCCAGAACTTCTGGAAAAAAAGGTGAAGATACCACTCTGCTGAGTAATGAAGAAATATACGTAACACTAACTATACCAACATGCATATTGGCCATAACCAATAGGTAAATGAGTCAACAACAGGGGGAATACACAAGATACTGAACACAGACCTTTCGTCCCAGAGAGAGAAATAAATGTTCACTTGGTATAAGCAGCTTATAATTTTCCAGTTGGAGTATTTTGATACAGAATTTTTTGAAGATTAAAAAAATTAAGAAAAGCTGATGTTTAACACAAATTATTCAATCTTGAACTTGTTCCTTTACACTTGAATAAGAAAGATACTTAAATAAACTATTCCTGACTCAATCCTAACTCAAATATAAAAACTGGCTGAAGTAGTAAGTGTGACTGAGTGATGAACTACCTTTTATCTTCTGTTTAAATATATTAGAATAGCATAAGGAATTATAAAAGTCCTAATAGTGTGCAATTAAACTTTAGGGAGACAGTGGGAACCGCAAAATAGAATAAAAACAGATTAAGAAAAAGACATTTAAAATCAATTTATACTCAAACTATAATCCATTTAGATCGAACATTGAGACTAAACCTTGAGTCAAAACTTCAGTGTTACTGAGCACAAGAAAAAGGAAACCAGAAATGAAGAAAAAAGTAAAATGAATGAATGATGATGAAAAATTTGAGGTTTATATCTTGCTTCTGGAAAATGAAAAGGTAGCCGAAGGGAATACAGAGTATTTCAAACTGAAATCTGACACACCACACCTACTCCCCCCAAAAAACCCAAAAGACACTGAACTTGCAAACTGGAAACACATCTGTGAACATTAGATTTCATTCACTGTGTTTAGTATTTTTATAATAAATAAAAAAATAATTTATGTTAGACAGCTGTTTTGTTCACAGAGAAGGACAGTGTGCTGGTTTTGGCTGGGATAGAGTTAGTTTTCTCCATAGTAGCTACTATGGGGCTATGTTTTGGATTTGTCCAGGAAACAGTGTTGATAACACAGAGATGTTTTCGCTATTGTTGAGCAGTGCTTGCACAGAGCCAAGGCCTTTCTGCTTCTCACCCCAGCCCTCCAGTGAGTAGGCTGGGGGTGCACAAGAAGTTGGGAGGGGACACAGCTGGGACAGCTGACCCCAACTGACCAAAGGGATATTCCATACCATATGATGTCATGCTGAGAATCTAAAGCTGCAGCAAGAAGAAGGAAGGAGGGGACGTTCAGAGTAATGGCGTTTGTCTTCCCAAGTAACCGTTATGCATGAGGGAGCCCTGCTTTCCTGGAGATGGCTGAACACCTGCCTGCCCATGGGAAGGAGTGAATGAATTCCTTGTTTTGTTTTGCTTGCATGCGCGGCTTTTGCTTTACTTATTAAATTGTCTTTATCTCAGCCCATGAGCTTTCTCACTTTTACCCTTTCGATTCTCTTCCGCATCCCACTAGGGGAGAGTGAGTGAGTGGCTGTGTGGTGCTTAGCTGCTGGCCGGGGTTAAACCACAGCAGATAGTTAAAGCAAGTCAATGCCCACTTCCAGACACAGATTTGTTCACTGTTGCATTTTTGTTTGAAGCTGTGTTGTCAGCAATAATTAAATCAGTTATCAGGCAGCTGCAAATAATGATGGAACACCTGGAAAACTTCATAAGCTGACCCTTACAAGCAGCTCAAAGTTGTTAGTTACCTGATAGCTTCAAGTATTTTAATCCGCAAGACTTGAACATGAATTTTACAAGAGCAAGTACTTTTGCAATAGTTAAAGCAATAGAGTATCTAACAGAAATCATAGCCAAGTTCTTTAGTTTCTCTGAGTAATTGATTTTAAACTCCAACCTAAGATGCTGAAAATGGATTTTTCTCCCCCGCCACCCCCCCCAACCAAACAAAAAGATATCTTGGGTTAAGACCTGAAAACGAATGCATCTAAATTATTAGAACCATTAGAAAAGCCTTTTATCTAATGAGAGGTAACATTTACTTCAAGAACAGATAAATGCAAAGGGCACAGAACATAGAACTGTTTCTGTAATTAGCAAACATTAAAAGGAACCTGTGAAAAGGTAGATCCTTGTCCTTCCTTAGGAGTCAAGTAGAACATCTTAAGGTCAACGTTTCAAAAAAAGACATGGTTAAGATGTTGTTACATCTTGACCCTCAGTACATCCAGTTCTTCAAAATACCAGGAGATAATTTTGACATACAATTACCTACAAGAGTTTGTTCAAGCAGTTAAATGTTGTTAGAAGCCATTTTCTATCATTAAAGCATCCACACTTCTGATTTCAGGATGAATCTGGGAAATAAAACCTCTGTGAAATGATAGAAGCTAAAAATATATTTTGGAATCTCAGTCAAACTTTTGCTCGAATTTAGTTTTATGACGAGCTGACACTTACCTGAACTGGTTTCACCTGTCTTTAAGCTGCAAGGATATTTTTGTGCAGTCTAATGTGCTTCCTTCACTGCTATTCTTTCCCTTCGCTGACAAACAAACCATTTATTTTTTAATGCCTCATGCAGAGCAATTGCATCAGAAAAGGAAAAGAAAAATGGCACATAGTAGGACATTTCTATTAGAAGTCATCTCAAGATGGAAGGATTGAACATGATCTGAAACATATGAAGATAAGGGTTTTGGTATGTTCTTGCCAGATTAGGCCTTTTGTATGAGTGCCTTTTGGCTGTGTCTGGCTCATATCTACATCCCCTCAGTGTTCAGAAAAGAGAAGCTAAAAAAGACAGATTGCAGATAGGAAAGATACGTATAGAGGAAAATTAGGGAAATAATTTATTTCCTCTGTCTATAGTAAATAAACCCTTCTGACTTTCTCTTTTTAAAATTTCTGTGATATTCTTGTCTGCATGCAGAAATCTGCTTCCAGTCAATCATATGTAGCAGATGCACTTATTCTGGTAAGATTTACTGATATTCTAAGAAAGAACTGTGAAAGGATTAATTTGTACTTAAGTATTTGTTCTAGTCAATTACACTTTGGTATGTTTGGAATGATGATCAATGTTTTTTACCAAATCAAGTCCATTATTGAGCTAGTAAGAAATCAGGTACAAAATTTTGGCTTTCCTGCTTAAAAATGCCATGTTGTTTCTGAGTGGTAACTTGCACAAATTCATTTTTCAAAGGATCATACCTTTGAGGTACCGAGGTAATTAGTTTCGCCTCTTAACATAGCTAAGCACATGACTACACAAAGAAGCTAAAGAATTTATCAGCTGCTTTACTGTAAAAAAAACCACTTTCAGTAAAGATGACACAGCCTTTGGGTACAATATTTGCATATATATTTTGTTGTCTCAAAAATGAGAATTTCTTGTTTTGTAGAATAGAAGAAAGAATAAACAATCTACATTTCCAAGTTTGGCCCATTCTGTGAACGGAAATGAGCTTTGCAGTGCACCTGTTCAAAAGGAGACCTTTTGTCTTTCACTGTGACATTAAAACAATGCGCAAAGGCATGATCATAAATAAAAGGTTTTATGTCTGTTATTTGCTTCAGGTCAAGTGGAATCTTTATGTTAAACAAATATGCCTGTAACACACATGAACTGGGACTCAGAGGGGACCAGTAGGTTGCCAAGGTCTCACATTAAGGCAGCAAGAGAACATGAGTAGTATCTGAAAAGCAACTACTGCTCTAACTGTTAAACTCAAGTATTTAAACAACAACAAAAAATTAATGAAAATTAGGTTGGAGTAATTACTGAAACTTTGTAGAGATCTGAACAAAAGCCTCTCCTCAGATAGGTATGCAGAATGTAAGTTCTAGTGGCCAAGGGCAATGACATAACTCATATAATTTTGGCTTATGATAAGAACAAACCAGGTCAAAACAACTTCATTTCCTCTGCGGCAGAAAAAAAATCTTTGATGAAAAGTGGAGGAAGTATATGTAATATATACATTCATAAACTTTTGTTTTTCTCTTACATGATAATTTCATAAACAAGGTTTAGAGACATACTATAGATAATAAAACATTAAGCTGGATGGAAAACTGGTTTGAAAAAGAATATTTTGATACATAGTAAAATAATAGTTATTTACAGCTCATTATGAAATTACAGTCAGTTATCTGATGATGATCACAGAGATTTGTCTTGGACCAATACCATTATTGTTATTAACAAATTTTGACAAACAGATTTTCAGCAACATCAGTACAGGTGTTGCAAGCAGATCAGAGAACAAACCTAGAACAATTCAGAAACACTGTCCAACCTCTAAAATATTAAATAAAATGAAGAATGAGAAAGATGAGATGTCAAGGAAAAAATAACTGACAAAAGGAAGTTTGAAAACCGTCTCATCTAGGGAAAGGACAAGAAAAAGACTAGAGAGGACCGAAAGGGGTAATGCTAAAATGATCTTTACTGTGTCCAAAGGTCCACCTAACTTACCATTCTGTGTCTAACACTAGCCAATAAGAATCGCTTAGGAAAGATTATATGAAGCAGAATAAGATGGACTGACCCCTCCCTAGTATGTTCTCTGCCATTTTTATATTAAAACAGTCTTACAGTGTGTAAAAGACAGCTTCACAAATGAAATGAATGTAATGTTCTCAGCATCAGCTATGGATTCAACCTTAAAAGCCATGGCACAAGCCTCAAGTTACAGATTTGGGGTAAATGCCAAAAAGAAACTTTTAATAGAGTTCAGGGAAGTTTCAAATCACTATCAGGAGAGATTTCTGTAACAGTAGGTTAGACAAATGTTTATGAGAGATGACAGCTGATCCTGGAATGAGTCAGGGAATGAATCAAATAAGCTCTTGAGATCTCTTTCAGGCATATTTTCTATGATTCCATATCTTCTCAGTCATCTTCCAACCATCTTCCAGGTGTTTTTTGTTTCTTTGGCAGAAAACATATAATGTGTTTTATGAATAAACCATGTGCAATGTTTGGCTGAGGAAGATGAAGTGAAGAGGTCACAGCTCTTCTCAGGTGGAATTTGATTCAGCAGTACAAAACCAGAAATAGACTGAAAATAAAAAGGTCTGTTCAGAAAACTAGACGAACTTTAATATCTGTCCTGGAATGCCACTTGAATTTGAAAAAAATGAATGAAGCCCTAAGGGGAATTAAATGAGAATTCAGACTTCACATGGGAACACATCACAGTAGTATCCCAGTGGAATTTTTTAAGAGAAATATTTTTTTCATACAATAAATAAGAATTTTCTTCTCTCCATTATTCAGCACAGCTCCATGTATTTTATTATCTTCTTTCACCTACTATGTTAGTAAAATCTCTCCATTATTTTTACTATGCTGGCATTCCATACTCTCAGATGGAGGACCAGACATTGTACATTTCTCCCGCATCATATGCCTTCTTGCTAATAACTGAATGTTTAGCTATTAAATTAGAAATCATTGGTGTACAGGAAGTCAGCTAAACACAATTGTATTCATCACAATTATATGATAGGTATTACCTAAGGCACCACTAAAAATATGCAATGATATATAAGCTGAAACTACTAAAGCTTCATACAGGATTTTTCTTGATAAATTGGCACCTAGCCAGACAGCGTACTTACAGACTTCTCAATCTTCTTGTCTCGAATAGAATTTGAAAAAAAAAACCCCTACATGAACATTTTGTTTAGAGGAAATTAGTTCTTCTTTACAATTCCATACAAAAAAATGTTGTGGAATAGTAGCTTTCTTTGTCTCTCATTACTTCTATAAAAGTTTTTTCTCACTCTTATAATTACGGAAAGTCTTATGCCAGAAACAGCGAACTAAACCCCACCTTGACATTTCTACATTGATGCTAATCAAGGCTAATCAGGGTTGTCCCTGTAGCACATAGCAACATAATAGTTTTTCTAAACACAAGTACACCCTACAGGTCTTAATTCATTCTTTTAGAGGCACTGACATGTTGAGGTTCAACTAGTTATGCTTTTCTCAGTTTGATCTCTACAAACTGAAGTTCTATAAGTAACTGAACAAAACCCATGTTTACTTTAATTGATCTTGTCCATTTTTGTTTTGCTTTTCGCATGAGGATAAGTATTTTGTGTGATCTTACCGTTCATGAAGAACAGTCACTAGTGAAAACCGCTTCTTCACATATTTTTTTCTCCTCCATGCCTACGATCTACTTTGTGTGTCCACCAGGCCTTAGCCAGCAGACAAGTAATACAGGATTAGCCCTTTCTCAGACATCTTACGGAAGTAGCTTGTTGCGTATGATGAATGTTTCTTTAAACAAGCAATATCTGTTACAAGTCTCAATACTGATCTTACAGTGGCTTATATTAGTGCAAGATTATACTTGCTTTTCTGAAGGGTGGCTTCAAACTTATTTGTGCTATTCTTCCTTCTATGGAGCCAGTTTGTATTGCAAAGTATGAGGAAATTCATGGTAAGTAGCTCTACAGATCTTCCATGTCTATTATAAGCATTACCTACTCAAATTTACTATCATATATCATACCCTATGTGTTAGATACTGATGCTGAGCAATAGAAAGATTTGAGTGTTTTTGAAAACATATCTATTCAATTGTAAAGAGTGGTTTCACTTCACAAAATGCTTTGAAGAAGTTACAACTATTTTGTGGGTTTTTAGTAGCAAGTTCATACATTTACCTTGACCGTCTACAGTAGTTTTGAACATTGTTTAACTTTATTCTATAAATATTGTTTCAGTGAGATGACCGCAATGTAAGTGTAAGTGAAACACCTTCTGTTGGTTTCAGAGAAATCTGGAAAGGTTCACACTATGCTCTGTACCGAGAGCTCAGACGTCACTTTCCATGGAACTTATGACAAGGTGGTGGAAAATTTTAGCCATATTTTGGCTGTTAAATGAAGGGAAAAGATTATCATTGCCAAAAACAACTCCCTCTGCAATTCTTTACCTCGGTTATCTACAGCATTCTGCCTGTTATCTATTTTCTCTCCTCATTGTTCTGACTGGCAAGGGAAGTACAGGTCACCCTGCAGTGGCACCTGAACACAGCTGCACAGGCTGCTCCTCGTAATGACGAGCTCATTACACAATAGCGAGAAATCAAAAAGCACATTTCCTGGCAAGCTGAAAGGTATCACTTTCAACAGAAGGGTAACTAATGCAAAGGGGAAAAAGAATCCTTCACATTCGTATCTCTTTGTAAAAGGAACTATTGCATAAGTTGTGTCTGTGGCAAAATATGTTGAGGTCTGATTAATAAGGAAGCTGACACAATGAGAGGAAAAATGTTTTGGTGGATACAAAAAGTGTTCTGATCAAACGAAATACAAGCCCCATCAATAACGGCTTGAAAGAGATTATCTTACTGCCTGCACCAAATGTGTCTGTTTTTTGAAGACTGCTTAGGTAAAAGTGAATTACACTGGTCATGCATTTAATGCTAGACTTTTCTATGGACCACTTGGTATAGATTACACCAGTGGACTGAAAACACAGTCACGGTGATCTGAGGGATATTTGTTATAATTTTCTGGCTAGACAATATGAATTTGTTTCCCAAGCAGTTGGTTTCTATGGAATAAGAGAGGCAGAAAATGATTTCTGCAAATTGGAATTGATGAAATGTCTTTTTCTAAGCCACGCATGCAAGTAATTACTGATTAAATTATGTGTTAAAATAATTAAGGTGAATTATTTACTCACTGCTTTTGTATTTTTTGTGGGTTCACTTATACTTTATAGACAGACTGAGTGACATGCTTCACTCCTGGGTATTTATAATTATTCTGCTTAATTGAGCTGTCAATTGCTTGAAGAAATACACCACAAAAATGTTCTAAAAAATATCCAAAGATTGGGATTTAAGTGAAAGATCCCATTTCAGAAACAAACGGAAAATTATATTAAGAGTTTTGTGAGGCAATTTTTTGCAATTTAGTAAAATCAGATAGGTTGATATAGAAGTATGTAAGTTCTTGTGCAGTTATGGTGGTTTTCATTTGACATTCTCCAAATCAAATCTGACTTAATTTTGACTTTCCCATAAGGTAAAACCCAGATTTATCTGAGGCTCATTATGTCTTCTCAAAACTGTCACTTTTAAAGATACGTAAACTACAACTGTAAAACCATTTGTTGATCTTTCGCAAGTCTTCATTCATATGCAGAGCTGATCTCCCAAGGAAACTTCCCTGAGATCTTGACTTGTCCAGACATTTCTTGTTGTACATTTTTCAACCTTTTTTGTCAACTCAGTTTTGCAATGTAAGCAGGACCTAGAAGCTAAAGATGCTAAGAGAAAGCTCATTTCCTTCTAAGTCCAGAATGGATCATTATAGGAAACCCTTGAGATTTTCCAGATATATAGATTTCAGAGGTAATATAAAGAAAATAGTATCAAGAAATAACTTCTGTGCTTAACTACACCAATGACATAAGCGGGCAATTGGCTTGAAGATCCAGGTCCATCATGAAATGAATTGTTTCCCATTTATATCAGAATCAAAACTGATGTGCTTGTCTTGGTCATTACACCAGCTTATGGATGCTGGAGAGAGGGTAGACAGGCAAGTGACACAAGTAGATTTTAAGCCTCAGAGTGAGAATGTTATCATGAAATGATATTGCAGTATGCTTTCAGAGGTTATATGAAAATCATTTAATCATTTAATCTGACTTTCCTTTTTCTTTTTTCCATTATCTTTTCAGAAAATTTTTGTTGGCGTAAAATAATCACACCCCTTCAGTGTTTTTTTTGCTTTTATTTGCCTCACATGACTCTTGTCCCTTCCTTTCTGTCTTACCTGAGGCTTGAAAAAAGTAAAACTAAGCTTAAAAATGATATACATGTAGTTTATAAGCAATAAATTTCCTTTCTTTTTTTTTTACAGTTACTTTCTGCTTCTCACACACACCCTTGCCTCACATATTCCTTTATGTTCAGGAGGAAATAACATACCATCCTAGAAAATTCCTGATTAGCATGAGCATTTCAGCTTCTAAAGTATTGCTTCACACACTGTTAAAAGTTGTTCGGTTGCATTGGATCAGAGTCTATCAGGCAAACACTTCATGTGAAAGACATGGCTGGGAATTCTGTTCCAGCTTAAGTCACCTAAAATTAGGTGTCTACTATGTGAGCTGGTGCCTAATTTCTCTCAAAGTTAATAGAGCACTAGGGCTTGACGCAGTTGCCTAGGCATAGGCATTCAACACTGCCTGAGGTGCGCTAGAGTTTGCAGTTCCAACTGCCACCTGAAGGACATCCCCCTTTAGGTCCTGTGACTTGCCGACGCTGGCCTCATCAAGACAACTCACATCCTAGGGCATCTGAGATGGCACTAGAGCTGGAAACCAGTGCTCAGGCTACACAATCAACGTTCTAAACAATACAGCCAGTATAGTCTTGAAACTGTTTAGCTAACTGAACTCTGCATATTCACTTGAAGGTCAATTAAATTGTTCTGTTAGTTTCGTTCAGTAGATCTCCTTTAATAGAAGTTTAGGCATACCGATATACCTGCAAACATCTACATTTAAACGTCTTCATTGCAAACTGATTCCCATCCAGATTATTTGTCAAATATCAAATTTGAGAGACCTTACTGTGCCTCTTGTTTTCCTTTTAAAAGTTGAAATTAAATCCTTGAGAGATCAATATGTGGTTTCCATATGGGGTAGAAATGCAAAACTCATTTGCACCTCAGGAGGTAATTTGAGTAGTTGTGACACATCACCACAGAAAGGTACATCTCACATATCTTCAGTTTAACCAGCTCTTCTCAGGAGTTGAGGTACAGTGGGAAAATGCGTCTCTCTACAAGTAGCTAAAGAGCCTTCTTTTGCCCACAAAGAACACTTTAGCTTGCAGTTCCTCAACAGTTTTATCTTGTAATGAGAGTAGAAGAATCAGGTCATTCCATGGGACTTCAAGAAATTAGGAACAGACAGTTGGAGGGATTCATTCCTGAAAACCTTCCAATCTGATTACATAGTCAAAGATGTTAAGCTGGAATGATTTAACAAGCTTTCTAAAATAGTATACAATTGCAACAGAATTTTTCCAATAAATGTATTAAAATTAAAGCTCCTATAGCTGAATGAAAACATTTAAAAATTTATTTTTAAGGTTTCCCCCTTTTAAATTATGAATTTTTCCCTCTCCAAATTCTTATCAGTTGTGCCTAGCTGAAGTAAAATAATAAACAAAATGAATAGAAATTAATATTAATCTTCTTTTAATCATAAGACAAAATGATTGGCTTAATCCTTAAATTTGGAGATAATTAAAAGTGTACAAAGGCTCATTGATGAGCACTGAAGCTTGATTAGGTGAGCATTTAAATCAGCAAAGCATCCAGGCAGACTGTCTAAAACCGTAGAGTGCATGTAATAGTGTTCTATTTCAAGTCATGTCTCAGACTCTTACAGTGATGTGCAATAGACTGAGAGGAAAATTTAACTTTACCATCTTGCAGAGATGATTTCCACAAGGTTCAAATTGGAGATAAAATAGATTTAAGGGGCATCCTGAACAGACACTGGTTGATCATTGAGTTAATTGGAAGTGATGAAGCTATTTTATGTGGTAGAAAAACTAATCAAAATTTATTAACCTCAGGTAACAAACCCATTTGAGAGGGCTCTGGAGAAGTAGGATAATCTGATTTGATCATTTCTTGGACAGGAAGACTATCAGTCACAGCAAATGTTCTGCTCACAGTTCTCATCTGTGTTCCACATCACATTTGTTGCAGGTTTGTAGAAGTTCTGTGATGTGTCAAACCCCACTCCTTCATCTGGACAATGTAATTCTCAAATAAACAAACTTACAATGAACAATTTTAATCTAACTCCGTCATTAGAGAACAAGTATATTAGACTATTCATATTTATCAGGCTTCTCATATCCTCTCATCATTGTTAATGATGTGTAATATTCTAATTGCTCACACATACAGGATTAGTGAAAAGCCAGTTACAAAAACTGTTCCAGAGATACTCCCCAAAGACAGCCACTCTCCAGGCCTGTTTCAAAAGGTGTCTCTGACATAACTGACTCTAACCTGTGAGTTCCTGTTCCTTCCATCTGAAGGAAAGGGGCTATTTCTTTATCATAGTACACTCTGCTGCCCTTGGTCTTTAAAT
Source organism: Phoenicopterus ruber ruber (assembly GCA_009819775.1). Classification (NCBI taxonomy): domain Eukaryota; kingdom Metazoa; phylum Chordata; class Aves; order Phoenicopteriformes; family Phoenicopteridae; genus Phoenicopterus; species Phoenicopterus ruber. The sequence continues at coordinate 48,069,209 of CM020215.1, forward strand.
ATTACAAGGAGATAAAACTCTGTTCTACTGTCCATCTCTCATATTACTAGTTTTTTTAATGTGGTTTGTCTGTTCAGTTGCATTAGATGACTTACTTCTGGAGGCCTTTTAGACTTCAAGAAGCTTTTTGCTGCTGCTTTTGCAATAAGCTTATAACTTCGTGTTAGCCTTCAGGTCTCCCTCTAAAACCAGATGTTTGAATAATTCTATAGCCACTACATCAGAAGACACAGACAAACAGCAATGAATGGATTGAAGGATCAACAAGACAGCACTACTTAGGTCAGTGAAAAGTTCCTCACTGACACCATAATATAGTTCTAGATAATAATAATTTTTCTCTTCAGTATTTCAATATCTAAAATAACTATTTCAAATTAGGTTGAAGGACAAGTATGAGACAATATTCAGGAAAGGGGAAAATTATGAGGGCTTTCACATTTCCTTGTGATTTACCCTGGTTATTGTGATCTTCCACACTAATTTAGTGCTTGCCATATTATTAAATCTATCTTGAATGTATGATTACCTGAACTACTAGTTATCAACAATATTAAGAAATTAACCTTGTTACTTCCACATTGCACCGACTGATTTTCAGACAGAGAAGGCAGTCTTTTCAATGAGATGCTCAGCATCTATAGACAGACAATCTGCACATATTTTACACTGCCAGGGGTAGAGTTAATTAGTTCTGCAGATTTTTAGAGTGATATGGGTAGATTTTCTAAATCTAGTTTAAATCTAAGTGGTGGTATTATTATTACTATGATTTCAGTCATCCATGCAATGACATGCTACACTACTGAGCCTGAGGTGTGTTCATACAGGGTGAGATTGGTCTCAGTGTGTACATTGGGTATTCCCTAGCTTTATCCACTGTTCCATGAGTTGTTTGCTGATGCTTAAAATTTTAAATTCTTTTCTGCCTTATCAGATTGACTTGCAAACTGTGAACATGACGGCTAGCCTCTTACATAAACGTTCTTGGCAGCTCCTAACAAAATCCCTTTGTGTGAATGTTTATCTTCTTGGAGATGGTATGCATAAGCTATAAATTACAGGATGATTTTTATTTTTTGCATAGCCCCCTGTGGGTTTTTTTGGAAATTTTTTCTGCTGTTGTTTATAGTTTCCTTATAGAACTATAAAACGTCTTTAGGGAGTCAAGTTATATTATGAACAAATAGACAGTTATAGACAAAACATTGGACTTAGGAAGTAGAAAGAGGAGATAGAGTCCAGTTTAGTTTATCTCACACTGAAGCGAGTGAGCTTTTGCAGTGATTTTCAGAAGCCACGGAATGAAATTTTAAGTTGGGGAGCTAAAGAAATGCTTTTCCAAATAGCAGATGCTGCAGCACACACACAGACACACTGACACACACAGGGTTTTTTTTGACATTTGTTGCATTAAAAAAATGTTCAGTAGCTAGAAACTATGAAGGCAAGACTTGGGATATGACAAGTTCAGGAGAAAGCACCAAAAAACACATGCAATGGGATACGTGGAGGGCAAAGTGAAACTAGAAGATTAGTTTATCAAGAAAGAGACAGAAAGAGGTGCCAAAACACAAGTGAAAACAAGACTTGAGGAATCAGTCAGGGATGAAAGATATGGGGAGGGTCATAAGTCTGTGATTAGAATTTTTAATAAGGGGTTTCTTCCGTGTTGTGAAACATACTGGAATTTGTCTCAATTTAAATTCATCTGATATTTTTTCTCTCAAGCAGAATTGTTGAGAAATACAGCCACAAAAAGCAGGATTGATAAATTTGAGGGGTGGATTTTTATAAGAAGGCTATACATCTCATACTTATCTTCTATTTACACTTATACAAATTAGAAAATATTCTTTCAAGTTCTGAGATGATACTGACTGACCTCTGTTATTCTGAAGCTTTCTTAATAAACATCATGGTCTCATCTGGATTTTAAGATCCTTCTAATAAATCATACACCTTTTGTTCAGTATTAAAAGCTGTAATTTAATATCAACTTAGAGACAGACACATAAATCAAATATTAAAGAGAGATGAATGCCTAATTAACATCATCTCTTGCTCATAACTTCTCTTATTGTAAGTGAAGTTATGAGCAATTGTTTACACAAATTAAATTCCTGTGCGTTTTAACAAGATGAATTTACAGCTCCAAAATTATAGTTCCTCTTTCCAGTATGTAATTTGTGGAGATCTCTTTCATTGTTATATAAGCACATACATTTTATATGGAGCTTTTGAATAATAGCATTCGGATCTTGGAGAATAAATGTTTAATAATCTTGTTTAAAAGTGAGTTGCAGAAGCTAATCAAAAAGAAATGTGGACATAAACCCATTGATTATTATAATGACTAAGATGGCCCATTGATATCTGATTAGAAGCCCACATAATTGTCTCAGTTGCCTCAATATTAAATAAGAATGAAATTCTACATTAGAAACCTGATATTTTCACTTGCTGAAGGGTGTGATTATAGCCATAATAACTACTACAGTCATTCCACTGTACAATCTAATTCTGGCTGTAGCTAAACCAAGAGTTAGTTGATTAATTTTTTAGACGTTCAAAAAATGTTTGGATTAACCTTGAGGTTTTAGCAAGGAATTTTTAAACATTTTTTACAAATAGAATTTCTGAAAACCTAATTTTGAACAGTCTGAACTTCCTTAAATGTGTTTTTTTAAAAGATGTCAGTACAGAAAAGATTCCAAGGTTAGCCAAGTTAAGCATGTACTTTCACCTTAAACATGTGACTTGTCCTGACAGATAATTATTAATTCTCTAATAAATTAGCTTTGAATTTCTACTATTTGTAGTGAGTTGAAAGTACTTCACATTGGAAAAGAAAAAAAGCGAGAGGCCCTGCTGGGCACAGCCATAGATTTCAGGTGATCATCTTAGAAGCTCGTACACGTCAGGGAGGAACACTAAAGCTGCAAGCAAAGATGATGATCACAAGATGAGTGGTTGAACACAACAGTGAGACAACAAATAGCTGAAGAAGAGGAACAGTGGCACATTAATAATACCGCAAGTTCGTGTTTGATTATTCAGTTTCTCAGCTAGAATAAATATCTGAGGCATAAAAATGAGAAAGTTAAAATAGTGTGAGAGAAGCCATGGGTAAAATTTAGTTCAATATAATTTCAAAATTAAATCTAAAACATTTCCTTAGTTCAAATGTGAAACTTTATTTTTCACGTATGACATGGAAAAGTAGCTTCAGAGCTACTAAATAGAACACAGCACTGACCAGTCATGATTACCTTTTCCCTTTTTGCACCTCTCTTAGATGTATTAGCCTTTTTTTAGTAAAAAGTGTTGAGTTTTTTTAAAAAGACATTATATCCTTGACAATATATGCAGATGCATCTTGCTATGCATCTACAGTGCACAGAAATCATTTTCATTGGAATATCCCTCCATTTTTGAGGGAAAGTCAAAATGGTAAACATTCAGTTTTTCAGACTTATTAAATGGTGCAAGTCTGGACTATAGCAGCCTACATTTTCCTATTTCCTCACGGGCATAAAACTCCAAATACATTAACGTCAATGTGCACTGTGTGCCAAGTGCTTCCTTAGCTCGTGCAGTCATCCTTTGTGGTGTCAGTTGTTCATGCCTCCAGCCTCCTGTGCTTGCTATAGGAAGTAGGTGAACTTCCTTTTCCTGGTGTTTTCCCATAAAACTATAGCACCAGAGTAGGCCAGTCAGCCTGGCTTTCACAAATTGCAGACGTGAAACTCTGCTATTGTCTGGCCTGTCCAAACTACAAACTATCCTCACAACCAGTTTCCAGTTAAACGTTTGGTCTCCCTGAACCCGTAAAATGGCAGAATGGTGTATTTTGCAGCTAAGACTTATCTGTACACATACTCTTCATAGGCCTAGCATAGTTTGGCAAGATCATATGTTTAAATTCTGCTGCTTTTTTATTCTGTCTTTCACTAGAAGGACAATAAATACTGCCTTCAAAAATTCTATTACCAAAAGCTCTCTGGTTGACTTGAAAGTACTACCCAATAGCATGTACTAACTTGACTCCATGACACTATGGACACATGATCAATCTAATATCATCCCAATACTGAAAGACTGAAGCAAGTTCGTCTTACTCTGCAGGAATATGTAGGAATTTTCTGAACTTTCTGCTGATCATTCCAAGGGGGCTTAATCGAGGACTGATTATCTGCACTGAGGAATTAACAGGGATGTGGAACTAAGCATCCTCATTGTTCACTTCTTCAGGTGTATTGCAACATATCTGCAGCCTCTGCAATTTCTTTAGGAAAAGATGACACTTCTCAGAATGGTAGGCATCCTTTTACCTACACATACTATATTAATGGGATGAAATTTAACAAGTTCAAATGCCAGATTCTGCACCTAGGATGAAGTAATGCCAGGCACAAATATAAACTGGGACAGGAGAAGCTGGAGAAAAGCTGGAGAAGCTGCACCCCGCTGCAGAAAGGGATCTGGGGGTGCTGGTCAACAGCAGGCTCAGTATGAGCCAGCAGCGTGCCCCGGCAGCCAAGAGGGCAAACTGCATCCTGGGGCACATCAAACACAGTGTAATCAGCTGGTCAAAAGAGGCGATTATCCCACTATAGTCAGCATTAATGTGGCCTCACCTTGAGTACTGTGTGCAGTTCTGGGCCCCACCATTTAAGAAGGATGTGAAGGTCCTTGAATGCGTCCAGAGGAGGGCAACAAAGCCGGTAACAGGGCTGGACAAGGAATGTCCTGTGAGGAGTGGCTGAGGACTTTGGGCTTGTCTAGTTTGGAGAAAAGGAGGCTGAGGGGCGACCTCATTGCTCCCTAAAGCTGCCTGAGGAGGGGAAGTGGAGAGGGAGGTGCTGAGCTCTTCTCCCTGGGATCCAGTGGTAGGACGTGTGGGAATGGCTCAAAGCTGCGCCAGGGGAGGTTCATACTAGATATTAGGAAGCATTTCTTTACTGGGAGGGTGGTCAAACACTGCAACAGGCTTCCTAGAGAGGTGGTCAATGCCCCAGGTCTGTCAGTGTTTGAGAGGCATTTGGACAATGGCTTTAATGGCTAATAATTTGGACAATGGCTAACATGCTTTAACTTTTGGTCAGCCCTGAAGTGGTCAGACAGTTCAATTAGATGATCATTGTAGGTCCCTTACTACTAAAATATTGTATTGTATATTCTATTCTATTCTATTCATGTCTTGATTCATTTTTTCCTGTGTTTTAAATGAGTTCTCTTAATATTATAATTTCAAATGATCCACAATGGGGGCATCTAATCTCTCACACTAGGATGAAAACAAATAGTCTGCACTGAGTGTCACAATTTAGTATGTCACAATTTGCATTTGAAAGAACATGTCAGTGAGGTTGCCAGCCATGTCCACTGGAGGTTCAAGTGGTCACATCCCACCTTTTTGCCTCCAGTAAAGGGTACCGCGAGTTCTCAGAAAGGAAGCACCTGTTAGGAAACGCCTCTCCCTTTTTCAGTCCTTTGAGATATCTAGTAACAGACCTTTGGGAAAGGTCATATATCTCATTAGGTTTATCAAATTTAGCCAGGAGTGACTTTTAAATAGATGATAGATGCTGCCAGTTGTTTAAAAATAGAAGGAAAAAATCAGAGGAATGCCATGCATATGATAATCTCCTTAAATTTGAAGCTTTGGAAATCATCACGTCTATCATATTTAAAAATCAGTGAGCATACACAACATATAGCTTCCAGTTTACAGTCTTTTCTTAAACTGTTAGTTTTCCCATCTTTTTCTTCTTCCAGAAAATGCTGGAGCTGTGCAGGTATGGTAAGCACTTATTTCACAATCTTACTATAGAACTGAAACTTCACAGGAACATTAGGTAAGAGGAAATACTGATCTCAGATGATAACTGAATTCATATACAAAGGTCAATAAACGCCTTTATTAAACGGACCAACTCACTTTAATGCCCCAGATCACCCACAATTATGTTTTTTCTGTCTCCTGCGCTATACTGCACCCTCCCCTATATGAGATATTTCTTTTGGAATGACAAAAGCTTTTTGAGTAGATTAGTCAATTTTTTATAAGTTCAACTTTTGGACAATCTTAAGAAAGCTTCTGTGATCTCTGATTATACTGGTATCATCATCTATTTTCTCATTTTATGCCCTAAATGTTAGGGAAGTACTCAAATGTAATAATGTGCAAGTAGCCCAGCGATGGATTTTTGGGTACCAGTTCCTCACTGTCATTAGCTGAAAATGTTATGCTCTTAGCTGTTAAACAGGTAGCACTGCAGGGTCAGGGCAGGGCTGTGCATAAGCTTCTAACCCCCACCCCCACTGCAGATATTCAGCAGAACATCTGAGCTTAACTGATTTCAGAGCCACGCAGCGTGAGTGCTGAACTTTACCATCAGGCACATATTGGTACTGAGGTGGCTACACATTTGGGTAGAAACACATCCAACAACTGGTGATGATCACTCAATAAATACCTCAGAAAAAGGAATAATTAAATATGTAGTGAGAAGCAATTATATATGATACACTTCTTGAAGAATATAACCAGTTTAATGCAGAAATGTAAGTCATTGCCATCATTCAAAAGCATAAAGATACACTTTAACCAAATGATCTCTTCTAACTAGCAAGCTGCTGAAAAACATGTATGCTTGGCACCTAAAAAGATGTGCAAAGCTGCAAGTAACTCACACAGCTGTTTGTTATAAGGCAAACTTCTGAGAAAGACGCTGTGGTGGGAAGTAAGTCTAACTGGCACTATGTTCACAGTCACAGGAGAACTGTATGTAGGGAAAACATTCCGTAAACTAAATTCTCATTAGGGTAAGGCTGAGAATGCAAGCACACAGCTGTGATTCAAAATCATATTATTCAAGTACGTTAGAATTACATTTTTTGTCCTTTGGCAATATCAGAAAACTTGAAAATGAAGCAACTGTCAAAATATCAATGAAGTATATTAATTTTGAGTCATTGAAATGAAAATCCACCAATTTCCTTGTTCTCGGACACAGAATATGGAATATACGTATCACTTAATAGTAAGCAAAACCACATAAGTTTATTTTAAAACTTTGACTTTGTTATATTGTCGTTTCTCTTTACCCACTGTGATTTGTCCTTACCAGGGGGACACGCCACTACTCTGGGAAATGGCACTAGAAGAATTAGTTGTTATAAGAAATCAAAAAGGGCCTCATCTGAGCTACACCAGGAACCACCTGCATGTTACTGAGGCCCCTTTAAAACTGAGTGAGGATAGGAAATGGTTGCCATCAGCATGATTTTTTTTTTTAATCTGATGTTTGTGAAATTATATAAAATCTGCTTTAGATGACAGAAAAAGCTGTAAACATCAGAAGCACAGCAAGCATTGAGGTGTGCCAGACCCGCAAGCTCTGATGATATGAAGACTTTCTTTACAGACAACTATTTGTCAGATTATAGATGAAGCTCATGAGCTTTGTTTGAGAAATATAACCTGAAGTCATGACTTTTTATTTCCTAACATTTGAGTCCTGGGGTTTTCTAAGGCATGAATTGACTGCGCACAAGACTTACAGGCCTGTGCACGTTGGTCTCCCTCTTTGGCTACATTCCATTTCGTGAATTCTGTAGGCACACAATTATCTCCATTAGAGGAACACACGAGGAAAGATAAAGAGTAACTTTTCCGTAGAAAAGAAAGAAACAGAAAAATTTCATCAGGAAGAAAACAGTCATCTACCAGGTTGTGCCAGGGTTACTGGGCTTTAAGAATGAGACCACTCACTAGTCAATATGCTATGTACTGGTTGTTAAATAGGTGAAAAAAGGTTTTCCCTCTTAATGCTAACTGTCAAGGCACTTGTTACCAATAGATAACTAGTATGTTATTATTGTTACCTTTCTGATGTTACCTTTCTGTTACCCAATGCTACCTTTCCGATCAGCTTCTTAGGTTTCATAAGTTGGTACAGAACACGAACTTAATTTGAAAAGAAAAAGCAAAAGTACCTGCTGAAAACTGCTTTTTCATTCCATAGTATGTTTTGGAGAAATATGTAATAAATTTCAGGCACCTTGCTTCGGGTTTTCTTTCTGGGTACTCAAAAAGTCTGTTTCTGTTTATACCACAATGACTATTTAAATTATTTTTGCAGTCTTCCATGAAGAAGCTTTTCATCAGCAAAAATACAAATCAAGGAACTTTAAATGCACAAAATATCCTTCAGCTACTAGAGTGGTTTATAGCCTTCTACTATTAAAACCGACTGACAGATTCTCAGACTTTCTGTACTTCTGGGTTCAAATCAAAATTCAGCTGAAATATATCCATTCAAGATGTTAACAACCCATCAAGAAACCCATATTTAAGCAAATAAAATTTTTCCACAACAAATCCAGTCATTTAACTCCACCTGTCCTTACTTCCCATTTCTTGTCCAAGTGAAATGTCCTGCTGAGGTCAGGAAGCAAATTTGAAGTACATTTTAAGAGAACATAATTTTCTTGTTCACTAAAAAATGCAAAATACATTATTTTTAATATTAAAAATGGCAAAGGCATTTTTGACTATCATGCCACCTGTTCTCATCAGATGAGCTACTTTTCGATTCTGTCTTGGCGGGTTGCTGTCAAGGAGAATGACCATAATGTTGATCTTTCAATAGGTGGCAGTCTTATTCATTATAAACTCCAGCAATGTATATGGTAGGGCAGAAGACATGTATATGAAGATGGTTCTTAGTCTTAAATCAAAGCCAGTAGCAACCCAAGAAGAATATAAGCATGCATTAGTGAACAGTGCATGAGCTGGCAATTGCGAGACCTGTGTCCTAGCTTCAGCTCTACCACTTTGCCTGGCATATGGCTGCTAATTTAGTCTCCTGAATGGGATTCAGTCAAATATCTAAACTGAAACACCATTTAAGTATCAGGAACAGTCAGAGACCTATGTGTAAACTCGTAATCCTAGGCTCCCTTTCTTGTGAAGTGACAAAAATGAGCACTTCTAGAGTGTATCTATCTGAATCAGATTGAAGCCTCTAGAAGTGACTAATTCTTCCCATTGAGTATAAAGCAAACTACACAGAGACATTTAACTTTTAAATACGTAAACCAGATGAACTTAATTCCACCCTTTCTTTCTCAGTGCCTATAATACTTGTCCTGTCTCTAGACTGTAGAGTAAATACTGTTCACTTGCTACCTATACAATGCCTAGTTGTCCTGGTTTCGGCCAGGACGGAGCTAGTTTTGTCTTCAGCAGCTCTTGTGTTTTGGCTTTAGTGTGAGAAGAATGGTGATAGCACACTGATGTTGCTGGTTGCTGCTAAATGACCAACGACATTTTGCAGTTTCCCAGGTTTTGCTAACATGCAGGTGCAAAAACTTGGGAGGGGTATAGCCAGAATAGTTGATCCAAACTGGCCAAAGAGAGTATTCCATACAATAGACGTCATGCCCAGTATAAGTGAGGGTCAGCCGGTGGGCCACGAGGCTTTTTAGACCCTTGGTGCCTTAATCCTTAAGCTTCCCTTTGGGTTGCTTTTTGTTTCCCTATTTTTCCTTTTTGTTTTTCATTCATTTGGCTGTTTGTTCCCTCACCTGCTTTCCCTGGAACTTGCTGTTCTGGGATACCTGGGGGGAGATACCCCTGCTCCCTGCCTGCTGCTCGGGACGGGCTGTATCGGTCGTCGGGTGGTGAGAAATTGTGTATTGTTTGTTTTATATATTCTATTATCCTTTTATATATATTATCATAATTAATATATTTTTATATTTTTCCTTTGCTGTCCTGGCGAGCTGTTTTTATCTCAACCCACGAGTTTTCCTTTCTCTCCAATTCTCCTCCCCACCCCAGCGGGGAAGGGGTGAGTGAGCAACTGGCTGCGTGGTATTGGGTTACAATTTGGGGTTAAACCACGACACTACTTTAACAGGTTTTTGACTGTACATATAGCCCCTGCAGACTGCTCTCTGGGGCATTTGTTTTAGTCCAGAATGATAAGCCATTCACCCTGGAGTAATTTGGAACCAGCATCCTACTATGGCGCTACAGAGAATGTTAACCATAGAGCCATTTTAGAAAAAAAAAGACTGAGCTTATTTATGGTCACTAAAATAACCAGAAATAGCGTGCTCTCAATAGAAATGTTTACCCCAACATATCAGATATAAGTTATATTGCTCAAAACATTTTTTTTCTGACCATAAATTTAGTTCAATGACAACAATAAAAACTGGGGGTTGGTTCACAGTATCCGTAAAACATGTACGTTTCAGAAGCAGGCTAGCAATTTTTTATCCACACAGGGTATAGCTTTCAAGAAACACAAATCTATCCACAAGGACACAATGGGCAGGGGAAAGTTTTGTTTTCTAGTAGTAACTTGGACTTTTTTATTTTGCAGAATTTCAGTAATCTAGTTTCTATGTTAATAAATATCTAGCTTTCTTGAGTTCAGAAGATCCTAGATGTGGTTTGAGGGGTACACTATATGGGAAAGGTCCTGGCAGATTCACCTTAAAACTCTGGCAAACACCTTCATGTCCAATCACATATTACTTTAGAGAAAGTCATTAGCACATATTTTACAGTAGAGGCTAAAAATTGACAAATAAAAAAGACTGCAAGATATGAGAATGAAGCTTCTAAATTATACTATGCCTTTAGTTTCCTGAATTTACCTTCAGCTGAGTCCATGTGGTGATAGTTTAGCAACTTTCAGATGACTACAATCTTAATGAAAATGTAGTCTGTGATAGTATGAGATATACACAGAAATTGACGTTATAAAGAACTCAAACTAACACCCGCTACACACCATACAAGAGTATGCAGGAATTTCTGTTTTGTTATATATCATTCCTCAAACGTTCTTTAGATACATGAAAAGTCTTCCTTATCCCTCTGCCCTGGGACAAATATAGTTGAAGTGTTTTTGTCCAAATATTAGCTTTTATTTCCTGTGAAGCTTAATACGGAAAATGTACATGAGATGTCGATCATGTGTGAGGCTGAACCTCTGTGCATATTCTTGCTGTGAAAACAAGCATCTGAAGTCATCTTGATATCAAGAATTTCCATTTTACATTCCCTGGCATCTTATAAGCTTAATGCAGTCAAGCAAAATTTCCACATGGAAGTGTAGCTGAAAATACTGATTAGCCATAAAAGAACACCTTATCTTCAGGCAGATTTGATTTACAGGTTGGATTGGCACATGATTGGTTTCATTGTTTGGTACTGCAGATAGCAAGTATTTCAGTACTGGATCAAAGACATGGCTAACTTTGGAAGGAACAATTATAATTATTAACAGAATTTAAAATTGAAAAGTGAATATCAGTAAAACATTGAGTGGTGTTTAAATGTAGACAACATATTTCTATTATTAGCTAATTGTCACACTTAATTGAATATAGATTTACTAGTCAGTGACTACACAGAATGGTCCATTTCATTAAATTTCACTGTTCTTCATCTGAAATGCCTATTAAGCAGTCATTGATTTAAACAAACAAGCAAACAAGAAAACAAACAAAGCTTCTATTATGAACCTAACACTAATTTCATATGAATTTAAGAAAATATATGCTATTTTATTTGTCTTATTTTAGCTACTCTGTCACTTAAAATTGCAATGGGTCAGAACAAATTATGTGGTAAACACTTAAAAGTTTCCCTGATTCCAAAAGGTGATTTCTTTTCTGTTTTACAGTTATAGTTTTCAATGGTATAACATTTTGAAGCAAAATAAAAGGAAAAGCTGGGCATTATTTTTGAAGTAGAAAATTTTTCTTACGAAAATGCAATGTCAGGCACAAAGGTGTCATTGTTAACTTTGCCTCTGTCTGTCTTTTTATGAAGAAAGCCGTTTAAAACAGAAATGCCTTGAGGATATAAATCAAACTATAAGGATTAAAAACTTAATCTGTTACCTTTCTGAAATGAAGTAGATGGACAAGATCAACAGCGGAAAAGAATACCGAAATAACCTTTTATTCATAACATCCAGATAATGTTGTTCCTTAATCCTTTTAGACATTTATCCCTAAATTAAGTAAGTTTGTATCTTATAATTGTACATAATTTGCCATACAGAACTATCCTGGGTACAAATGCTTGCAGGCAGTATACGTGCAAAAGTGTAATAAATATCTGAAGCTGAATGAGAACAAGTGAATCAGAAGACTTTGAGAAGGAAAGGTAGCAACTTTCTGACAGGACTTGAGAGGTGCTACAGTGATTCAAAAATATATTAAATTATCCATAAGAAAATACAATTTAAGTCAAATGCACCATCAGTGAAATAAAAATTTTCTGACTTGATTGTCTCAGTAAGAATGAAGAGAGAGAAAGTGGCTATAATCTCATCGTTTTTGAAAACTAGCTACTGGCTCTACCTTTGTAGACTCTACGTTTGACCCCTCTAACGGGCTTTTTGTTTTTCTAAATGCACCCTTGGCTTGAATCTTCATCTCCAAATAAAAAACAGTTTCATTCCTACATACTCAGACTTTTCAACTTTCATTGACAGTATTCACTTCTTATAAGACTAATAATTCTCAAGTACGATGAAATATGACTTAAAAATAACCCTAGAAACAATGTGATCTTAGTTAAGTCTTTTATAAATGATATAGCTTGCCTTAGGTCAAGTAGCAACTTGCTTAATCCCCAACCCAATACCCATTTCAGCAGAGAGTTTTTTGACAGAACAATTTATTAACTTAAAGGAACCTCATATCTAATCCAACCTTTTGTTCAACCTCCAAGAACATTACAGATATGCCTCTAGTACATCATGCAAACATTATCTTACTTACTTGGCTCTCCCTTTTACACTACTTCAAATCAGATGACCTTTCCTTTTCTCTTAAAGCTCACATTGAGTTTATTTTCCCAATACTGTTTTTACAATCAACTTATCATCAAGATCTTCTTACCTTTGGTTCTGCCCAAGACAGTCACTGAGAAGTGACTACAGCTGATTTTGTTTCTTGCATACTTTATAGCAAAGTGAATATGGACATAGTCTAAAAGTTTTAGTTTTGTAAGTACTGTGATAACTGAGAGAAAACTTAGCACGAACTATTTCTATCTGCAGTTTAGAAAAGAGTGAAGGCAATGAAATGAAATACTTTGGAAAAGCTACAAAAGCTCAGATCCTTGTAATTCAGTAAAACAGTTTGCCACTAGAACATTAGTTCAGACTGATATTGGCTTTTTGTTTAGTAAAAGACACTCTAATCACACTCAATGCTATTTAGAAGAAAGGTGATATTGGAAGAAAGATGATGGTATTGTTCACTGAGATATATCATTGAGCGATTTCAATAAGATTTTAAAACTAGTTAACAACAGTCACATTAGAAAATGATTGTTTGCAGGGCCAAAAATATACTTTAATATCCAAAGTGCCTAAAGCCAAAACCAAAATGAGATCTAGGTTATACAGATTATGCAACCATTGCAAATCTTTCAAAGCAAAAGTCCAGCACAAACCATCAAATCAAATCATATCCTCCCTGTTTTTTTGTCACTTGCTCTGTGATGTGGATTTGTATATAATAGGAAATTGTGATATTTACATTACCAGTTCCCTGTCCCAGAGGTATTTTCTTTCCCGGGCAGCTTTATATTGGTTTGAGGAACCCTACTACCAATCACTGCAAATTAGGACAAAAGAGACAATCACCTTTGAAACTTGCACATTGTTGTCAAACTCATCATGAGATCTGGCAACAAAATGTTCAGAATACTTATACAACTCCCCTTTTCTGGTTTCCTCCGTGCCTATAGAGGTAAATAAGGGATAGGCATGTTATCTCTAAAAGAGTTTGGAGTTCAGAGCAAGATACAATTACCTTTATGGCCTGACTTGTAGATCAAGTCTGATTGCAAGCTAACCATGGGAAAAGTTTCCCATCTAATTTAATGGCTTTGGTGTCAGGCACAAATCACTGATAAGAAATAGTTACTGTATATCTGATGAGAGTCATCACTTCTGTAATTGACAAAGGGTTAGGTTTTATTGAATGTGTTGCTTAAGTTTGTCCCTTAAATTTTTCATCAAGTACTACCTGTGTCAGCTGAAAAAACACAACATCCATGTTTAGTAAAGTGTTGTGCATCTGTAGTTACATGCCCATGACCTGTAGCTTTTCAAAGATGAGAATATAGGTATAAATAGATGTTAACATATTCCTCTTAGACTTAAATGGAACTCTGAGCTTTTAAGTAATTTAATTAATTCTTTATAATCAGAATTTGCTGAGCCAATGACACAAGTTGTTGCTATTTTGCACCCCTCCACTCTAAACTGTCCTTGACTATATTTACATTAGCATGTGGTGCAGTTATCATAGGAGTGGTCTGTGAGGCATCACATTTGTTGCTGAGGACCTGATGCCATACTGTTATCTGGGAGTTTAATCTCATTATAGGTACGGAATGTCCACGAGGGATTGGAGTGCATTTTTCTGTTAAGTTTCATCCACAAGCAATCGAGTCAGTGCAGCCTGGGAATGCTCCATGATGCAAATCACACCAGTGAGAGGGGACAACTGGGAGATTCCCTTCAAAAATCTCACTCCTCTCCAAGTGAACATGCTTATGCAGAGAAGCAAGTCATCTGTCTAGCACTCATGGTACATGGGTGACCATAGAGCATTCCACTAGCATGAATTCAACACTTCTCATTTAACTTTTACCCCAGGTAGCTCAGAAGAACTAAATTTGCAGGGAAGAAGTAAGGAGAGGAGTAACACAGAGCATGCATCATCCTCTGCACCAGGGATTGTGGAAACAACCAGTTTCTTCTTCTTAGTCCAAAGAGAGTAGATAAACATATATCTGACAGCTGAAGGCTTCTCAGGAGCATTCTTAATATTTTTTCCCCAACATTGAACAAACATCTTCATTACAATTTAAAGCAGGAAAGTTGTTTTCCTGCAGGTTCTATTTGAAACAGGGTTCTTCGATATTTCTACATCAAGTTGAGAAGGCAGTTTTTCATCTGAATTTGGAAGCTGTCATAGAAAAATTATTGCCCCACTGAGTCAATAAACATTGTGTCAAAAAACATTGGACTTCAAAAAAACCCAGATTTTCAACTTCAGAAAAGCATTATGTTCATGAAATAGTGACATATTTCAGCCTCTACCTTCCATGTACCACAAAGAATTCAAATTAATTTAGATGATTTTGCCATCAGCGTCTGAAAAAAGGTAGAGAAATATATGAATAGACCTTTTTTTTTTAATATTTTCTGCATATCTTTACTGTTGCAACAGATAACAATAAATTCTTTTACTTGTTAATGAATCATTTCTCAGTAAGAAATATTCACTCATTTACCTTTAAAATTTTTGTAAAGTATCCAGAAATAAGTATGACAATAGAATGACACCAATAATAATCTGGTAGCAAATAATAACTGGTATTTTCATTCAAGGTTCTGTTATTTTACTTGCTACATTAATATTCACTGAGACCATTGATGGTTGAGATAATCTTTGTGTGTATCTTCACTACTACAAGCCCCAAACTTGATGCAAAAGTTTTTGCTTGCACCCACAGTCATGTTTTATAGCAGTTATGTGCTACCACTGTTGGAAGTGGGTGGAAGACTCTACTTGACCAGACTTTCTAATAGTTTGCCCCTTTCTCTCCTTTCATCATGTTGTAGGTGTTTGGAGCATTTTTGTCCCATGTTTTTCAAATATTCCTCTGAATATTTAGGCTTGTCAGACATTCACTCGAGTTACTTCAGCTGGTAGCCATGTTGCTAATGCCACAAAACTACCCTGTGCATTGCCTCTTGTGATTTCTGGGTTTCTACATGTGAAAAACTGGACCCTGGACAAGTGTAGACAGGTATCATGCAGGTTTCAAGTATCTCCAGTAGATATTTCAGGTAGCTATCTTCACTTCAATAATATTTCTGACAATGGCTGTTCTTACAGCATCTCAACAGTATGATACAATTACCCAAATAGCTTTTCACCTGCTAGTTTCACTCTGCAACTGGTTTCAGTCAAAGAGAAGCTCGACTTGTCTAAGACTATTTCCTAAGTCTATATATTAAATAAAGTGTTTTTAAAAAAGAAAAGAAGAATGTTCCTTAGCCTAAAGGCCAAGTGGCTCAGTCTGGTTTACTTCCATACCAGTTCATTTCAGTACTGCTCCACAGTCTTTCCTTGTTTGCATGAAAGCCGTATGATCCAAAGCTATATAAAAGAATTTATTCAGGAAACCCCAATATTTACCTCATTCAACCTTATAAATGAGGCAAGCTTTCTATTTCCAGGAATCTGCTTTTTCTATTTACCTATTTCAACCTTAAGTTTGTTGACAACTCTTCTCCTCCTTTGTCTGTTCCAAACAGAGCTTAAAAATACAAAACATCATTATCTAATTTTAAAACTGTGCTCCATAAACAGACCCATAAAGCCTCTGATGACAAACAGTGTCTCATCATCATTCATCACACTTAGAAGTTGACCAGGGAAACCTGCAGTTTCATGCCTGCAAAATATTGCTAAAGCACTTGCTGGAGTCAAAACCTGTTCCCCAAAATATTTGCATCACCAATGACCTCAGAGAAAGAAATCTGAGGAAAGATCTAAGACATATTACCAGGTATAAAAAGGAAAGGATGCACTTACATACCTACTTCAAAAAGTTCTCATAGCTGCTTGTCTGAAGCAGTCCAGAAAAGCTGACAGTGCGTAATAAATTTGGAGATCTTTATCCTGCTTCACAGAAGAGAAACTTTTGGTTGACTGAGGCTCACTATAAGCTTGTATACATGAGCTAAACATGAAAGTGCTCCCAACATGAAAGTCGCCTGCCACTTAGATGAGCTTAATGTTCAGTGTTATATTATGATGAATGAGATAGCTTTAATTGCACTACAAATATTTCATTAATAAAACTTCACAATATTTTAAATTCTGTGTAACTTGTTTGAAAACAAAAACTTTGCAGTGTGCATTTTTTTTTTTTTCCCCACTTTATGGCAAAGCAGTCATCTTAAAAAGGAACAAGACCTGAAATAGTTTCTATGGGTTTCTTAAGTTTCTGTTAGATTGCATGTGAAGAGAACACACACTCACACATGAGACATACTGTTTTGAATTATTTGGAAAAAAAAATCAGCGTTGACCTCATGATCTGAGGTCCTTATCTTGCTTTTGCTAAAGTAAATTATAGCTTGCTATTAATTTAAATAAAATAAGATTCGATCCTAGTTGAACAGTAATATGCTAATAAGATATTTGTTTCTATTAATTTGATAGTCTAAGAATTTTAACATTAAAACCTGTTACAAAACTTACTTCTAAATCAAAACTATCTTCTGCATTAAAAGAAAAGTCAGTTATAGTGTTTCTTTTTATTTGAAACAAGGTCTTTGTTTTGGGATTACTGATTCAATGTGTGCTTAGTGTTTCATGAGGAAAAAAAGTTACAAGTTATTATATATACTACCTTCCATATAATAATAATCTGTTTTAGATTAACACACCTTAATTCTGTGAAGTGTTATAAGAGCAGCCTCAAAAATCTTGAACGAATCCAATCTTTATTAGGTGGCAAGGTGGTACCCACAGAAATAAAGCCAGTCTTTTTAAAAGGTATGTCATGAAAACTAAAATACATGTAAAATGTTTGGTTTACATCACTGGTATATATATGTTCAATGCAATTTGTTAGTGTTTCCTGGATATTAGTTGTCTGTAAAGGAATATTTTTAAAGAAAATGGCTGGGTATTATATGATATTGAGTATATTTTACAATTACACAATGTTATATTGCATATTTCAATAATTATTTTGGATAAGAATTGCTGTCTTTTTTTATTCAATAGTGTAATGTGTTTCTTGTCTAAAGAAACCATTGTAATTTTGATCAGGAAATAATTTTTTTTTAAAGGAAATTATTTTCTCAGTGTGAGACAAACTTAACTTAAATCTATAACAACAAGATATTTGCTCAAGTAAAAGCAAATTGTGGAAATTTTTCTATAGTAAATATCTTTAAAATGAAAAAGTCTGTATCTCATAATTTAACTGTGTTGGCGGTCTCTGACTTAAATTAACAGTTTTCCTTATCAAATATTTGTACATCGCATGTGGTGAAACTTTAAATACACGTAACGAATATACAGCTTCTTGACCACAGGGACAGAAAAACCAGAGACACCAGAGATTTAAATGGGTGAATAGTAGCTGTTACCTTTAAGTTTGCAAAATTTGGGTTAAACAATAAATTCACAGATGAAAGCTCTCTCACCCCACAGAACCCTGCAGTATTAGGCTAAGTGAAATACACTTACTCAAGGTAAAACCTTCTGGCAGACTAACAGTGATGGTATTTTCATTCAAATAAGATGTTTTTGAACAATAGATTTCAAACACTAACAGACTTTTTTTTCTCTCATTGTTTATGAAGCTTCATCTTCTCTTTCAACTTATTTTTCCTACCTAACCTATGCTGACTGGTCTTTTCTATCTAATAATATTTGTTTTTCCTACATTCCCTAGCATGTTGACATCCTAGGAAAAAAGTATAGAAAAAATATTGGTAGTATAATATTCAGTTAACTTGTAAATATGCTGAAAAGAGTTTTCGGATGGGAAGGGGAGAGGAAGCATCAGTACTAATAATCAAAATTGGGCCTTTAGAATAAAATTACACTAAGTACTTTCACTGTTATCATGGCAACAAAAACCTGAAATTGACATTAGCTGGAAAAGTAGTCATTAAGAAATGATTTAGATGATCAGATAAAAGTTAACCTCAAACAGATTCACTACCAGACATATTGTCAGATTAATGCTAAATAACTAAGTAGCTAAATAACCAAGTAGTTAAATAACCACATACTGGAGCTAAAGAAGGAACCATGCATGCTTCACCAAGACCACATTGGTCTGCCAAAGCCATTACAAATTTTAGTAAGGTGAAACCAGCCTGAAATGCCCAGTTGCTGGATATAATTGGACCTAGTAGCTGTTGTAGAAGAAAATCATTATAGCCTCCCATCATCTTCTATGTCTTGGTGGGGTGGTGGGAGGTGAGGGAGAGAGGGGATATTAGAGTAGTTCTTTCAAATTATGGGTGTGAGTTAAGAGAGTGCTTAATAAATATACACATTCCATTCATACAGTGATTTCCCACATGAAGTGACTGCTAGAGTCAGCTCTGCAGTGCCTGTAGCAGCTATGAAGACAGCATGTAGGGAGCAGTGTGTCATCATTTGAGGAAAATTAAAAATAACTTTGTTACTGCCAAGATTTTTTTGATACATTGATAAAACATTGCATTTGTTACACCTAAGGCCATGTTTTTTAAATAGAAAAGTATATCACACAGTACAGAATGCAAAATATGAGCTCAAAATGCAATAATGTTGGAAACATTAAAGCTGAGAGTAGACATGAAAAATATTTTTATATTTCATACATTCATTAAAATAAGAATGGTTCCCTGTACAGGCTACATCTGTTTCAATACAATAAATAGCTTTGGGATTGTTCTCTGACACTGAGGTTGCCTCGGATACTTTAAACCACACTCATACTTTCCAGTTCACTCAACCTGCAAAACATCACTGACTTGTCCCGGCTCCCAATTCGTTCAGTTGGGAAAGCGTTAACTGATCAGGGCCAAAAGCAAGCAGAGGATAGTCGAACAATTTTATGTGATAGAGAAAATGTGACAATTTTCAATTGAAAACATCGTTCCCATTACTGAAAACATATGCAGACGTTATGTTTCAAACCCATAAACATTAGGGAAACACATGCTGAAGTAAGCTTGTATCCATACTTTACGTAGTTATATCTATCTAGAGAAGTGTATGATTTCCTGCTGTGAAAATTATTTTCCTGTTTTTAAGGCAGAGCTATAAGATCATTATATTTCTGAGCAACTCTCCACATATTGTTTGAGGTACTTAAGTTGAGCTTTTATAGCCAGATAAAGCTCCCTTCTCAGACTGCAGTACACATGCTTCTGCCCAGGGTTTTGGCCCAAATCCTGTCTTGGCGAAGCAGTCTTATGAGCAGAATTTCCAAATACTGCTACAAATGCTACGTAGCCTCAATGAAACAAAAACAACCCAAACCAATCCATTAGCTTAGCTACAGAAAAAACATAAGAGAAACCACTACGTTGGACTCAGGAAGAAAGTGTCCATATTTACTTGTACTTTTTCTCATCATCCCCATCATCAGTGGTACCTGAAGTCAACAAAATCTTCCATTATGATTGGGCAATTGTTCTAATATATTTGCTAGAAAGCAAAAAAAAAAAATATCAAGCTAAGGCATGGATAGTAGATTTAATTAACAGGTTGCTATTTCATCATATATCCTACTGTTTATCTATTTAGAATGATCTCACAGTCAAAATAGTGTATTCAATTATAAGCAATTTAATTGCATGATAACTTTTATTTATTTATTTTTTATTAATATCAGTCTAAAAGGAGCTGTGAGTATTTTCATGGATACTTAGTTCCGAGTCTTCTAAGACTGGACCAGACCTGTGGTATTGCACAAGTAAATCAATGACTTCCCTTCTTGTAGCTAAAGCAAATCTACAGCTTTAAAAACGGCTGCTCAGATTAGTTGAAAATGAATTTACTTTCTTTAAATCCAATTCACAGAACTAGATTTTTTTTAAAAGTGCAAACAGATTTAGGGCTTTTCAGATCCAGGACAGTGTCATGAGATGTCAGAGAAGACATTTGAATCCTCATTTCTATACAGTAGCCCTGCTACCTGTCTAGACTAAACAGACAACATTTAGTTATTCTAGAGTATATTCAATAAAAGATTGTGAAAGTTTGGTTTGCTTTTATGTGAAACACAAAGAAAAAACTGAAATATAATATTTGAGAAATATAATCTGAAAATACTAATCTCAAAGTTATCAATCTCAAAAAGATTTCCTCCTAAGATGTACTCCAGTCTTAGATAGCTTTGAAATTTATTGAGTAAGCTGGAGCTACTCAGAGGAATATTCTTTAGAAATGACCTCATCAAGTCTGAGTCTTTTAGTTAATACCAGTTTTCCTCTGCTGATGAATATATTGAACATTTTAGCTCATACACAAGTAATTAAGATAATTAGTGTCATGTTTATGATCTAATAGATCAGAGGTAATGCAAGCAGCTAGTATGAATAATGAAAGGGCAAACAGTAATAATCTAATGATGACATTCATTATCTGTATCAGCATCCCACGGACTGAAGATTTCAAAAGCCACCTCACTGATAGATTTGCCATGACCTATGTTCCTTCTTTTGCCACCCTGTTGGAAGCTACATCTTAATGGACGTGAGTACCTATGGTGTTTGGTTAATCCAGAGAGAACAATGAAGCAGATTAACAGAAAAACTTCAGCTTTGAGAAAGATAATGTCAGAACACCTCATTTTTAGCAGTAAGTATTTCACCAGTGGAAAATTTATAGCTCTGAGTTAGCACAGTGCTGTTGAGAGCAAAAAGATCCTTACATTATCACTAGTAATTATTTCCTTGGAAATGGGTTCATTGCTTCCAAACACATCTATCAGTCCACCTCCACTCCTATTTCATCCAAAAGAAAGCAACTACCATTCAGAACAAAGTCTGAACTGGAGACTCCATCATGGCATATCTCAGTAGACAAGTGGTTTTTTTTAACCTTTAGACAGTAAGACACAAATGTACAACATACCTATGGCTGTAGAAAATACATCAGTTTTGCTAATCTGTCATGGTTTAACCTCAGCTGGCAAAGAAGCACCACACAGTTGCTCGCTCACTCCCCCTGCAGCAGGATGGGGGAGAGAATCAGAAGAGTAAAAGTGAGAAAACTTGTGGGTTGACATAAAGACAATTTAATAAGTAAAACAAAAGCCGCGCATGCAAGTAAAGAAAAACAAGGAATTCATTCACTACTTCCCACGGGCAGGCAGGTGTTCAGCCATCTCCAGGAAAGCAGGGCTCCATCATGTGTAACAGTTACTTGGGAAGACAAACACCATCACTCCAGACGTCCCCCCATTCCTTCTTCTTCCCCCAGCTTTAGATGCTGAGCATGACATCATATGATATGGAATATTCCTTTGGCCAGTTGGGGTCAGCTCTCCCAGCTGTGTCCCCTCCCAACTCCTTGTGCACCCCCAGCCTACTCACTGGTCGGGCGGTGTGAGGAGCAGAAAAGGCCTTGACCCTGTGTAAGCACTGCTCAGCAATAATGAAAACATCTTTGCGTTATCAACACTTTCCAGCACAAATCCAAAACAGAGCCCCATACTAGCTGCTATGAAGAAAATTAACTCTATTCCAGCCAAAGCCAGCACATAATCAAACACTTGAGGTAAAAGTTCTGTCTCTGTGTAGGACTACTGAGTTGGATAATATTTTTAATGGTACTTTATATTATTGTTTCCAACTGTAAAACATGTGGCCTTTTAGAGAGGCCACATCTCCATTTTACTAGTTAAACTACTCTTCCCACTGTAAGAGAAGATCAGGTTCGTGACCACCTGAGGAACCTGAACATACATAAGTGTATGGGACCTGATGAGATGCATCCCAGAGTTGCGAGGGAATTGGCTGAGGTAGTTGCCAAGCCACTCTCCATGATATTTGAAAGGTCACGGCAGTCAGGTGAAGTCCCGGGAGAAAAGGGAAAGATTGCACCCATTTTTAAAAAGGGTAGGAAGGAGGACCCTGGGAACTACTGACCTGTCAGCCTCACCGCTGTGCCTGAGAAGATCATGGAGCAGATCCTCCTAGAAGCTATGCTGAGGCACATGGAGGACAGGGAGGTGACTGGAGACAGCCAGCATGGCTTTACTAAGGGCAAGTCCTACCTGACCAACCTAGTGGCCTTCTACAACCAAGTGACTACACCAGTGGACAGGGGAAGAGCTATGGAAGTCATCTATCTGGACTTCTGTAAGGCCTTTGACATGGTCCCCCACAATATCCTTCTCTCTAAATTGGAGAGATACGGATTTGATGGGTGCACTGTTTGGTGGATGAGGAATTGGTTAGATGGTCACATCCAGTGGGTAGTGGTCAACAGCTCAATGTCCAGACAGAGATTGATGACAAGTGGTGTCCCTCAGGGGTCCGTACTGGGACCACTACTGTTTAACATTTTCATCAATGACATAGTGGGATTGAGTGCACCCTCAGCAAATTTGCAGACAGCACCAAGCTGAGTGGTGCAGTGGACACACCTGAGGTACAGGATGCCATCCAGAGGGACCTGGACAAGCTTGAGAAGTGGGATTGGGTGAACCTCATGAGGTTCAACAAGGACAAATGCAAGATCCTGCACCTGGGTTGAGGCAACCCTCGGTATCAATACAGGCTGGGGGATGAAGGGATTGAGAGCAGCCCTGCCAAGAAGGAATTGGGGGGACTGGTGGATGAAAAGCTGGGCACCAGCCGGCAAGGTGCACTTGCAGCCCAGAAGGCCAACCATATCCTGGGCTGCATCAAAAGCAGCGTGGCCAGCAGGTCGAGGGAGGTGATTCTGCCCCTCTGCTCTGCTCTGGTGAGACCCCACCTGGAGTTCTGCGTCCAGCTCTGGAGCCCTCAGCACAGGAAAGACATGGACCTGTTGGAGCAAGTCCAGAGGAGGGCCACAAAAATGATCAGAGGGCTGGAACACCTCTCCTATGAGGACAGGCTGAGAGAGTTGGGGTTGTTCAGCCTGGAGAAGAGAAGGCTCCGGGGAGATCTTATTGCAGCCTTTCAATAGTTAAAGGGGGCTTATAAGAAAGATGGAGAAAGACTTTTTAGCAGGGCCTGTTGTGATAGGACAAGGGGTAATGGTTTTAAACTAAAAGAGGGGAGATATAGACTAGATATAAGGAAAAAAATTTTTTTACAGTGAGAGTGGTGAAACACTGGAACAGGTTGCCTGGAGAGGTGGTAGATGCCCCATCCCTGGAAACATTCAAGGTCAGGCTGGATGGGGCTCTGGGCAACCTGATCTAGTTGAGGGTGTCCCTGCTCATTGCAGGGGGTTTGGACTAGATGACCTTTAAAGGTCTCTTCCAATCCAAACTATTCTATGATTCTACTCAAGCACAAGGAAGGAAGTGGAAGAGGTGGCAGAGTATCACTGATGAAATGAGTCTTCTCTGACAGGATCCTTTCTACGATAAATTCACAAGTATACTCACTGTACAGACCTGTGTATGGAATCAAGTCAAAAAAGCAAAGAGAGTATGAGGAATAAAAGAAAGCAAATTCCAAAGACCAAGTACGAAAACTGCAACTTGCTTTCGTGTGAGAAAGTAAATAGCAAATATTGAACTTTTCTAGGAGATATTTTTAAAGTATTTTCTCGTTTAACTTTACTTTTGTTTCTAAGAAATACTAATTTTGGAGAAAACAAAATGGAAAAAGCGTGTATAGTTCTACAGGATTGCAGTTTCTGCAATTATGATTAAAAAACCCTCCTACTTTTATAAGCATAATTACAAAAAGGGAGTCATAAGTGGGAAAGTAAAAACTCAGAACTGGAAGCCAAAATATACAACCTTCATTTGGAGTTTCAATTACAAAAACAGGCCTGTTAAAATAATCCTAGCACCTTTGACGTTTCTCAGGTTTTCAGCAACAAAAGTAATTTCATCAATCCTACCGAGAGAAATAAGTGAAGTTTATTCAGTAGGTGCTGTCCATGTAATTAGAAAAGGTTAATCAATTTTACTACATAGTAAGACACATGAAACAAGATATTTGCAGGAAAGCAGGTCTTCACAACTTCAAAGACACTGCCTATTAGAGAAACTTAAAGATTTCAATTTTATAAAATTAATCTTTCATTAAAAGTACTATCCCTCAATTACAAGTAAAAGAAATAAGTTTTCCAGTTTTGCATAGAGCATACATACTTTTTTGTTTCTATTTTGTTTTGTTAATAAGTTGTTGTCATTCTCTTGCTGAATCATTTTTCAGCATTTTTGTTTTCATTGACTACTCAATTTTAGTACACTACACTCAAAGAAATAAATGATTCTCTTTATATCATGCATGATTAAAAAAATAGGGTCAGCTTTAGCAGTGTGGGCCCTGTGTGAATTCATTATATATATGACAAATTGTACAGAAGAAAAATTATGAAAATAATTGAGAGCTATTATAAGAAAGTAGAAAGTATGTTAGTGCTCTTTTAGAACTTTATAAACAAAATATATTGTTGTGGTTTAGCCCCAGTCGGCAACTAAGCACCACACAGCCACTCGCTCGCATCCTGCCTCTCAGGTGGGATGGAGGAGAGAATTGGAAAAAAACCCTCATGGGTTGAGATAAAAACAGTTTAATAGGACAGTCAAGGAGGAGGAAATAATAAAATAATAATAATAATAATGATAAAGGAATATACAAAAACAAGTGGTGCACAATGCAACAATTGCTCACCATTCAGTGATCGATAGCCCATCCTGGAGCAGTGATTCCCGCCCCCTGGCCAAATCCAGTTTTATATACTGGGCATGATGTCATATGGTATGGAATATCCCTTTGGCCAGTCTGGGTCAGCTGTCCTGGCTGCGCCCCCTCCCAGCTTCTTGTGCACCTCCCTGCTGGCAGAGCTTGGGAAGCTGAAAAGTCCCTGATTTAGTATAAGCACTACAACTACTTAGAAACAACTAAAAACATCAGTGTGTTAGCAACTTTGTTCTCATCCTAAATCCAAACCACAGCACTATACCAGCTTCTAGGTAGAAAATTAACTTTATCCTAGCCAAAACCTGGACATATACATACTGTAGTGTGCAAAGTGCTCCTTAAATGCATCTCTCTAAATCAGAAGGACGTGTATGAAGCATATAAAGCGCATGAAGTATATTATTCTTAACTTCAGCTTACTTAAAAACATTTGCATTATGTTTGGTTCAAAAGAGATTTTTTTTTAATATAAACTGTCTACAGAAAATGGGATAGTAAAAGTACTTTTATTGGTAAAATCCCCAATCAATTGCAGTGCTTTCTCATTTGTGCATTACAAATTTTTATGTAGGTTGCAGAGTATCTTTTTTTTTTTCTTTTTTTTTAAATTATCTCTGTGTGCCTGGATTAGCATGGATTGGATACTGGGCCTCAATAAACTTTCTTGAAAAGAGTAACAGTTTATCTCTAGAAGAAAACTTCTGTCTTTGTAAATGGTTTATTACATACAATATTGTGCTTTTGGTCAGATTAGACAATCAGTACAATGGACAAGTAATTTTAACTTCTATAATTCCACAGCAATACATTTAACTAAAAATCATATGATCCTGTTTTTTGGAGAAGGGCAAAGTCTACATGCTAGCATCTAAGTATTTAGGCATTAAAGAAAGGTTTTACCATCTAACGTTATAGAACTTCTTCCTGAGCACTGTACACTTCGTATAGTGTTCTGAGCTAGACCAAATGAAAGATGCAGACACCTAAGGTAGGTCTTAGGCAAAGATAAAAAGTTTAAGCTTTTCCTGTCTATGTTTAATTTTACATAAACACAAACAGACAACACTTCTCACTCATTACCTCGTTTCATTCTAAACTTGAGGTACGTTGTGTTCTCTACATAGAGAGACATTCCTCATTCTAAAAACTTTGTTTCTGTCTTCTTCTAAAGAGGATCCTCACATGCAGAGAATATATTGTCATCATCAAGACCATTACAAAATATTCTTGTGGTCACTGTCTTTTGGCTAAGACACAGCCGTCAAAGGAGGGTGGTGGTCATGACCACTTTTTATATCAGTCCAGAAAAAAAAATCCTGAGTCTTCTCCACCCTTCCTAATACAGCTGTGGCACTGCACACACACAAAAAGGACAAGCTTTCTAAAGGTAACTGCCCATTTAAGAGATTAAGTGACAGCCCCTTGTTGTTATGTGGTGAGGAGACCATTTCTCTCCATAACGTCTCCAAGTGTGAGGGAGCAGCAAGATCCAGTGACTCCCTTGAGGCAGGTAAAATGAGAACAATCCCCACGGAGGCCAACACACACAACAAGGTGCAGTCTCACAGTTTCTGAGCATGGTGGGCAAAGCCAGATACTGGCAACAGAGTCCTCAACAGCCCCAGACACAGCAAGCAACAAACTAGATCCATCCAGGGAGTCCAGGCCGAAGCAAAAGGACACAGGGACATAGACAAGCTGTAACATAAACCCAAAGCACTCATAAAAAACCAACATAACCTCAAGAAACCAAACAAAAAGCTGAAGACCAGTACTCTTACACTGTAGGTAGGGCAGGCCTAAGTTTACAAGGCGTCCTGGGCCAATGGATAGATGGTGTGGGTCTGGGATAGATGGAGTCTAGGTGAGGCTAGTCATGGCCATTAAGGGCTTTTTGGTGCCCTGAGGAACATGACTGAAATTATTTCCTCTAATTCGTGTTAGAGTATTTGTGATAGTTGTGGCTTATCAAGATCTTATGCTCAAAAGTTCTCATTTGTCATCCCATAATAACTCTAGGCATAGGGCTATAAAAATACCCTAAATCTGTAATTTCTTAGTTAGGTCATTGAGTTTGAATTAGAAATTCTGGATTCAGCTCTCTACCCCAAAGCTTTTTTCCCCCCTCTAATTTAAGTGCACTTGGCACTAAATTACCTATTCTAGATCTCATTTGAGTGGCTTCCCTTAAAGGTTTCCTTTTGTGCATAAAGGAAGACAACCCTTAAACTTTCTAGCCTGCTATTTAAGATATTATCTTACCAGTTGGACTAGGGATTCCAACTTGTTCAGGCTCAGGTGGTCAAGCATTCTAACCAGAATATTGAAAAAAATCAGATGGTGGCACCTTATCCTCCAGGATCCAAGGTATATTAAAAACAAGATCTACTCAGTTTTTGGTTTTGTTTTTGGTTTTGTTTGACAAACACACTTTCAGGAGGGTATTTTGGACTCAGGAACTGGTTTGCACAGAACCCAATAGCGTGGAGTGGAGTGAAGTTCCTAAACTCCAGACAGGCAATTAGTTCATCTATGCATGAAATTTTCTGTGACAGGTTCTGTGCTACTCCCTAAGCACAGTATGGGTTTTTGGATCCTCCCCTCACTCCCTTTTCCCCTTGAAGACTCTATTTCTCCTTGTATACTCTGTCAGGACTTACTTCATACTGAACCCTGGATTCTGCTGTGAAGGTCAACTGAATACAGGCCTTGAAGTAGCTCAATTTGTAGTGTCCAAGTCCTTTACCGGCTCTAGCTCCTTGTTGGTATGTGCGTATATATCTCAGTGTAATTGCATGTATTTTCATAATCTGACACTGAGTTCCTACTGCAGAATAATTGATTGTGTCTTAAGGAAAGTAATTAAGATTCAATAAGAATTTCAAAACATTGGTAGTCTCATGCATGTCTTTCTATAAAGACTCCTTCCATATGAATTTTCTTTCAGTCTTCTGGTTTGAAGCCTCATAATGGCTTAGATCACCAATGAATTGATTTTGAAGACAACCAAGATTATGAAAGGGAACTTTTCCTTACAAGAAGTAATAATAATTAAAAAATACCTACCAAAGAAAACATACGTTGTATTCCATTTAGATACATAAAGGAATAATAGAGGAACCTGACAAACTCCAGTAATAATAGAGTCATAGAGCGGTCACTAAGTAAAAATTAATATTGATCAACCTATATAAAATGGTGCCAGAACTATTACCATCTCACTAAAAAGGAAAATGTATTATCTTTATATTATGTTTACCATGCAGTTGCCACATCACTGTAAAAAAACCCTCTCAAAAATTGTGTCATTTAACTTAGCTTCCTTATCAGAGGATATTATTTCCAGGAACCACCAGTCACAGGAGGTGTCTTCTACGGTTTGGCTGAGGAAACCTGTGAACAGCCCTCAGATAGGAAGAATCTTAAATCTAATCTCTGTAGCCCTTACAATTACCTTTACAGCATATGTCACCCGATTATTAGTACCCCGATCGATTAATCTTTACGTATCAAACTAATGTTCAGTGCAGAATTGACCTATTGGGTATAATATGTATTTCACGCTAGAATTTATTTACAGTGCAGTTTTCTTAACATGATTGAGTTACTGTAGTGATATCTCCACACTGAGAAAATGAAGTGGAAGTCAGGAATGGTTAATTAAAAGTAATAGCCTTTTTCTTGTTTTCTTTGTTTAAATGGACAAAGTAACAGCTGGCCACAACAGCTGCCAGTGCTCTAATTTCTGGGCAGATGTATTTTCCATGTAATTTTAAGTTCACAAAGACCAGATGCTTCCCATGGTTGCTCTAACCAGTTTCTCTATGTTCAGTATTCTGTGATTTGCTTTGAACTAAAGGCTTTTGTTCTTCTCCCGAATCTTTCATTATTTATATTTACAAAGTTGTCAGGCAAGGCAAGAGATATTAGGGTCAAAATGGGATTAATTTTGACCACACATCGCTTCTTTTGAAGTATTTTCCTTTCAGACTCAAAGGTAAAATTCTCATACATGGTACTGTCTTTACATCTGTATAACGTGTGTGCATACCTTTTCAGAGAGGAATTAAAGCTACAAAAATCACTATTTCCTGTAAACTCCTGTTAAAATTGAGAAATTAATTTGTCTTAGAAAGCTCCATGCTCCCAGTTACATTCATATTGAGGAAAATTTGGGTATATCTATTTGCTCACATGAAGGTTGGACTACTTCCTAGAATTGTACTGGAAAACTGGAAAAGAAAACAAACTACAGGACTGAGTTCTAAAATTTTCTGGGCCAAATCTTGATCTTACAAAATGCTGAGCGTGCTGTCACTGATCCAACAAAATAATTAGGCCCAGCAATTACAACAACTGTTTAGCCTCGAGGATGAGAGGGACGTCTCATTGGATTCAGCTGGACAGTTCCAATGTTCAGCTCTGAGTCCAAAAGTAGTTGCTCTGCTGGAATGAGGCCATAGCACCTAGCATATTGTTAGATAGACACTTAAATGAGCCACAGATTGATCCTGTCCTCACGTTTAGGTCTGTGCAACTCATTACTTTTCAGCATAGGCTGAAGTGATGACAGACAATTAAAGAGAGGTAATTGCAATAAACTGTATATTTCATATGTGATGGGACATAAGGAGGAGCTGGGTTCCCAAAGTCTGTTGCCAGAGCCCTGGCATAGAGGTAGTTAAGACAGAAAATGTCAGACCACACCCTTCTCAGTGAGAACAGCACATCCATACAAAATTATTTTGGCTGTGCTGAAAGAAGAATTAAGCACAATCTTTCACCTACATAGCAAAGGAATTAAAGATTAAACAATTTATTCTTTATGATTTTGTGTGTATGTTTTATTCAATTCTTCATTCAGTCCAAGAAATGTACAGCATGTGCATCTTCAACTGTTAATAATATTTTATCTATCTGGTCAGGGAATAGAATAAGAATGCCAGGGAATAATTAAAATACCTCAGATTTTAGATGTTTAATGGTCATACCTGATGAAGTACACCTGACTCATACTGTTTGCAAAAAAAATATATTTGCACTGCTAAAATAATGGAGGTATTTGATTACTTAATCCTTGTATGGAAAATATATATATAAACCCCTCACCTTTTCCTCAAGCTATTTTCATTTCTACTACCTTCATGTATATCCTCAATTATTAAATGGATTGTAGTATATACACCTAACTTGTATGCCTGTGACCTATGTATTGCATCTTGTTATTTTTAATTTCCTGTTATCTCCTAGAGGTGACTGCTTATGTGTTTTGCACCTTGTACTGTCTTCTTAGCTTGGAGGAATAAGGTGGTTTATAATTTTAGTCAACTATTTCTGTGGTTCCTGGGATCTCAGGACCTATGTTGTTAAAGTATACCCAATGTCCATGTAGTCAAATCTCTGTTGCTGACTGTGGACAGTACCAGACAGAATACAGAAAGTAAATTCCTAGCAGTAGTCATGGAAAAAATCTGGCTTCCCTCATGACAGCTTTATGCTGGGTTTTAAAAATTAGAAATTAATTAAAATTCTGAAACTGTGCAATTTACAGTTTTCAAAAAATACTTTCTGCTTCCAGTTCCCTTTCTGCTTTGCATTGCTCTAACTTACACTTACAGTTCTTGGTATATATCAAAATATTCCTTTTTTTTTTTTCTTTTTTTTTTCCTTTTGATCTCAAAGCACATCCACGTGTTAAGTATGTGCTGAGTAACAAAGGATTTATGATCTTTGACTTTCCCTCAGTGACCTTTGTCAAGAGCATTGCCATGCACAGTAAAGTTTCCTGATTAACCTTCTGTAGGATTAAATCCTATAGTTCTTGTGACACTTCTTTGGGTATTTCCTAGGAATTGTATTTTTTCATGTCCATCTTCATCGATGCCTTTTCTTCTTTCAGAATTACTCTCATGATCCTTCCTTGAGCTTCCTCTAGTAGTCTAAAATAACCTTGTCTTGAGATGGAATGAGTACTTCTTCACATAATCCTCCAGATAATGTCATATCATAGATAATCCTTCACACTTTATAAGAACTAGCTAGAAAGTATTTTAGTTTCTTCTGTAGAAAGTGCCATCTTTTCATAAAAATGCATAAGGTCAAATAAAAAAAATGGAAACACTCCTGCTTAAATCATTAATATAAGAGCAATATTTGAAGGACAACCTAGTGTCAGGAATTCAGTATTTTTACGTGTTTCAACACCACCACACCTCTTTCCCCCCAGTTCCTTTCCTGGTTAGACTATACTGAACATTGTGACAAATTTAATCTCTCTGGAGAAACTGGTTCATAGAAAAGAATGGAATGATGAGATATCCACGTTATACGAAGCAACATATCAATACCAAGTTTAAATACATTTGTGGGTTTTTTTAAAGATGCCCTTTTTATTTGTTTGTATTTATTGCATTTTTATGTTACATATATTTATTACGGTTTTATGTATCTAAGAGTAGAAAACATTATTTAAACAAAATGGCACTTTGATGGAAACACAGAACTAAAAAATCTTTCAGGGACCCATCATCCAATTTTAAGAAACTGGAATTTAATTCTAAAATAGTTAGCTAAGGCAAGCTAACTATTTTTTCTTACCTGGCTAAGAACAGTAACACTGGAGGACTAGGAATTCTAGGAATCGTGAACATGGCCAGATACTGCCAATCAAATGAAGTAAATACACAAACGCTTATTAGAACTTACTGCAGTTTTAACATGGTTTTCTAAAAATAAAAAGGGACATTTATGATGTAAATTGACTGTGCTTTTACGCTTTGATATTTTTATAAACAGAACCAGCACCAGAAAATGGCAAAATTTTTGTGCTTTTAGAGGAATGAAAGAGTTGTTACAAATCATTATATTGCTAATACTTTTAAGTTGTAAGGGCGGGCAGTGGTAACAAGGAAATGGGAAGGATTTAAGAAATGCTAAGGGGGTTCTAGACATCTCATTAACTTTACTTAGCATTATTTCCATGGTACAAATCAGGTGATGCTACTATGAATATCTAACTCCTTCCGCCATTCAAGTTTTTCTTTTCACTTTGCATAGAATAGCTGAAGAATGTCCTTCCTTGCTTGCTTTTTTTTTCTTCCTTTCTTTTTTAGTGTATTAACTGAGAATAGTCCATTAGATAAGAATAACTGCATACATTTTGACTTAAGATATCTGACTGTTCTATGTATTTGACTTGCAATATCCAACTGTACGTCCTTACAACACACATTGTAGAATTTTACAAGCGCTAAAGAGTATTGAACCACTACGTCAATGTTCCCACAGACGTAGAACATTAGGTTACTATTTCAAAAAGCATTACCTACCATTTGGTATGCTCACACAGCTGTGTGTACATAAATTGGTAACCAGTGTTTGACTCAGTTTACAAAAGTAATCAAAATTTGCTCATTCAGTCCATTTCCTGGCAACTACAGTGATACATTAGTAAATTGTCTGCCTGTAAGCAATCCGTAAGCACGGCTTCTTCCCAAAATTGTTTGCATTGTCTGGATTACTTTCAAACTTTAACAGGCATTTTGTGGGATACCAAGAAATGGAGTCAGATTTATTAGCTTGATCATATGATAGCATTCTTTTATGGCTGCATATTCCGGGGGATCAAATGGATGACCCATTTTATGCCATTCTAGTGAAAAAGAGGGTTCATACAGTTTTCTTCCATGAATCTGGAAACCTCTTTCTCTGTGTAGAAGATACAGCCAATAAATGTTCCCTAGTGACACTTCCAGCTGAAGAGGACAGCCTTGTGAACTCATAGACATTCATCAGGAAACTGGTCTCCAATAAGCTAAAAACTCTGAAAGTCTTCATAGTCTTAGGAAATATTGCCCCTAACTACTGTGCTAATAAGTATTTCAGAGTGCTCTTTGTTCAGAATCACTTCTGATGGGTCCTCATGGATGATAAGTTTTCAATAGATCACAAATAGGAGTGCTTATGAACCATTCTTCTAAAGTCTACTGTGCTTTCAAACACAACCTCGATGCAATGAAAATGTTTTCATGAAGATATGTATAATACGAGTCTGATGAGATTATAGCATAATGATAGTTAGGCCATCATTATCTGATCAGTACACCCTGACTGTCGCCAACAAAAAAAAAATGATCAAAAGAATAAGGTTCTTCTTTCTAGTACTGTGCTCCAAATTAAGTAGGCAAGTTGGCTGATGGTACTAAACTTGGAAAAAAAAAAATTACTTCCTTGTAATTTATTGATTTCAAGAGCACGCTTTCAAGGTGATGCATATATGGCCCCATAAGACACGCACACTCATTCTCTGACTCTTCATCCGTCACCAAAACAGACTCATACACTGAAAGCAGAATTTATTTGCTCTATATGCTGTAGATTAAATTAAAACAATGCTCAAAATACACTTCTGTGGTATGCAGTTACTGTGGAAAATTGGAGGATGGAAAAGAATTTAAAGCAAGAGGAAACCATCAAGTACTCAAAGTCTATGTGTAAGACAGCCTATCCAAACACCATGACATTTCCCCCTGAACAGAAATTTCCCACATTTTTATCACAATAACATATAAAATCTAAATTTTCTTGTCTACTTGTGTCCTTAACCAGTCTTAATGCAGCACATAAAATTTACTGTGTTGTCCAGAGCTTCTCACTTCCTTTGCTCTTTTCTTCCTTTTTCTCCAACGTAAATCCAAATTCCCATAAACAGTCCAGTGTTCAATCCAGTTTTACACGGATTTTACCAGACTTAGTTGTTCCTTTTGAACTAGAGCTGAAATGATTTTTATGAGTATTATCTTTAGAAAAACATGAAAGTTAAATTAAAAACCTAAATCAGTGTCTTTTCTCCTGCCGTGGTTTAACCCCAGATGGTTATCAAATACCACGCAGCCACTCACTCACTCCCCCCGCTCCCCAGTGGGGTGGAGAAGAGAATCAGAGAGAAAGGAAAACTTGCAGGTTGAGATAAAAGCAGTTCACCAGGACAGCAAAGGAAAAATATAAAAATATATTAATAATGATAATAATATATATAAGGATAATAGAATATATCAAACAAACGATGCACAATTTCTCACCACCTGACGACCGATACAGCCCATCCCGAGCAGCAGGCAGGGAGCAGGGGTATCCCCCCCCAGCTATCCCAGAACAGCAAGTTCCAGAGAAAACAGGTGAGGGAATGAACAGCCAAACGAACGAACGAAAAAGCCTGAACAAGCGAAATAAAGGGAAAAACAGGGAAGAAAAAGCAATCAGAAGGGAAGCTTAAGGGAAGTGGCCCACCGGCCAACCCTCACTTATATGGGCATGATGTCTATGGTATGGAATACTCTCTTTGGCCAGTTTGGATCAACTATTCTGGCTATACCCCTCCCAAGTTTTTGCACCTGCATGTTAGCAAAACATGGGAAACTGCAAAATCTCCTTGGTTGTTTAGCAGCAACCAGCAACATCAGTGTGCTATCACCGTTCTCACACTAAATCCAAAACACAGGAGCTGCTGGAGACAAAACTAGCTCCGTCCCAGCCTAAACCAGGACATGTCCATTCCTTGCCCTCTCATCTCCAAATGGCCCCCTTATTCCACGAAAAATTAGTCTCAAAATATAAATGGATCTAAAACTCTTCAACCAGATGATCAGGGTAAGAAAGAGAATGAAAAACTACTCTTGCTCTAGCTTCTAGTAGAATATATGAATATACATAGTTCTTAATAAAATGTGTTCTGCTTCTTGTCTCTGTTCTCACAGCTTTGTTTCAAAAGAGAAAATGGCTTAAGCCACAGACTTTTATTTTATTATAAATTTATTTGTGACTTGGCCAGACCATTACTGTAATAAGAAACAAAAAAATAGAATCTCTTCACTAATCCATCTGGCTTCTGGCATGTATGTGACCATGCTGATCAGGAATTACTTGCATAGGAGACAACAACAAAATATGGCTCTGCAGGCCTTATCCAAATGCCCGTGCTGGGATGGAGACAGCTGCTGTGGGAAGTGGACCTCCCTCCCTACATCCCCTTTCACTTTAGAAGGAGCATGAACACATCACGTTGCTCCTTCTAGCAATGTAATAGGAGGAGGTTGTTGAGTTTGAGACTCTCAGAGGGTGTAAGGCAACAGATGAAGTCTGCCACATTATTCTTGCCTAGGCCCAGAAAAAAGGTGCTGTCACTGCAGGCAACCGTCAGTCCTAAACTGCTGCAGTGATCCCACAAGTCAACTTTTTTCTTTCCTGAATTCCACATCAGGCAGACAAGTATTACCTTTCTCTTACCCTTAATAAGATCAGCTAAGAAAAATCCATCTTAAGAGTCAGAGGCTTTTATTATGATGACAAATTCATAATATAAACAAGTCAATCACCTTAATCCTGAAATTTAAACATTTCTGTTCTTATAAATTAGAAGGAATAGCAAGATTTTGTTCACTGAAGAGCAGAGTAAATATTTCAGAGACCTCTTTTCACTATCAAAAATATCTTCAAGGACATAGTCTGAGCAAGAAAGAGTTTAGAAGATGTCTGTTTACATATGAATAACATCATCCTGTTGATAAACAGCATTGCTTTTTGGAGTTATTAGGGTCTGGGGTCTTTTTAAGCTCTTATTTTTATTTTACAGCACTAGAGAGGGGAAAGAAAAAGCATGACAATGTTTGATTTTTGGGTCTTGTTTCCAAGTTTTAACGATCTTGTTGATAGACAATACTGGTAAGAGTACAAAGTCAGAGTTAGCACTTTGAGAGATTTTGTGAAATCCACTGTCTGATCAGTTCTAAGAACATTTGAATAGAATAAAATAACATATCCCTACAAAATCTGGCTCTGTTTGGAAATCCATGAAGGGTGCCTAGTAGCCTTTTATTATTTTCACTGTATTTTTGTTAGAAATTCTTCATTGAGAAACACAAATCTAATGTTCAGAAGAAGATGAAAAATTTTCTAATAATCTCAGGAAGAGGAATTGTAAGACCTGTTTTGATATACTGTTTTGAAATTGTCAGGATTGTTCTACGTTCTGTTTTTGTAGGATCTAGTTTTAACCATAATAACTGAACTGTAATGGCATGTAGTCAGACTGTTGTACATTTTAATCAATATCATTGTCAGGAAGTCTTCTTTTAAATATATCCAGATCTCTTTTCCCTTTCCCAAGTTATAGCTCAATTTTATACACAGTTCCAGGACTCTTTCTGTCTTGGAACTACCCTAAACAATCCCTGTGCCTTCAAGATACCTGAAATCTTCAAATGTTCAGGGATTTATTGTATATACTGCTTCATTACTATGTTAATGAGTTTGAGGGGGTGTCAAGACTTTGGGCTTGGGGGGGAAGTTCACATAATTAAATTCTGTATTTATGAAGTTCATAATGTCAATATATATTTATGCATCTCAACAAAGAGGTCAAACATGCTTATGAGACTTTATTTAAGGTATTTTCTCCTTTCAGTGTGGTTGATTTTGCAACTGTAATATTATCTAAATCTGTTTCTGGACACAGTTTCCTCTTGTACACAAAGATAAACAGACATAAGGAAAAAAAGAAAGAAAAAAAGAAAAATGAACTAAGCTGACAAATGGAAGTGGATTTTCCATGCACACTGTTTTATATTGCAGTCAAAATCTCCACAGCTTTGCATGTCCAAATTTAGTGACATGTTAAAAAGATCTGATTTTCAATAGGTCTTTGCTGAACATCATGTAAATGGAAGGATTCTTTAAATGCCTTTTCTTTAGGGCCTCTGAACCAAAGGTGCCCAATGTTACTATTTAAAATCTGAACAGAGCACAAACAGTGGTGCTCTCGCATATTCAGAAAGATTAGCCCAAAGACCTGTCTTGGGCCACAGAAGGTGACCTGTCTGGGAGGTGGACAGGTTTTCCATGCAACATTCTCCTTGTTTCCTTTGCCAACAAAAACCTTCTTAGCAACAGGGGTTTTTTTCAGTTAAATCACACCCTTCTTGGAACTGCCTTAATTTCCTTGCACTGGTGATGTGCACATCTTTATGTAGATGCGACACAGACACCAAACTTGTCATCTTTGAGTGTTGGAAGTTAGGCTTCTGAAAATGTGCTTCGGTTCCTGAATAGAAATGTCCTTTGAAATTCAGAGTTCCTTGTCCAAGTGCCTAGGTTTACTTTAATGAATAAAACAGTCCAGGGTCTGTCCTGCGGTTCTGAGGCCAAAAGCAATGGCCGACATTGTACTCAAATGGCAAAACTCTCCAAAACAAGGTGGATTCTTTTGTGTTGCCATCCGGGGAAGGACTGTCCTTGCTGCTCCTTGATGGGCTCCATACCATGCTCAGGCATTGCCTGGGAGAGCATTTGTGGCCCTGGGCCAAACAATGCCGGGAAACTGTGCAGTCAAACAACAGTAAGTTGTTTGCACTATGTTAACAGTTTGTTGTAAGTCAGTGGTGCTAACACATACAGATACTTGTGTGCAAGCGTTCAAGCCTCTTCCCTGGCCCTGATTAGTTTACTAGGGCACCTATAACCAATGCAGTGAGGTTTGGGGGTTTGTTTGTTTGATTGTTTGTTTGTATGTTTTGCTTTTACACACCAGCAGAGCAACAAATTCTAAAACATTTCAGCCTGTCCTTAAACTGAAGATGGTGGATTTACACACACAAACTTTAAATGAGAGAGAGGATAATGCAGTGCGTTGGATGCTTACGTTCGGGCTTAGAAGGCTTGTAATAATTCCCCAGTCCGTTAGACTTTCTGTGAGACCACCAAATCACCTGGCCTCTCTGTGTTTCAGTCCCACACCTGCAAAGCTGTACTTTCCATTCTTCCCAGGAGTTCTGTTAAAAATCATAAGGCTGGCTGACTTTCTGGCAATTGCAACTCTGTCACAGTGCACAAATAAATAGGGAACGATTGTTCCTAGCTCTGATTGTTAGAACAAATGTAGTCTATAACTGTCTTGATTATTCTGGAGTTCGACAGCAATTACCATAGCAACCTGTTTTAATAACTTCCAAAGTGCACAAAATACACTAGAATTAGGTTAATTCTGTGGTTAGGCACTGTACATAATATGCAACTATCTGGATCCCCATGGAGACTACAAGGAATGCACATTCCAAACAGGAGCTTAATCAACAGATCAAAGCACCATACCTGCCAATGAAAGAAGACTTTTCCCCCTTTTTTACAAAATGCCTTTATTATCTGCAACATTTGTTTAAAAGGAGATTATTCATTTTAAACTACATGATCTTAGTGAAAGCAATACTGCGTACAGAAACTCTTGGCATTAACTATTCTGTCTCTGGAAAATACTATGCTTCAGGATTAAAGAGAAGGTTATGCTTTTTCTACACCTTTATGTCCCATCAAATACCAAATCTTTGTAAGAATATGCTCTTTTTGACAATGCTTTAAAAAGTTTGCTCATGTGCAAAAGGATAAATTCTTCAATTTCAGTTCAGCTTCCATTTAACTCAAGTAGGCTTTCTAGATAATTGGTTTTTTTAAACCCATTATCCTTTCATCTGGATCACTGATATTTAAGATCAAGAGTGATTAGTACAGATAAGTAATATATTGGGAAGAATCACTTTCATGATTACATTTCATGAGAAAAAGCCAAGAAAAATCGTATTTACTTTCAGCGCATCTCTTTTGAAAATAAGACAATAAGGCATTCGTAATATAGCATACTGGTTGCATTTTCAGCCTTCTGTATGCAAGTGTCTTTACAGCCTTTGGATACCAAACAGAGAAAACACACTCAGAAGGCTGAGGATAGATGAAATAAAATTTAATAGAAGCAGATTTAAAGGCTTCCGTTGCATATAAGATACAACATATTTCTACACTTTTCCCCTCCCTTTCTATGATTTTGTAGAATCCGTTTTCATGTTCTCTTTCTAGCCATTTAGATGTTTTTTTTCTTGGAAAAGTTAAGTTTGTCTCCCATAGAATTAGTTTAGAAAGGAACAAGAATTTTAGTCTTAGCACTTCATGTAATTTTGCCGATCCATATGACTAATCCCATATTCAACTTCAAGTTAAAAAAAAGATAAATGAATTTCCAAACAAAATCATGGAAGAAGTATAACCAATGGATTGTATCATTGCAGAATGTGTGCAGACACTGTTTTGTTCAAAATTTTAAGTTGTAACTTTGTGATTATTGTGTGTAATTGTATCACCAATATAGTATTGATATTTTCCTAACAACTTCATCTTGTAGTAAGGTATGTTACCTCTTTCCTTAAAAAGGACCAAAAAATTGTCTTGGTGAATCTTAATGTTAACTATGTTTCAACTGCCTCATGCTATCTAAACTCTGTATAAAGAGATGCTTAAGGACACACCTCATCAGTCCTTCCACTATGTCAAAGAGCTGTCATATGGATTTTTGTGCCAGTCTCATCAAGGTAGTCTGCAAGGTGACATTTCAAGGAAAGACAATATTGCCATGCACACCTCTTGGGAGCTGCAGCTTTCAATTGAAATGTTGCTGGACTATTTTTGAATTTTAATGTTTGAACATAAATGGGAGAGGGAATCAGGAGAGTGGGGAAAAAACTCTGAACTCAGAATATGAAGTACTGCGTTGTATAAATTATAACTGTTGAAATATTTTTCAATAATGATGACATGTTTAAATGTTAACATTGACACATGTCAGAAATAAATATATATTGAGTACAAATGGGTACTGTAGTCACTGGTGTTATATGAATTTCTTTAACAATAAATAAAAACTTCCAAGAACAGTCCAGCTGCTGCAGAGAAAAATCCCACGCCGCTTCTGGCCAATGTTCCGCCACATCACAGTGTCTAATTGACACCAGTTACTCAAAGGATAAACCTTGATTTTTGAACCTATGATTAGAAGGGCTGGCAGCAGGAGTCTAGATACGCTGGAGAAAGCTAAGTCATGAGGGGTCACTTTTACACTAGCTGCTTCCAATAAATGAGTGCGTCTTCTGTTTTCTTAAATTTGTGCTGAGTTTGCTATTTCAAGATATAATTATGAAACCATATTTTTTTCTTTTAATGAACTTGATCAAGATTTTCATGAAAATACAAGCTTGACAAGCCATAACAATGCAAAAATTTCCCAAGCTAGTGCACCACCCACTGAGAATATTGCTCTATATCTGAATCAGACATGAGTCAACATCTCACAATTATTTAGAAGGGGATAAGGTGGCATAATGCAA
The DNA here is from genome assembly GCA_009819775.1 of Phoenicopterus ruber ruber. Taxonomy (NCBI): domain Eukaryota; kingdom Metazoa; phylum Chordata; class Aves; order Phoenicopteriformes; family Phoenicopteridae; genus Phoenicopterus; species Phoenicopterus ruber. The sequence goes on from CM020215.1 coordinate 48,109,881, forward strand.
AACAAAGCTCGCTCTTTTCAGTAACTACAGAATTAAAAGTAATATTTTAGATCACTGCCATTTCCTTTTCACTTTGCTGTGATCCCAAGGATTAGAGGATGTGGTGCGCAAAGTATTATATTTGTTTATTTGTAATTCCTATCACCAAGCTTTGATTAGCCAACACAGTTCCCATCATCAGTCAACAATGACCTTGAGGTTTTGTTGCCTCACCCATAGACCCAGGCAGGTGTAGACTAGAACATTTGTTCTTGCCTTTAAAAATACTTCAGATGATATTGGGCAATTACTGCGACTCTGGCCTGTAGAAGTCCACTGAACTTCCAATCTGCCACCCATCATGCTGTGGCTCCTAGGTGGCTGAACTCAAGCTATAAAGAAGAAATATTGCTGTTTCTTCTTTTATTCAACTCTAGTAGTGCAGTCTTTGTGCTTTCATAAATGTTTTTTGAAAATGCAGTTTGGACTAAGGTTTGAGCCAGAACAGCTCCTGGTAGGAAACAGAAACAGGAAATGAAAGTGATGTGTATTCATAGTATTCAAAGGATTTTACATCCTTTTCTACCTTTTCTTCCTTCCATTCTAGTGGCAGTGGGAAGGTAAGTGCTTCAAACAACTCTTCCAAAGGTGATAAAAAGCTTATATTCATTCTGAGTTGTACCAGGAGGTATTGCAGTGTCAGCTGAATTTTATCTTACTGTTTCCCACAGATTGGGAAACATCCTGATATCCCTCCAATATTAATACATTTCTATTGTTATGACATTGCTATGATGTTCAAGATAAAATTAAAAATGAAAAATATTTGGTTTACATATATATAAGCTAAACATAAATACACTCAAAAATAATTTTAATACAGGTTGCTTGATACAGCTCTTCTTTACTTATTTTCTCAGATCCACTTGTCCTCGGTCTATACAAGAGAGCTGTTGACTTGCAGAGTGGTTATATTAAAAGATATTCTATCCTTCTTTTTGAAATCAGTTTTCTCTCATATTAGCGATAGTTAGCATTATTTCTTTGCAGAAAAATTAGGAGGGATGAGCACTGGACAGGAGATTAATTCATGTGTAACTAATAGTCTTGAAACTTAAGAAAAATAGGATGAACTGCATCAGTGTAATACGTCAGGTCATTTAATGACAGACTAATAAGACTTATTTTAAAACAAGGTTGATCTTCAGTTGAAAGAGACAAAGGAAAGGAGAGGTGAAAATTCTCAGTTAGATAGAGGATAGAAGCAGAGAAATGTATGTTGTAAAAGTCACGGATGAGAGTTAATCTGGCATATCATACGCACTTCAGGAAACATGAATGTGAAATGGAACCAGAATAGGAAAGAGCCACTAAAGTGGTCAGAGCAAAGAAGGATATATTTATAGGAGGCAACTAAGTTAGCTTGTTTTACTAATCTTATCAACACTGAGAGGACTAGAAAGTATAGTCTATATGTGTAATCTACATACAAATATGCAACATATATGCAATATAAATACATAAATATGTGTGTTCTATAGATAAATATACAAGACATCCTTAAAAGCTGCAAAAAGTAAGGCCACACTAAAGTATAACATTTTCTATGAGAAAAAAAAGAGAGGTAATATTAATATGTTTAGTCTCAAAATGCTTAAAAGAGGAATGAGATTTTGGAACAGCTTTCCTAGAACATTCTCTAGTAGAATGAGGGGGAGGGAGGAAACAACTGATTTTTAAGATGAAGCTTGCTGTGTTTATGATACGATCATGTGACATGGTTCCCTGACATAACAGGGTGCTAGGCACAATGACCTCCACGACATTTGTAGCTGTCTGAGATGTTGACCTCCTAATGCTGCTAAGCAACATCTTCTGGCATGATTACGGTTCATGACCACTTTGAATTTGAATGACCCATTGCCAGACAAAGCCTCAAGATTCAGTAAACATATTTCGTATGAATGTCACCCATTTAAATATACATAACTTAGCAAAACTGTCACAAGGAAGTAATAATGAAAGTCCATACTTTCATTCAGTCAGCAAATCACTCATGCTCCAGGAGATCAAATTTAAATATCTTTATGAAGTTTTTTCCCTCCCGTCCCAGTTGAGACACAACAACTAACCATGTATAAGACCTTAGTTACAATGAGGGGTAAAACAGGGCTAACTTTACTGTCTGCGATTAAAACATCTATTAGTGGAGTATACTATGTAACATTATTATTAAAAATTTATTTCTTGCAAGTCTATGGCTGATTCAGCAAAGAAGTAAGATTTATCTTTCTATAGATAACAGATAGTGAAAAAATATTTTTTATTTCCATGTGACACTGACTTGCGTCAGCTGTACCTTAGTATGAAATCCAAGAAGGAAAAAAGGCAAAGTAGTTTTACTTTGAGGTAGATTTGGGCTATATCTATAAAGTAGAATAGAAAGGTCTTAATATATAATAAAAGCCTCTCTATATGCTAATTCTGTAGCATAATACTAATACGCAAAATAGACATTTTTGAAATCCTAGGTGCCTGTCATATACTTCCATCACAGAGAAAACATACCAAAGGACCATGGTAATCCCATACAATAAGATTTTCTTAATAGTTCTGTTGATCTCAAAGACAATTTGGCTTAAATAAGGTCATGTCCTCAGCTGAAGGTAACACCACTGTCTGGCATTAAAGAGAACTAAAAAAAACCCAGTCTGTAAAGTTTCTTCCCAAGAGTAAATGTTATTTTTAATTGGTGAAAAATAGAGCATACTAATTCTATCAAATCCGTGAATGAATTACATATGTGACTATGTTCACTTGATTAGGTTAATGCTTATGAAGACAGTTTTGGGAAGGGAAATGTATAAATAAACATCCAAGGAAATTTTGTCAGTAGAGGACTATTTACAGAGCAAACTCTGTAAGAACTGTACTTTCCTATTATTGGAAAGTTTCTCATGTCAGCTTTTTAAACCTCATAAACGGCTGAAAAGCTCCCAACAAGTATACCTTTTCTTAATAAAAAATTATTAGTGTCCCTTTTTTTTTTTTTTTTTAATGTGAAATTGCTAAGGGTTACAAAACAGTCTGTGCCCCTATTTGCAATTAAGGTAAATTCTGTAGACCCTGTTTCAGGACTGTTTGGTAGAGAAAGATAGATAAGCTTTCTTTCATTTAAATAGGAAAGAAGCAATGGGCACAAGTTAAAAAAAAAAAAACAACAACCAAACAAATATGAAATTCTACCTGAACACAATAAAACACTTCTTTACTATGAGGTTGATCAGCACTGGCACAGGTTGCCCAGAGAGGTTGTAGAATCTCCTTCCTTGGAGACATTCAAAAGCCATTTGGACATGGTTGTGGGCAGCCTGCTCTAGGTGGGCCTTCTTGAGCAGGAGGGTTGGACAAGACAATCTCAACAGGTCCCTGCCAACCTCAACCATTCTGCGATTTTTGTGATTCTGTGACAATCCTGTATATTTTTCTCAGATATCCATACTGCCATTTGCTTGTCTAAATCTGTTGGTGTTTAAAAAGCCATGTGATGACAAAGTTTCAACCTTTCAGCATAATATTTTCAGTAGCATTCAGAATTAGTCTTATTCTTCACTTGGTAACACCATGCAAAAGACCTAAAGTGAGCAAAAGACACATCCTATAGCTCAGTGGTAAAAAAAAAAAAAAAAAAAAAAAAAAAGAGGAGAGATGAACATAAGTAATTAAAAATATTTCTAGAAGTATAATACAAAAGTATACAACAAACCATAATGTCAGCTTGATTCTTCTTTGAACTAATTCTAGGTGCTATGGTTTAGGGTTTCTGAGCAACTCATTCTCTAAACTACCTGTTTAAGTTAATGTGCAAATGGTAATTCATGCTTCAGTGCTTCTATATCAGCTTTTACTGAACATTGCTTTCAGAACTATTTTTATTATGTTTGCTGATTGATTAATATTTCACTTCTTAGCAGCAATTGAAAGAAAACTTGAGATGATAAAACAAATTAAACAGTAAGCCTTCACCATACTTGGATTGCTGCCCAAGACTTATATAAGTTGAACCAATGATCAATATATGATATGGACTTTATCAGCACAGATTTTAAGTGAGTGTGTTGTGGAAAGAACTTTATTTTAAATGAATGCCAAGATTTTTATTTATAAGCACAAAAACCCAAGAGTAATTTAGTAATATTTTTAAAAAATAACATCTATAATATCAATCATAAAATCAGAAGAAATCCTGTATTTATGACAGTACACAGGCTTGTTTTCTTTAACAAAACAAGAACTTTATAAGAACATGCCTGAGAAGTACTACATGCTGCACTGACTGACTTTCACAACAGTGGGCCCCTGAATTTCCAAGTGCTGGGCCTCTGGATCCAAATTTAAAGGCAATGCTTGCTTTGGTGAACAATGGGTAGACCATATCAAACACCAGCAGGCAATTCTGCTTCCATTCACAAGGTGTTGGGTAACTCACTTCATTATAATATGCCATTATAATACACCTTTTAAAATGCAGAGCAGGACATAGCTGTAATTTGAATAAGGTAAGGAGGGAAGGGTACGTGGGTATGGTGCGTTGTGTGATTAGGAGCGTTCAGCCACCCTGGGCAGTTGCCCTGAAGGGAAAGAGGGAAATCTACTGTCTACTTAAATGTTTTGTCCCCAGTAAATCACACTGTAAAGGTCCATTCTCACAAAAAGGCTCAACTGAAAAAATTAGTAGCCAAATAGACAGAAAAAGATATAGATATGTTATAAAACATCACAGACACATATATACGCGGATAAGATCACTTGAGCTCTATTGACATATATTATGTCCTTACATAATATAAATGAGTTTAAATTTAGAAGTACACATATAAAAGACCACAGAAGAAGACAAATGTATTGCTATTTCTCTCATACCTGCACTAACAGAAGACTCTTTAGTGGAGGAAAATATGTCTTTTACTTAAATGTTCCTTCACTGAAAATGGTGAAATGTCTGCAGAACTGACTCAAATTCTTTGTCAGACTACTGACAATCATGCATCAGCTTATTTAGCACACTGATATTTATATTAACTGTATTATTACTGACATTCTGGACATTATCGATGTCTGAGATGTTGCACTATACTGTGCTGTATGAGGAAGAGTATATGGAAGCAATAATTATTATGCAAATCATGCTGGAGTTACCCTTTGGCTCAGAAAGACATTATATAGTAAAATGTTTTATAGGAATGTTTTACTCTTCTGTCTCAGAGGAAGAAGAGAAGAATTAATACCAAAACAAACTCTGTGGACTGGGTCTTCTGCTCTATGGAGGATGTGATTCAACCTTTTTTTATGAAGTCAAATGAAAGTATAAGGTTTGGACAGAGTTTAAATACTCATAACTGAAACTGCCATCCTGAGAATCCCTGTTCTTCTGGCACCGAGCCCTGGAGGAACTTAAACTCTGTAGAAGATGCAGATTTCTATCTGAAAGTTCCTCAGGCTCCCGAAGTTCTGCTTCTGTACATGCCCAGAAATGCCTTGGTTTTGAAGGGTTCAACAGGCTGTGCAAATTTTACATCAAAGCCTGACTGGTATCCCAATATGAACTGCTCCTTACCTTCTGAGCTCCGTTCCTGCTGAAACCTTGCCACTGTAAGGAAACATTAAGCCAGGAACAAAGAGAGGGAAAGAGAGACAGAGTGGGAGATGATTTTGCCTCGTATTAGATAAGAAACCAATAACTTAAAATTCTTGTAGAAACCTATTTTCAGAGACATTTCAGTGTAAGGGAAGTCAAAGCAGGAACCAGAAACTGATCTCTGATTGTCTGAAGCGCTGCAATCACTGCGCTACAAAATCCCACTTTTTGACTGAATGGTTTCCGGGACAAGGCTGAAGGGACATTTTTGCCCCCAGTATTTCTTACAAGCTAGCTCAGCTGAAGACTTTGGACACTGTTTCTAGGTGCTTAATTTTGCCTGAGCCCAGTATAAAGCCTTGCTGTAAGGCTCCAGGCTTATCTTTGGGGACAGGGATTGGGAAGTGGGCATTTAGGTACTCCAGGGATAAATTGTTACAGGGATTGAGACCTTTTGGATCCAATTGAAAAGGAAAAGCACCATTTATATATTCAATGATGTGCTTCATTTAACAGACAGAATATGAGGCACAAATCAAATGCCCGTACTTATGCAAGTGATCTGTGGTACATCTTCACCTGTTATCCAAACTGTCCTGACTTTTTTTGTTGTCATGTTAGGAGTCTTAAAATAAAAGAATTAGATGAAATAAACAATCTGTGCCCATTGCTCTGGTGATTTACTATCATTAAATTCGTAAGAAATGTATTACGGGAGTATATTTAAAACACATTGTTATATGTTTAGCGCATGACAGAGACTGACTTCATAAAATCTTAATAGTGGTATACACCTTCTTGTTAATTTTTGTTGTTGTTTCCCCCCTCCCAAAAGTAGGCAAAATATCATATTAAGATACCGTATTTATAGTGTTTTGAGGGAGGCATTAAAAATTAAATAACAACTAAAGGAACAATGTTAGATTCCTTTAGACTTATAATTAGTCACAAATAAATTAACTACACACTTTTACATATGTATAAATTTGATGTGCTGAATTAAATTGGTGTTGATTACATGATCGACAGATGTTTACTACATAAGCTGAAACTCTTTGGATTCCCTTTCCTGTCATCTTTTTCCATTTTATTATATAAAGTTTGGATGTGATGGCCACTCCTGCATACATTATTCAAAGGAAAAGAACTATGGATTTATACAGTACTATAAAAAGTAATTTGATTTGATCTCCATTTCTTCCCTCATCATTCCTAACTTCCTGCTTTCCATTAGATTTGCATGGAACATCAAGTATTTCAGACAGCTATCTGCAATAGCTTATTTCCAATATCGTCCTGATAAAGGCAAATCAAATCCTAGTGTATCCAAGTGCTTCTATTACTTTCCCTGAAAGACTCTAATCTAATATCTAAAACACAAGCAGAGATATTTTTGACTTTTTATAACAATCTTTCCCCGAAAATGAAGTTGGGTCCATGATTTTCTGACTCAAAAAAATGAACTACACAATTATATATATGGTTAAATGTTGTTAATGCATTTTAACAGTAGAAAAACTGTAAATAGTTTAACTTATTATGGACTTGGTCCTTTTTGACTAATCCATTTTTTGCAATAGTTATTGGAATATTCTAGGCACATCTTGGATAGCACTGCTTCAGACAGCTTGAAATTGAATCTTTGCAAAAATAATGCTGCTGCTGAAATGCTAAGGGTTGAGTGTTGTTTATTTCGTAAAGACTGGAATTAGAGTTTCTAATGATCCACATTTGAGGGTGAAAAATAACATCTCCGGGTCCTTGAGCTGAAATTCATGTTTTCAATGGGCACAATTTAAATGAAGCGCAATATTTCTAGAGATGGAATAACTCTACAGGTAGTGGAGTAAATTCATTATAATGATTGGCATTGGCAGGTTACATCTCTGGTGGGTATCTACCCCAGAGAAAATGTTCAGCATAACTGAATGAAAATATGGGATAAATAAGTTTGGAGAAACCCATTTCATTAAAAATATCTATTTAATAAAGGCAAGCTATAAAATCAACGGTGTTAAAGAGAATAAAGAACTTCCCTAATAACAATTATTTGAAACCTTCTAGCATCCCTTACTGGAAGGATATTTTTTATATCTATTAAGTAAACTAAGTCAGAAAAAATAAATAAGCCTTTTAAAAGGGAGTGCTGCCTGAGGGAAGGCTACATAAACAGACTCTAAATAAGCATGGAAGAAGATCTCAGGTGATATAACCCAGCATGGTTTTACTGATTCAGCAGCGCTATTCCAATTAACTGCTGCTGAAGTTCTGGCAGAGGGAGTTTATTTTACAGAATATGGTCTCAGCTTTGCATTTTAGAAGTCAAACATGCTCTCTTGCTAGATATGTTTCAAACAAGACTTGAATAAGGATCCTTCTAGGGTGGTTTATTTTGTTAGTACTAAGAATGCCGAATGACCCTGGTTCTAGGATAAGTAATAACCTGTGATTTCATAAACTCGTAGATTAAGAGGAATATAAAGGGCCATTATGAATCATGCTGCTCGACCTCTTGTTTAGCACATGCCAGAGAATTATGTCAATTGAAATACAGTGATGAGCAACCTCCATTGCTCTCTATTTAAATGCTTGCGATGCTTGTGTTGCTGAAGACTGCAGATGCCGAGCTGTAAGAGCAGATAGACTGAGGATGCAAAACACAGTTACTCAGGATCTTCTCCCTCTCTCACTGTAGCGCAACAGGATTGCAAAGGTTCTGCTGCAAGCCTGCCTCTCTTGGGCAAAAGAAAAGGCATAATTTCTTTTGTTTACCTCCCCAGGGTCTTTATTAACACACATACTTGGAAGACATTATGTTATTAGCTGATTAGTAATGCAGAAATAGTTTCAAACATGAACTTGAATTTCACATATGCCAATGATGAGCTTTCATTATTCACTCCTTATGGTCTTGTTTTGTCTTTTTAGACAGTTACTTGACAACAGTAATGCTTTCCTTTTGAGAAATTATGACAATTTATTTTGAAGAACTTTCCCATAAGAAGATACCGTGTAGAGAATCGGCACAACGGAGCGTTACCACAACAGAAATCATCCCACTGACTCTGGAGGCTGCATACGGGTTGCGCATATACTGTTGCTTTCTTGCCGACAACCTGACTGGGCAGCCATTGTAACTAAATTCTCTAATGATTGAGCTAATCTTCATATTACACTTATTGCTGCCAAGGTAAAAAGGGTGACCAATGCAAAGGGAATACAGACAGCATTGCCCAACACACAGCTGGTTGCCAGCTGCTGTTTCAGCCCTGGAGGACATAGGTAGCTTGAGTAATTTAGATCAGCTTTTTTTAAACAGGCCTGAACAACTCAGACACGGTTTTGAGAGCAGAACACTTGCAAAGGTGAGCTTTCCTCATTCTCTGTACATGTGGCTATGTCTAAATAGTCCTTAACCATAACCAAGGACTCAGCTGTTTATTTATAAATAACTTCTGCCTGACAGAGCAAACAATCATGGAGTCAAACCATACAAGAAACCAGCTCCTGCTTCTAAAGCTTTTACCTTCAGAAGCAGGGAAAGAAGAAATATGTTGAAAAATATATACTCAGACATACAATATCATGTCATTAAATCCCAGACTGAGGAACCCCCAATGTTCTCTGTCTTTAACAAACCCCTCATTCTGCAGTGTGTTAATTTGTATCAAGCTGGTTTTCTTCTCTTGATTTAATGAAATAGTTCCTAACTGCTCCCTTAGAGAAAGTACTGCCTCTATGGTACAGCTTTTCACCAGAGGTTCTTTGCATAACACCCTCATTCCTAGAGCAATATTCAATTATTCTGTGTAATTTTGGGTTATTCTATTTATTATCTATCATCATTCTATGAATTATTAACTCTGAATTTTTCAATTATTTGCCAAGATTTATTCCAGTACATTCATTCAGTTTCAGTCTATTAATTCCTTGTAAAAATAATGAGGTATTTATCTGTCCTTAAAACATATAATAGTATATAAAAAAGCCTTTTGGGACAAGTGCAAACGTATTCTATGAAAACGAACTTGCCCTTTAAATGATGGGCAGCTCTACCGAAATGACTGTAGTAGTTCTTCATTCTCCTGTTGCAGTCCAACAGCCCTCACTTTAGTGGGGATTCAGCTGGAGACTAGACCAGTGATGAATGTAGGACTATCCATGCTGAGGAGCCAAGGGATATCTAATCCTATATCGTTTTATCAAGCATGTGCACATCCACACATAGAAACATACATACCTGCTCCTAATACATACATAGTCATCTGCATTAATTGCAAATGAGGGCCAAAATGTCTCAGATATTCTTCTTAACTAAAGAAAGACAGGAATTTATTTTTTATTATTTTTTAAATTTTACAATAGAAGAAAAACACAGCAATAACAACAAAACCTCAGTCTGAGCATAAAGATTTTTTTAAAAAGAATTGCTCCTGAAAAGATATTCCCCTCATTCACAAAAATAAAAAGGAAGAAATACAAAAAAGCTGAGGATAATTGTTGCAGTAACTGATGTCCGCTGAAGTCATGCCAGGTTTTGTAGAATAGGTTTGACCTCCATAAGCATGGATAGCTCCATTAATGTTAAAAGATTAATCTGATATAAAGTAACCGTGAAACCTATAATGTCTCTCCCAAGTGAAAATATAATCCTTAATTTTGTTCATGCTTTAGGTTTATTATTTATAATACCTTCACTTCTGTGGGGTAATACAACTTGATATGGGTTTGTCCTGGTTTCGGCCGGGATGGAGCTAATTTTCTTCTCAGTAGCCACCGTGTTTTGGATTTAGTATGTGAAGAATGTTGATAATACACTGATGTTATTAGTTGCTGCTAAGTGATCAAGGACATTTTCAAGCTTCCCAGGTTTTGCTAATGTGTAGGTGCAAAAAGCTGGGAGGGGTATAGCCAGTACAGTAGATCCAAACTGGCCAAAGGAAGTATTCCATACGATAGATGTCATACCCAGTATAAGTGGGGGCTGGCTGGTGGGCCAGTTCCTTTTTTCCCTCTTTTTGGTTCTTTTCGTTCTTTGGGCTCTCGTTCATCCATTCAGCTGTTCGTTCCTTTGCTCTCTCTCTCTATCTCTGGAACTTGCTCTTCCAAGATCGCTGCTGGGGAATATTCCTGTTTTGTGAACACTGCTGTATTGGTCATCAGGTCGTCGGGTGGTGAGAATTTGTGCGTCGTTCATTTTATATATTCTATTATCCTTAGATTTTATTATTATTATTATTATTATCCTTATTAATATATAATACAATTATTATTATTATTATCTTTTTCTTTGCTGTCCTGGTGAACTGTTTTTATCTCAACCCACGAGTTTTCCTTTCTTTCCAATTCTCCTCCCCACCCCACTGGGGAGGGAGGAGTGAGCAAGCGGGTGCATGGTATGGGTTACCAGCTGGGGTTAAACCATGACAAGGTTGTAAAAATGCTTTAAGATCTGTGGTTTTAGAAATCAGTTAGATTTCCTTTTTTTTCCAATAGACTTTTACAAGCACATAATTAATGTACACGAAGTATTTAGCAATTTTGCATGTGGTATACCAAACTGCATTTATGAATAATACTTCAGTGACCAGCCTGTCTGAGCAGGAGATATGATAGGATGTGTTTCTTAGACACATAACTTAAATGCGTAAAAACTGTTCTTCCCATCTGTCTCTTACCATTTAAAATTTGCCTTTCTATGCTCTATTCATCACTTAGCATATGATCATTTGTTCATAGGTTAGTGAGGTGTCCTAGTTTCGACTGAGATAGAGTTAATTTTCTTCCTAGTAGCTCGGATAGTGCTGTGTTTTGGATTTAGGATGAGAATAATGTTGTAACACACTGATGGTTTTACTTGTTGCCAAGTAGTGCTTATACTAAGTCAAGGACTTTTCAGCTTCCCAAGCTCTGACATCAGGGAGGTGCACAAGCTGGGAGGGGGCAGAGCCAGGACAGCTGACCCAAACTGGCCAAAGGGATATTCCATACCATATGACGTCATGCTCAGTATATAAACTTGGGAAGAGTTGGCTGGAGGGTGTCACTGCTCAGGGACGGGCTGGACATAGTGGGTAGTGAGTAATTGCATTGTGCACCACTTGTTTTGTATATTTTCTTATCATTCTTATCATTATTATTTTCTCTTCCTTTGCTATCTTATTAATATGTCTTTATCTCAATCCACAAGGGTTTTTTTTGATTCTCTCCCCCATCCCGCTGGGAGGTGAGGGTGAGTGAGAGGCTGTGTGGTGCTTGGTTGCCAACTGGGGTTAAACCACAACATCAGATCTCATTAATTCAGAATTTTGAAGAGTGAATTGTGAATTTGGATTTCTCAATTTTCAGGTGTTCCAAGCCCAGTGAGAGGTCCAGATTGTCAGAATGTGTCTTCCAAGAAATGATCCTTCTTAAGAGTCCCTAAACTCCTGAAACTCCCAAGAGGACCACTACTGTCCGGAAACATTTGATAAGTTGCATTTCTTCACCATTTGTAAAACATAACCTTTGAAGACAGAAAAGCAACTGTTAATTAATTAAAATCATAGCCAAGAGTCATATAAACTCATTATTATGAAACATGTTATCATCCAAACCAACTTTATCAAGCTATTCCAATCATGTTGCCTACGACACTCTTTTTCCTTTTTTTAGCCTTTGTTTTTGCAGAGTTTCATGTACCTGAATCCTGTAACACAAATAAAACATGTCTTTCTTCTTAATGAGACTATCCAAATTCATAAATCTACATCTGCATATGCAGGTACTAGTAAGTCAGACGTCAGCATTTCCTTCATCAAAATTTTACTATACACATTGTGGGCACACACACAAAGGTATTTAATGCCTGCTCTCACTGCCTTCATGTTTATGTTTTTTGTGCATAGAATTATTAATGCTCTGTGTCTCACAGCCATCCATGTATGTTTGTTGGAATATAACATATTTCATAACTCACTGAAGAACTGTATTTAGGTAGAGTAATAGAAGTAAATTTTATTTATTCAGTAGCTATTACAGTAAAGGAATAGTGAAACTTAGTAATAGTTTCAAGGTGCTCCTATTTTTACTAAACCATGAAGAAAAAACCTCTTACAATACTTATTGTATAAGACATATCTGATGAAGCTGATAAATGCTATCAAATTCCAGATGAAGATGGTAATAATTTTCTTTCTACAGAATTTATTCTTAAGTCAGTCAAAAGCTAGGCTGTTTTCCTTACTACTAGCTGTTGTTCATCCGCTCACAGTTTTATTAAAGCTGTGACTTGTGGAATTATTTTTCATGAGAAAGGTAATAAAAAACATCAGGCAAAATTACAAGTTTTTAAAGTAACTTTTCTGTATTTCCTTTATTTTACAAATCAAACTTTCCATATGACTCCTGACTCCTCGAATAGTTATGTGGAATGTAACTTGCAGTATAGCATTCCTGTAAGCTGGTACCGCACTACTTCATCACAGCCCCATTTTGTGCATAACACCTAGGGACAGCATGGAATATTCTGACTCAGAAGACAAATATCTTTTGAGCCCCAGAGCTTCTGCTCCTCAGAAAAGGAGCATAAAATCATGGAAAGAATGTTGGAGGGGACTTCAAGATATCACTTAATCATTCTTATTTTCCTCTCTCAACCAATTATGTCTAGGGCTAGTTTGAAAGACGTTTGTCTAAGATTAAAATTTCCAAAGTGTAAAGCAAATCTTTCTTGCTGCAATTTAAGCTCTTTATTTTTTTTCTATTGACCATGAACATGAGGAAGGGATTATTCACTTCCTCTTTGAAGCAGTTTTTAGGTACTTGAATTCCATTAACATGTTTCTCTTCTGTCTTTGTTTGTAGACTTTAAACACCTCAATTAATCCAGTCTTTTCTAATAATTCATGGGTTTTAAACCTTCAATCATTCTTGTGGGTCTTTTTTTTCCACTTTTTCCAATTGGTTCACATTATGCTTGAAGTGCAAAGATTGCAGCTCAGAGATTTCAAATGACATATATGACAGAGCAAATATATTATTTGGATGCCTTAAGTATAATTTTCTTTTTTACAACAGCATGAAATTGGTCATTCACAAGTAGCATGTAAATTTAAACCACAAACCTCTTTTGATGGGCTAGTAGCATCCTCTCCAAACTGTACTTCTGCTCTGAATTACCACCTAAATGTAGATTCTTGCACTTGTCTTTACTAAGTGTAGCTTGGCTTTCATGTGCTTATACGTAAATTTACTCCTAATTCTATATATAAACAATAAAATTAGTTCTCATGAATTAAAATATTAGCCAGTATATCTCCAGGACTGGTGTCTGTTGAAGGTTGATTTACTTCATGTATTACACTGTCTTGAACCACCAAGAATACTTCTGGTTGTGATCGTTCAGCTAATTATGAAACCACCTCTAAGTAGTGTCATTTAGATTATTCTTATCATTAGAAGTATTGCCAGGCTGTCATGGTTTAACCCTAGTCAGCAACCAAGCACCACACAGTCGCTCGCTCACTCCCCCTGCAGCGGGATGGGGGAGCGAATCAGAAGAGTAAAAGTGAGAAAACTCATGGCTTGACATAAAGACAGTTTAATAGGTAAAGCAAAAGTCGCGCACACAAGCAAAGCAAAACAAGGAATTCATTCACTACTTCCCACGGGCAGGCAGGTGTTCGGCCATCTCCAGGAAAGCAGGGCTCCATCACACCTAACAGTTACTTGGGAAGACAAACACCATCACTCTGAACGTCCCCCCCTTCCTTCTTCTTCCCCCAGCTTTATAGGCTGAGCATGACGCCATATGGTATGGAATATCCCTTTGGTCAGTTGGGGTCAGCTGTCCCAGCTGTGTCCCCTCCCAACTCCTTGTGCACCCCCAGCCTCCTCGCTGGTGGGGAGGGGTGAAGAGCACAAAAGGCCTTGACTCTGTGTGAGCGCTGCTCAGCAGTAACTAAAATATCTCTGTGTTATCAACACTGTTGCCAGCACAAATCCACAGCAGAGCCCCATACTAGCTACTATGAAGAAAATTAACTCTACCCCAGACAAAACCAGCACACAGGTGTCAGTTGTTTTTTTAAAATATGTCAATAACTTGGTAAGAATTTAGATATATTTCTACTACTATTTGTCCACTGTGTACTGAAGATGTCATGCAACAGTTGCTCAGCAACAAGTTGGGCCAAACCAGTGCTGGCTCTTATTTAGCTTATATTTTGTTTAGGAACTTAGAAACAGTTTGATTATTTTCCAGTATTTTTCCATGCTCCGCTTACAGTTTTCTGCTCCTCCCTTTTTCCACTTTTTAAAGAGAGGGAATGTATTTCACTTTTCTAGCCTCCAAAAAATGTTGCTCATCACTTTGTTCCTTAAAAATAATCACTATTATCACTGAGATTGTTTCAGACAGATTTCTGTGAACTCAAGATGGATTTTATCTAGATTGTGGTCTGTAAAACATTCTCCAGCCCTTTCTTTGCATGTTCTGGGTGGAAACTTTATCCTTTTGATTTGTCATTAATTGCATTAGTCACTTCTCTATAATCAAACTAGTTTTAATGAAGACTGATTCAAAAGGGGCATAAAGCTCTTTGACCTCCTCAGCATTACCTACTCCCCATTACATCCGTCCTGATTTTTTTCTTCTGTCTGTATTACTCTTTTATGTTTGTCCTCACTGTTTGAGGTTGCAGTCAAGGAAAAGCTTGTGACTCAGCTTTTCATTAGCAAATTGATCTCCTATTAAACTCCTATCTTTTAAATATTGGTTGTCAAGTAAAAACTTTTACAAAGATTTTATGAAGTTTTATTGGACTTAATTCAGTTCTGGTTTGCAAATCAAGTATTCGGAGTGGTACACTAAAAAATCTTTAGCAATCCCAAGTAACAAATCTCTTTTGATGAGCTTTCTTGATTTTTTTTTCTTTTTTTTTTTAAGAAAAATGCTTAGCAAATTGAGACAATGTAAATCAAAATTCACTGCATGTCTTAATTTTGATATAGTTAATTGTTATTTATTTTATCATTTAGGTGATTTAGATGCTTCACAAAGCTCTATATGTTCTAATCAATTTCACAGAGCAAAGAAAATAAAATCTGTATGTTTAATATGTTGTCTGAAGCTCAAGGATACCTTGATAATCCTCAGAAGCAGGCATTACAATTTAAGTGGGTAATTTTGAGGGCACTTTATTATTGAACAAGTCAGAGAAACACACATTATTGTATTCAGTATGCTATGTACATCCACTTTTCTTCAGTTTCGGCTTATGAATTTTCATGACTATTTCATTTTCTCTTCTCATCCTGTATCAGTCATTTCAAGTATTGCAGTCAATTAATTCTATGATATAGCTGATATTACCTTTTAGTTTCTAATCTTAACAGCAATGAAGTAATCACGAAAGGTATTGAAGACTGCATTAACAGGGGAATAGCTCTATAAAACAAACAACAGTACTATCACAGTTCTAAAATGCTGATAATGCCCCATCGGGAACAGTGTGCACAGTGCTGATAAATATCCCACAGGAAGGAAGTTACCTCAGAGAAGGCGAGGCATAAGGAAACAGAGTCCTATATCCCAGAAGCCTGATTTGACTTTCCTAGAGTTGGGGCTGAGTTTTCAGCAAGCAGAATTATTCTTCAGAATGATATAAATGAAAAGAAACATGTGAATGGCTTGTACATTTTTGCTTATTCATTCATTCTAGTAAGAATAAAAGTACATGCCGTATTAGTAAAGTGCAAGATGGGAGTGAGGTCCCCGATGATCCTATTAGCAAAATTCAGAATTTACCATACGAGCCAGGAAGAAAAACAGAAGCTAGAGAGCTGTCTGAAAAGATGACTAACAAACTTGAAGAGCATGTTGCAGCTTAGCAGGGATAATTATCCTAAAGTATATATGCTAATTTAAAATATTTTTTGTTCACAAATAAGGCTTAATGCATTATATGGGTAAACTCTTCTTGTGAGGTTTCCATTCAGTATTGTCAGCCACAGGCATTCAAAAGTTATTTTAGTACCACACCTTGTGCCCACTCCACCCAAACGATGAGATTTGGAAGACAGCACACGTAGAGGTTAGCAGGTTTGTTTGGTTTTGTACCTCACTGGGAATGTTTATCCTCCAACTAATATTCAGTCTGGAAGGCGAGAAACTTTTTTGGTTTTAAATGAAGGCTGAGGTTTCTTAGGTAATATTCTGTTTTCAGCAGCTGAAGTTACAAGCAACAAAACAAATGAAGAAGACAAACCCAACAAAGAAAACCTCACCTATCATATGACTGATAAGAAAAAAACCCCTTATAGCACAAAATTTGCCAACGCTACTAATGCTTTCCATATAGGCAACAAATAGTGAAAACATATGGATCTTGCAGACCTCACTAAATCCATGCAGCAAAGACGGTGCTTGCCCTTTTCCCTAAAAGCATGAGGTATGGCACAATAAACAAGCCACACAGTCCTTTGAAAATTCAGACAGAAAACAGGATCTCTGTAAGGACTTTTGTACCAGTTTTACCTCCTTGAAACGGACATCGCGTTTCCTGTGTACTTCTGACAATCCAGGAGGACTCCACTACATACTGAACAGCAAAGAAAAGAGGGATGAATAATAGTTAAGACAACCCTGCTCTGCCTGTTGACTTTTGAGAATCCCATTCTGAAGCTCTTAAATCTGGTGCAAATTATGTATAAATTGGCTACCCACCCACAAGTTATAACTTTTAAGTGCACTGGTTTGGGCTGGGATAGAGTTAATTTTCTTCATAGTAGCTTGTACGGTTCTTGTTTGGATTTGTGACCACAACAGTGTTGATAACAGTCCGATGTTTTCATTATTGCTGAGCAGTGCTCACACAGAGTCAAGGCCTTTTCTACTTCTCACACTGCCCTGCCAACGAGTAAGCTAAGGGTGGGCAAGAAGTTGGGAGGGGACACGGCTGGGACAGCTGACTCCAACTGGCCAAAGGGATATTCCATACCATATGATGTTGTGCTCAGCAATAAAAGCTGGGGGAAATGTGGAGGGAAAGGAGGGGCTATGGTGTTTGTCTTCCCAAGTAGCTGTTGCATGTGATGGAGCCCTACTTTCCTGGAGATGGCTGAACACCTGCCTGCCCGCCCGTGGGAAGTAGCGAATGAATTCCTTTGTTTTGCTTCTGCACACAGCTTTTGCTTTTCCTATTAAACTGTCTTGATCTCAGTCCACAAGTTCTCACACTTTTACCCTTCCAGTTCTCCCCCCCATCCCACATAGGGGGAGAAGTGAGCAGCTGTGTGGTGCTTGACTGCCTGCCGGGGGTTAATCCTTAACCAGCATGGAGTCACCTAACTTCCTACATGCAAGTGCTCAGCGCAGTCTTATAGGCTGAAGGATATCTGAGAAGTCGAGAGGAGGATTGACAGATACGACACGTGACCTGTGTGGCACATCATACGTGACCTGACTGGTAGCTGGAGGCAGGGAGAACAGCCAGGCCTAGGGTATCTAAAACGTCACTAGATGTCTATATTTAAGCATTTGAATCATTTCCTATGAATTTTGAATCCTGTACATTATAAGTAAACAAATGTTTTTCATAGGATAAAAGCCTAAGAATGTAACGTGAAGATAGCTGAAAAAACAGTCTCATCACCTACACCATCCACATTGCACATACATAAATACCGACCTTAGAAGCAATACAATCAGTAGCATTAGTTCTGTTGTATTTTAGTACACCCGCTTGCTATTAGCAGACTCTGCTTCTAAAGCAAGGGTAATTCATAAGCAGAAAAATCCTTTAAATAGAAGATTATATAAAGTTTATTTGACTTTTGCTCCATGTCATAACACTGAGGTGGTAATGCTAATAGGGTTAAGGTAGACAAAGCCTGGAACGACCTGGTCTAATTGTGGTTGGACTATAGGACATCCAGAGATCCTTTCCAATCTCAACAGTTCTGTGACTCTAATATTACAGGTTCATTCACTAAATTCTGTTTTCCTACTGGTTATTAAGCTTATGTGCAACACAAAAGCAAAATAAGAGTGGAGTCAACTATTCTGGCCACTAAAAGATAAGTACGTGCTTGTGTACAGGTACATCCAGGTCCATATTTTACCTGGTTTTATTAATCTGTTACAAAGTTTTTCTCCCTTCCTGATGTAATTTGACATACTAATTTGATTCAGGGCACTATTTTAACCTGCTGTCCTGATCTCTGGCTACACATGAGTCATTTCGAGGGCTCTGAGCTTTTGACACCACTGCAGCAGAAACAGCGTTAACACAGAAACCCTTGTCTTGCCAAAAGAAGGGGCAGAAGGAGAAAAGGTCACAGTGCCCATGTGTTGCGAGAGGCACCAGAGGCCTGAGGGTTGAAGTATACTCTAGCTCCAGAAGAGACACAGCTGTCCCTTCTCTGTTGGCCTGCACAGCCCCGCCCTTCCCTAAACATGGAGAATGCAAACAACAACTGCTGAGGTGGAATTGAATCAACCCACTTTTGCTTCAGCCCTCACCTATTTTTTAGTACAAAGCTGTAAATGAAAAGAGCCCTTTGAGTGAGTTGTGGCATGCATTAGTTTTAATTTGCTTTACCTGTAGGGGCATATATGTTAACATCTAATAGATAGCTTGATGATTCACCTTTGCTGCTGAGGGCAAAATGATTTTTCACTCAACTGAAGTGCAAACTGTTTGTTCTATAAATCCTTTTCTGCCCTAAAAGAGCTGTGTTCTTACAGAAATTCTGACATTGTAAGAAATGCTCATGCTTGAGTTCAAAAAAAGCCTCACAAATGTAGAATCATCTACCACAGCTGATGCATTAAAGATGAGTGAGGGCAAAACAATATCTGTTGTGTTATCTCTTGCAATTCACGTAATGAGAAGAAGTACTCTGCAAGAACTATCAGCAGAAGCAGTTAAGAGAATTTACAACTTTCTCTTCTGATGAAAGGTCAAACTGGCCCATTCTTGAGTCCAGGCCCTTCATGGTTAGTCTAAAAGAAAGATGTATCAAGATAGAAACAGTCTGATCAACTGAATGCTTCAGAAACAACGACAGCTGATCTGAACAACTTTTCCAGTAAAGCCTTTCTTTAACTTCAGTCTATACTGATTCTGACACTCTGAAGATTACACAAGATAAGTAGTCAACATTTTCTGTCCCTAAATTACAAGCGTACAAGGAGGAAACTGCTACAGCTGCTACTTGTTTTTCGGTGAGGGAAGTTGTGTGTGGTCTTTTGTTTGTTCGGGGTTTTTGTTGTTGTTGTTCTTCTTCTTGTTGTTCTTCAAAACACTTGCTGCTCTTTTATTTTTTCTTCAGCATTATTCAAGGAATAAAAGGTTGGATGTTCAGGCCTTAGCATGTTTGTATCCATGTTCTAATCCAATTTTTCTTAGCTGTTAAATATTATCCAAGGTTATGCATGTTTGTGCATAAGCCTGAAATACTTCAGGAGGCATTGCACTATATCAAAACAGAGAAGCTAGTGGGGAGTAATAGCACCCTCGTGTCACTCTTGATGGCTATTTAAAAGGAATCTAAATGCGGTGGAGACTGAGAGAAGTTAAGCCTCTGCAAAATTACAAATTTATGCTGAAATTTATAGTTGAGCATAACAGTATGTATCATATTGATGCATTCTCTTAACTAATTCATTATTTTTGTGATTAATTCCAGCTGCAAAATTTAGGGTTTTTTTCATTCTAAATAAGAAGCCTCTTTTATTATTTGTTGTTTATTAACTTCAATATAACTTTGAAAAAGTAGAACTGTCTTGGGCCTTCAGGATTGCTGCAAAAGACAATTTTGCAAAATATTTTAGTCTACCCTGACTCTTTCCAAACAAACCCTGTATATATCACTCAGTATGTTTAGCTTTCTTGGATTCAAATAATACTCTTCCAACTTAAACTTGAACAGCAAATTTCTCTCTTCAAATATGTAATACTCTCATTGTCCAAAGCCTTTTTTAGTTATACCAGGATAATGTTACTATATTAACAACATGGAACTGTATAATTGATTAAATATGTTTTCATGCAATAAAGTTTGTCTTTTTGTAAATTTATATGAAGTTTGGCTTAGATAATATAAAATTTGGGATTCCACCAAAGAATTCCACCCAAACTCAAATCATATGTACAATAGCAAAGAGTGCAAGAGAAATAAATCACTCTGCATAATGTAAATATCAGGGCTTGTTATGGTAAACAGATATTTAAAAGAAAAAATAAAGCACATTAGGCCCAATAAACTGCAAGTCACATTCCATGTTTTCTCAAGACCAGGCAGCAAATGACAGTGGTAAATTGATTTTGTTTTTATTTCTAGCCTCAACATAACAAAACAGCCCAGGTATATTCTGAATTGAGCAAACTTTCAATAACTGTCCATGCGTTTCTATGCCAACAATATTTCTGGCATATTCTTTATTATGACTACATCTCTTACAATGGATAGGAGGTAATGTAGACAGAGTTTATCACACACACATTCAATTCACAACAGCTAAAATAACTCTTCACCCTCTTGGGTCAGAGATCCTAAGAGGCCACTTTCATTTTCTCTGACTTCTCTATACTGCTTACACACCACAAAGAGACAGTAACCAACATTCACATCCATTTTCACCAAATGTGTTTACATGAATATGAACAAGGGAGGACTAGGATTTTGTATTTCTTGTTCCATTGAGCTGAAAAATATAGCTATTTTGGTTAATTCTGTTCTTAAGAACAGTTTGTTTATAATTTATTACTGGCAAAATTCTATAGATAGAATAAAAGTATGCATTTTCATAAGTTCTTTGAATAAAGTCATATTTACCTTAAAATTACCAGGTAGTAAGGATACTAGGGTTTCTGAAAACATACAGAGGTGTGTATGCACGTGTGTATGTGTGTGAAGCTGGAGACAGGTATCTTGCTATCAAGTGATTTAATGTATTTAAGAAGAGAATTTCAGAGCTCTTCGCTAGGGCAATACTGTGAAGCTCTGAAGATTGGCATTTTTAGCACAGACGTATAAAAAAAGTTTATTCTTTCACTCTTTCTTTTAAACAAATCTTGGAAGCGTTTCCTAAAGTTCTCTTTTATAATCACTGTCAGAATAACTGAGAATA
This sequence comes from Phoenicopterus ruber ruber, assembly GCA_009819775.1. Classification (NCBI taxonomy): domain Eukaryota; kingdom Metazoa; phylum Chordata; class Aves; order Phoenicopteriformes; family Phoenicopteridae; genus Phoenicopterus; species Phoenicopterus ruber. The sequence continues at coordinate 48,131,615 of CM020215.1, forward strand.
ATGGTATGCACCTGAGAAAAAGTAAATTTAAGCTGAGCATCAGAACAAATGAATGGTGAGGAAATAACCAGAACTCCCAGTTGGAGAGGATAAAGCACTTTCATTTGGGTGATTTAGAACTTGGAAATTCACTTCAGAGAAAAATCCAGCACTTGGCAAGGAATGACCCAGACGAGTATCGGTTGCTTAAACTCATTTCTAAACCGATTGTGTGGTTCGTATGCTGGACTGTCATTCTATCTATTTACTTCTTATTGCTCCTTTATGATAATGTAGTTGGTATCGTATAACATTACAGATTCATCTCTGCAACGTTTCTACAGAGCTGCTCAGGCAGACAGTTTTTAATAGGGCCATAATCCCAGCTAAAGAGAAACCTGATGTGATCATCGCACAAAGGGTAAAAGGAATCTGTGAATTATTTATACAGGTTTCAGTAATCTCTTGATATTTATTGGGATCATGTAACTGAGAATAGTTATACTAAACTATATCACTGTAATAATTAAGAATATGGTTAAAATTAAAGTTGTATTATGCATTTCTCTACTTTTCATTTTAATATAGTGATATTACATCTGGCTGATTTTTATTAAAATAATCTGTAATGAAATTTAGCATCCCACATATCTCTATGCATATCAAGTGAGTGTTCAGAAATTTTTGTTATTATTCAAACATTCCCAATTCACACTAAGGATCCAATACTTTGAAATTGCTCAGAACTTCTAAGATTCTGCTTTGGCTATATATTTTTGGGGATAACGCACATGCATACTTTGTTTGAAGATTTCATAAATAGTCTTTCATCTGTCAAAAGATGGTACACAGATGAAAAGATGAACTGGATGTTCATGGCGAGCTAAATCCTTTTCCAGAGTAGTTGGGATGTGACTACAAAAAGCTGGTGTTCAGCAGACAGGGCTCTGACAGAGCCTGCATCGCAGGTTGTTTGTTATCTCAGGAATTCCACTCCCTCCAGTGGGGTCTCGACGCTCACCACAACCATTTCAAATTCCTAAATAAGATCTCCGTCTTGCCCTTGCTCCTTGCGTACCAGTAGTCGACTCTCTAGCCAACTGAAACTGCTGGGTAAATCCATGCGACTGAGAAATGAGCCATGGTATTGTACAGCTGCCTTTCCAAATTAAAACCAAACCAAACAAACAAATAAAAAATGAAGATTTTCAAAGAGAAGATGGAAAGCATGTGAGCTGGCTTGTAGATTTGTATTATTTCCTTCTTCCAAGAAGTTATGTCAGGTTGATAACTACAGCCATAATGTCTAATGCTAATTTTTCTCATATTTTTTCAGCATTTTGCCCTTGGGTAAGTCAGTCAGTACTCCACAGCTTTCAAAAAAATATTACCCTACATCAGAGATGCAGAATATCTTCAGAACCAATCAAAGTTTAGGCATCTGATGATCTTTCCAAATTTATAGATTTGGCTTGGCATATCTAGAACTTGGCATATCTAGAAAGAAAGAAAATATGGCAGAAACAAAGGAGCAATTTTCAAAAGTCATTGTCTTCACAGGACAAGAGTAAGTATGAAAGAAACATGATTGTGACTTTGAAAGCTTTTGAACCCACCGACAATCAGGAATACCAAATGTTCTCTCAGTTAAAATAGATTTGATAAGTAATTTCTTCAAGAACGAGTAACAGATGCTTAAGTGTATGTTGGAAGTGAAATAAATTACATTCTCATTTACATACTTCTGTGGAATTTAAAATTTGGAATCAATAGATTTTTGTCATGATTTCTGGACGCTCTCTGATATGTTTTTCCACACCCTTTCATGCTATGGCTTGATAATAGTACTTAACACTGATGAAGAAATAGTTGCTTTAAAGGCTGTCTTGTTCACTTTGATTTTAAAGTCCTTGACTCATCTTTCTCAGAACTTCTCCTGAATTAGAGGATTACTAATGCAAAGCCATGGTTTAGCCACAGTTTTTCATCTCTTGCCGATCTCTTTCATACTACTTTAATTTCTCAGATATTATTCTCCAATTAATTTAGCTTTACTGATTAATCCTTATAATATGGATATTGATACATGTACACAAATTTTGCAGGATCACATTGCAGCTAGATTTAGCAAAGTATGACTGTGGCAAAAAATACTTGAAATGTACATAGCTATATTCATCTTTACTTTAAATTCAGCTGAATAATAGCAGCGATAAATGCTGTTTGGACTGACAGAGTATTAGTTTTTTCACTAAACTGTTCCTTAGCATAGTGCTTTCATAAGATATTAATAGGAGAAATGTGTACAAATGAAAATAGATTAGTAATGAAATGTGGTAGTAGAAGTCAAACTACCTTTTTAATAATTTTATTTCAATAATGCAATATTTGAGTAAACAATGTTAAAAACCTAACAGTCTTTCTAATCTCATTCATCGTTTGACTCTATTTGGAAATTAAAAGGAACAGTTTGTCCCTTTGCACTATTCATCAGATAAATAATGCAATACTGAACAGGAAGCAAAGAATTAGAATCAGTGGGGTGTAATCATATCTGTATCCATTTAGTAATGTAGTTCTTGAGTATTCTTATTTACCAGAAAGTATGTATTAGCTACATTTTCAATGCTTTAGAGCACCAACTAGCTTCCTATACTCTGATGAAACGTATTTTGCATGGTGGCAACCTATTTCCCTGTTGAGTCTTTTGCATTGAAGTGTGAGAATGTCAAGACAAGAATAGATGACATATTTCAGACTTACCACAATCTCTCAGCTTTTTTATAGGTTTATTCCAGGAGAAAAATGTCTGACTGCCTTGTGGATGCTTTCACAGTGAGATTCTCTAAAAAGCCCTCAAACTGATCAGGCAGAGAATAATGACATTTCTCTCAGAACGCGTATGCCTCATTCCAAGGTGGATAAAGTATTCACGGAGCCAGGAAGACCAGCGAGAAGCAAAGAAAAACCCAGCAGGGATCACTTCAGGTAGCTTTGCATAAGTTTTCATGTTTCTCCTTCAGACTGCATGGGTTGCTCTGTACCTTCCAGAACTTTATTGCTGCTTTCTGAAAGCTGCAAATTATGAGAAGGTCGGATGTCCTTCTTAGGGCATGAACTTAGATTCTGGGGCTTGTTTGACCTGTTGCTGTTGATTTTTGGAGATGAGCACAATATGAGGGTCTGATTATACAGTATGCTGCCTACCAACAAACCGTCAGAATGTGTCAGCTCCAGACCCAGCCATTGCTTTGAGATGAAATTCTCTTTTCACCCTAGTTTCCTTGAAGTGACCAGCCAAAAAAACGTCAAAAGGCTTCCCACCTGTATAACTATTTTTCTCTAGAAAATACACACACAAATTTAGCTACATCATGTAAACAGGAAAAAAATTAGATCTGCTGAGTGGAACAGGATTGAAGGCTTGAAAGAATTCACCTGCTCCTTCCTTCCCTCTCTCTGTCCCTCATTCTGCAGCTACTGTGTCTTTGTCCTTTTTGCCGTTAATCTTCTTTTAATTACTTCTAAAATTTGTTGTAGCTCCTTTTTGAAGACTCCTCACACGTTGGAGGATCCTTCCTTGCTATATCTCTTAGTTTTTGCCTGCACTGCGGAAATCTTTCCCAGCTGAGCGTACTCACTCGCTCTCAGAGACAGAGTCATTTTTCCCTGTCTCCAGGAGCCCCTGCATCGCCCGCTCACAGCCAGAACACATAACCTGGCAGCTCCCCTTCCTGCTGCCCAGCCGCACCTTCTTAAACAAAGCGTACAGGAAACGACACATATACACTGGACCAAGAACAAACAAATTTAAAATTTCTGCCATCTTTCACTTAGTCCACACCCTCCTTTTACCTTAATTGCTGGATCTGGGGTTGTGCCAATGGCCAACTGCTGAACAGTCTCCTAGGTTCTGGAATGGATTTTGAACAACACAAAATAAATAACATGAAATTGGAAGATTCCTTGATTACTTGTTTCCTATCCACTCTGGCGATTTAAGCAGCAGATTTAAAAAATCTGGCAGATTATAGTGTGACTGGTTGGATTACTAGAGTAAAATTAAAAGTTTAAAAGTTACAGCCACTGTGTTCTGTGTCTCATTGTTTCCAAGTCTACACCAATGAAACTAGATCAACATTCAGCCCTTTAAAAAACGTTTAAAGGATACATTTTTTTCTGTTGAATCTTATCACTTCATTCCAACTGAAATGTAAATAAAATTATACTCAGGAATACTTGATTGCTCTCCAGAATTTTTGAAGATAGTCTGTGAGGCTGGTTGTTTTGCTTCAGACTTCGCTTTGGAAGCTTTTAAGATCATATTTCAGAAGTTCTGAATATTTAAATAAAAAATGGGCACTTTCCCAAATATAAGACGTACCTGCTTGCTTCTGATTAGGATAGATTTTTGGCAACTGCTAACACTTGTTACACTTGTTACCTACAGGTGATATCATATCTTGTATTGTTGAGCTGACATTTTCAGGTCAATTAATATTACCCCACAGAAAAAAATGTGATGGCTTACAGGAAGCCAAATGTAATACCTGATTAAAACCATTTAGAACATTTTGTGGAAGAAAACTTTAGTGAAATACAGGATTTTACCAAAGCAGAAAAAATTTGCAAGTATACATCTGTTCCAACCAAGTTTTTAATGAGAAAACTCTAGGTTTGAAACACATCCAGAAAGGGAAGAAGTGATGCTTACTTTCTCAGTATATCTGCATATAAGCCAAATTCCCACCCACCAACCTGTAGAATTGTTTGACTGACACATGTATTTGCTGACTGATTTCCAGTTTTACATAGACAAGAAAAATAAGCAAGCAAACAACATTTTTGATCATTATAGCGTGACAGTGAAAGAGAAAAGGAAACTTTGAAAGCTGTTCACAAACTAAACATTAGTTATTGCAGACCATTTTTGTATGGATGGGCTAATCTTCCTATGCCGCATATCAGTAACTGAAATTACACAGAGGAAAGCAATTACAGTTTTAGAAATATTTTTATTACATCAATATTTATATTTCAATTATATCTAAACATGTTCTCATGTTTCCATCAGAAAAAAACATTTTGCCCCCTTTAGTTTCAATTTGTGTCCCCAAGAAGCCTAAGACCCTCCGTAAATATTCAGTTAATAACTGAAATTAAATGGATACATTTGCATGATCTAAAGTTGAAAGAGTTTTTTTTTTAAATGCAATTCTCATTTTCAGTTTAGTTTAAGTCACATTAGCAGACATTTTTTAATTCTGATGGAAGAAGGAGCTTATTCCAAAAGTAGTGCCTCCATGGAAAGCTATGTTCTTATAGTTCGAGCAGCTGAACAGTGTGGAATAATTTTACTGCTCTAACTTTCTTGGAAACGCTGGAGATTAAGTATGGTTTCTGTTACATTCCATTCCTTTCACTGTGGACAAGTAATTCAATTTCTCTTTGCAGTTTGCCCCATCTAAAAGTGTATTAGACTTTCCCATCTTGTCTAGTTGTCTTGGAAACTATCACAGAGGGAACTGGCTCTGATTTTCTACATCTATTTTGCTTTTCAGAATTCTCTAGTTTAGATATCAAGTGAATTACTGAACATTACTACAATATTAAAATAAAATGCTTACTGGCAGGAAAAACTAAGAGTCTTTTGCAAGTTGGTTGTTAACAAAAAGAACCTCCAGTCCAAAGGAAGAAATAAAGAATCAAAAGAAAACTTGGATGCATTAAGTTAAAAAGTGAGTACACTATTTTCTCAATGGGTATGAATTTGAATGTCTGACTTTGATATTTTAGGGCAGATTTAATGAGCAATGTTAATCAGTTAAATTAATTGAGATTCTCAGATCAAAATAGGGAAACTTCACAATCAAATTTTCATTAAAGTGTAAGCTTCTGAAAAGTTCGGTTACAGTCTGGTATTTTTGTTTAGCATATGTGTTTTCTAATTTAAAAAGCACAAATGTTTGCCTTCTTAAACAAAGTCTAAAATATGGTCAAAATCCAGATCAACCACTGAATTGTTTATTTCCACGTTCTATGTTTATGATTGCCAAGTTGGGTAGCTCAAATTGTAAAATGATGCACAATTTGGCATTTTGCTATCCATTCTAGTGTCTCCCTCTCTCCACCGTCACCACCAAGTTTGGCAAGTTTACTAGCACAGAAGAACAAATAATTACCCACAATAGGTGTCTTTCATTTAATTATGCTAGATGCTACAGTTAAAAGTAACTTGTGACTAACATCACCAAAATAAATGTTTTGCCAGAAAATATTGCAAGGAAAAAAAATCATTGTTTTTCCCCTTTTTACATGTCAGGCTAGTGAGGACAAAAAAGAAAATGAGGGCTGGCGATGGACCTGAATGACACCAGTAAATGTATTTGCAGTCTCCACCCAGCCTGGACATTTTGGGAAAAGTGACAGATGTATATTATGGCTGCTCTGTGAGGAGGCAGGGCTATGAATAGGTCTTGAATACTGTTACTGTTCCTGTCAGTAGAGCACTTCAAACTCTTATCACAGTGACATGGCACTTGTTTTAAGAGGTCATAGCTTCTGCCCTTTTTCTAAAGTCCAGAATTAAACTATTTTTGGACCTGTTAAATGCCAGCACGAATTTGGGACCCACTGTGCTCAATGGGTCACCTCAGTTAAACACTCCAGCTTTTTGTTCTGTAATGAACTCTGACAGGTAACAAGCTAGTAGAGTTACCAATGCATATATATGGAGTTTGAAAGATGACTGCAGTTTTTAATTTATGAATCAGAAAGCTCAACGTGTTTTCATGAATATGATTATATTTCACACATGTACATACATGAAAAGGAATGCAATTACTAGCACATGAACACATTCCATGTCTGGCTGACTCTTGCTTTAGATGAAAGACAGTATTACCAATTCCAGTATTGCCCATATTCATGGGGAATATTTAAGCAAAGATGATCTAAGCATTTCTAGACAAGTACATTTGTATTTGCCCTTCTCAGATGGGGAAGCATGCTCTCCTGGAACGCACAGATATTCTTTTGGAAAGGGCACATAATCAAACCCCTGCAGAATCCCCTTCCTGATGACTGGGGTATAGGTAATCCAGTTCATGACACAGAAGAGCAGAGCATGGAAGTAAGAGCTGTGACAGCAAGTCCTTCAAAGGACTGGAGGTGGAACAAAGAACAAGCAAGAGATCAAAGCAGCAGTCTCATATTCCAAGAGAAAACATCTCTATATATAGAAATATACGTGCTAGTACCAAACTAGTCCAGTAGAATGTAACATTTGAAGTCTGTTACTTAATAAAATCCATTAGGATATTCAGGATAAAGGACGTAGTTTTAACTTATGCTAAGTGCTTGAATTTTCTTATAAAGGTAATAGACACATAACATCGGCAACCATTTCCCTTTATACATTTTAATCAAGGCAATCTAATGTCATGCTTATATATATATAGTGTCCTTCTATATATTTACACTGTGCTGACATAAGCAGGCACATACATTGGCTTTAAGAGAATTGTGAGATTTTGTTCACATAAGAGCAGAAAATAAGAAAAGGGGAAAGCTGTGCACCTCTGTTGAAAAAAAGGAGATTTTAAGAGTCCCATCTATTTTTCTATAGTATATTTACAAATTGACTGTCCGTGAACGGAAGACACGCAGTAGCCCTACTCCGTGACAAGTATTACATCAACAGGCAGTTAGCAGTTTTTCCATCTCCCAGTTTTATTACACTTTGATTATTAGAGTGATTTATTATTTCCATTTGTGTCACTTTTCTTGTAAAGGAAAATAATTCATAGGTTGACCAGTACTGGGGCACAAACAACTGTGAGACAGGACAGGCAATCATATTCTGCCTACTCAAATTTCCACGCTGGTTTAGTCATTAGTTTTTTGTAACCACATTACTTGTAATAACTAGTAAAAACATTGATTAGGCATTATCCCAAGAAGTCCACAAACAGTCTTGGCTTGAAAAGCTAATATAGAAAAGAAATGGGAAAAGAAACATGAATATTCTAGTTGCCTTCTTGAGAGTGATAAAATAGGCTAGTTGAAGATGTAACAGTAAAAGGTGGTACTCCTGAACCCCAGTTCAAAACTGTATTTATCAGACCAGAATCACACAATCACAGAATGGCTGAGGTTGGAAGCAACCTCTGGAGGTCACCTGGTCCAACCTCCCTGCTCAAGCAGGGCCACTTAGAGCCAGTTGCTCAGTCATTTGAGTATCTCCAGGGAGCAAGAATTCACAACCTCCCTGGGCAGCCTGTGCCATGCTCCATCACCCTCACAGTAAAAAAGTGTTTCCTGATGTTCAGGGGGAACCTTCTGTGTTTCAGTTTGTGCCCGTTGCCTCTTCTCGTGTCACTGGGCACCACTGGAAAGAGCTTGGCTCTGTCTCCTTTACACCCTCCCCTCAGGTATTTGTACACATTGATGAGATCCCCCTGAGCCTTCTCTTCTCCATGCTGGACAGTCCTAGCTCTCAGCCTTTCCTCATAAGAGGGATGGTCCACTTCCCTAATCATCTTAATGGCTCTTCACAGGACTGTTCCTAGTATGTCCATATCTCTCTCATACTAGGGAGTCCAGAACTGGACACAGTACTCCAGGTATGGCCTCATCAGTACTCAATAAAGGAGAAGGATCACCTCCTTGAACCTGCTGACAATGCTTTGCCTAATGCAGCCTGGAATAGCACTACCCTTTTTTGCTGGAAGGGTACATTCCAGGCTCATGCTCAACTTCATGTCCACCGTGACCCCCAGGTCCTTTTCTACAAAGCTGCTTTCTAGCTGGGTGGCCCCCAGCATCTGCTGGTGCATGGCGTTGTTTCTGCCCAGGTGCAGGATTCTCTACTTCTCCTTGCTGAACTTCATGAGGTTCCTGTCAGCCCATTTCTCCAGCCTGTTGAGGTCCCTCTGGATGACAGCACAAGCCTGTGGGCTATCAGCCACTCCTTCCAGTTTTGTATCATCAGTAAACTTGCTGAGGGTGTACTCTGCCCCATCATCCAGATCATTAAAGAAGAGCTGAGCATGACCGGACCCAGTATTGTCCCCTGGGGTACGCTGCTAGCTACTGGCCTCCAGCTAGGCTTTGTACTACTGATCACCACTCTCTGGACCTGATCATTCAGCCAGTTTGCAATCCATCTCACTGTCTGCACATCCAGCCCATACTTCATCAGCTCCTCAATGAGAATCTTATCGAAGACAGTGTTGAAAAGCCTTTCCGAAGTCAAGGTAGACAATATACATTGCTCTTTCCTCATCTGTCAAGCCAGTCATGTCATTATTTGAGGTCATCAGGTTGGTCAAACATGATAAAGAATATTTCTTAATAAGTCCATCACTGTTCTCTTTTAATTTATGGTGCTTAGTTCAAGTCTCACAAGCTAAACTAAGAATCAAAGAGAATATACCACATAAGTTTTAAGGATAACAATTAAGCACCACTGCAATGTAGAAACAAGAAAAAGCTATCTTTTTTTTCTCATTAATTACTGAAAATGGGAGAAAAGGCTTTATTAAGAAAACACCATTACTGGAACCTGATTCTGATGTATGTAAAACAGAGTTTTCAGATTTGTGAGTTCCATCAGTACATCAGTAACCTCAAGCCATAATATCTCAAATATTCCAAGTATGGGATTTCTTTTACTGTTTTCTTAATTCCCCCTCAAATGATTCACCAATTGGTTCCCAGTGTTCAACAACAAACATATTCTTAAGCTTGGATGATACTGCTTGATACAAATGTGCATTATTCTTCTCTGTGCTTTCATGTCTACACTTAAAGCTACTCTTTTTTTTTCTAGACATCATTTCAGGCTTGAACAATCCTTTGATCAATAGTACTGCCATCTGCAGCACTATAAGTTCAAAGTATAAATTCAGTAATGGAGAAATGAAGTACAGTTGTCCTAGTAAGATTGCAGACAATGAGATGGAAATGGAGAAAGGGAGACAGGTGCAAAACAAAACAAAAACCTCACAGCTGTACTTAATGTTTGTGCGCTGCACTGTTATTTTCTCTTAGTTTCTTATAAAGTATGGCAGGACATCAGTCTAGTAATTAATTATTGGATTAATTTGTGATGGAGCAATATACATGAATATCTGATTTCTGTTATCTGAAAAGTTTTACATATGAAGCAGTGAAAGATAGCAGCATTTTGTTTACAGTCATTCTAGTCAGTGATTTATCCACTGGGTTTTATCACATAGCATGCACGTATTTTTGGAAAATGAGTCAGTCTTTGCAATTGCCTAAAATTCATTCTTTTGTTCATTCAGTTCCTTCTTGTGCACTCTATGTTATCGTAACCATTGCTTTTTCAGTGTACTCTATGTTCCCTTCGTCATAATCAAATCAGGAAAGTGATGATCAAGATGACTCCTACTTAGGAGAGTTGCTTTCATTTCTCAAAAACTTATAAAAGTAGTAGCTGTAGATGTCAGGCTACAGATTTTAACACTTATTCTACATTTTTATTTTTTTATGTTGTAAGTAGTGACAGAATTTTTTTCTATAATTTCCAGACGTGTTCTGCTTGTCTTCATTACTGTACTTGACTTTGCAACTGTTTTATATACAGGGAAGAAGCATAGGGAAAACAGAGTTTTACTGAGGGCTCTCAAGAAAGCAGGAAATCAAGCCTGTGTTTCCCAGGACTTGGGCCAAGATCCTAGCAACTTGAGGCACTTGCCCTCCATACTTGTCATTCCCATTTACTTAAAAAACCCCACATTTCTCAAGATTTTGTCTTTATGGTGAGCTTGTTATGTTATCCATTCCCAAATAGTGTTATAACAAACACATAGTTAGCGTTACTGTGTATTGGTGTTCATGTTAGATCATCAATGCAATAAGACTCAAGCAACTTTAAAAGAGATGAAGTACACATGTTACAGCCCTCGCCACACTGAGATACCGTTTCAGCCATTCTCTCCAGTAAAAACTAAGCAATCTTTGCTTGAGACTTCTTTCTACATCTGTAAGTAAATCTTTCCAGAGTGGAACATGTTGCATTCCCTGAGACAGTGAAGCAATGTTAGTCTTTTCTAACATATTTCAGCTCACCTTGTAATTTAAAGGGTTCATTTCATCTCTTCTAGCCACCATTGAAACCTTTCATTACACGTCTGAGGTTTTGAGGTCAATAGTATTCCTTTAATTTGCACAGCAGCATTGCTATTAATAGTGATCAATAAAGTCACCAGCAGTAAAAATGTTTTGCACTGTTTTGTCAACTCTTAATTTAATATTTTTTTTCTTTTTCCATTTGAGAAGTTTCTAAAACAGCCAGAGCTTATAGCAGACATCTGTTGCTGTTTAACTGCAAATAATGAGAACCTCCTCCAGCCACATCCAGCAAGGGACTTTATAGTGTACTAGGGATTTTGTATTTTCACCAATTAAGTCACCTCAAATTGCTTTCTTTACCTGAAGCAAGTGCTTCAGGTATTCCTACCAGATATTTTTAGTGATAATTCCCTTTAAAGAAAGTCCAAAAGAAAAAATCAAAACTAGATGGGCAGCAACTGCACAGGAGGATAAAATCAGCTCCAAATGCTATTGGAAAGTTCAGACTAGTAAGGGCTGGAGGCAACAAAACGGGAAATTCTCTATTAACAATCTAAGTCCTACATATGAGGAAGAGATATATATAAAAAAAAAAAAACTAAAGCATAAACAACCAGCTGCAGCTATTAGATCATAAATGAAAGCTTTTGGGTTTTTTGCGTCATTTCATCTCTTTCACACTGAACTCAGCATTATGATTTTTTTCCTAAAATAAGAGCTCACTTGTCTTATCTGTTAGAACTATTAGGGCAGCCTTTCTCTTGAGTTTAAATTGGTCAGAGCTGCAGTTCAGCAACTTTCATGGACTCAGATTTGCAATCAGGTTATGGCTGACTTACTTGCTTTATCTGTCTGCATAGACGTTTTTAAGACATAAAATAAGAGAAAGTTCAACCAAATTGTATTATCCTGTGTCTGCCACAGGCTAAAAGGATGCCCACAGTCAGATACTGTGACTTAGTTGCCGTGTGATAACCCGTGCATTATTCCCACTGAGTTAATAAAAATAAAGTTTCATTTGATGGGTCTGCACACTCCGTTAGGTACTTTTAAGTACTTAGGTTCCATTTAAAAAAAAAAAATTGTTTACAATGTCAGCTGAGCCCTGTGCTTCTGTCACTCTTAACATTCAAAAGTTGAAAGAAAAATGTGAATTTTCAAATTTTCACACAGTAAGTGGAAAATCAGGCAGTTTAGAATGGAATGTGAAATACTCAGAACACAAAGCATGGGAATACAAGTTAGCACCTTTCGACTGGGATCACTGAAAACCCTTAGGTACCTTAAATCTAGAACTGTGCACAAGAGTGGTGGAGGTGTTTGGGACGTTTCTTTGTTCTCAGGAACCTCGGGCTGAAAGTTTGTCTTTCAGAACATAGTCCTTTATTATTGTCTTTCACAAATGAGACTGGTCATTCCTGGTTTTTTCAAGGCACCTCAGTACAGTGTTTCCAGGCATGGTGTGCTGAGGTAGTGGGAGATGCAGATTTAGCAGGTATTTTTCTTATGAATGTTTCTGGCAGAAGGAAAGTAATGTTACATAGAATAGTCACAGTCTTCCCAGGTGAATGTCCTCAGCAGAAAAACATACAGCCTGGTGGTTAAACTATTCCTGAAAAAGGGAGAGGTGTAGACTTAAAATCTCTCAGGCCAAGGAATATGTTGAATTTAGCTGGTGGATACCTTCAGCACCAGTCCTTACCCTCCAGTCCTCTACAGATACTACAGTGTTACCACATATAACATAATATCCTCTGGCTAATGTGGATAATTGAACTAGGCTGGGCTTTTTCCTTGCACGGTCTAAACCCATACCGAATAAGGCAAAACAGAATCTGTGAGTAGGTAAGATACAGACACCCCGAGGCCGGTAGTTGAACCCTCAGCTGGTGGAGCACAAAGCTCATTGTGCTTTCCGTAGTTCTCTGTTCTCATTTCCACCAGTGACCTATTTAAATAATGAGAAAAGAACATCAGTGCGATACAGTATTTAATATGTTAATCATAAAAGATATTACAAAGGCCTTTCGTTAATATATAAGAGTCACCACCCAGCACTGCCCACCTCATGACTGGTTTACGAGCATCTTGTTCCAGAAAGACAAGCAACTCTTCCTGTTTTAAATGTCAATCAAGTGATGGTAACATATGGTCTTCTTTCCTACTTAAATAATTCTGCCAACATTATCGTGGACATTAGAAACCATTATTTTGGAAATAATTTCCCTTTGGTTTTCCTACTCAAATCAAGTATCTTCCATAGCATATTCATCTATCCCAGTTTCTGGCATTAGTTTGATTGCATGCATAGCAATCATACAGAATTGTACCAGTTTTTCAGCATGACTAATTATCTCAAGCAGGCAGAGAGAGACAGCCACACCAACAACACGCCCACTATCTTTTTGCATAATGTGTACTTTACACTCACCAATCTGTTCACATATAGGGATATTTTTTTCAGTCATTGTAATCAAGAATTTTAAAGAGATAACATGTAGAAGAAAAGACTGGCAGTAAAAAACCCAAGCTGGACAAAACTTCATTCAGCAAATGTAGTGAGTCCAAATTACATCTGTTCAGAGCTATTGAAACATTAATCCAGAAAGGGTGTAGACGCTTTTCATGTGCACATGGTTGCGCATTTCCTGACTGCATCCATTTTAAGAGACACCAACCCACGTACCACAAAACAATATATTCCACTCCATCTAGTTTAGGATAAACTGGAATTTTCACAGGTAAGTTTTATAATATATGATATATAATATATAATGTATACTATATAGAGAGATATATGTATAATATATATTTATAGATATAAAATATATATTTTATGATAGAACGAATAAACACTCGGACTTCATGAAGCTCATCAGGACACATTCTCTGCCCTGTTCCTGTAATTTAGCACCAAGCTATAGAATTGCATTCACCAGTTATACACATCCTTCTCTGGAGTAGGAGCTGTGCTAAGACCTGGGGAGATCCATATCACAGAGGAGTTGCTCTGTACAGTGTTCCAAGGGGGAGGCCAGCATGCACTGATTCCAGCTACTCGGGACCCCTAAAGGACGGCGCTTCTGTACCGAGTTACAGCATATGGCTCTGCAAAGAGAAGTTAGAGAGTCACAAATCATTTCTGAGAATCTCAGAAAGTCTTTGAACTCTCCTCTTTAGCTCCAATTACTTAAAATTAAAGGATAGGATCAGAGGGAACCTGTTCAGCAGTATAATTAAATGTATATGGAGTTAATCTGTGTTTAATTTGGGCAGCATTTATTCTCCTTCTCATTGTTTTTCCCGGAATAGCAGGCAGATAACTTTACCCACTCATCTTATTTACCACACTGCCATCGTTCCCCTTGCTTCATGTTCAGCAAATTCAGTCACAGAATGACAAAATATTTTTTAATTTACCTCAAGATGAGGAATTTGAAATTTTATTTGAAACATTTCCTTCTTTTAGCCAGCCAGCATTGCAGCATGTACATAAAGAATCAGTGATGAAAGAGTAAAAAAAATAAAGATATATTGCAGTCATGTAATATCTACCGTAGTTGTCTGTGGTCTGATTCTTGGAGAGGAGGTGCCCAGGGTGCTAGTGGGAGGCATTACAACTCAAGCCCAAGGCAGATCCGCTTGTGGCAGTACAGAAATCTGTGCTTCAGCCAGGTGAGGTCAGCTTTCATTTACTGCCTGGTCTGCGCTGATGGCAACTGAGGTTACCTTTCGGGATGTGCAGATTGCATGCGACTGGAAGACTGTAAAAGACATATTGTTTGAAAGCCAGAACAGGAAACTTGCTGAGAGGGGTGGCTGAGGTCTCTCTATTTAAGTGCTTATTCCCTTCTGAGCTTTTGTGCTGAACAGAGATAACCATCTGTGCTCAATTGCTAGTTATGGTTTTGTAACATCAGCATCTGCTGATAAAGAAAATAAGGGAATGTGTACCCGCAATAGCTGAAGCCTCATTTACCACATCAGAATTCACTTTCTAATTGTTCAGTTTTATTTTAGTCAGAGTACAGGTGTTGTTACTCCTTCTGCCATCGGAAATTATTTAGAGTAAGATTCATCCATAGAATGCTGTAATTGTTAGGTTTTGTGCTTGTTTTTATTTTAAATTTACTCTAGATTTTTATACACAATAAAAAAATTTTGTCCTGCATGTCTCAAATAATTAAAAGAAAAAAATGTTTTCTAAAGGTTGTTTTTCTATGTAACCACATGCTCTCAATCTAAAATGATAGTTTTTAGATGAGGGAGAGGCGAAAGTGAAATCTCCTGGAAGATCACAGAGCATATGTCTCTTTTGTGCCAGCTGTAAAATATTAGCCCAGAATGTCTGCCTGTCTGCTACTGACAATTCTTGACAAATTTTAATGTTGCAGCACATGAGATATTAAGTCATAAAAAATCAATCTCACTCAAGATTGGCACATAGCCACACACCTGCGCTAAACACAGCGTGCACGCATAGCATTTTGATATGACGTATCAATTTGATATAAAAAGTGTTGTATTTCCGACTGACAAAATCCCTGTTAGGTTTGCAGACAGCAGTGTGAATGCAGTGGATGACTTAACGGAGGATGGTGGGACATATTCTCAGTGCCTGAAGTACTGGGACCTTCCGTATCTTCTATCGAAGGAACTTCTGTGCTACTAGAACTGCAATCAGAGCACTTGCATGGCTGGGGAGGGTCAGCTTGGCTCTTGTGGGCTTGCTACCTGGGGCTCATATCCAGCCATGCCAGACCAGAGATGGTTACATGAAAAGTGACTCAGTTGTCTCTGTATTGTGCTTCCAGGAGCCATAGTAATTGAAACACTATGTGAAAAGACCTAAACTGGCTTCCGTTAGACTTGTTAGCTAGAGCTCCACATGGCAGGAGAGCATCTGCATTTCTTCAGGGTCCAAGCAGCCATCCAAATGTTGTACCCGCAGTTGTGCAACGCTGTCTATAAGCACCTGCACCCCAGTGGGCAGTGTACACAGCACAGCGAATCTGAAACGGAATAAACCATCAATGGGTAATTGAGTTTATTTAATGAATATTCTAAAAGGAAATAGAGATACATTTTACATCAACAAGAATCTGAAATTCAAGAAGGAGCTGGAATCATAATCTGACTGTCTCTACAGCAAAGTCACTTCCCATCATTTGTATTTAACAAAACAAACATAAACTAAAGAAAAAATTGAATAAAATTGTGCACAGAGATGCAGCTTCAGTAAAAGGACTAGAAACTAGCCCACTTCCAAAAAACTAACTTCCCTCCAAACCAGCATTTTTGGTTGGAATAATATCCAGAAAAATGGGATTTGCTAGTTTAGACTCAAGCAGAGGACAGAACTGAAGTCCAGTTCCTTACAGCATAGAGCTGCATGTTCTGTTTACAGGACTGTTAAATCAAGGAGTTAATATGAACATCATATGACTGGTCACTAAAGGACGGTGGTTTCAGTGCTTGGCTTGCAGGCAGTGTTCTGGGATGTCTTGAGTTTTATAGGTCATGAGGTAGGGACCTGGCCTCCCCTTCCGAGCACTGCAGAGGAGTACCAGGCTACTTCTGCCTCAGCAAGCAAGCTCTTGTGAAGGTGTTGATTCATTTTGGTCATGGTCCTTTCCTCAGAAGTTGGGAATCTAAGCTGACAGGTATTGTGACACTCAGCACCCTAGAGGGTCTGAATCCTCCCCTTCTTCAAGACATACCAGGTTTGAGCCATGTGCAAAAACTTTTCCTTGCAAGTTGACAAAGAGAGTCATGGAAGCGTAAAGTAAATGGTGGTTTTACTGTTGCTGGAAGCGAGGAGAAGGTTTTCTCTCTACCTTAAGCAGAGAACTGTCTATGATTTGCATCCATTGGCTAGTACATATCTCCATTGGTTAACTTACACAAAACCTACAACACTTGCATACTTTTCTTTAACCAAAATACCGAAATTTTGTATGCCATTAAAGTGGTAAATTTGTATTACAGGTATTATGCAAATTTGTTCAAGACAAACTTATCACTGATACATTTATTGTTAAAATATGAAAATATGACAATTGTGAAAATAATCCTTGAATATGACCTCTAATTAAGTTTAATTTTTTACAGCTTAATCCCCTAATAAATTGCTTAACTTCAAACATCCATTTGACTACCTGGCAAGGCTCAGGGGTGACACCACATAGTGACACCCGCCAATACATTCACTGACTTACACACAGACACAGACCTAATTCTGACTGTCTGGAAAATTTACATTTTCATTTTACATGTCTTACTACTCTATATCTGCCTCCAAAAAAATTCATAGCATTTTGGTATAAACCAATTATTTCCACTAGACAAAACAATAGAGAAATACCAGCCAACTTACCTGGAAAAACAGGAATGAACCTCCTTAATGATATATAACAGTCATTAAGGTACAGGCCAGGTCAGATTCTAAGCTTAATTGAGTTTTGGTTTATATATATATAAAAAAATAAATATAGATAGATAAAAATAACACCACAATGAATGAAATATTTAGGGATTTTTGGAGGGTTAATTTCACAAATATTTGAAGATGAGACGAAATAGATGTGGTAACAATGAAGAAAAAGATAAATGGCAGGTGAAAAATCTTTGTTAAGGCATCAGCAAAGGAAGTAACTGGTTTCTAGGAAATTCAAGTAGTAACCTAAAATATAATTTCACGAGAAGGAAGATTAATGTAAACATGAAAAAGACAGTGTAAATTAGAACATAAAAAGAAAATTAATTTTTTATACAATGGCATGAATAGAGCCATGTAACATTCACTGATGATATTGAGTATTTAAACAAATAATTTGGTCAGTGTTAGAAATGCAAATCTATGGGCACTTTGAGATTTCTGTCCCAAAACAAGAGTTCAAAAAGAAGATCTAAAGTGAAAGAGCTGAATGGATTAGGTAATTGTAGCAGACTTTTCACCTCTGGATCTCTGTTTCAAATTACAACCAAAAAAGTCATTACAATCTAAAGGCTGAAATAAATTTGCTTTTCTTACTCCACTTGTTCCAAGTGAATATTTGTCCACATCACACTTCTTATTCTGAACAGAGAGGATCAAACTGGCTTTGTTCCTGGATTACTTTTTAACTGCAAGAAAATGTTTCCTCTAGGACAGGAAGTGCTTTACCTCTACGAATAGAATTCTTCACTTGAGAGTTACCATTAAATATGATCTTACAAAGAAAATGGAAAAGACTGGGGGGTTGCAATGAAAGTTCAAAAAGAATAGGACTCAATGCAGTTCACTTTAACACAAGATAAAGATAAGACCTATAGACAGGAATACAATTGGTTTCAGGAGCATCTGTACAAATGGTAGGATTTGGATAGCTGGAAATAAGGAGAAATAAGATCACAGATATCTTGAGGAAATTTTCGATTTTCAAAAATGCCACAGAAAAAGGAATTGCCCATGTGATGATATACAGAATTGCAGAAGTAGTTTGGAACATTATAGTGGTCTCCATCTCCTCCGTATTCTCAGTTTGGTTTTAGCTAGAGGTCAGCAACATTTTAACTTGATGCAACTCCTCCCTCTCACCCCCCAATTTAAGGTAAAAAAAAAAGTGTACCAAAAATAAACTAAAACAAAGTGTGACATTGCTGCTTGCATATGCACAGCCAGTAGACAAAAATATAAACAACTGAAGTGTTTCACTCATTACAGCAACAGGTGAAAAATATATGCAAGCTTTAACTTCTCTTTCCCAGTATTCTCTTTTTAAACCCACATATTCTTGCAAACGTTTCATGTTGCAACTTCATATATCTTAATCACCAGAAAGGTTTGGTGTTCTGAAAAGACGTCAGTACTCAGACACAGAAGTTATCTGTCTAGCTTTAGTGTAAAGTAGCAGTGTTAAAGAAACACATTTAAATTAGAGAAAGTAAAAAGGGAAGCTGAAAAGTCCTTGACTGAGTATAAGTACTGCTTAGCAGCAACTAAAGGATCAGTGTGTTATCAACATTATTCTCATCCTAAATCCAAAACACAGCGCTATACCAGCTACTAGGCAGAAAATTAACTCTATCCTAGCTGAAACCAGGACAATATCCACCTCTTATTCCATACCATCTACGTCATGCCCAGGTCCTACACTTTCCAATACATTATAAATAATCACCACTACTTTTCCTGGTTTTTGATATATACACACAGATATCATTCCTTAGTATATAAGCCATTACCTATAAAATGTCCACTGAGTTCATTTAGTCCATGACTTTGGAATCCATTTGTTATAACAGTCTTTCAAGGCAGGAGAGATGGTATGTGGTGTTGGATTGTTGCATGCTGAAGCCAGTTCTGGTTCCATCACCGCTGCACTTTGCTTGGTCTCTTCAAAATTCAGTCTCAATTAATCTGGGCGATTATTACTGTAATACTGTTGATATGGCATATAGCAACCATAGTAGTGATGACATGCAGTATTAGATAGCAATTAACATCATACAGTTCAAGTCATTGGCTATTCTCACCCTCAGCAACCCCACAACAGAAAGGTCCTCTGTGAGGCCGGGCAAGGTAGACAGCTGTTTAATTTCCTCCATCTCCAAGGCAGCTATACCAAAAGCCCACTGGCACCCTTTTGGGTCCTTGAAACACCCTATCCTGAGGTAATGTATGCCAAGGATGCACGGAGCCTCTGGGCCAGTCTTAATGGGGTGCTTTTGCCACTCATTCCCAGTTAGGCTCACTTCAGCCTCCAATACAGTTAGCTGTTGAGATACCCCTGTCACTCTAGAAATCCAGAAGGGTTCTGTCCCTTTATAGCTTGATGGCATTAAGGTACACTGTGCACTGGTGTCCACTAGAGCCTTATACCCCTGTGGGTCTGATGCGCCAGGCCATCGAATCCACACAGTCCAGTAAACCTGGTTGTCCCCCACCTCCACCCTCTAGTCTTGATCATAGTATTCGCTACTGACTTCTTGTAAATGCGAATCAGGAGTCCCTTCATTAGGATCAGAAGTAAGATCAGCCCTCCTACTCTGTCTGAGGAACTGCCCACTGGAAACGGGAGTGGCAATTTTCCTGGAAGAACCCCCTTTTGTGGTTGTTTTTCCTTGCAACTCAGGTACCCATGTCTCTAGGGTCAAGGCAGATTTTCCATCCCACTTCCTCATGTCCTCTCCGTGGTCACGCAGGTAAAACCACAGGGTGGCCCATGGTATGTACCCACTATATCCTCGCTCTTGAGCAGAGAAACGCTTACTCCTAATAGCTGAGATACTGCTCCGTACAGGTGGGGAGTGGGACATATCCTCTTTGAGGTGCTGGACCTACTGGGACAGTTTCTCCACAGCCAAGATGCAGGCCCGTAGGGAGGCAGAGAGAGACTTTCTTCGTGTTGCCGGAGTTGACCAGCCAATTCATCCACCGTTTGTTCCTTTCCATCTTTCCAGGTCACTACTGTCAACGAGTTGGCGTACTGGATAGTGTACTCCACACAAACTTCTGTCACATGGGTCGCATGCACTTGACTTCATCTGGATCTTCTGCATCTTTGGATAACTGCTCATTGTTCAGGTCATCATAAATCACCTCCAGCATGGCTAAGTCCCTCGGGTACTAGATCTCTCTCTTCACAGTGGTCCAGTTACCTGGTTGACATATAACATCTTGCCTGAAGGGATACTTTTCCTTCATACCTGACCGGAGTCGCCTCCAGAGTCTGAGGACTTGTGCCCCTTTTCCAATCGGTTTGTCAATGTCCCCTTCCCTAGAAAGAGATCCCAGCTGCTTGGTTTCCTTACCCTCTAATTCCAGACTACTGGCCCCGTTATCCCAGCATTGGAGCAGCCAGGTGACAATGTGCTCGCCTGGACAATGGCTGAAATCTTTTTGCATATCTCACAGCTCACTCAGGGATAGAGTTACTGCCTTGTTTATGAGTTCTTCTTCCTCCTCTTATCGCGATGGCCCTGGTTCTTCATCCCCAAAATCCCTTACTAAATGAGCTGACTTTTGCTTCCAAGGTTTCTTCTTGTGTATAGGAGCGATTGATAGTGACACGAGTTGGTTCTTTGGTTCAGCTGCAGTGCCTATCACCAGGGTTGTAGTACCCTCAGTGACTTTCACAGGGGTTGGAGTAACTGCAGTGCCTGTTTCGGGGGTTGGAGTAGCTGCAGTGCCTGTTGCAGGGGTTGGAGTGGCCACAATGCCTGTCATTTTGTCATCAGATCCAGAGACCCTCTCTTCCCCTTGAGGGTACTGCATAGTGTTGAACAGGGCTCGGAAGGCATGGGCCAGGCCCCAGCACGTTGCAGCAATTTGTGTTTCTTTGGAACTGGCAGGGTGACAGCATACCTTTTCCGAATATTTTACTAGTTGTTCAGGATTCTGCACTTGTTCAGGGGTGAAGTTCCAAAGCACTGGAGGTGCCCACTGTCCTAGGTACTTGCCCATATTATCCTACACACCCTGCCACTCATAACTATCCAGTTTCAGGGCAGATCTCTGGGTGGTATTCTTAAGTAGCTGTTTAACCTTAAACAAGACCTGAAACACATTCAGGAGACACAGTAATAGGAACATGCTGGTTTGAACATCCCAAGGATATTAAAAATTCTCAAGAGCTATTGTAACTAGCCTGGAGGAGAAGGGGAGGGTGAAGGAGCAGGGAAAAGTGCCCTCCCTTGTCTCTCCCATAGATTGGCTCTCTGAGGAGAAAAGGTAAAGGGTGTAATTATTAATAGTTTCTGAGAGATGGCTCCTGAAGTATGGAGATGATGGCAATGCTGAATACAAATACCAGATTATTCTCACGACCATATCATAAATCAGTGTTACACAGTACAGCAAAATAACCTTACTCCAGCTCCCAGAGATAAACAGCACAACAGGGAACATATGCAGCCAGTAAGGTGTTACATCACACAACTCTGAAAACAAGCACAACAACTTTGAGAGCAAATAAATCAACATTGTGATGAGAGACCATTAAACTAGTATAATGAATGCTTATAACAAATTTGTCTTAACACACTCTGGTTGAATCTGTCATTATCTCAACCCTTTGAGGCCTTACATTGGGCGCCAAAAAGGACTGTTGTGGTTTAACCCCACTCGACAATCAAGCACCACACAGCCGCTCACTCACCCCCACCTCCCAGTGAGATGGAGGAGAGAATTGAAAAAAAAACCTCTCATGGGTTGAGATAAAGACAGTTTAGGAAGGACAGCAAAGGAAGAGAGAATAATAATAATGATGATGACAAGCGAATATACACAACAAGTGATGCACAATGCAATTGCTCACAACTCGCTGACAAATGTCCAGCCCATCCCCGAGCAGCGACACCCTCCAGCCAGCTCCCCCCAAATTTATATACTGAGCAAGATGTCATATGGTATGGAATATCCTTTTGGTCAGTTTGAGTCAGCTGTCCTGGCTGTGCTCCCTCCCAACTTCTTGTGCACCTCCAGCCTTCTCGCTCGTAGGGCATGAGAAGCTGAAAAGTCTTTGACTTAGTGTAAGCACTACTTAGCAACAACTAAAACTATCAGTGTGTTATCAACATTACTGTCATACTAAATCCAAAATACAGCACTATACCAGCTACTAGGCAGAAAATTAACTCTGTCCTAGCTGAAACCAGGGCAGCTATGAGATCCAGAAGAATTGAAATGAATGTGAAAGGGTAGTCCTGACACACAAATAGGAATTAGAATAGGAGTTAATCAAACAAAATCGTAAGAAGATCAGACACTTCCCAATGACACTGGAAGGTCATTGAACAACAATAGAAGGTCTGTCTGCCATATAAAGTCCCCAAATAGATAGAATTTTCAAAATATAGTACAAGAATCTTTATATATGGTTATTTACAAGATCATCACATTAAGTCTTTCCCACATGCACTCTGTGTTGCGTGGTAAAACTAGCTTGTATATCTTTGACAAATATTGTCATAGTACATATGTTTGCTGGCTTAGATCAAATGATCTGCTTATCTCCTGTGATAAACAAATGCTTTTAAGTCCCTTAAACTGGGCCTCTGGTGAAAGTATGCTACTCTTTACGTTTCAGGATATACATATTTTTATACCAGCACTGGACTGTCCTTCCTTGTCAGGTCTAAATCTCTACGCGACGGGCAACTGCAGTGCTTTATTCTGAGACTGTGACGTTACACACGTCTCCCCACTATGTCTCCTCTCTGAAGTGCAAATGCAACCATTTCTCCACCGACGTGTGGCTGAGACGCTGATGAACACAGCCAAGGACAACCATAAACGGAACATACAAAGGTATGGTCACATGTTTTCCTTTCATTTGTGAGGCAGAGACAACTGCATAGTTTTGACTGACTTACCATACAGAAGAAACCATGCCAAGAACCAAATGTCAAAATTCTGTCTGACAAGACCTTCAACTACAACCTAAGAATAATTAGTGTATATCCCTACACCTGCAGGAATTCAGGATACTTACAAGAATATGCTATCTTCCTTAAAGCAGGGAATAGCAAGAATTAGAAACACGTACCCAGCTCCAGGAATGTTACAAGCTCAGTCTTTTATCCAAGGGATCCCAGTGCTGCAGCTGCTCTACTCAGCCACATTTGAAGAACTTGCAACACCACCCACAAACACACATAATCCTAGAAAGGTATGTTGAGGAAGTGGAGAAGAGATTCTTAGTACGGAGAAGAGATTCAAACGTATACTGAGAATGCTTCAAAATCAAAGAAACAAACTTTGTAAGAAGTGTGGTTTAGATACATCCTGAGATTAAGATCTCTTGTCTCAGATGAGGGGAAGGGCAGAAAAATTACAACCCAACACAGGAAAAAAAAAATAATTTAAAGAAACGGGTCTGGGATTGTGGTCCAAGTTTGAAAATGAGGAACTCAGTGAGAATATAGAAATGCTAATAGTCACCTCTGCTCCTCGGTGTAATAGAGATACCCATTTGTTATGATCAGCTTCATAAAACAGTCTGTAAATAAGAGGTTCTGAGCTCTATGGGGCCTGTGGGGTTGTAAAATTTGGGCACAGGCTGTTGAATTTGTGTCAGCATATGGACCTGTACACTTGGCTGAAAATTTATGCTATCACAAAATATGTTTTCTGAGGATATTTTAGATATCTGAAAAGTGTTGGAGGACAGAGTGCAGTGATCTTCTGTACCATTTACCATAACCTAGAGTCTAAATCTCACCTCAGTTTGGGTTTATGTGCTATTTTAAATTGTCCAGCAGTCCCTGTAAAGGTTGAGACTATTGTTCTACCCGTTCCTTACCATGCAGGTCACTGATAGTTAGCTTAAATGGCTCCTGTACAACATGCTGGCTTTTGTGATTCCCAGCTCCAGCAATGATGTCTTCCACATACTGCGCGTTCCTTGAGGTGCTGCATGTGAGGTTTTCTGGTAGGTTTAGCAATAAGTGACATGACTTACAGCTGTTCATGGCTGAGCATGCTAAATTAAAGAAAGCAACAATTATTACCTGAAGGTTGTCTGGATATCTGATGGGAATATACATCACCTTGGAGAAAAAATAAATAAATAAATAAATAAATAAATAAATAAATAAATAAATGTGGTATTACACAATGGAATGACACAATTAGTCCCAATGTTTACCAGAACAGCTTCTGGAAGCTTTGTTTATGGATTAACAGGTTCATAAGGACTTCCTTTATCCATTAGAAATTGCAAAATACTATGTCAAGAATTGGCAGCTATATTCACCCACCAAAAAGAAATCTCAAAAAACAATGCACAGTTGTTCTCAGATGAAATTTTCTTTTTTTTTTTTTCCCCCTGTCTCTCAGGAAATTGAAGATGCTGAGGATTGCTGAGTATTTAAACTTTGGATCTTATTTTCTAAGAAAATGAGCTGTGGTCCTTCCCAGTAGAAATGTTGCTTTGGTGACAGGTTCTTACATTTTATGTCAAGTTTGTGGAAACAGACCCTATTAAGAACTGTTAGCATTTAGACCAGTTAGTAACATATCATGTATTTTTATCATGTAAATTTTTCCCAGTAAAATTACCATGGGGTAATACTTTCCTTCACAGCAATGCTAAAAACTCTGGCTTATTCTGTTGCCTTTTTTTTTTTTTAGCTTTTTAAATACATTTGTAGAAGGATTTCATAGAATCATAGAATCGTTTAGGTTGGAAGAGACCTTTTAGATCATCGAGTCCAACTGTTAACCTATCACTGCCAAGTCCACCACTAAAGCGTGTCCCTGAGCAGCACATCTACATCTTCATCCAATTCTTTCCAGTTTTCCCATCAATTAGCTTAAATTCCTATATAGATTTGGGAAAAACATTTTCATACATTATTTTCTCATGGTTAGAACTGCAGACAGAGGCAGAGTTGGAACTGAAGCATCAAAGATGATGTCTGCTTCCCATTCACACAGTATGGTATAAATTAGAAACAATTAATTTCTTCAATATTCTTTAAAAAATAACACAGTTAAAGTGGATTATTCTGAATTTTTATTTTAAAAACCTGATTTTGGTTTTGTTCCTAGAAATACAAATCTCAGTCCTGACAAAAAAAAAAAAAAAGGCAAATAATTCATTATGAAACATAGTTATGACTGTCTTTGACCATATGTTCTTTTGGTAATTAATTTTAATTCTATATATTCACTAAACTGTAAGAAAATATTTCTCAAATAATTTTATAATCCTTGGCTGTTCACAAACTTATCAGCTCAAATATTTGGCATGTGATTTTGTATGATAGCTCATTTACATCATGAATTATTGTTCTATTCCTAAATTTGTGTTTGTAATGTTTTGAATGGGAAACTGCTTAATAACAAAATTAGCATAATCATTTCTATTTAAATTACTTAAACTTTCAGACTTAACTAAAACTTGCATGGCAATAACTATTAATGAGTGATGAGACTAAAATTTACAGGCAAAAAAGGATTCCTTATAACTCCTTACGAATAAAGCTGCATGGTTTTGCCAAAGGTAACCAATTTTTTTCTGGAGGAACTTTGAATTAAGCTTATCTTTTAACTTATTACTGCAGCTAGGGGATGAAAGACAACTTTGGGTTTGGTGGGGTTTCTATAAGAATTTACAAACTTTAAATTTACAATAGGACTGGGAAAATATTTTTCCCTGGAAAAAAGGTGGAAACTAACAGTTCCTACTTAGCTGTAATTTTCTTTGCAAATGTTTAATTTTTGTTTGATAAAAAGTCAAAACAGTACAAAAGGGGTTTTGCCAAAGTGCTACATTTTGTTCAAAAAGTTTGATTGCAATTATTTTAGCCAGCAGTAGTAGTACAAATATGTCTAAGGTGAAGGAATGAATGTAGTTACTATATTACTACTAGAGCTAGTAAAAGATGCATATTTTAGACATTTGATCAGAACGGTTTAGGCTGGGGGTAGTTTAACTCAAAGAAAACCAGCTTCAAACACATTTCAGCATAGGCAGATCTGAGAATTAAGCGTGTGCTTACAAGACGTATTAAGCGGGGCTGAGCTTTTTATATAGTGCTTGCCTTAGTTTTCTCCATCTTTTTAATTTCCTCAGAAGCACAGCATGCCCAGAAAATATTCTTATAGAACATATTGATACATATCATCAGCAATCACAATGTAAAATATACTTGCAAATGAAAATGATGAAAGCAAAATTGTACTTCTCTATATAATTTGCCTTGAGACATGCTTACAGGATTCTGGAGTTCAGACTTTATCACAAAACTTTTCCATGAGGCTGAGGAACAAGCATTAATATTAAGGGTAGTATTTTCAAGTAGTGCTACTTCACCTCTGCTGTTTTCAGTAACAGACATAGGTCCAGATAAAGGACTGTATTTATGCCCTGAGCACACAGGTGTGTGGACACTGTGATACTGGATGCCACGGTATCTAGCAGTTTGACAGACATATAGAGTGAGATCATAAATATCCAGATCCTGAGGGACAGGGAAAGCATACTGATATGTGAGGATTTTTTTAAGTGAAAACTTGGGGCTCTAAGGCTGTTACAGTGCCGAAAGGATGATATAGGGTCTTTGTGGATCAAAAAGCCCCCAGTTCCCTTTATGGAGCTTGCCACTCCCAACTACCACGGCTCTGCAATCAGCTGGAGTCAGGTATATATAGGAGATAGGAATATGAAAGCCTTTGGATACAGGCACCTTAGAAAATGTTGAACTATTAAACTGTAACAACTAGTGCCTTCCTCTCATTTTATCTATAATACCTTTCCTAGTAATTAGTAATGCTTTGGGAAAAAAAAAAAACAATAAAAGCAAAAAAAACCCCACCAAGGTACAGCTATTCAAACATTATATTTTGATGGGAAAAATCACACATAAAGCATGTTGGTGTTAAAATTCTTAATGTGAATATTCACCATAATTCAGTAATGTAACCTGATAATCTGATTATGGAAACTTGCCTTTTGTTCAGTCTAAAGTCCATATTTGAAATCATGAGAAAGAAAGCACAAATGATTCCTACCAAATATACTACTGCAGTGTAGGATGTAAATGAATCCCAAACTCATTCTGTCTGCACTGATCTCGTGAGCTAACTTACGGTAAATGTCAACTGCAACTTCAGGATGAAGCACGATTTTGATAGTAAGCAGTATTTTCCACTTTATTCTTTTCAAGACACTGATCTTACATCAATTTTTCTTGTCAACATAATTCACCAGCACGTTGGACACTTTCTTGGATTTGGTCTAGCAAATCGACAGTAAAGACAGAAAAAAAAATATCAATCCCTTAGTGATTTCTTTGATGTTAAAGGGAAGACATGGATGACAGAGTTGGAACAGAATTGCAATATATTCCTCAAAATCCCACAGCAGTCATTATATTTACTACCCTAAAACTGTGAAAAATCCCTGTGATGAGTGAAAATATATTTGCCTCTGCCAGTGATCTTTGTTAAATTGTTGTTCTCATTCTGTTCTTTGTCTTTCCACAACTAAAGAGCAAGCTACGATCATTGTGCAACAGGTTTGGTTTTTTTTTTCACTGTCTGGAACAGTGAATAATCAAATATTTGTATCAGAGTTATAATTAAAGGTGAGAGATGGAGCTATGTCCAACAATGCTGAAGAGGTTGCATAAATTAAGCAATGAGGACTTCTGAATGGGGGTTTCACTCCTAGACTGGGCATTGTAAGTATTTGGAAAGGTACCGGCAAAGATGTTTAGTCTGTGTCTGTTTTGGATGCCAGGCTTAGTCCAACAGGAATGCTTTGAAACAGCTTTGTGATTGGATGAGATGGAAAGGAGAACACATAATTAGTGGAACAAACGTAATTTACGGAATAGAGAGAGAGAACATATCAGGAAACAGCACGTGCGAATGATATATCCAACAGCAAAAGGGATCAGGGAGTGCTGAAGTTTCCAAAGTTTTGCCAGATATGGTAGCAGGTGAAGTTAATTATTTTTAAATAGTCAGCAAATCTATATGCTGAAAAAATGAGTAATCTACACACCTGAGGTTTTAGTTTAGTAGTTCTCAATAACAGACTCGACCTATGTTAATCTCATTTTGTTAGTTAAATGCCTCAGGCTTTCACTTAGTCCAAAATTCCAATTAATCTAAAACACCACAAGATAGCATCAGGGTGGGAAAAGCTTGGCAGGGATCTAGTTTAACATGATATGAGCTGCACATATTAATGACTCAGTGGCAAACTTACCAGCTAGATAAAACATGTAATACTGACAGGCAGACAAATGGAAAATGAGTTGTGGCTCTCCTCCTTAGTACATTATTGCAAATTACTGATTTAGCTCAGAAAATGGCCAAAATGCTTTACAAAGCAGAGGAAGACAGTAGCTTTCTTGAAAAATCCTATAGACAAAGAGAAATGATAAAAAAAATCCCAAACATTTGTCAGTTGTTTATGCAGATATGGGGTATAGTGTAATTATTGGAAGGAAAATAAAGGTAGGAAAGGGTTCAGACCAGTTGCCTAAAGAGATCTAAAGGCAGAAGAGAGATGGGGGTAGAACCAGATTGTGCTATGCATAGGGTCCGTGGTGAAAGAATATGTGAAAATGAGTGCGAGAGAGAAGGAATAGAGGAGCAATAAATTTTGCAGAATAACCTCAACGTGACAGTAAAAAGAATACATTATATACTATTGCAACAAACATAAACCCTACATAACAAGAACATACTGAAGTCAAAACTTCAATATAATCGTATCTCTCTTTGTCATAACCCACCCCTTGAAATTGTTCTACTTTAAATTGATAGTTTTGGACCATAGAAACACCTTTGTATTCGCAGATTTCTAAACTTCCTATGTGGAACGAAACCTGTGAGTGCCTTCTTTTCCTCTTTCCTCCCTACTCCTCCTCCCTGCACTTCCCAGCTGATGTGGAGGCTGGAGACCGTGGTGGGACTGAGCGGGCCTCTTCAGAAGGAAGGCTGACACAGAGTCGGGAAGGCCAGGCCCCGCAGCTTCCACAGAACCGCAATGGCTTCCGAAATGGGCAGAAGCCTGCTTCCCATAGTTGTCAGTCCTACTTTCATCTCTGCAGTCTTTGCCTTCTGGACTCCGTTATGGATCACTGTCCTTTTTCATGGTTTCATACTGCTCCTAGGCACATTTCTGGTGGAGATGCACTGGCTCCTCACACTTGTGGGCTTGCTTATGCTGTGTTCAGAACCACATCTGTTGCAATAGAAGCTGATTCTCCAGCAGTTTCATGTAATGCAGATCTGGGACAGGATGCTTTCTAACAGTTCCTATTTGTGCATTGTTTTGTGGTCCTATTTGGTGTGCGGGGAAGATGGTAGGTCACAAGGAGGGCCAGAAGCTCTCCATCCAGTCAGTCTCTGGAGTCAAAGATAGAAAACACAGTACTCTCTGAAGAGATGTGGGTGGCCAGAGTAGCATGTCTGTAGCCATCCTTGCTCTGAAATTAATGATTCACATTTTCCACTGCAAAATAGCATGTCTAGGCTGGAAGTACTCCTTACAGAGGTTGTCAAAGTAGGACTTCTGGTAAAACAGCTTTGGAGAAAATGTCCCACCAGTAACCTGGAAGTCTATCTAAGCCTTCAAGGAAAGATGGGATCTTGAGGTTATCTCCAGTGACATGTAACTTTACAACAATCTGCACTTGAGATTTCAGCAAAAGCTGTTTGGCAAGTACAGATAAGCAGGTGAAAGACAGAGCCAGAATGATCCTTTCTGGGTCTTTGTAACCACCTCTGAGTGGCGATTAAGAATGTTACAGTGCTTAAAGTGCCTTTAAGATGTGTGAGATGAGATGTGTGAGAGCTCCTGCACCATATTTTACTGCCCACCCTGACTGAGACATGACTTGGTCTAGTATGTAACTAGGAAAGCTTTGATGTGTGAGAAACATGCAAGAGGAGTTTGGGGATTTTTTTTTTTTACCAATGTAATGCCAGATAAATAGCATTCCTTCGCACTGTAGCTGTTCTGGACAATAGGAAGAATTTTTGGTTTAAGCATTTAGAGCACTGCTTTTACAGCCTTATCATGTAATCTGTTTCCTGTGGGAATAATGGCAGGGGTTTGCTAGGCCCAATTTTCCTTGGCAGCCACGGCTGCAGCAAAGGTGCACCACAACTATGTCTACTGGTCCTGGTTGGAGGGAAGTCAAGCAGTGACATAGTTGTTGCTGTGCAGGAGAGTTGCCTGGCTGGAGCTGAGCTATCAGGGAATAAAGCTTGGAGAGCTGCCAGTTAAAGAGACTTTTCCTCCTGCTGACTGCAGATAGCACTGGCAGGGAGAAGCAGGGCAGGACAACTGCAAGAGTAGGGGGCTAGCAAAGGGTGCTGACTCACACAGCCTTATTCTTAAAACATAGCCCTTGTCCTTTCCTGAAAATCCATCCTCTGGTGGTGAAGCAAGAATTATCACTGCAAGACGCTCACCAGAGTTCCCATTGGGTCACAGAGCCTAGGATTTAGTGGAAGCTGTGGCCAGGAAGAAGCACCGGAGGATCGCCTATCAAGTATTTTATCAATCTCAACCTCAGAAAACAATGTTGAAACAAGAGTCCTAATTTTCGTCTTTTTCTGTCAGGATTCACATGTTATAACAGAATATGAGCACACATTTACATGACATTAGCAGGTATTTACTTGATATTAACAGAATATTCAGATCATGGTATTCTCCTGGCAAAAACACTGATCAGCTAGACATTGTGTTAACACACTGGGTAAGCTGGCTGGTTGCTAGCTTTCATACAGATGGCCTTCATTTTAAACTCCGATTTCCTCAGGTCCTGGTTTACTTGGCAGTGGCACGCTGCTCAGCAGCCTCTTGACCCTCTTGGTGGGAAATTCTTCAAGCAGCAAAATACTATTTTGTCTCCTACTGTAGCCAGTTCAGAACTATGGAGTCCTCTGCTCCCAAGGTCATCCACCTACATTGCAATTTCCTGTTCTTCATGATCATGAAGGACTGGTAAAACACACAAGAATAGGGTCTAAAATTCAGAAAGGGCTACTTCACAAAATGTGAGATTGAGGACTTTATAGTAGTTCTTGCAAAATGTGAGATTATTCTGGGGTGTGCTTGAGTGGGAGAGATCAGAATGACTTCCTTGAGCAAGGGAGGAGGAGAAACATCTGTCGCAGTATTCATCCACATCACCTCCAGGATCACTGCACAGAATAATTTTTTAAAATTGTTGCTGTATGTGGAATAAAACTCATTTTCCCACTCCAGGTGGTTGAATAGCACTTGGCACAAGGTTCCAGATACTGGTCAGTGCCACACCCTTGTGGACCTAGCTCATGTTCCTTCGTGGTTTTGGCTATCTCGGCTGACTACATAGCACTGGATGAATTTAAGTAATTCGTTTTGAAAAACATTTTTCATATGATATGTTTCATTTCACTAACTGCAATAAAATCATCCATTATTTTTTCTCCTGTGTACAATGCCACAGGAATGCTCTCCTGCCTAGCTAAATGGTTGCATTTGCATAACCGCAGTTTGTAAATGGGGCCTCTTGAGATTTTAATAACAAGAATGTGATCTAAAAGCAGATATCATCACGTTTTTTCAGTAAAACCGTATTTTGGGTAATAATTTCAGATGGATTAATTTCTTCTAATAATTGGCACTTAGGTTAAAGTCCTTTTTTTGATAATTCTTTTTTTACTTTCTTATAATTGAACATGCATATAAACAACACTATGCAGCTCTATCACATCTTCTATGAAAAGTATACTATCTGAAATGCTCCACTGATCTAAGATGATCTTCTACTCTTTGTAAATTAAATACAATTTTGAAATTACTTTTATCACATCCCAGAGAGGCAATTGAAGTGCTATTAAACTAATTGACTAAGCCTGAAAATCAGGCTTTTAGACAAAAGTCTTCTTTATTTTCACTGAAACTGACAAAAAAAATATTTAAGAATTTAAGAATTATTTAAGACTTTTATATCATCTTTGATTTAGGAATAATGTACTGATAATGAAAAACACATTATATTAGATTATAAAAATACAATGGAAATTAATGAGTCAAGAAACATAAAGTAATTAGTATAATCTTTCAAAAGTTTGTAAAGAAGTATTGCTTTCTGCTGGATTTTCTTTGCTAGAACTTGGTTACTTCCACAATGCTTTATTTTAACTTCAAGAGTAAAATGCAACATTTCTCAGGGAAAACTCTAGCCTTATCTAGGAAATGGTCAGAGGATTCTTTTTTTAAAAAAAATATTGTTATTAATACATACATAGATCAATAAATACATATATAGATCAGGATCAGGTTGCTTTTAACTTCACCCAGACTACTCCAGTCACCCAGAAGACAAAAGGCTCAGCAAGAGAGCACAAGCTCAGCAAGTGGAACTTCCACTACCTCGCACACAGCTGGCAGTGTTTCTTCTAGTTAGAGTTTTCCACAAACAGTAAAATTCTGTATCTACTATCACCATGTGCTAGGCCTAAACACAGTGTAAATTTCTAGCAAAAACTGTGAACGTGAATGCTGTTAATGATGCCACCATTATTTTTGTGACTTTCTACGTAACATACTCACATCAGTTAGCATTCTTTCCATCAAGATACTCTTCATTTCCTACAGCAGTTTTGGAAACATCTATTTTCATTTATACAGCAACTTACTCATGTCTTATGATATGGAAGAAGAAAGGATTCATAATGAGAGTTAGAAGGAAAGCATTCTGTGAGCTGGTGCACAGGCATTGAGAGGTAGCAGGTCTGTTCTTCCCAGACTCATCAATGTTTTTGGATCATTGCTGCTTATATCTCAGGCCCTCCCAGCTCTGCATATGTAGAGAAAAAGCTTGGGTCCTCTGGAGAATTGCCCTTTGAGTGTGATTTGTATATGGAATAGGTGTGTTAATTGATTAAAGGCTAATCTCTATGAAGCCTAAGAGCTGGAGGAACATGGACAGGCAGAAGAACCACAGAAATATCACCCTGAACCGGACATTTATTCCGTGTTGCCAAATGGGGTTTACCAACAGCAGATAAGAGTAACTATGTCTGAAACAGAAGTCAGCTCTTGGAGAAGGGGTTTTCCAGCCTGAAGGAAGGTCACCAGCAGCACAACAGCTACCAGTGGCCTTCTGTTTGCCCACCTAAAACTAGCAAGTGAATATGAATTTCAAAGGATATTTTCAATCACTTTGCATGAAAGACCAGTTTTGCAAACTTGTAAAATTTGCAGCAGAGGGTTGCATAAAACCAGTCTGACAAAAAGAACCTTTTTGTAACTGTTCAGCAAAAGAATACTTTAACATAAATATCAATGCAGTTTTTGAGACAGAACCAATCTCACTCATGCCTTAGCAGATGAAATTAAACCATGATCTTTAATCATCTAGCAGGCTCCAGTTGCATTAACAATCATAAGACAGTGCTAACGTGCTTTTTCACATGTGAAGGAAAACTATTTAGATGTTTTGAACCAAATCAAGGTGTATCAGCCTGACTTAACCGTGCCCTACATAGCTAAATACAGTCATTTTGCACAGGCTGGCATCAAGAAAGTGCTGACTGCAAACCTAGTCCATGTGATCAGAAAGTGTTGGAATAAAAACAGACATATCATGGAGAGGAGAGTTGTTTTCTGGGTCCGTAATTACCTTTCAAGGTGAATTAATTAAAAAAATGGGAGACTTTGTAATCAAAAAATATTAATAAAAACAAAAGTATGAGAACCAGAAAACATTAACCAAACCAGTGAAGGCTAATCATTATACAACTTTTAGAAACAATAAAAGTAAACTAACGACTTTATTCTTCCAGTATGGTTCATCCCCTTGAAAGACAGACATGATGCAACTATGGTATATGCTTTATATATTATTAAAGAAAAAAAGACTATAATTCATCTCATTTTCTGCTACAAAATTAAGGCCAGAGTTTAATACATTGATTAATCTTGCATAATGCTCTCCTGTGTATCATTTTCCAATCAAATTTGCCAGTAAAGTATATCCAGATCAAAGAGAAGTATGTTTCACAAGATACCTTTTTTTTAACAAAAAGCTGTGCAGAAATACAGTTACAATAAAAACACCTGCAAATATTGTTAGACATTGTTTCAACATTATTTTAGTCAAAGCAAGTCCTGAAGTACTAATCTACCTGCAGTGTAAGAAAAGGAAATTTTTCATTTTCCAGGGCATGAAGAAGATGCATCAGGTAGTGTAAAAAGTTGGTTAGATTAGGACTAAAGGAAGATGAGTCATGTCAAGAGACGATGTCTTCTATGTTTACATTCTTGCCTCACAGTGACTTGGCTGAGGAACAAGGGCACGTCAGACTGGGAAAGGGAAATGTAACGTGTTTGGTTGCAGCACACATGTCTTTCAGTGGTAGCAACCAGTAGGAGCTTCCTTCGCTGAGGAACCTCCTGAGCAACCACACTGCCCTGTCCTAAGAACGGCCCCGGCTGCCAGGAGTGACCGGTGGCCAGAACATGGTGGTTCTGGACCAGTGGAAATCACACTGAAGAGCTTTCTGGAAAGAAGCGTAGGTAGCCACACTTTCGCTGCCTCTACAGACTCCGTGGATGATTAGGGATGGAGTTCACAATTCAGGACTGTTCTCTATGCCTTGAAACCCCAAAGTGAGAATGTTGTGTTAAGTACAACACATGCCTAGCTGTCCATTTGAGTCTGGTGTACAGATAGGGATGGGGTAAAGCCAATACACACAGCAAATCTGTAAGAACAAGATCTGGCAGTGTTCCCTTCTGATGCTCTTTTTTTAGGCTCAGGGCTGACATTGTAATCCCTGTGTCCTTACAGCCAGGACCCTAGATGACAAAGAAAGGGACTGGAGTTTAAAAAAAATAAAGAAATAAAAAAAAAAAAAAAAGAGAGAATTCTGGTTAAAATCTCAGCTCCCCAGGAGTTCCCAAATTAGACTATCCCAAAAGTCAAGGCTAGCTCATAGTATTCTGTTTCACTTTCACATTGAGAAGGCTCCTCATTTTTACTGTGTTCTGGAGGGGACTAATGGCCTTTCTAAGCTTTCACTGGAGATAGGAATTGCAGACAAAGCCAGACTTCCTTCCACAAGGTTTAAAAGTAAAGTTTTTGTCCTAAAATCAGTGATGCAAGGTTGAAAGTCTAGTATGGCTTGCAAACAAATGGCAAGTCCTGGGGGTTTCAAAACGTATTTTTAGAAGAAACATATGCTAATCAAGATATGCCCCACATAGTTGAAACAGCATGATTCACAAGGGAACTTCATTAGCCCCAGAGCTGAGTAGCGTTACAGCTCCTGGGAGAGCCAATAAAATAGGTGATTTTTTTTTTTTTTAAAAAAAAATTGCATTCTCCTAGTTAATCCCTGTGGGCTTCCAAGAATTTTTTTTGGTTCTGTTCTTTTCCATTTCTGCTTTGCTGTCACACAGAAGATAGATTGCCATCTAGGAAAAGAGCAGCAGTACTCTCCATTCTGCCTAGAATGGACAGGCAGATCATTAACGCTATACAATGCAGACTGAATATGTCCTGTCTTCAGCAAAACAGACAGGCAGGCAACTCATCATCCAAAGGGGACTAGACAGGTAGGATCATAAAATGCATCTAAACCATAAACCCAGCAGATTTGCTGGAATAAAATTAGTCGTTAGTTTGTAGGTAATTTGGAATATCACACCTTGATAAAATAATGCCTGCCATCTCTGAACAATGATAAATAACTTCTAAAAAGTGAAAAAAGTAGAATATTAAGATTAATTTTTTTCAGACTCCATTTTTAAAAGAGCAATGATTGATAATTTGTAATGCATATGCAATGCAATGATAATATGTAATGCAGCAGCTATTGTATTCCTGTTGACACATAACAGTTATGACTGACAATTTTAAATATAATTTTTCTTTTTTTTTTTCCATATAAGAGAGTACTTTTAGAAAATGGAAACGCAATAGAAGGGAACAACAGCCAGAAAAATTTTAGCATTGTGCCAGACTTTGTACAGCCTGTGAGTTTGGTCTTGAACAGAGAAGCCAAGGGGCAAAGGGACTGCTGTCAACTTGCAGGCTTCATTTAAATCCTAAATCAGCCTCTGTGACAGGAACAAATTCTGAGATACCAGAGCAAATTCACTCTTGGCGAAGTTTCAGAGAACAGCCTCAGGGCACCAGTGATGATTCATTCCTGCACCTGAACTGTGAGTAAGGACGCACAAAAGCTGTTCAGGAACGGCTGGGAGTAAGACGAAGTCACTGTGTCTTCACTGTCAGGTCTGAAGTTAAACTGACTGACTGTCCATAATCCATTTACCTTCCAGAGCTCACTAGGGTCAAACTGGAGAATATTTACAACTCCTGGCTTTCTCAAGCGCACCCCTGTGCAGTAGCAGAGAGGATTTGATCCGAAGGCTCTTGCTGGGGTGGGAGGCTGGTGGAGCTGGTCGCCGGCTGCTTGCTGGGCTTCAGGCCAGCATCGCCCAGCGCAGGAATGCTACAACTGAAGCCAGTCAGGCTTCTGGCAGCAAGGAATTATCATGTGTCCATGGACCATTAGTCTCATTAATCCAATTCTCCTTAGCACTAACTGAAGAATTCCTCTATTCTTAGACAGTAAGGTAGCTTTTCTGTGCGTCTGTTAGGGAATTAGCAAGGCCTTTCCCTTTAAAATAATTAGTAAGACCTACCCGAAGTATTTTAAGTTTCCACATGGCTGCCTCTTCAAATGTATGTGGGTATTTTTCCATGAAAATAGTTTGCAACTGGAACACAAACTGAAACCTATTTGCTAATGCTAGGCACTTTTTTCTTTGGTTATGCTCCAGATGCTCTGTAGTTTGTGTTGTTCAGTCTAAATCCAGTCACAAGGAGTGTTTCAGTAGTAACTGTTAAAAATAAATATTACATGTCAGACACAAAATTAAATGGACTTTGCAATAGTAAAACGTTACAAATAATACACTAGATGTTCTCTACCCTTCGTCCTGGTTATTTCACTTGGAGATATTTTTGATGCAGCACATTACTAATAAAATATCTCTTGAAAGTATTTTTCATTACATTTTCCCATTCAAAATCATTTTAGGTTACATTGATAACAAAGGAGAATGACAAAATCATTCCACTTGCGCACTTACTAAAAATGTAGGACCAAGAAAGGATGTTTTCTACTTTGTATTGCATTGAAACTTGAAACTTGTAAGGAGAACAATAAAACTTGTTGGTGAAATGCAACCACATTGCAATGTGTTAGAGCTGTATGGTTTGGAGAATCTTACCCAAGAATTTGAGTGTATAGAAGAGCTACAGTTTGTAATAGGAAAATATCTTAAAACGCAAATACTTCTCAAAATGAAATTAATTAAAACACCAGCTAGTCTACTGAGTATAATTTCTAACCATTCATGTTTGCAGAGGTTAAAATAATTGTAGAACAGGGCAGAAATCATCAACTTCTGAACAATATAATTTTCTAACAGTACTATTTTCCTGATTGCTGTGTGTTTGAAGATTTATTTGGAAGATTTTGGATTACAGTACTGTTGAAAAGTTAGCCCCTTGAGCTGCAGATAACAGCAACTGCTGCTCTGTTTACATCTACTTTGAAATAAAGGATGGAGTTTCCTGTTGTAGATTAAATTAAAGTCCAGCCATTGTTAATCAAAGGAAGCTTCTTTCCCTGGTATCTCAGTTGAGATCTGATCAAAATATTTCACAGAGTCACTAAGGTTGAACACAGTTTTACCAACAGTCATTTTTGGCAGATTTCCTCAGGGGCTCCTGGGAATGTTAGTCTTCAAGACGCAGGTTCTGCAATGGCTACAGAGCTCACGGCTCGCCCGGTGCCCCGCAGCTCCCTGGCTTTGTGCAGCTTCTCTGAGCCCTGTCAGCTGGCAGCTCACACAAGACGAAGCCAGAGAGCACCAAGGTGCCTGCACCTGGGCCACTCTGTCTTGTGGAAACGGTCACATATGCCAGCTCCTCATCCAAAAAAAAAAAAAAAAAAAAACAAAAAAAGAAAAAAAGAAAAAAAAAAGCTGTATTTATGCTACCTTTTCTAGATGGTCAAGTATTGGCTGTTTTTTTGTCCATATTTGTACAGACGAGTCGCAGATTGCAACCCAGTATTAGTAAAGTGTATGTGCTACTTCTCACTCTTTTATACAAGAATGTCATAGGAAGGGTAAAACGCTGCCAGAGTGGTCTCAATATAATCCACTGACTTTCCATGATTTTTTCCATTTAACACAGCTGAAACACAATTTAAAAAAGGATTTTTTTTTCTTTCTGTTTTAGTTACTACGATCAGAACCTAAATTTGTGATAATGATGACTCAAAAACAAACAAAAAAAAGGAAAGATCACATGGCACTGGTTTTAAGATGACATTGCATACTTTAGAGTACCACAAAATTTCTGCGACTCTCAAATAAGAAATACGGTATACCAAGAGTATAATTATTCATTTCAAACCCTACTGTTAAACAATGGTGTTTAACATCACTTTAACCCTACTGTTAAATAATGAACTATAAGGGGAATTTTAAGATATACATCAAGAAAAATAACTGTTAGACTGTGGATTCATTAGGCCAATGATTGAAACAGCTATTGAACCATTTAAATACATACTGCCATTTTCAGTTTTATTTTAAATAACTTCACTAGAATTCATTTCATCTGGAAGTCCATTTTCACCTTGTTATAGATTTCTTTCTACTTCAGCTTTATCTTCTTTTTTGCAGGTCTCTCTTTTTCTGTTAGTAAATTTACATTCATGACATCTTCGTTTAATATATTCCTCTCCTTTTCAACTCTTTCAACTTCAGACATTGCACTGTAACAGCAGAGTATAACACCCAGGACTTGTAAAATGCTATGTATATTGACATGCAATAAATAACTTGATTCAAACTAGCAGAGCTTTATTGTAAACTTTTTTTTTTTTTTTTTAAATTAAATAAGAGGATCAGAAGTTTTTTTTTTTTTTTTTTTTTATCTGACATCCTAATAACTTATGGAACTCTATGTCTTATAAAGCATTTAAAAAAACCCAGGGCTATCAGGCAAATGAGCTGAATAAAGGCTACAATAGACAGCCGTACAAGGGCTCAACAGATAGAAAAGAACTCAGTCTCTGAGGAAAGAATACATCTGTAAACTCTTCACATTTTCTTACTGAAGAATTTTAAACTTGCTTCTTTTTTCCTTGCCATGGTTTTCTGCTCATGGTACCTTTTCAACTCTTACAATGTTTCTGGTTTTGTTACATATTTATTTTTCTGTTTCTAGTCCTTTTTATTCCTAAGAGACAACCAAGATCAAGCAAGGTCCAAGAAGAATTTTACGTTCCTCTCTATATGGTACATTTTCAGAGTTATATCATTATAGTGGCTTCCCAATTTACAGATTTAGAGTTAAAAATTATTTTTGAAGCTCAGATAACTGATGGAAACAGTTTGAGGTTTGGGTTTTTTGTTTTTTCCTGTGGTGTTTTTTTTTTCCCCTACTAGAAAGCATAAAGGAAAATGCTTAAACATATATTAAAATCTAAATGCGTATCAACTTCCCACAGAGAAAAAAGCAAAATTATGCAGATATTTCTGTTTTTACTAGAATGACAATTACTTTCATATTTTCAGCACTCATCTTTGCATACGCTAGTGATATCCTACTAAAACTTGGAGCTTCTAAAGGACGTGATCACTCTCAGCCTGCTTTTCATAGGTCTGCCTGTCTGACGAGTCTGCGTGTACCTTATTATATATAGATGTGTATCATTTAAAAAAACTGCTTGGAAATGCAGGAGATCTGTCTTACGATCCTGCAGGCCTCGCCTCTTAGAGGTACTTGGACATGTATTGAAACTGAAGGTAGCCGGGTATGTAACCACCAAGCAGTCAGCCTGAACAGTATTTCAGGATCTAACTTCCATCAGTTTAAGTCCCTAAATACTTTTCAGGATCTGGGCTATAAACACTTGAAAAGTTTTTTTGTTTCACTATTGTCTTAAAAGTCACAGTTGCACGACTTTACTGTGAGATGTAAATTCCCTCAAGTTTCCTGTCCTTGCAAGCAATAAATACTCTGTATTTTTAATAGGCTTTGCTGTGTGTAGTAATTTACTAGAGGATTTATATTAGTTACTAGCTTTTAAAATTCTATATGTGGCATGCTAGGCCTGCTTTTTCTTCTAGTGAAGTGAATTTCAGAACACTGGCTGGCTTCATTATATGCTAGAGCAGTCCTATAGTAATGTTTATGTATTGCAGGCCAAAGGGAAGATGCCTCTGCAGTATCTGTGACAGATCATGTATCCTCTGCCTAATGGCACTGCAATAAATGTCCTGCACATTAGCAGGACACTAGCATGTAAGATACGTTCCTATATGTTTGCATGCATTTATGTTACTGTGTTTTGACAGACAACAAAACAAGAGGAAATGGCCTCAAGTTGCACCAGGGGAGGTTTAGATTGGACATTCGTCCAATGGGTTGTCAGGCATTGGAACAGGCTGCCCAGGGAGGTGGTGGAGTCCCCATCCCTGGAGGTATTCAAAAGACATTTAGATGAGGCCCTAAGGGATATGATTTAGTGGGGGACTTGGTAGTGATAGGTTAATGGTTGGACCCGATGATCTCGGAGGTCTCTTCCAACCAGAACAATTCTATGATTCTATGATTCTAGTGATGTTTTCTCATTGCTGCGTTGTATAATTGTATAATATTGTATAATATGATATAATTAAGGATGTCCCACTTACAATTGCCATGAGAATTAATTGTTCAGCTTTATCTGTTACTTGGACAGGCTTTCCATAAAAGATGTAAGAAGCATTTATGTTTCCCCTATATGCTATATTGCAGTGAAGAGCAATATCTGTTTCCATTATGAATCACTTAATCAGAAGGCAATGATGTTAGCCCTGCAACATAAAAGCATAAGAAAAAGGGGCCTCTTGCTATGCAGGAGAAGATACATGCAGAATCATAGAAATACAAGAAAATCATGATGGCTGGGAAAAAGCTTCAGGGCAGAAGAAATGGGTGGAGAGAGGAGGGAGGATCAGCTTGTAGAAATGAACTGGCATGACTCTAGGGTTTTTTTGAACCATTCAATTTAATTCTATCACAGAAGCCAATAATGACTGAAAAATCTTCCCAAAAAGCCTACTGCTGCCTAAACAGTGGTAGCACTGTTGGGAACAATGTTGAAAGTGAGCACTTTTGAATTTCAATAGGGCCTTTCCAAAGAGAAGAATAACAGCCCTGTACATTGTGTAACTTTGGACCAGACACCTTAGGAGGGGAGCTACTACACAGCTAGGAAAATAATCTGAAGCCTATTACAGAACAAGAGAGCAACTGTTTGCGGGAATATGAAAAACAGAACAGAGAAAACAGTCCATTAAAAAAGCAACAAGGAAATTTACATATATTACAAAAATATGTGAAAATGTCAGAAATCAGCCAGTTGGTTTATAGAAGGTAGGTAGTAATTTAATTTGTACCCTGATACCTGAGAAACTGGAATGAGAAAATTAATTAACAATTTGTCTAATGTAATTAGGTCAACTTAACCTGGAAACAATTTCATTTGGCAGAAAC
Source organism: Phoenicopterus ruber ruber (assembly GCA_009819775.1). Classification (NCBI taxonomy): domain Eukaryota; kingdom Metazoa; phylum Chordata; class Aves; order Phoenicopteriformes; family Phoenicopteridae; genus Phoenicopterus; species Phoenicopterus ruber. Next base: position 48,173,777 of record CM020215.1, read on the forward strand.
AAATGAACCAATATTGTATTGAGGAGAGCTCTGGAGAGGATTGTGTTCTGATTAATGAGAAACTGAGACACTACAACAAGCAGCAAAGGCTTTGGACCCCGTTCTGATTTTAATTACACCAATATGAATAAGACTAACCTTGCTAATGAGTTTTCCAGTGCCAAAGTCAGATCACAAACAAGTCATTCAAACTTCAAGACCTACCTGGAAGAGGTCAGCAGTAAGGAGTAAAGAAAACTACTTATTATTCTAAATTATGATACTCAGAAGAGTCACTATGGAATGTGGAATGAAAAATAAAGGCAGTTTGTTATTCCCAAAGGGCATTAGAGAAACTGAATTTCCTATAAGGAAAAAAAAAAGTTGTTAGATACTATTTATACTGTTTCCATGCCCACATAATTTATTTCTCATGATGACCTTGATTATGGCATGTTAACTTACATACATCAGGAAATGATATCTGAGGTAAACGTGATAGAAGCAAAATGAAGAGGTGGTGGTGGTTTTGTTTTGTTTTGTTTTTTTTAATTGGAAAGTTCCAGAACAACCTAAAGTGATGTGGTTCAAAGGATGATTTTCAAGGTAATACAGCACAAACTCCATAGATAGCACAGCTGGAGATCTCATCACTGTATTAAAAAGGGGGAAATTTTGACTGTTATTGTCCATGGCCTCTGAGTTACAGTTTGGGAAATAGGAAGTGTACAGAGGATTGTAGGGTTTGAGGGGTTTCTCCTCAAAAGGAGACTCTGCATCTATGTACTCCATGAGACCTACACAGCTCTGCCTTCATTTGTTTGAACTCTGAACAGCCTGTGTGTCACAACCTTACAACGTGTTGCCACTGCCCTTTTTTTTTTCCAGACTCATCAATTATTTTCTTCACATTTGTTTTTTCTGTGAGGTCTTGTATCCTGGCCATATTGCCAAAGGCTACTAGACTGTAACCTGCCCAGTACGAGAATTTCAAAAGCATTGTACTCCATCAGAAAAGCATGAAAGAGTCCTTCATTTTCTTTGGAATAACAAACGAAAACAAAGGCAAAAGATCATGTTCCTCTCTCCCATGCTACTTTGAACACATGCTCAAAATGCTTACAGACTGAAATGCTGCTACCCAATACAGCCACAACAAAGAACAGTACTTCTTAAAGTGTAGTGGAAAGCCGTTTAGAGTGTTGTATGCAGAAACATCAGTTTATCAATTTTCTTCATTTTCCATGGGTCCAGCATATGTGACCACATTATTCAATGAGAAATTTCAAAGAGAAATTTCACAGATTTCATTGGATACATTCGTAAAATGGAAGTGAAAGTACTAAATGCTATTTGCATTTATTATTTATATATTCATGTTCATAGTAACTAAAGGTACATTCTCATTTTTACCTGCTGTCCAATCCACAAAAGCACTTTAAGCATGTACTTACTTGCTTACTGTATTACAAAGTTTTAACATTAATGGCCCCATTGGGACTTTTACCATTGACTTCAAAGGGAATCAGATTAGGATTTATACAGATTTGGCTGGTAGCACTGCTTATTATTAAAGACTTTCTTTTATGTTGCATAAAACTTTGCCAGACTTTAACCATTTAGGCTGAAATTCCATATGCTTCATAGCTGCCTCAGGCTGAATTCTTCTAGAAAATCCAAACAAAACAATTCAGCTCTTTTCAAGAGCTAGGACTGACCAGGCAAGAAGACTGGGACAGGGAAACCAGGGAATGGGATTGAGACTGGGAATGTCTAGAAGAGGAAACTTGGACTGGCAGTGGCAGAAGTAATCTAGGACCACAAGGAAAAGCTAAGAGAGAGAATCAAGAAATATATGTTAGAAAAGGACAAGTCTGAGGAGCTGGGAATAAGATATTATAGGTAGGACAATATGACTCGTAGAAGAAACCATGAGTGGGAAAGATGCAGAACTGGGAAGCAGGCATTAGGTTAGAGAAGCTGAAACATCAGGATGGGCTATAATGTTGGATGGCCTATGCTGTTGCAGCACCACCTTCTCTGGAGCTTGGAGCAGAGCCCTGAGCTCCATAATCTCATTGTTCATTCCTCCTGTGGGCAAATAGCCATAAAAGCCACTAGCAAAATTGCTCATTCTCCTCTATGGCTTGTCTATGCAGAGGATAAAATTTTGTTAATTATTCCATTGACTTCATTAGCTTTGATAAGCTTAAATCCCATCTTTTACTCCATTGGTTTAAATGAGGGATATAAATATTCCAACTTCAATGACCCATACATATTTCAATATGAAACCTCACCACAGAACTTGATTTTTCCCCATTTCTTCTTCAAAAAATTTTCACCAGCCTCCTGACTTGCCTGATAAAAGAGCATTATTTCATCTGTGAAATATCAGATTTAGGGTCAGATCTAGGAAATTGTCCCCTTGTGACCATGCTATTCCTGCTGCTAACTAAACTTTTTCTGATGAGGAATAGGAATTATATTTTAAAGAGAGACCAGTAATAAAACAAACAAAAAAGACCATTTGTGAACCAAACAGGAAACCTCAGGAAAAGAACAGAGAACTGAAATTTGGGATTGTAACCCAGATTATTCCTAGAAGTCCCTACAGGACTGTGAGGAAAAGTGTGTCTGATTTGTTTGCTTTCAACTTGCATATTATCTTCCCTATCATAGAGTGAGAGGGCCAGGTCAACTCCTCAGGAAGATAAGAGGTTGCCATTTAGATCATGGACCAGGAGGAAAGATTCCCAGAGACTGCAGAAAAGAGCAGAAAAAGAAGGGGAACAACAGCAAGAAACTGGGAGCATGAACCACTATGAAGGTCAGGGAATGGACAGACATGTCTCTAAGACAGTGGAAAGAGAAAATACCTAGGGACCAGCAGGGACTGTGCCATCTGTTGCACAATTGACTGACAGCAAGACAGGGCCTGTCTTCAGGGACATAGTGGACAAAGCAAGTGTGGCTTTATTTCTATTCTATTTTTTTTTTTTTTAAATATGCACTGTAATGTCTAATCCTAATATGCCTTGAGATTTGATGGGGTTGTTCTGAAGTTTTGATTTGGTTAGATTTTTTTTTTTTTTTACTTTAAAAACCTTGGGGAGCTCGCCATAAGCAAAAGGTCTAAGCAGCTGGCTGAAAGATCAGCAAATCTGAGGTTCTGATATGACGATGAAACAGGCGTTTCAGGGACAACTACTGATTTTGCATTCCTTGACTCCTAAACAGATAGATTCCATAGGAAGAAGACTGACAGGTTTACTCTCTCCCTCAGAAACAGTACCATCCCACCTAGTCCCTAGTCCTTGTGCTATGCATCACATGCTGTAGTTGCAGTGCTGTAGCTGCATTGCTCTTCTCCCCCTCCAGCTGGACCACTTTTTCCACTGAGAACCCAATGTCTAATTGAGGGGCATCCTGAAGACTCAATGAAATGTAAATGAAACCAATGGAAGCCAAGACTTTAAACTCGTACCTGTCATTAAGGGCTGTATGTTAATGCTATGAGTCAAGTGCTAAAGAACTCTTAAACATGCAATATTAATGGAAATGTTTGACCTTAAGCTCTTTCTGCTTCAGCTTCCCCTCTTCCGAGGGTGGCTTAGAGCAAGAAATTTGTGAGTCTTTGTGAATCTTTCCTGTCTTTGATTCCATGGATGCTTCCCACAGTGAAATCCAGGAGGGAATTAGTAAGTCTTCTTAATGTCTGAATAGCGTGCAATGCACAGAGCAGAAGGACACACAGGGAACAAGGAGAGAATAATACCTGAAACAGTGGCCCATTATGTGATAAGAACTTTTCCTACACTGCATAAAGGAGGGTCCTGCTGAAAATAGCGTATGTTAATGTGATTGGTGCCTGCATGTTATAACACCTGAAGTCAAAGGAAGTGAATGCATTTTGTGAAAGGAAACTAACCCTGACATTTGAGTGCTTGATATTGCAGTTAAATTATACGTTCTTAAAGTAGTTTTCTTGGATAGTATATTTTAAAATAAAAGCTATGCCTCTGTAATCTGCACACAGAAATAACACAAATATGAAAAAACCAAAAAATAGGAAGCTATTTAAATACCCCAAATGTTAATTATTTAAGAACTATTTCCATTATACAAAAGGAAATGTCGCTGTTAAAGTTACCAATCTTTTTCCATATAAAGTACTTGCATGTTGACAGAGGGAAAAGGCAACACTGGATTTATTTTGTTTTTCATATAAATGTTACAAATTATCATTTAACACAAGTTTATTGCTAAAAATGCATAAAATAATTTTACTTTTAAAAAAAAAGAAAACTTTTCTGTTTGAAATCCTGGGTTTCTTTACAGACATTTTTTTTATTTTATATAATCCCAGAAAAGCTATTGTTATTCTATTTGCTGTTAACTGTGTCTCTGGATTAGAAGGCAATAGTCTTCCAGAAAGAAGGCAGAGTTGAAAACCTCTGGTCCCAGCAATAACTATTACTGGGGGTCTTTTCATTCACCTAAATGGGAACTGGTAGAAAATAATGGACAGAGGACTATTCTAGGGCTCAGTGACCTCATTAAAAATCCCAACTCTACCACTGACTGACTGTCTAAATGATCTTGGCCAACTCCATTTTCTTCTTCTGCCTTGATTTACCTTGGAAATAGTAATACTAACATATTTCATAAGTTGTTGTAAGACCTTAAGTTGGAAAGCATTAGAAGCATTAGAAGCAGGAGAGTACGGAGGGGATTTCACTACTGGTGCACCTTCCCTTGTCTCTCCTTCCCATTTCCTCTTTGTGGTTCAAAATCCACTTCCAACGAAAGACCCCAATAGAGGGGATGTCTGGATTATAACTGATCCATATTTTGTAACATAAACCTTTGCACAGTACCTTGTTATTAAACAATTTCCTTCTACGAGATGAGATGAGTATGTCTAAAGTGAGTAGCAACTGAAGAGGTCAGGCAGACTTTAAACTAAGAGTGAGTATTTTGCTGTATCTTACCATTTTTACTTCTCTCCTTTGTGAAATGTTTTTTCTTAGAAATCTGCATTGCCATAACTAGTTTTGAATAGTTATTCTGGGATCAGTTTTCTCTCTAGCACTTCCTCCCTTTGATGTATTTATAAAATACCTTATGCTCCTTAATTCTTTTGCCTGGCAGCAATAGTTTGCTATGAATGACTTCACTGTCAATGTTCCTGCAAAATTTTACACTTCTAAGTCACATGCAAATTTTCTGACATTTATTTTAAAAAAAACAACAGTCTATGCAAATACAAGGAACTCATTATTAAAGAAAAAAAAGAAAAAAAAGTTACCAGAGTTTTCCATTTGTAGCAAGAGGTCCATGCCATATGCCTGTGAATGACACAATTTCATAAATTATTTGTTCTGGACTACTAGCATCCTAAACTGGGAGAGCATTGCGTTGCATCCTGCACAAACACATAATGCTTTCACACGGAATAACAGAGAAATTGCTTCTTGATGCTAGTAGCATCATACAGCATTCATCACGACTGTATTTGCTGTATCAGCCCTGAAATTGCTTTAAGATGCAGCATAATCTTTGCTGAAGATTCAGCCCTGCCTATTTGAGAACTAAGTGTACCAAGTTCCCTGTCAGTTATGTGAAGTCAGATCACTTTTTCCACCTTGACAACCCTTGAGCAATTCTTCCTTTTTTCAATGCCTCATGGCTTTTGCATGCCTCATGGTACAGCTTCCAAGTACATCTAGGCTTTGAGAGACTATCAAAGCAGCAATTCCAGCTCTTCTTTTGGTCTCTACTTGTCTGTTCCCAAGAATATTGTATCATTTGCTGAGTTAGGTGAGGAAAGGTGTATTTAACTTACTAGTGAGGAAAGTCATGCAACTCCATGTGAAATAGCTATTCCTTTAAGGAATAAATTGAGCTTAAATTGCAGATGTTCTTATGCTTTCACATGTAATTTGCTGCTCAGCATGGGTGTGTATATTCAGAGATCCACACCGTTCTGCAGGGAAGCAGGCTGTTTTCAAATAACTTTATTTAATAAAAGGCTATCTGAAAAATTACTTTCCAGAGGCTGCCATCAAAAAAGCACATTTGCACCAATAGTCTGTCGACTTTGTTATATAGTAAATTATCCAATTCCCATTACAGATGGAGTGCAGCAATTAGATGACGTCTCATATAGGATCACATGAATTTTATTAGCTGATGCCTTTGCTGAAACTAAAGCTGAAGAATGCACAGGAGCATTTCTACTTAGTGAGATCTCACACCTTAAATGAGATCCTTCATCTTACTTTTGTCAATCAGGGTAAATATAATTATATTGAAAATTTCTTACAATGAACTGCCATTGTATTGAATAGTCCATGTGTTGATGAATTGAATGATACATGATGAATCGTGGTTCAGCGCACAGGCATAAACACAAGTTGTACATCAGGAACTGTTTACTAAAACCTGCTGTCCCAGTGAAGTTCTGCTGATAATTTAAAGATGGGTAGACTCTGCTAACTCCTATTTATTGAACTCAAGGAAGTGATACTTTGATGGAAAAGCTTTTGGTTTGTTTTGCTTCATTTTGCCTCTTTTAACTAAAGGCTTTTTGCTTTCAGTACAGATATTAGAAATATCAGTAGAGAAGACCGAGAAAGTGAGATCAGGTATTGATACTAAATGAATTTCAGTTAAATCACTACTGGTGAAATAACTTCCAGAAAATGCTTTGCAGGCCATGAGTGAGGAATACCACGTAGGACAGAATATTTTTGTTAAAAACATTGAAAGAGAGATTGATCCTTCTCAATCTGTTCCTTTTATTGACCAACTTGCATTGCCTATAGTCCCATCAGGTATCTTAAAGCACAATTTTGGGGGTGTTCAAATTTCATGCTTTTCTGAAGGGAGGTTATCCAACACCCTAGATTTCTCATCCTTTATCACTTTTTCAAGTTTTTGACCATACCCAGCCATTAGGTCAGATATCTTATCAATCAAGTGTTCTGATCTGCCACTTTTCTTATCAGGGATCAGTTTTCAGATGCTATTCTACTGAAATGTACCTTAGATGCCTTTCCAGTCGTGACCAGTTTGTGATGTAGAGATAGCTGGAAGGAAAGGGAGAAGGGATGGAAGAATGTTTTTCCCTACCATTTTCTGGAGTAGGGTCATCTGAAGGGTCCATTGTGTATAAACTTCCGGAAACATTCTGAAAAAGATGAAAAAATCTTTTTCCCTTGCTGGCTCAAGGTTTCTTTCTTCCGTGTGAGCTCAAGAGAGCAGATCAATAGTTTGTGATTTAAAAGGGTATATGTCAATACCAACCCCTATGACACTCTGTTCTCATGTTTTTGACACTTGTTCCAAGTACATGTAATGTAACTCTTACTCCTTGATCTTACAAAGAGCTTCTGAGAATTTACTAAGCTCTGTAACTGGCAGTGCAAGCCTGACATAATTACAGCACTTCTGTTTGTGTGCTTGATGATTTACAGCGAATATATAGATAAAAAAATGCAGAAGTCATCTTTGCAGCTATAGTTTTATAGCAATAGGTTAAAGCAACTTGACTGTGATTACATGACAGAAAGTTTAAATAGCCTAAACCAGCTCAGGTTTTAACCCTAATAAAATAAGACCAAGACTCATTTTTAGAATTTTACTTCGTACACGCACATGCAGCAGGACTGTCCCAAGCCTAGACTGAAATAGTGAATGGAAACTTAGGAAATAAAGCTGAAGTAGTTTGGAAATTTACGATTCATCCTAAAAAGGATGCGGCATGCAGCTAAAAGCTAAAGCAGAAGACAAAATTAATACCTTTGGGCTATGGTATGTCTCTTCTCCGTCTTTTGCACTGGTGAAGAAAAGAGTCAGAAATTGCTTCCCTTCTTTTATTTTATTTGGCAAATTATTTTCCCTTTGTATTCATCCGTTCTCCCCATCTTCTTTTCACCTGTTGTCAGGCGTTGCACGCAGAGTACTCCCACTCTTTGAGCCCTGTGTAGTATTACAGTTTCCGCAGGAGGAAGTAGAAAAGATTTACTGTGTGCCAGGGCTTTGTCAGTCTAGTTCCTCGGGACCTTTCTGCTTCTATTCCTCCAGTAAAGTGCTCCATGATGTGAGACAGGATGGCAGAAACTTGATAGGAGGGAAAGTTTTAGCATTAGTAGCATGATAGATCCACACCTAATTCTCTTTATTCCCTGGCTCTGGCAGAAAGTTCACAACTTTGAGTGACTCAGTCATTTTGAGTCTAGTTTCTCACATGTAAGAAGACACTTTTTCTTTGTCTGCTTAGACAGTCATTGCACAGGCAGGTAAATCTCTACATGGCTTGACATGAGAGATGTACACGGCGGAGGTGTAGGCAATACTTCTTTCAACTGCCAGAAGGGAAAGTAGTAGAGAATTCGCAGCTTGCTTTTTTTGTGTACGAATTTCTCAGTTAGGCTGTGACTACAATCAAGTCTGGGGACATAATAATCCCAGAACAAGCAGATTTGCCCATTCTGGAAGCAGTAGTGCTTTATTATAAGGAAAAATGTTTTAGATCGCTATTTCAGCCCTCCTCTTTCCCTTCATCATTTTCTGACAAGGTTTTGTTTCTGAGCAGCTGTAAATTTTAAGGGCAGATTTTAAGACATAAGGATCATCTGGTTTGATCTTTGCCTAACACAGGCCATAAAGTTTCACCAATAATTCTTGTAGTGGAACATATCATCTTCCCCTAAAATGTAAGTGAATACTGTCAAGCCCAATAACTTGCGGTTTACTAGAGCATAAAAACATCCTGTCTCAATTTAAGGAATCCTGGGGATGATGAATTTCCTTATTCCTTGGCAATGGATGATTACTGTCACTGCAGAACAGTTGTTTCTAATTTTCATTTTGAATCAGAAACAAATACGGGGCTGCCATCTGATACGGGGGGTATGGCTTGAGAGTTTGTCACACCCACAAGAAGGGACAAAATATTCTACTTCATATCTGCACATATGTCCTTGCTCTGCTGGCCTTTTATAACTATGTTTTAAGGGTTTTACGTTATGGTTGGCTCCAGTTCAACCCTTACTTTACTTTTATCCTATTTCACGCTAAACCACACTTAAATTCATTCCTCTCTCAGGCCTCACAAAAGCTGTTCCAGGCCACAGGAAAGAGATGGCAGGAATTATCTGGTATGTCATGGGATGTAACAGACAGTGGATTGTGTGATGATGGTGCTTTTTACTCATGTAAGATTATGTGTTAGGAGAAAAACTATGGTAGCACAATTCAGTTGTGAGACTCAGAATTATTGGCCTTGTGAGCCAAGCATCTGCCAAGCATAAACTTCGGCATAAATCATGCTGGAACCTCAACTACCAGATGCAACTGGTCATATCTAAGCCTGTCTGACTGCATCAGGCACATGGGATCATGCAGCAGGAGAGTGTCAGCACGGTGAGTGCCAGAAATACTAGTGCTCTAACAAGGAAACTTGTAATTGGAGGAAGATACATACATATGCGTAAGTCATAACAAGTCCATTCCCAGTGTATTTCCATAGTTTTTTGACTTTAAAAAAAAAGAACAAAACCCCAACCTCTCCCACAATGAAATCCTACGAGTTTCCTTATGCTCTTTATGTATCGGTGATTTTCCATTCTCCGTGTCCACCTATACTGTAATTGGCAACGTCATGTGTTTGCCTTATAAATACATTTTTTTAAAGTACTGATAAAAAGTCTATCTCAATAGTGTAGTAGCTGCACTAACGAACTGAAGAGTCTAAAACTGTGTGCACTGATTATGGGTCAAAATGCTATTTGGGGAGAGTCACAGTCTGAAAAGAAGGAAAAGCAAATGTTAATTAACAAGGTATAGATACAAACTGAAAGATTATTACTTAGCAACATAAAAGGTTAATCCAGTAGTGTATAAAAATCCCACACTATGTTTAAAAAAGAAAAAGGAAGTCATGTAGAGAATTCTATAAACCAGTGGAAAATTAACTGGGAATCACAACAAACTGTTGTGCTTTTATGAAGAAAAATAAGGATATTAATCTACTTTTAGAAAACAAATGAAAGTATTCTTACCTTGTTTTATTCCACTGAATTTGCTTATAGCATAAATTTGAACTATTGTATCACTCATTCAACAGAAGAAGGAGCGTGAAATACTTCTGAGGAAAATCCTATAGTTTTTGTGTACAATTTAGGGAAGAGTCCAATGATGGAATCAAAGCAATTTCTCAGATGCCAGATGTCAAGATGTTATGTTGATGGATGCTTTTCTTACATACTACTATGAGGTTCTGTTGTGGTTCAGTAAATTCAGGTTTGAATAATTTTTTTGAGGCAAATCTGTGATTTAAAACTACAGTTTTACCAATCCAAGAATTAAAAGACATTATCAAGACCTCCTGGCCATGAATTTAGCTTAAAGATCATAAAAATTTGTTGGTTTTGAACTAGCTTCTTGTGTTTGAGCAAAAATTACATGTGGATCATTTTTCAGGCAGCCTTTTGCAAAGCTAGGGTAGGAATTTTATGAAAGCAGAGTCTCACGTAATCACAAAATTCAAGAAATTAGCTTATCAGGAAATCACAGTTCATAAAGCATTCTCTTGCCACCTTCACCAAGATGCAGTCGTAGAACACTCGTGTTACAGCAGATGCTGTGAGATGGCTCTGCTTCTGCTCCACAGTCACATATAAACAAGTTCTCTTTCCTGAATCTTGTGGAATTTTACAGCAATGAAACAGTTACACAAGCACAAGGACTTGGCCTTTCTCTAAATGCCTATGTTGCATAGCTCAAATATTGACTTAACTACAAACACTCTCAGCCTGTAATTTTAGACATCAAAACCAAATATATGAAATCTGTCTTGGAAAAGAACACTGAGAGCAGCAATAGTACACAAGTGACTAATCTGTACAGAAAGGAATAGTACAGGTTTTTTTCAAAACTCTTGAGCTAAAATTTGTTTATATCATTCCCTTTTTGCAAAAAAGATAAATGAAAAGCAACTAAAGATCTGCTTGTTAATACAAAGTCCTTCTCAACGAAAGGGAGGGTTCAAATTTACAGAACAAAATTGTTTACATAGCAAAATAATCATCCAGATGGCAAAAATAAGCAACCCTGAAAATGCTAAATGTTAAGAGGAAGACTATGCCTCTTGGGGTCATCATCAGTAACAGTTTCATAACAACTATTTCAAGCTCTCATCTTTAAGCATACCAGAACAGTTTAGTGAACATTAGCTAATCTGTGTATTGATAATCTATTATTCTAGAAATGTGTGACTGTGAAATACAGGCCTGGGTTTATGATTGACCTGGCCCTGTTTGCCATGAAAGTATCAGAAAAGAAATACTAGTTCAGAATTTTTTTTCATATAAATCCTCTGCTGTCAGAATTCAGTGCAACTATAAATAATGTAGGAAATATTTTAATCAAGACATTCCTATGTTACATAAAAGCACCTTCTGATCTACTGAAAATTTTTCATACATAAAGAAGAGCAAAAGTACGGGCAATTTACTGTATGCAAACTATTAAGAGGGTAATCAACTTGGTGAACTGAGATTTAAGCAGTAACCTCCTTCCCCAAGAAAGTACGTATATCTATTTTATGAATATTTAAGCAAAATAAAATACGAAGCAGCAGCTACTCAATCTGCAGTTTAAAACAAATACATGCACTCAGAAATAAGAACTTGAAATACAGCTGATTTGAAGCAAAATAGGAATGAACATAAAATAAAAGAGCATGATATTTGATGTTGGAAGAAATTCTAAATAAAATCTGATCTAACCACTGAATAACTCAAAAAAGTGCAGATATGAAGATAATGCAAGTTGCATGGAGCTGCAAATAGATAAGACTGGTAATTATTTAGGTAAAGTATGGAGATGAGTCAAATCAGAACCGGGGAAAATGGTCAAATAAGCTTTACATTCACACAGTCTGTGGCAACCTGCAAAAGAATTAAAATTATCATGAACACTGTATATTTTTCTGTCGCTATAGTCTAGCACAAAAGGAAAACACACTACTTGTAGGTCATGAATGACAAAAGTTCTCTAAATCAAAAGGTCCCTCTCTATGCCTAGCAAAAACTCTGAATACAGACAGAAAGGAATTAACAGCTACTTCCTCATGCAAATAACTCTCTCTTTCCCCTTATAATCTGTAACAGAGTTGCTGACATGTATTCTCAGGAATGCACTGGTAAAGTGCGCAGATACTTTCCTATCTCGTATACTCCTCTAATGCTTTGCACTGTGGAACACCACAAATTTTTTATCATAGCAAGGCACCGCATGACCTTCACCGTAGTTAATATTATATGATCTATCCAACCTCGATACTTCATAGCATTAAATTGAACTTCTAGGTGACAGTGAACTTTTTGTACCAGCTGGACTTTTTACTTTATCTTAACTGGATCCTAGCAAGATGATCCCTGTATTGTTCTTAAGAAAATAATTCCTCTCTCCCCAGAAAAAAAAAAATTATTTCCTGAAAAATGGATGTCAGCGAATGGATTGAATATCACAAATTAAGTTTTCAAATATTCAGGTGAACTAAAATCTCAACCAACAAGCTAGTCAAGCAAAATATGCATATAGTCATTGCATAAACAAAAACCTGCGTTTACATGCACAAAGACTAATTTTTCCCACCCTTATGTGGGATTCAGCTGACAAAGCTAGCACAGTCAACAGTTCTTACTGTAAATATTCTTGAAAGTGGAATGATCATTTGGTTTTTGAATGAATCATTGATGCAAAACCCCTCAAATTCCAGATGAATAAAACAGAAAACCAGTATGAATCCTAGTCAGATTTGAAGTTTTGGATTTTCTGACAAATGAATGTAGCATAAAATGTAAGCACTTAATTCATAATTCAGGAAAAGTGAAATACTGCCCAAAGATAGCTATAGGTTCTTATTTGGGAATGTTTCCTGAATTAAACCTGAAAGCTTGTAAAACATTATGAACAGCTCCTGTTGAAATTAGTGACTGGATTCCAGTTGGACTTGATCTGTTGGAGATGCAAGGCAGCCACAAACCTGATTCCAGAAAATCAATCTGTAATCATCCATCTGAAAAGCTATGTTTGATGTAAGACATATTAAGTAAATATTAGAATCTGTTAACTATTAGAAAGAAATCTTCATGTCTGTATTCTATATCCCTGCAGGCCTCTCTTTGGAAGAAAATAATTTCAGTCATGGACAGTTTTGTTTGAGAAAGGACTATGAGGTTTTGACAGTGTAATGTATTCTGAGTTGCTTGTTAAATTAAAAAAACAACAAACAACTTTGGAATGAGACTATTACATTTTACAAAACACTATATCATAAAGGCAATATAATATTAAATTCCCCCTTATACTCATTTAAACACATTCCAGGAAAAAATTAACAATTTTAATATATGGGAAAAATGATTATGTTATGGACACTGAAAATGTAGTCATATTTGTTTTGAAGTATGTTTATGTTGTCAGATGGAGCCCTGAGAAAGACAAAAACCAGCAATTTATTTTCGGAAGTTATAAAATGCCAAATAACCTAGTTGTCTTTTAAATGCTGTAGTAAAATACCCAGAAGGATAAACACCACAGCTCTAGGAAAAGAAAAATATTATGTGTGTAATCATTATGAGCATGTTACTGTTGGAAGAAAACAGTCATTTATGTTCAGGCTAACTAAACTGGTGAGACGGGAAGAGATGGTCTAAGGCAGGTTTTAAAAAAAGCCCTTCAGATTAGAGACTTCTGTTCTTACGTGCATGTTCCACTTGCACTGTTAATGAAAATGTTTATCATTAATGAAGATATTTTATTACAAAACCAGTGTTTCATCAGATGAAAGCGCAAAATAATAAGTTGTTTGGGTTTTTTTTGTTTTGTTTTTGCTTGTTTGTTTGTTTTTTTATCAGAATGAACAGTCACAAGAACACTAAAAATTTAGCAAGGAAGGCTCACATATTACTAAAGAAAATATAATATGCATCACACACAAAATAATTCAAATTACCATTTGCTTAAAGTTAGATGTATCAGTATTTTGCTGAACTAGGTGCATGGATCTAAATCTTCATCCAAAGCAATGAACACAATTAGAGAATCAGAAATAGAAATGATATGATTTTGTAATAATGATTTGTTACATTACATCTATTTATATCTTTACACTGTTGGAAATATGCAGAAACTAACAAATGATGATTCTGGGCATGTAGAGAAACATAAAGCCTATTAATCTTAGCAGTCTAAAGCTGCAAGATGAAGCTCTCGTCTCTGTCAGTATCATATACTCTAATACCCTGTGTTAGCAATATGTATGTATGTATGGAGCACAATCTCTGAACGCACAATCTGAAGATGAATATAAAACCTATAAGTTTGTAGTGATAAAAGTTCTTGGAGACTGCTCAGTTTTGCAGGGGAAAAAAAAAAAAAGCAATAATTCTGTAATTACATTGTAATTTTTAAGAATATAAATGGATGGTAAATACTGTAAATTTATATATAACCAAATGATAATTATGGTTTATATTTGAAAGAGTCATCAAGGAACTGAAGCACATAATTAAATTGACTCATCTGCTTTCATCAAATTTGTAAAAGTACATAATAAAGTCAGGCAGAAACATGAGATTGGGATATAGGTTGTGTTCCCTGGAAATTGTTGGAGTTATATTGGTTATAAATATATATGTGAAACTCTTTAAGTATGTAGGATCCAAAGAACTTTGTATTAGGCACTTCCATTCATTTCAGTATTGTTAGCCTGGATGACAGTCACTGAAGAGCTCTGCTTAGATTCATATCAGGGACTAACCTATTCCACTCCAAAACAGTCATGATACAAGCTGAGTCTGGCACCCGCTCACCACAATATTCCTCTCACTCTGAAGAAATAACTTTCTATCAAAAGCCCCTTGTACAGATGTGTGTAATGGACTGACTTTCCTTTCATTTCACTTTGACATTTCATATTTCCACTCCCTGGGTAGAATTTTTCTCTCTTATGCTGGACTTTTTTGATCTTCCTCTTTGTCGGTAAGTATAACATACTCCATGGAAAATTTTATAAAATAAAACAAAAATGTGAAGATGGAAAGGGAACCGGCTTAAGAGAATGACAGGAAATGAGCCAAAAAGTGTTTGATTGTGCATTTCCTTATGGGAATTAAAAAAAAAAAAAATCATCAATAGTTGAAACAAAGGAAGAATGGTCAAGTAAGGAGCATAAGGGTTCATAAAGTACACTTTTGGCATCCTAAAAACAGATTGAACAAGTATATGAAAAGTGTAGAGAAGGATAAAGAGCAAAGAGCGCGCAGAGTCTTTAATCATCCTGGCCATTCAGCTAAATTCTAAAGGAAACAAGTTCGTTTGACATATCAAAGTATAAGTTTCCAATATAGGCTTCAGAACACTGGATTTTTTTATATTATTTTATTTTTTAAGAAATACTCTCTTCCAACCTATTTTTCCTATTTTCTTCTTAAAACACAGTAATAGTCTTAAGTTCTACACGTTGCAGGGGATGTACAATCAAGCACATAGTGTGGATAAATATCAGTTCTGAGAACCAGTACAAATCTGATAGAGTATGAGTGGAAAATAGTTCCCCCACCGGTCTTGTACTAGCCTGCATAGCTGTGAATATTATTCTGTTTGAATTCTTTATCCTCTAAGTATTTATATAAAAAAATGACTCATTAGAAATAACTGTTAGCTAAATTCACAAGAACTCACAGACTACATTAGCCTACTCTCAACATTCAAAGCTCTGTGCTTGTTACTTGTCAGAGTGATACCACAGAGTTCAAAAGATGCTGAGTTGCGTTAATAAATTATTACAAAGATAATATATTTGATACATACTTGTGTTTCCATCAGGAGCTGAGTCTAAATATGACATATTATTATTGAAGTATTCAAATAAAAATGTATGATGAAAACAGAACACAAAATATATTAAGGCAACTTAGCATACCTTCCCGGAACAGAAACTATTTATAATATCCAGGATTAAAAAAAACTTAAAAAAAAAATCACAAAAAATTGCCTTTTTAGAAAAGGCTTTTTTTTTTTTTTTTTTCTTTTTTCTGCATCAAATATGTGCTAGTGAGCAGTCCTAGCACTTTGGTCATTTTAGAAAACAGATGGTAGACAGACATTTAAAAGAAGAAACACACAGAAAGGAAAAGCAGTGCATCTGAAAGTATTTTACATCTGTACCTTCTAGGTACTGTCCGTTCATTTACTTTGTAGGCTTTTAATTCCAGGATCTGTTTGAATTTTGCTAGAGCTAAACTTTGTTTAGAAACACTGTAACTGTTTCTCCGTTCAGTTCATTTAATCAAAAGCGTTAAACAGATTGATCTGCAGAAGACAAACATGGTGACCCAGAAATTACTCATGTGCTCTCTGTTAGCAGAGTCTCTAGCTCAGAGTTAGAAATCTTGTTCGGTAACTGAGGAGCACACCTCAGTTATACACCTCCTCTTTGGATTCACAGCAACGCGCTGGAGAAGGATGTGAGATCAGCTACTACATCCTAAGTGAAATCATTTGACTTAACCACATAGTTGGAAAAATCTCATGTTTTGCATTCCTTCTGTTTTTTTCCTGGGGCCCAATATTTAATTAGCTGTATAAAGTGGATCAGCTTTAGCTGTATCCCAAAGTCCTCACCGAGGAAGGAGGATTTACAGGTCCATATCCGTGCTCCAAAACAGCGTGAGACGGGATTTGACGACCTACCTGCTACGTGAAAGTGGTAACCACCTGGCTATTGGGAAACAGTGTCTAGCCAGAGCCAAAACTGTCTGGTTCCTGCCTGTCCTTTCTGTTATGCTTTATTTGGTAGTTATGATCTGAGGAAGCCTAAGACACCGGATCCGACTGGTGAGATAGGCAGGAGAAAGCCTTGCTGAAAATGCCCCTGGGGTTAGGTGTGAGCTTGGGATTTGAGCGTCTCGCACAAGCAGGACGTGGGCAGTTCTGACATGCCCGCTGGCAGAAACTATGTGGAGGACTTAAGCATCACTGGGGCAACTACAGGGTAACAGCAGATAAGTAGGGGGTTTAAGGATCTTAGAAGCAGTTAAACACTGCTGAAAGAGAATGGAAATGAAAAACCTATGTGTGTAAGGCAATTTTTAAAATGGGACTTAGGTGTTCTTGAAAATATCATCCTGATAACTCAAAACTAAATTTAAATATACAGCATAAATGCAATTGCATTTTTTTTGTCCTACAATATCACAAAAAACTACTTTTCAACAGATTACATGCTTGATTATATATTCCTTTACAGCAGCTTCACGGCAGGGAAACTCCAGCTGAATAAAGCTAATGTAACAGAGCAGAAAATCAAGCTCTCTGTCCAGTTTGGTCTAATCTCTAATTCACATTCCTAAAAAGTTAGAGAGATGCAGAAGTGGACCCAAAGATTAGGGGATATCAAATCTCCAGACTTTTGGTCCAAGCCACTCAGAATGCTCCTGTTTCACTGAATATCAATATTACAAGGTCTAAACCGTCTGTCCTGATTTAGCAAAGCCAACAACCTTGCGCCTACTAGCAGTTAACCCATGAGACTGCCCATGCATTTAAGCACAAGTATACTATTAAGCACATAAACAGACACTGTTTACTTGGCTAAAGTGGTGCCACAGTTTTAACATCTTGAAGGGCTGAAATCTCAAGACAACAAGGTTTACTAATTCTTATAAATATCCTCCAAAATACGACTTTTCATAAATGCGTGACTGTTTTCAACTATGTTGACAACAGTACCATGTCCCCTGAAGTTATTTCAGAGTCCTGACTGTGTGTAGAGCTGATTCCAGTGTCAGAGTCTGTGTCGTTTATGTCCAGATTGGTCACTCTATGAACCAAGTCAGGAACAGCAATGTTGTTACTGGAGATGCCGCTGCCCTTGGATGGCTCTTCATTTGATGGAAGCCTAGTTTCAATGTTGTCTTTAACATGTAGTAAATTAAACTCTTCTGTAAGAAGTTCGTATTCTTTTTCCTTCTTTTGAAGCAGTGAGTCCCTGTATGTAAGCTCTTTCTGAACGCAGCTCAAGTATGAGTTGATCCTCAGACCATCTTTCATACTTTTTTCCAGCTCATATTTTACACTTTCCAAATTTGAGATTTCCAGTTCAGCATTAGCAGCTCCTTCTGTGTGAACATCATCTCCATTTTTTTCTGTGCATATTCCATGTACCTCTCTTTCAATTTCAGCACACAGCTTCTCTATTAATTGTTTGTGATGTTTCAGTCTCTCTTCAACCTGTAAAATCCCCTCATTTTTGCTCAAATAGTCGTGCATCTCTTTTTGATCATCTGGCCTACTCCCTTGCTGCTCAGCCTCACTTGGATTGATCATTAAATAGGAGTCCTGCACATAATTTTCTCCATCATTGGCCACACGATCTAGATGGAATTTCGCTTCACATTTTTCAATTTCCATATCTAGTTCCTTCATTCTAAGGACTTGTTGATGAATGGTATGATCTTGAGAAATGATCAGATGAATCAGCGTCTCCATATTATCTCTCTCTTGCTGAACACTGTCCTGTTTAAGCTTGGCCAGTTTCCGGAAAGTCTTCCTGACGATTTTCTTTTGCTTGTCTATTGGCAACATCTTCATGTAATTTGCTGGACTGAGCTCCCACTGTTTTTCAACGTTTTGTACTACCTTAGCTTCAGCTGTCTTCCACAATGGAAATGAGAGGAAAGCATCTGACTTTACCAACACAAAGTGCAAATTAGACTGCTCTTCCCCCCAGGCCTTCCAAAGTCTCAGAATCTTCGTCAAGGGAGGAAGTACTCGCTCCGAGCCTCTCCATTTTTCTACAATGCAGTAATCACTAGGTTTTCCAAAAAGGACCTTTTTCTCTCCAAATGTTGCCTGATGTTCTTCAAGCAGTGCTTGAATCACTTCTGTGCAAGTTGTGCGCTTTGTCAGGCCACATACAATCTTCTCCTCCTGGCAAACCCAAACCACAATCTCCCTTTCATTTGAAGCCATGTCCTTGTTGGGAGACCTGGAAAACAAGAAGAGACCAAATAGAAATTACATATCAATGGCATAGACTGTATGAATAATAGTTACAATTCTGATATGACAACCACATCGAAAAAATCCCATGTTATTGTACAATATACTTGTTTAAATTACATGAAGAAATATCTTTGGATTAAGTAACAGAAAAACACACCCATTTCAGCTACTGCTTTAATATTATTACTAGTCCAGCTGAATGTGAATCTCACACAAAATGTCTTTTATCAAATTTAGGTTTTTTACACATAATAAATGTGTATTAACAATAAGTGATAAAGTTTGGCAATATGCATTACATTTCCAGACTGTCCTAGGATAACAACTTCCAGATCTGCATATCTGTTCTCATCACACAGACATTGCGCAAACATGTGTAAACTCTTAATATCACCAGGGCTTCTGAAAGGAAGAATCATGCCTCTAAATATGCACTGAATGTAGATGAACTGAGAAAAGATGATTGAACACCATCTAAGTTAAAAGACTTGATGATAGGATAAATCTATAGCTCTTTGGCCACACCTACACCCACACAAGCACAAACACCATTGTTTTCCACTGTGATTTTTCACTAACAAGTCTCAAGAAATTCGTTGCTTTTCCTGAAGTACCAAATAGCCTGAATTCCAGTGAGTTGTGAGAAAATACCAGCTGTGAGAGAATACATATATAGGCCCGTATTTTATAACCTTTGTAATGATACAGAAATGCCAGAAAATGTAAAAAGTTTTGATTTTTTTTATTTATTTATGAATTCCAGTGAATGTGGTATTAACCTGACATTAGCAGCTGGTACCTCCTTATACACTGAGATACCTAACTTAGGTATCTAAGGTGTCTCTCCTAGTATAGACACCTATCTCAGGTGTCTAAGATCCCATTGTGGCTGCTGTAGCTGTCTAATCCATACCATCAGTGAAGCCTAGAGAGTGATACAGCTGACCAAATGTACAAGTTCACTTTACAGTGAACTCTTAAGTTTGTCCCCATCTGAGTAGCCCTGGACTGCCATGGGCCTACGTTGGCAGAGTGGCCTTGGGGAACCTGCCCAGGATATTCCTGTCCTCTAGCCTCCACGTGCAAAATTTGCTGCTTGCCCAGACCTGGTGATTTGGCCTCTTGCCTACAATGATAAAACGATAAATTCCCTGAGGAAAAATGCATTTCTTTGGATTTTCTGGTATCACTTCCAGTTCATTTGAAGGAATGAGATTTAACCCAGTCTGACAGAGAAAGCTTGAAAATGAAAATGACCATTAGGACAATATTCTAAGGGCTCAATACCACATTTGTTTCCATCTGGGACTACTTATTTGCAGTACTTTTCTAGTCTTTTGAGAGGTAGTAGGAATGGAGTTTTACTTTGTTTAATTAGGGTTATACCCTATGATTACTAAAGCAATCCAACTTGTTTCTTTTTCTTAATTACTATACAACACGAGAGACAAACTGCAATCCAATAAACTGAACTATGATTGACTCAGTTCTAGGTGCCGCTCTGACCAGGAGGCAATAATCCTCAAAAGACGGGAGGCTGCAAATGAATACTAATACTAAAGAACGAGTTTATTAGTATCATTGCACAGGAGAGCTCTGTCCAACTACATTGGTCCAGGTCTTGGAATATTCCTCTGTAAAATTTGTGTTTTGGTAGATTACTCTGAGTAATGACATCATTTTCCCACTTCAATAGCTCCTTCAGAAGATTAATAATGTTTTCATAGACTACTTCTCAAAATAGGAAAGCTTATGTCACAGACGTAGAAAAATACAATATAACACAAAGAAACAGAAATATTCAAGTTTAAATGGGGGAGGAGGGAATGAAAAACAGTATCATATTAAATGGCATTACTTTTAAGTATGTCACATGCTAAAAAGTCAGTATCTGTAAAGTTTTTAGGTTTACAGAATACAGGATGCTATAGAAACATTTTTGTCTGTTGACAGATTGCTAGTTAAATGAAACTTACATAAATAGACAATTACAACATAAGTCAGCTGTGACTGTCAAATAACTCAGTATTTGTTTTACACTACAGATATAAAAAGAAAAAACCAGATAAACCACAGAGTTACATTATATGTTAAGCATAAAATTACACAAAATAAATTATCAAAAATACAGTATCGCAAACAGTGTTCACTAGTGATACATAAATAATTGACCTAGAAATAAAAGTATATTACCATTCATTGAATTTCAACTTATAAAAGTACTGACAGAAAAATAAAAATGGAAGAGGCATAAAAATGTAAGAAATGCTAGATTGGGACTTCGAGGCAGTAAATTCAGACTGTATCTTTCCTG
The DNA here is from genome assembly GCA_009819775.1 of Phoenicopterus ruber ruber. Classification (NCBI taxonomy): domain Eukaryota; kingdom Metazoa; phylum Chordata; class Aves; order Phoenicopteriformes; family Phoenicopteridae; genus Phoenicopterus; species Phoenicopterus ruber. Next base: position 48,195,156 of record CM020215.1, read on the forward strand.
TTGTCTTTTGTAACCAGTAAATACATTTCAGGGAATACATGTTATCTCAGTCTTTTAGCATTCTTCTGAGAGTCTTATGCAATTTGTTTGCACATTAAAACTCTTCCTATTTTTCTCTCATTCTTGTTTTTGGTTGATAGCCATATCGCCTCCTAGCCAATATTTTTAGTGTGTAACAGATTATGTGAGTTAAGCAGAAGCTTACTGTCTTTTTTCCTCCTGGCCCTTTAAAGCTTTCCTATGAAGACAGTTTCTCTCTGTGATATTAGTAAATCTTCAGATAAATTTGAAAAGCCCATAGATACCCCATAGTATTAGTGTACTGATAAATACTTTTGCTATACCCATTTTTTACATGGAATTCCCACTGACTTCAGCTGGAGTTAAGCAAGCTTCTGATGGAAATATATTGCTTACTGAAAAGCAATCTCTACAGGATCTCTGCAAACAATACGGATAAAAAAATAACATTTTTAAATTTACATTTAGCTGTTTATCACCCCCTGTTATTTTTTCAGTTACAATGCACCTGCCTACCCAGACTTTACATTGAGCTTTTTGGGGAAGGATTTTTCTTTACCTTGTCTATAACTTATTTAACATACTGAGGTCTGAAACTAGTAGTAGCACTGCAGGAATGGATAATGTATGCACATGCAGGTACACAAAGAACTCAAGTAGCTTATACATGAAAATATATACACACACACACACATATATATGTATGTATAGCATATGCAACATACACCTTGTAATTATATTGTCACCTTTTACAGAAAAGGAGAGAAGAAAAAAAAAGAAATTCTGAACATCACTGTAATTCTTGGATCAAAACAGAACTATAAAGTGCAAATTCTTTCATTATTTTTTCCATGTGTTTGTCACAACATATATTATCTTCATTTTTATTCAGTAGCCTCACTAAATTTTTGATCTTTCTTTTTAATCAAAAAGAATTAGCAAGTCACTTATAACCTTACAGTGCCATGGAATTCTAACATCATCTAAAAAATCAAAAGTGTTCTTTATTATCTTCCACTATAAAATGGTAAACTGATGTGGCCTAACATGGACCTTTTAAGTAAAATTTATTGTATAATTCTTTAATCATAGTTGATTCAGGTATTGCCAAACAAACATGAAGCTCCAGTGTGTCATTCACTGCATAACAATTATTAAAGTCTTGCTTTCAGGATGCAAGAAGGTGCTAATACTAGAAACCATCTTTCATTAAGCTGTGCTTTCCTCATAGGAGGTGGAGAGCAGATTCTGCATATATGAAGTAGAATTCATCTCACTGAGGCATCTGGAAGTTAAGATTTCAGTATAAATTCACCATCAAAGTTCCTCCTTGTCATGGGAGGAGAGTGGACCTTCAAGGAGAAAGTCACCACAGCCTAAATGATCTATGATCATTGGGATGAATCCTCAAATGAAGCTATTTCTCTCTTTCATTAACTACAAGAGACCTATGTGGCCACCTTCAACTAAATAGTTCATTTTCAGATAGCTAAATACACGTGAGAGTAATCCAGTCAGATTCTGGTTTATTGTCTGAGAGAAATGTAACAGGAATGGGTCAGATAGCGGTAGATTTAATAAAGATAACTAAACATGGGACCTACATATTATGACTTCATAGCTTGGTTTAGATGCTGGCTATTCCATTTGCTTTTCAGTTTATTACTATCATTTATAAGGAAATCCATGAAGTAATTTCAATACTAAGGAAGATGTAATCTATTTTGTAACTCCTCATCTTGAATAAATGTTGGCTATTGACAGTGATTATTTTTCCTGAGATGTAATACTAAAAATAATAATATTCAGCAACAAGATCTGCTTTTACGTGGTCATTTTAATGAAGAGGCAAGCTGCTTCTGTTTACCAGTTCCTTGGTCTTGACAATCTTGCAGTTTCGTAAAGAAAACAAAAGAAGTATCATTTTTTAATAACCTATCAATTAATGAGTCTCTAATAATTAGAGGTGTTTATCCAGTTTAAATGTTTGACTTCCTTGAAAATCAATTTCAGTTGCAACTTATTAAAAACTAACTAGGCAACTTCTTCATTTTTTCAAAAGCTTATTGCTGTTGCTGTAAACAGGCTTTCAGTTCTGGCTTGAATTACGTTTTTTTTAATTGATCACTGAAATGTTCTATTTATCCATCTATGATTTTAAAGCCTTCATGATAATGAGGACATGCAGCTTTACCTTTTTTTGCAAAGTCACTTGTTGCTCAGGAACAGATGAGAATTCAAACATAAGAATGGTCAAAAGCACATTTCCAATCTCTTTTGTTTGTTTGTTTTAATGTTAGTTTTATGCCTTCTACTCTTTACTTCTCTTCATGATGACCCAAAAAAACATTCTAATCACGTTATAGACCTCACACAAAGCCTTGATTGTGTCAGCACAAGCTGATTGTTGTGTGTCAGATATACACTTCATTAATTTATTATTCAGGCCTAGGGGAAGAAAGGCAATACATTCCAACAATGTATAGACAAAACAAAACCATGTACTTATGTTGCACAAAGTCAAAATATGAGATAGTTTAAATGCTGGAAGCTGCACTTTTGATATTCACTAATTTTAAGGGATGTTCAGCACAAAAACATACATATCAAACACATAATTCTTTGCCTTCCTGAAAATGTAACATTCTTCCCAAATATGCAACATATAGTTTTATAACCAATCGTGCTAATCAAATAAAGGGATCCCCCCACTTTTTAGCATTTCATATACCTGTCTACAAGACGCTCATTTTTCCTTACTAATTTCAGCAAACATTCTGCTGGGACTAGATCACTTACATATCATTTTGTTAGCAAATTAATATAGTGTTTCTGAAATATCATTGATATTAAAAGAATATTTTCTCTCTGCTGAGAAAAACACATAGATAAAACTCTTCTGTCCCTTCACTGTACTAAATTCTTTGTAGACTTTCACAGAAAAATAAAATGGAATTCCATTCTCAACATTCCTGTATTTCTTGATGTACTGTCGCCAAGGAACTAATCAAACTGAGTAACTCAAAAATACCTCGATAATGGCTAGAAATTTCGCAGCCAAGACATTTTTATGAACCCCTTGCTAGCACTACTGTTTAACGCTTTACTAATTTTAAGTCAGCGTGACCAACTGAACCAATTTTAAGTCAACATGACCATGAAAGTTTTTGTGTTAAGGAAGGGATTACAAATTTTAGATTATGTTCATGATCAAAAATTTTATTAATTGTCTCCTCCCAGTCATTGAAATTTTTTATATAGAATAAAATTCTGCAGGTGAAAATAAATGGCACGCAAAGCAATACATTAATCCTTTGCTTGAAAATGTATACAACGTAATAATTTATAAATTTGACATCAAAAAGTTTATGCTGGAAAGCCATTTGTGTGAAATAGCTTAGTCATTTTTTCACTGATTCATTGGGAAAATCATGTCTTATGATCTTAATTTTCAGAAATGGAAGAGCTTTTACTTATTATGTATGAATTAAATTGCTGTCAGATGTCATAAAGCTGTATTTGTTAGAGAGTACAAATGTTTGTGGGTTGGAACATTCTTGTACTTCTTAGTGTAATAATGTCACCTTTTTTTCTTTCCTCATTGCATCTTCCAGTGGAACATAATCTGTAATTAATTTTTCTTTATGTCAGAAGGATTGCTTCTAGTATTATGCTAGCAGATGATATAACTAATTTATCCAATTTTAGTGTAGAAAATGAATCAAATTTTGTAGTTTTGAGATCTTCTCTTCATCTCTTTTTTTATTTTTGATGCTGTGCTTGCATAAATACATTTCAGCATATATAAGACCCAGAAAGGCACACAACACAACTATCATTTGCAATGCAAAAAAAGCAACGGAACAGTAATTTATAAAGAGCCATCTACTGACAGCATAAACCCTCTCAATAGCGCATTTGAACATACAGTCTAATTGGCAGCAAATCAGATGATAACTGTGGTTTTTGATTGACCAGCTGCTGTGATGGGGTCCTCAGCTGACTGGAGCTCTCAAGTAGGTATGCTGTAGTCATGACCTCTCCAGAGTAAGACCAAAGTGCTTCCAAACTTCTAAGAAACAAACCCCTATATTATGTCAAGATACCAACCAGAACAATTTACTTCTTCAATGGAGAAACCAAAAGCGACTAAGTGACAGAACAGAAGAAAAAAGGCTTTAAGAGACAACCCTCCTGCTGCCTGCTGCATCCTTGCAGCGAAGTCCTTGCCTAGAGCTTCAGCGTCTGCCATCTCAGTGCTTTCCTGGAACCCACTAAGAAACGTGACACTTTCAGGCAGACCCAGGCAGGGTCTGTGCTGCCCGCACCTCTCAGCAGGCTCTCCCTTTCTCAAGCCACACGCTCCCAGCTCCTCACCAAGACCTTCTGTGCCTTGTCTGCTACTTGCCACGCTGCACAGTGGGGAACAATCTCCCAGCCAAGCATGCTCAGTTGCTGAGCCACTTGCTCTCTTTTGAAAACGGTGTGACACAATGGCATAAAATATCCTGGGAAAACAAGACACATCTGCCACAAAAGCATTCAATAATCTGGTGTTTTCAAGGGGATGGTCTTTAAGCATGCTGCTGGGGCATGCAAATCTGCCCGCCTGGATTTTGGCAAGTACGTATTTGTGCTATGGTCTCTTTCTTCTGCACCCATAAACATTTCCTTCATGTGCAAGGGTACAGAGAACATACGCCTTGTTTAAGCACTTGCTAATAACCTTGTTATCTCTGTGTCTCAGATCCGAGCCATAACTACTTATCAAAGAAATCTGATGGCTTTTAATTATATTTACTTGCTGGAAATAATGAGAGGCCAATATTACAGGGATACCTACTTGATACAAAAACCTCACATTTGTAGCGTAGGACACATGCTCCATGTCATTTGAGGGCTTCTGATACCAGTGATTTTTACATGTCAGGGTATATAAGGGCTAATTGGTTTATCAGTTGCCACATTCCATTTAGAAATGATAATACAATATTGCTTTTATCATCTAGTTTTCAAAATCTCAGCATGTTACCATATATATACATAAAAATAAAAGCATATATGAGACAGTGGAAGATCGTTCTGAAAGAAAAGATCAAAACCTATTTTGGCTCTGTGGGATTTTTATCTGTGAAATTTGCAAAAAAGTAAAGCTATTGGTGCCATGTGTTGCAGCCCTTGCTTGGAAGAAACTCTAACTTAATTTGATCCAAAAGGATTTTTGACAGTGAGTTTAAACATTAAAGCCATAAAGAATACACAGCCCATATGAAAGCTGAGGTCAGAAGTATTTCAACCTTTCAGGCACAAATGGATCGTATTAAAAGTTCACGCTAAGTTTATTCAGACTATCCATATTTAATCCACCTTTTTTTTCTCAACGTTCTGTCACCTTCTGTAAAGTTATTCAGAAAGCAATAAAGGCCAAGTCTTATACTCAGTATGCCTCCTGCCTAAGCAGATTACATGCTTCTGCGTTTCCTAAGGGCAGCAATGAGGAAGTATCTACTCTCTCACCACTCAATGAAGCTGGAATTACTCCAAAGCCTTAGGGATTCAAGACAGCCTATTAACTAACTGCATTCCCACTCCCCTTCACCTATTCCTAAAAAACAATATTAATGGAGGCCTAGTTAATGTCCATATCATGTAGGAGATAGAAATTCCATACATGATGTGACAGCACCTTGGTCCTCTTCCCTTCTGCATCACACGAAAGTCAGGGCAATGTCTAGCTAAAAAGCATCGTGGCAACATAGGGCTGGTACTTTAACTATAATAATAATACTACTACCCTTCAATATAGATAATCAGAGTAGTCCCAATACTGCAGGAAGACTTGTAAAGAACACCACAGAACTTGTGAAAACAAAATAATTCTTTCAGAAGAAATAACTTAAATTTCTCTCTACCATCTGTTTCTGTAACCATTTAATGTTGCTCTATGATAAAGCTTCCTCTTTTACAGAAATGTGCATAGGCATTTATTAAAAATAAAAGAAAATTAGGCATATAGATATTCATGTGATGTTTTCAAATATACACATATACACATTAGTTTGGATATTCTAACTGAAATATTTCAGATATTTGAAACAAGAAAACAATTTAAACAAAAGCTATTTTAACTAGGTATGTACAACACATTTCTCCTAGTATAAGTTCATCTTCATTTTGTAATTCCTTTTTAAACGCATACATTTTTAACTCAGCAAGATACCCATACTGTCAGGAAGCCTTTATGAAACATTTTAATTAGCAACAGCTGTTGAAAATTATGTCCCATATCAATTATCATTTGTGCACTTAAAACTATAACTAGTTCCTTAATCCTTTCTGCAGAGGAATGCCATCACCTCAGTTAGCTACTGTACAAAATTGCATACATTATACTTCAGCAATGATCTATGGTGAAAATTTCTGTTCATCCAATCATTTTACACTATATTAGTGCTCTATGACAAATTTCAGTTAAATGATTTTGAATTGGAATGGGATAGTACTATTCTGTCATAGAATAAATAACATGAAAGGTATGAAGATTTAAAAAAAAAAAAGTTCTGTAAGATAGTTATTTTATTGCAAATAAGGCATTCATACCAGATTTCTAGCTGACTTGAAATGTCTGACTTCAGTAAAAATCCCACGGAAAACTGTGTGCTTCATTCTAATAACTATACTTCTTGGACACCGGCGCCTGAACAGGGACCAATATTTAAGAAAAATAAAAAGGGGAAAAAAAAAAAACCCAACACTACTTAAAACAGGTATAAAAGAATAAAAGCAGCCAACAAGAAGAACCAACAAGGACTGACAGTAATAATTCTATCATCTGATAAGCAGATGGATAGCAGAGTTTATACTACCTAGAAATTAAGCCAAGAAATTGCACTAACTCAGAATGTTGCACTAACAGAAAAAAAGGAATAAAAGACATCGCAAGAGGAATTATACACCTTGCTCACTAAATAAGACTGATAGTTATGGTGGATTATCCTGAACACCGTCCTGCCCCTCTGTTTAATAATGACATAACCCTCTGTCATTGCTTCAGTGGTCAATACTGTATTGCAAAATCTCATTTGCAAAGTTCAACTGCAGATTTTCAGCAGAGGTGACCAAAAGGCTACTAAGTCCTCCCCTTCACTTATTAGCTCTACCCTATACCATGTTTACAGTCCCAATCACTTAACCTACAGGCAAGTGCAAAGGCTGCAGTCTCCATTCAGATGAAGACTGCATCTGCCCCTGCCCTCTTCTCTTGTCCTACCTCGGAAATTGTTCCTCTCCCCCTAAGGGTACACATTCTCTATAAATTACATCTATGCTTTAAATCTGCCTTCCTGTCAGACAAATCATCATTTCTCCATTGTATATTCAAAGTCACAAGGTTGGTAAGTGGATATTAGCCAAAAAAATGTTTGGAATTGCAGTGAGTAACATCGGCAAGTGTGCTGTGTACACAGAATGCCATGACAGGGAACACGTTCACCCTATCAGGTCTGTATTTGTGGTGGCCTGACACAGTGGAGGTTTAAGAACAGAGGAGAGCTAGCTGTCCACCAAAATATTTTCCAAGAGGAGCAACCAAAACTTTAACAATTGGCTTTACTGCGAAAACATGCTTTGATGTGTATATTGCAACTGCTACTGAGGAAGCAGCTGTGATACAGGAATGGAAGATCCAGGAAAAACTCCAGAGCCAAAACAAACATTGACATATTCAGTGGTAATAATTCTTTAGATCATGATGAGGGGAATGGGAAGACGGTCATTTTCAAATTCCTCACTGTTAGTAACTAACATGCAAAGTTTAGGAATATTAATATAGCAAAGGCTACGTGTTATTTTGGGCAGTGGATAGCTCTCACTAGTTGACAAACGAAGATGCCACTGGTATTTTTTATCTACCACAAGAATTTTGCTACATTGCAAAAATATAATTCTCTATATTGTTCCTGTATCTATTTAAGTGCCTATGCATATTTAAGCACTGGTTAAACTACGTGAGCTTTATGGGGGTCCTATTAATAATGTACAGAATGTGTCTAAAATTCCATCACTTTCAATAATACAGAGGAAGCAGAATCATTTACAGCTCATTTAGAACATAGGCTTCTAAACAACAAAGTCAGAGCTGCTATTACAGCTAACAGAAATTTGCTTTGCCTAACTTCTTCCATTACAATTTTTGTAACTGCCTTTTAGAAGCACCCTAGTTGTTTATGAGCTTTCGAGATCAAAGCAGCAAGGGGAATTCCAAGGGCTGAAAGTGCCATTTTTTTTGTCGTTGTTGTTCCATGAAATTCAGTTCAGCTTTTGTGGAAAGGGAAACGTATACTATTTCCCTCCCCTGGGTTTGTTGACATCTTGCCCAGTGAAGAAATAAACACAAAGCATTCTGAGGTTGGGTCTGGACTGTCAAAACATGAACAAAGCACACTATACGGAGACCAGTGATAATAAGGTAAGTGGAATCAAGGAACAAGATAAAGACGAGGAAATAATAAGATTTCATGCCACCTTTCCAGTACTCCCTGGGCTAAAGGAGGCTGGGATGGTTACCTTCTTATGAACCCTAACACACAGTGCGTGGCTCAAACAGTTCTCTACTCCTGGTGGCACCATGTGCGGCAGATGCTAACCTCATTCACAAAGAAAGGAAAGAAAGTCCAGATGGACTCGGTTTCTTTTCACCATTTCCCCAAGTTGAACTCAGGCTCAGCAAAGCATCTCTTCTTTTCCTCACAGTCTTTTCCTGATGGCTACCTGCTGTATCGACTTCTGTAGCTGCTCTAGCAGCAGCCTGTGGTGAATTTCAGAGTTTGGACACTGCACTTTGTGATTCTGAAAAGGAACATTGTAGGAATTGGTATTTTTATCTTCTGTTTTTTAAACGCCTCAACACTCTCCAGACCCATCCCCAAAATATACAAAATTATTTACATAATAACTACCTTAGGAAAGTAATTATCCTAAATACTATTTTCTACTGCTAAATCTACTATTATAGGTTAGCAACTGTAGGCCTTAAGATTTCATGAAGTAGTTTAGGCAATCTGATGTCTACCTGACATTCCCATCTCCTTGCTTGTACAAGCTCTGCTAGTTTAACCAAAGGGTTTCCAGCTTGTTAAACTGTCAGCAAGCTAACCCTGAAAAAAAAAAAAAAACAAAACACAAAAGAAAAACTTTTTTTTTTAGTAGTACTTCCTGAGCTGGGTTCTATGGTGTCAGGTGAGAGTAGTACCAGTGCAAAGGAAATGGCAGAGAGTGGTCAGGAGCCTGGAACGGGGGCTTCGGACTGCCCTTTGTGCGACAGCAAACCTTTAGATCTGTTCAGCGGCCTCATCAAACATGATCCTTTCTTAACTTCTTGACGTCTAATGATCTTTCAAAATAGCTTTTTTTGTATGTCATAAAACCTAGTTTGCCTGTCTCTTTAGTTTGCCGGGAGTGAGAAAGGCAGCATGGGTTTTAATTTTCTTCTGTATTTATTGCAATAAATTTTGCAGAGAGTGAACCACCCCACTTTGAAATTATACTGTATGATCTTCCCCTTTTCATTTGCTTTCATTAAATTATATTGAAGATGTCACCTCAAAAGGGGTTCTATCAGGACCTCATTTACAATCTTTTTTTTTTTTTTTCAAATTTCTCCCTCGAACTTTCTAAAAGATAACTCAGTGACAAATGTGTTCCATTACTTACAATATTTGAAGAGCTGAAAGGAAAAAAAGATGAGATGATGAAGTGGACTCTTATATAAATCTTCACCCTAAAGAGCTAAATTGAGGACTAGATACATAATTATGCTAACAAGAAGAGTGGACATAAATTTTAAAAAAAGGAACTTGAAGCTTAGTGTCCATTGACAATCTGAGAGATTTACGCAGTTTATGCTTTCAAGTAATTTTCTAAAATTGCTTATCAATGAATGCTTCAATATGTAGTTAGTCAGGCACAGGCTGATAAGGTCTCTGAAATATCACCACATCCTCTCTGAAGAAGCTACTGAACAAATGAAATAAATTGTTAACCTTACCAACTGTGCTCTGCCCTGGCAATGGATATGCTAAAGAGGGCACAGGAGCTTGCAAAACTAGTTCTAGCCAGCTGAGCAACAGAGATAGGGAAGGCAAGAAGGGAGGAATTGCTGGCTGGAAGCAAGGTTAATGCTGCATCATAAAGATCAAGAGTAATGGGAAATTCACTGGATTAATGTAAAGAAGAAAGTGTAAGCAAGAGAGAGATACAGAGAATAGTGTCCAGTACCACACACGCACACAATTTTTAGCTGTGATAAGATGAAGGAAGCTGACTGCAGAGGAAAGACATTCCATGATCCATAAAAAGCCATGTGAATCCTAAAATATTTGAATGATCATGACTTAAGCCCCAAAACTGTTCTAGAAATGAGATAATGAGTACAGATAATGAGTTTTCAGCTAGGGCCACCTGAAGAGACTCATAACCATGTCAGTTGTCCATCAGAATTCTTCCACTGGAGCTGAGCTGCTCATCTGACTGTTCTCCAAACCACATGAGCCATGATGAATTAGACCATAAAGATAAAGGCATTGTAAAACCAGCTAAGATAACCCACCCGAATGTGATTGAACAGTTTAGGAAGAAATCATTCAAAAATTTGATGCAGCTGAAAAGATGGTAACCCCTGGCAAAGGATTTGTGATGAACAGTGAGAGCAGGTGTGGGCCAAAAACCTGCAGTGAGCACAGCTGAAGCCAAATGAGGCCAGGTGTCTGTGGCCAAAGACCAAGGCAGGCCCAAGAAATAATGGGGCTAGTTTTGCGAGCTGCATCTATGGCAGGATAGTGATTATCCCAAGAAGGCTGCGACACCAGAAACACACTGCAAGCTGCTTGTTGTCTTTGGTTCACAGAAAGTCAGACTGAGTCAACATTCAAATTAATCCAATGTTTCTTTATTTCACATATCCAAATGTCTTTGCAGGTGGGGATCCTTTCAACATATGAGCAATTTAGATGACTTCATAGCTGAGGAAGGATAAAAAGGTAGTTTACTTTTAACAAAACACATCATAAGCTGAAAGGATACTGCAGTGACAGCTGAATGAAGGCATTCTTCCTTCTGCCATGCGAACAACTCTGTGATGTTTGGAGAAATATACGTATTTAGCATTCTTCCGTGACATGTTCACATTCTGTTTGTCACTTCTGACTTTTAAAGAACCCTTGTATGTACCCAGTTTTGTAATATGTAGATGCAAAGCCACTATCCATCATATTTGAGAAGTGGCAGTCTGGGAAAGTTCCCGTTGACTGGAAAGGGGAAATACAATCCTCATTTTTAAAAAGGGAAAAAAGGAAGACCCAAGGAACTACATGCCAGTCAGTCTCACCTCTGTGCCCTGCAAGATCATGGAGCAGGTCCTCCTGGAAACTATGCTAAGGCACATATAAAATAAGGAGGTGACTGGTGACAGCCAACATGGCTTCACTAAGGGCAGATAGTGCCTGACAAATTTGGTGGCGTTCTACGACAGGGTTACAGCGTTGGTGGATAAGGAAAGAACAACTGATGTCATCTACCTGGACTTGTGCAAAGCATTTGACAGTGTCCCGCACCACATCCTTGTCTCTAAATTGGAGAGACATGGATTTGACGAATGGACCACTCAGTGGATAAAGAACTGTCTAGATGGTCACACTCAAAGAGTTGAGGTCAACAGCTCGATGTCCAAGTGGAGACCGGTGACGCGTGGTGTTCCTCAGGGGTCGGTATTGGGACCAGTGCTGTTTAACATCTTTGTTGGCAACACGGACAGTGGGATTGAGTGCACCCTCAGCAAGTTTGCTGATGACACCAAACTGTGTGGTGCAGTCAACACGCTGGAGGGAAGGGATGCCATCCACAGGTGCCTTGACAGGCTTGAGAGGTGGGCCTGTGCGAACCTCATGAAGCTCAACAAGGCCAAGTGCAAGGTCCTGCACATGGGTCAGGGCAATCCCAAGCACAAATACAGGCTGGGCGGAGAATGGACTGAGAGCAGCCATGAGGAGAAGGACTTGGGGGTGTTGGTTGATGAGAACATGACCTGGCAATGTGTGCTTGCAGCCCAGAAGGCCAACCATATCCTTGGCTGCATCAAAAGAAACACGGCCAGCAGGTCGAGGGAGGTGATTCTCCCCCTCTACTCCACTCTCGTTAGACCCCACCTGGAGTACTGCATGCAACTCTAGGGCCCCCAACACTAGAAGGACATGGACCTGTTGGAGCGAGTCCAGAGGAGGGCCTCAAAGATGATCAGAGGGCTGGAGCACCTCTCCTATGAAGACAGACTGAGAGAGTTGGGGTTTTTTAGCCTGGAGAAGAGAAGGCTCTGGGGAGACCTTAGAGCAGCCTTCCAGTACTTAAAGGGGGCCTACAGGAAAGCTGGAGAGGGACTTTTTACAAGGGCATATAGTGATAGGACAAGGGGTAATGGCTTTAAACTGAAAGAGGGTAGATTTAGATTAGATATAAGGAAGAAATTCTTCACTCTGAAGGTGGTGAGACACTGGAACAGGTTACCCAGAGAAGCTGTGGATGCTCCATCCCTGGAAGTGGTCAAGGCCAGGTTGGATGGGGCTTTGAGCAACCTGGTCTAGCGGAAGGTGTCCCTGCCCATGGCAGGGGGGTTGGAATTAGATGATCTTTAAGGTCCTTCCATCCCAAACCATTCTAGGATTCTATGATATGTATGCAATCTACAGAAGTGGCTATTTCTGCACATATTGTTTATATATATGAAGATTTGGGGTTTGTAATATATTTTATTGTACGTTAGATGTAGATGATACAGGTTAGATCTATAATAAGATATGTGACAGTATATCTTATGTGCCACACATATGCATTACATGATCACATGCAACACAAACTGTCATATATGCATTTATATACTGAATATATGCCTACCATGCACAAATGCTTTAGCAGACAGAAATATGCTTAAGTTGTAGTCAAGCACTTAAAACTTTCAAGCATTGGTGTTAAAGTTTTCCATGCTACTTAGTGCAATGAAAATGAATTTGATTCAGCGTATCCATAGCAAGGTGCATTCTCTCCCTTACATCGGACCCCTGCCTCACTTAAATCCATACAAGAGACAATACTCAGTTTTGCCAGAGCCACAGAAGGCACTGAGGCGTTGCAGACACTGAGTGTTACAACTTTCAGGTGTCTTTCCCTCTGCTGAAATTGTAATCCCCTCTTGGACACCTAAACTTCCACAAAAAGTGCCATGGAAGAGTTCAACTCCTAACAACAGCATTTGCTGACACCAACAAGTTCAGCAGGAACTGACCTAAAGTAGTCAGAAACATGAACAAAAGGGCAGGACTTAGGTAATGTTAAACTACATTCAGATGTTCACTGCATAAAAAATATAATATTAATTAGAACAGCAGCCAAAAGCCTGATCCCCTTTTCCCACTGAAGCCTTCAACACGAATCCTTGTCTTTCTCTGGGTTACTGCAACTCATATAAGCCAGCACAAAATGGAACAGCTTCAACAGGAAACACTGAGAGCATTTCAGATTAGAATAGCTTGCCAGGGCTTTCCTGACAAATACATGTTGAAGACACCAGGGCGGGCATCTCACAGGGGTGTTCTGGCCACCGGGGTGCCCGGCTGCACTTTGTGTGTTGCTGCACGTTCTCTGAACAGGGCTATTAGATGGGACCTGATGGTTGAAAAAGCTGAAAGACTGCCTTTTTCTTAATTTTGGTGAGGTGTGAGGGAGGCAGATAACTGCAGAGTGTTCAGGAGCGGTGTAAGACATGATGGGAGTATAGGTGGCTAGGGAGTGCTGCCAGTCAAAATGTTACTACCTCAGGATTTAATCATAATTTTGTGAACATCAGAAGTTCTTAAAGCTTGTCTTAGGTGACTACAATGACATTTAGGTACCAAAGTTTCCTTCATAAATCTAGCCCTTATTACTTGTATTTGTTCAGTATGTGCTCATTTTATGTCTTCTCTCCTATGTACGGTACTACCCTTTATAGAAGACACATTTTTTCATTTAATCTTTTGCTATATGCCTTTTATCACCAGATATTCAATTGCTTCACAAGCTGACACATTACTGAATTTATCTCCACATACTCTTGTAGGGAGAGAACTCCCTTTTACAAACCAAAGCTCAAAAAGATTTAGGCCAAAGCTATCCACTCGTTTAAGTTCCCACTCTGGCTAACTGAATTAATATCTATATAGATGTCCAAAGGAGGACACCCATAAACTTCCTTTGCTCAGCCCTTGTGCAAAACAGATTACAGGACACTGAATTAGCAAATGAGGAACATGCAGTGAGTAACCACTTTTGTAAACTGTGGTTTATGTGACTTGCCCAACATCACATAAGAATTTTGTGGCAGGGGCAGGGAAGACATCCATGCTATTAGGATGGTTCTCCCTTAATCATACATTATCCACCTGTAATTCACCTCTCCATTCGCTAGTCCCTTTTTAATTTCTAAAATGAATGGTACAAAAGATGGTTAATTAGATACTCTACAAAGTCTGAGCATGCTCCATGAAGACCTTCCCTTTGAAAGTGATTGGGGTGGAGCTCATGTCATCTACCTTAAGCTATTCAAAATGTAGATGTGTAGTCAAAGATAATTTTCTGACCTTCCTCTGTAATCAGTGGCATAAGATAGGCACCTCCAAAAGAGTGACTAATCCCATACTGAAAGCCTGTCTAAGGCTGAATGAATTGCCCTCTGGAAGTGTTTAGATGTACCCATTAACTACAAAGAGTACCTAGATGACTAGATACCTAAATTTTCAGTGGCTCAAGTTGAGTAAGACGAAGCTCAACTCTTGTGTTTTACCGTGTACCTGAATATTATGAACAGTATGAGTGTCAGTAAAAGTAAGTACTGTGACCGTCCACAACTGCAGTTCCAAAAATAACTCAGATCTTTGTCTGACACCTGTAGTGGCCTTCATGGGTAAACAAACATGATTAGTTATCTACCTAGACCTTAAAGTACCAAAAGTCCGGGAAAGTGCAGTAAAGTCAATACCAATCCTAATTTTTTATTAGAAAACTGGATTTGTACAGAGCTTTTCGGTAAAACAGGATGCTAACAACAAAGTGGCCCCGAGAGATACAGGCAATAATCAAGTTAAACAAGTACACTTAGTGCCTTAGCAATCAGTCCAGAGGAAGTCTGTCAACAGGTAACGTCCAAGTGAAACAACAGTTCAGAACATCAATTTACTAATTATGAAGCCAACAGAAACAAGAGCAGCTGAAAATCGGCGTATGATCCCGCATTTATAAATATCATTAACCCACTCTTTGATCAGTGAGCAGAATCTGATAACTTCCTATGACAAATGAGGCATAACTTTATGTCATCAAAAGAGGGCTCCAACTGTTGGTCTGAAAACTTTTCTAGTTTAAAAGTGCTTTCACAGTGGAAACCACCTTCTGTAGAAATAATCCTTCTGAATTTGGAGGAGGCTGGAGAAAGCAAAGTAAGGTGTTCCACATGGATGAAGGAATCCATTAACACAGAGCAAACTGCAGGTTCAAGACCCAAGGGCAGACTCCCTTAAAAATTAGTAGTCTTCACTCAACTACATTATTCCACTGAGGTCATGCATCCTTACGAGTTAAAGTAAGGTGAACATATTTATACCTGACCAAACCCAAACTTGGTCTAATAGATTACTACATTTTTATAAACCTGATTTTGTCCCTGAACACAAGAATGTTATGGTTTTGCATATTTATTTTAAGCTTTGATAGTTTTGTATTATTAAGAGGAGGCCAAAATAGATACTTTGTGCTTTTCATGAGAGCTGATTATATTTTCCATTATGATGGGAAATTCAAAACTCAGATTTCTGTACATTAATGAATGAGAACAGATAGGGGTGGAGAATAAAGAAAGCAAATTAATCAGATTGACAGTTTTGACCCTCAAAATAGATAAATTATATTTATGTATTTCATTCACAGCAAATACCTAACCTCTGTATAAATATATTTTCCTCCTATGACTACTCTGCAGCTGAACTAATGAATGTGAAAAAAAAAAACAACAAAAAACCAACCCCAACCCTGGAAAACAGAGATTTACATCACCTCCAAGATTACAACATAAGAAATAAGTTGGTAGCCTGGCTCTTTCTAATGCTAATGCTCAAAAAATGTATGTCTAGCAAGCAACTACAAATGAAATGGCTCAAATTGACAGAGGCAAAGATGTACTCAGGCAGACACGAGTAAGAGTGAAACCAGAGAAAGTTGGTGAAAGAGAAACATATCTTTAAAACACATTTAAGAGGTGTGCCAAACTTGCACTGGAAAATTTTCTTTCAGATTTAATGTCTTCTATTCCTCTCCACATGATATCAGGACTTAGGTTTCATAGCATTAAAAATATAATTACATGACAACTTTATTATCATTACCAGTGAAAACATTCCTTTCTGATTTTTGGTTTCAAAAGTTAACTTTCTTTCCTTATATTCACCTCACAAAACCACCTCAAAATCTGTTAAGATACACATGGCATTATTTTATTTATTTCCCTTCCTGTGACGTTACAACCCTCCTCACAAGCCCTTTTTAACGGTATGAAAAAATTTAGACCGTTGAAAATTCCTTGGTGAATCATGTGAAATCAAACCTAAACAATCCGCAGTGTATTCTCATTTCTGTGTGGCAGCCAGCTCTAGTAGCCTGTACAGGAATTAGAAGCAAGGACCTCCCAGATTTTATTCATACCTCTCCCACTAACTGGCTTTCACACTCTGCACTTCTACAGATTTTACACCGTCTAGTCATGCCCTACTTATTTTCCTGAGGCATGTAAATACTATCACCCAAATTACAGCTAAGGAAAACTAAGTATTATCAGTTGACTGAGGTCACAAACAAGTTGGTATCATTATCACTATTACAACACGTGCACCTCAAATGCGTTTCTGGATAGGCCGAGACAGGAAAAGGCGACTAGTGGGTGCCCATTTGAGGCAAGTTCCAGAAAGGTGCTCAAAATTTTTCTTTCCGACAAGGCTTCCCAAAACATGCAACTTCCAAAATCACTAATTAGCTCTTGGCTTTTATATTTATGGGTAACACATATGCATGAGAAATGATTTATCAAAAATTCTCATTTTTATTGCAAGAATTTTGCAGGCCCATGGAAAATTTACAACCCTGGAAGGTAAAACGCCATCACCAGAACTTGCATGAAAACTATACTGCACTCAGCAGTTCTAAGTAATTTTTTTCTAATGGGAAACATAGGCATGGAACGGTTGATTAAAAAAAAGACCAGACACAAACTGATCTGACAGAAATTTTCAGAGATCGCCGCGTGACACTTGTCTGGGTATATAGTATCTTACCTACCTGAAAATTACACTGAACTGTATTTGTTTAGTACCTACATTCTGTAGAGGATGGTTCTGGCCTTTGTTACACAGATAAATTTAGTCATCTATTTTCCCCTCTAATTCCATTTGCTTGGTCACTCTTTCTGTTCATCCTGAAACCATTTGACTCTTATCATCTGTTGTGTCTTGTGTGATACTTGAGGAATTGCTAGCACGGTAACACTGCAGAAGCAGACAGAAAGTCACCATCTTGAGAGTATCATAACACCTAAGAGAAACAATACAAGTGACAATAATAGCTCAGTTACCTGGCACACAACTGGGTACCAACATGTCCCAACATTCAGTTCTAGGCTTCACTTAGTGTGTGGTCTTAAACAAAAACTTTATCTTGCATCATCCTTTCTGCCACCATTAATAAGGATTTACCTACATACTAACTATAGAAGTTAGACGAACTAATTAAGGCTTGTACAGCATGTGTGATGTTAATGCTTGCAAATAATAATGTTTAAGATCCTAATTTTGAGTTGTTATTATTCATCATATAAAACAAACAAAACAAAAAAATAAGATTTTCTGAGCATAAGTGTATACTTTTGCAGGTCAATCAAGAGGTACTACTCTATGATTATCACTGACTTTTATTAAAGTTATTAGAGTTTTAAAAAAATCCCCATCTCTGAAAACTTACATCTCTGTACTGAAATCATTACACATTTAGCAACATGTCTGAGTCTTTTCTCTGCATGTAAAATGCTAATTTTTCATTAGTAAAATAGGAAATCAACACTGACCAGTAAGATTTTTCTTCTGTATTACTAAAAAAGTGTTTCTTTGTCTGAAGTGTATCTTCTCAGCCTGACTCTACATTATACTAATGTTTCAGATTAGCTTCAACTTAACCTAAGTAATGCTCCTTCCTTAGATGGTGTAGTATTACACACATCTATTACTCATTTTATTTACTCCTTTGGAATGAAATTGCTGTCTGCCCTCCTGGAATAGTAGATAATTAACTCTTTAGAAATAAGGTTAGTGTTTTGCTAGACGAAAAGCTCTTCCTGAAAGTGAAGTGAACAAATATGTACAAAGATTATTAGAAAATGTATGCAACCATTTTGACCCCTGAGACAAACCTGACAAGCCAGATCAGGAAATAAATGATAATGTATGAACTGGCTCAAAAAGGAACTTCTTTGATAGTTCACTAATACATCTCACGCTCAAGGAAAAGTAAAAATAAGGAGAAGAATGTGTTCCACCATTACCAAACAAGCACCGTCTTTTCAGTCTAAAAATTTAACACAGATAGCACCACTGATTCTAAATAAGCTTTTATCCATCCCCTCCAACATACATACCAAATGCCTGGTAGTCTTGAATCAAAAAGCACCTTTATAGCTTCATATAGACTTTCCTCCGGGTAAGCTCATCCAAGAGGAGAAGTACTAGACTTCTCACATGATCCCATGAGACTTGGAGTGTGGGTCACACACAGTTCATTCAGATAAGCAGCTGATTTCCAAGAGCTTTTCCAGTCCAAACCTAAATGCTGAGTATTTTCAATTTTGCTTCACCAAGGCTTAAAATGTACAGCAGTGTACTCAACCGTAGAGCAGTAGAGATGTTCAGAGTAATACTCAAATCACTGTGCTAAGTAGGTACGATGAGAAACTACCAGAGGGAGGGAGGAAGGGAGGGAACATGGTAGTGCTAGGTCAGTATCAGATAGATGAAGTCTCTAATCTAATTCATTAACCTGCACTTGTAATATAAAACCTGAGAGAATAATTGAATGTTTCTCTCACTGGGGAGGGGCCTCTGACTGTCAGGACAGGAAGAACTCCCTCTGTAGCCATACAAATGAAAGGATATATATGGTTTCTTTCTACCTGGGAACCAGAGATGAGCTGATTAAAGAGAGGCAGACATAAAGAGTAGGCAAAGTAGATCTTTGCCTCCTATACAGAAACACTATGCTAACTCCTGTGGCATTGAGACATTGACAGTAAAAGATGGAAAAAACCAGGAAGGAAAAGGAAAAGCAATAAATACATTTAAATAACAACAGATTTGTAACACAACTGTTTCATCATCAAACAGTACTGTGGGTTCAGATGTGTTGTATGTCAATAGAGCATACAAATAGCTGTGGTAAACTTAGGACCAGTATGAATTACAGTGGCAAAAAATATTTCTCAAGCTATTTGTGCCTAACAGGACAGCCCTACAGCATCAAGGACAACTATGTGAAGAAGAAGGATTCTCTGTACCCTCTCTCTTTCAGACTGCTACTTCCCTGGTTACAACTTGCACGGAACAGTAGAGCTTCAACAAGTTTGGGTAAGGTTTATGTGAAACAACCAAGGAAGTGGCCTCAATGAAAGAGAAATCGTAATGGAGTCAGCTTTCTTGGGGTGAGATCACTGGGCAGATAAGACAATGACAGATCCAGATATCCTTGAGATGGTGGGTAACATGTGAAGTATTTAAATGAACCTAAAGACCCATTTTCAGAAGTGACCAAAGCTAGCACCCAAAAGCAGAGAAGTCCTAATCTTACAGAAAATTAATGTGGCATAGATTCCTGTTCTACTCAGCAACAAGGAAATCGTATACAATGTGAAACCCTGGTACATAAACACTGCAAGTATGTATGCTTTGTATTTGTTGCTCATATTTGGATAGGGAGCTGTTTTGTCTCTGTGCAGCCCAATGTGTTAGATCAACACTAGGCCTTATCTGCAAAGAACTCAGTGCCCTTTCTCGTACTCCATCTTGGGCTGAGCATTTCCTTACATCACCACACTTCCAAAGTGGGATATCGGCTGAGCATTCCTCACACTCCCAGAGAATAATATCTTTAATAGATTTGCATAAAAATAAATCCCCTTGAGTTTATTCATGTTACCAAGGCTTAGTCCTGCAGGAAACTGTCCCTTTTCCTTTATTGCCTTAGAGAGTACAGCCTGTCCCTGCTGAGCATATTTGGATTTGTCGGTGGGTGGGGCATGGCCTTACTACCTTTTGGATGTATTGTTCTCCAGGGGACACACTGACAAGCACATACACGCTCTAGGCACTATGATTGTTTCTGGATGTCACAGGAGGTCAAAGAGTAGTAGAAAAACTCCTCATAACTCTTGAAAAAGATATCAAGACATCACTCATTCTCTTTCTGGCCAAGAAAAATACATTGGGGCCACATTCCTAGGCTGCTCCTCTGAAATCAAATCAGGGCTTACAGTGATCTAATGGTTACCTGGGCCTCGTGCTGTCTCTCTGCATGAGTGAGATTTCAGCAGCCCAAGAGAGTAATACTGACTGAAGATCTTTCAAATACTAGAAGCAGTTCAGCACAGGTTTTGTCTTCCTGAGGTTTAATCTCAGTTTCTTTCTCTAAAGGCTCGTGGCATCACAGCCAACATCCTGTACCTCTTGCTCAAATACCTTATACACACCGAAACAGGGCCCTGACCTGAGTCCTCTGGGTAATGCTGCAAGAGAAGCACTAATTACAGAGGTGTCATCTTCTTATCTGAGCAAATGACTGTAACGCCTTCATTTTCCTTCTGGCTCTTCTTCCAACTACCTTCATTGCCTTGACTTAGCTTTATGTCCTCCTCCTGTAAGCATAGATTTTATTCCTCATTTGCTTATCTTATAACTCTTGGGAGTTATATTTGCATGCAGTTAATTGTCTTTAAATACTTTCAGTGAAAAAGCAGAGTGAGAAGAGAGAGAAGGAGAGTGCTTGCTCCTCCTTTACTCCACCTTTACTCAATAATTTTTCTGTTACAAAACCTGAGTTTCTCAAAAAGAAGCACTAGACCTAATGAACAAAGCAGCAGATTAAATATATACATATATGTATGTCCCCTTTTGGTCCCTCTTTACAGGTAGGCAAACTAAGACAAGGTGATGAGCCCCAAGTTCTGACTCCCCAACTACTGCTCTAAACACAGTAAATGATTTTAAGATCACTTGACTTCCTTTTCAAGGTTTCAAATGAGTTCACAAAGATAAAATTATAATGAAAAAAGAATTATTACATAGCTTTTCAATCATACTACAAGACCCTTTTACTAACTACATAAGCAAAGATTAATTCTCAAAATTCAGTATCAAAAGCTAACGTTAAAAACACAGAAATTTAAAGATTTGAATAGACAATAACATGTCTTAAGAATTCTGTAGTTTGCTTTGTTCTTGACACCCTCCCCCATTTCTGCAGTCACAAGACTTTCAGCCCCTTCTTATTGCCACAACACCTCTCTACCATTAAAGGCATTAATTTCTTTTTTCGGGAGGGATGGGAGGGGTGAAATAAGAAGAAAGTGCTAGATGTTCACAGTAATGGTTCCTTTGGTATTTTAATTTCTATTGGCTATTTAAAGCTTTGGATTATGACTTTCTTTTCCTTAGGAATAAAATGTCACATCAGCAAACAGAGTGAGATTGATGCGATTAGTATGAAGATATTTTAAATGTCCAAAAGAGAAACAGTTTCACCATTGAACGCAGTGGAGCTGCGCTTTGTGATTTAACACAGTTATTCAGGTAATTGATGGCAGTAGCAAAACTTCACTTTTAATAATAATAAATTTGCAGCTCTATGTAAAAGCAATTTAAGGCAAAAGTTCATGTCCACCTTTCCAGACCTTCTGAACATAAAATGGCCACGAGAAGTACATCAAAGTCTTTCTGTTTCCAGACACATTAGCAAAACACACTGTTTAATCAGTAACCTACAGTATTACTAATTCTAAAATCGTGTCCTATTTTTTAAACCTTGACTGTTACAGTCTTTCTGATTTATATTCCATATAATATGCTAAGTTCCCAACAAATACAATCCCCCCAGAAAAAATTCCAGTGTATGGAATGGGAAAACCGAAAGCCAAACCTGGAAAAGAATCAGGAGATTTTTACACGACTCTTTAGGGCGCAATTATATTCCCTCTGGAAAAGATTTTCCCTTGCATACCCTTAAATATGAACCAAATTTCAGTGGTGAGCACCAGTCAAAGTAGGGAAGAGATTACAAGCGATTTCTGGGTTTCTCGCTGAGCCAAAATTTCAGTCATCTGTTTCTGTGCAGTCTTAGCTAGATGCGTTCGGCCACTGTAAGTTCCGTAGGGTCCAAGCAAATTTACTCCACTCCAAGCACATTTACTCTTAAAAAACCTAGTGCCATCCTAGCACTTAAAATTACATAACTCCTCTTCTTTTTACAGTCGGCGTGCGTGGCATGTGGAAGCACGCACAACGTGAGGGGCAAAGTCCCCATCAAGAAACTTCGCAGGAGCCAACCCCGGGACCACAGCTGTCACCCTGAACATTGTTCTAGGCAAAAAACCATAGGCAGTCAAGCCCAGCTCAGACTAAAGGCTAACCAAAACCAGCATCCCCCCCTGCCCACGCTGGAAGATCGATGCTCTCCTACCTCCCAGGTTTATCGCCGGCGGAGGAATTAAGGGACGGGGTTGATCCTAAGGGGTTGCCGGCTGCGGCTCTCCCTGCCGGGGAAACGGGGGGGAAGCGGACGGCGAGGGGCCGGGGGCCCGGCCCGGCGCAGCCCTCCCCTGAGGAGCTCAGGGAGCTACTTCCCAGCGCGGGTGCGGGGCTCCCGGTGCCCCCCGGCCGTCGGCCCTTGCCGCCAGCCTCTCCTCCCAGCCCCGGCCGAGTCTCACCTTGTTAACACGGGGGACTTCCAATGTTCGCCTTGCTTTAGACGGGGGAGGTTCAAAGTCAGGAAGAGCTATCTTCCCTTCACTGAAAATATTGCCCGGGAGTCAAAAGAGCCAGAGCGAAGAGGGGCAAGACAGGTCCGGGGGGCGGAGGTGGGGGGGGGGGGGAGAAGCGCCCCTTCCCTCCGCAGACCCGCTCCCTCCGGCCCGACTCCCGCTCGCAGGTGAGCCCCGAAGTTACAGCTCCCGGGAGCGGCATGGGTCCGGAGCAACACATCCTTCCCCCAGAACCAAAAAAAGAGTGTAAAAGAAATCCATCCCATACCGCCCTCCCTTTTCCTGCACGTACCCACGCACTTTACCTGTTTTTATGCCGGGTTTTTAATAAATTCCTTCCAAAGGGAGCCATGATCCCAGCGGCAGAAGCATAACATCAGCGATCCCCAAACAATTCGAGGGTGTTCCCTTCTCCCCTATTTTCTTCCCTGAGCGCCTTCCAGCTTGTTAATAGTCACTGAGCGTAGCGATGAGCTGGAAGTTGTGCAATTTACTGCTAACTTTGAACTCCGGCTTGTTGCTGCTGCTGCACCTTTGGAGTCCTGCCCAGCTGCAAACTTGAAGGAGGCGTTTAGGAGCAGGAAAAAGAAAGGGGGGGGGGGGGGGGGGGGGGGGGGGGGGGGGGGAACACGCACTTGCTCTTGTGATGTGAAGTTATGCACAGAACTTGCTAAACTTTCAGCCTCGACACCCTCAGGGCACCAGCCAGCAAATGGGAAAGAAGGGGTTTTGCTCCGGTGGGGAACTCTGTAAAAACACACAACAAAAGGACTGAAAACTTTCCCCGGGAGGCTCCAGCCACTTCAGGTCAAGTCGTTCAGCTCAACACCAGCGTTAATGAAGGGCAAGCAACAGTTGCCACACCAGTTCTCAGTACATAATAACCTGCCTTTTCAGTACCTCTTTACAAGGTGTTGGACAAGTAATGGGAAGATGAAGGGAAAAAGTCAGAGCGCTGTGGCCCCTCTGCCCTCCCTGGATTTTTAAGTAAATTTTTTATTTGCATGGAAGCCTTCGCAGACTAAAAGCACCTCCGAAAACCTGTTAAGCGTGGCCTAGCAGAGACCAAGTGAGGTAGCAACACTAAAGTCTCAGTTCGTACTGCAATGTTGCAGGACCTTTTTTTTTTGTTATTATTTTAAGCTGGCTTCACCAGAAGGGAAATGAACGCACACTACAGTTCCTGTTCGCTGGAACCCCATGGGAACGAGAGATTTGGAGTAAAGCTTCAGTAGGGAAAACTTTTTCAAGCTTCAGAAGGATAAAAAACTGGATGCAGAGCAGAGCAAGGGAAACCATTGCACCCCAAAGCTGATGCTGGTGGGTGAAGGTCCCGGGACAGGCGGGAAGCCCCCAGCACAGCCCTAGCCCACCCTAGCCATCTACTTTCTGCAGTTATTTTAACAGGTACATATTAGATGTAAATCACTCCTTTTTGTCTTTTTTTTTTTTTCTTGTTTCTCACATATTACAGGGCAAATTCTTTATGTGGCCACCCAAAGGTGCAGAACAATAGGGAATTGTTTTATTAACCAGGGGGGATGATTAAATAGGAGTTTACTGGAGTAAGGGCTTATCTGAAAAAAGGCTTTTTCTTTTTCTAAAACTCCCCTTTCCTCCCTTAGTCAAGATAGTCACAGCAGCCTGAAGAAAACAAAGCAAAGGCCCGTTCCATGGGTTACCTATTGCTGGCAGCTCTGGGAATACCCCACATATTTTCAGTTCAGTCCCACGCCTCTAAATTCTCTGAGCTGTAACTACAAAGAGAGGGACCGGAGCCTCTTAAAAGCCTTGTTTGGGTAATCACCCAAATAACACAAAAATAGGGAAGCTGAAATGAAACAACTTTCAGATTTCTTACCCTGCTGCCAGGGGAGATTTTAAGTTGCCTGATTTTAGCATTATAAACATAAGCCCAAACACAATAAGTCCATAGAAGTCTTTCCTTTTGCTTTGAATCTGGTTATATATGCCACGGAAAGGGGATTTTTCTCATCTCTAAAGGACTGGGAAAATTTTTCGGTCCCTAACAGATGTTCAAGGTGTATTTGGCATAAAAATCAAATCAGTGTAAAATTTCCTAGAGAATAATTAATATTCAAACTTTTATTATGTTAATATGCCAACTTTTTATTGGCAGAGGTAAAATGAAATAGCTTTATCTACAGAATAACATTCACTTCTCTCTTCATTATGAAAATAAACGGGAAGTCGCCGATATTTGTGGCTGTTTTTATTACTTCTGAATAGTCATCTCACAATTTTAATTTAAAATTTAAAAATAGCATGTAAATTGTTCCTCTTTTACTAGCAAATGCAAAATAATTTTCAACCAAAGATACGTAGTGTGGGAACTGGGTTCCTCTATGCAAGTAAATCAAAATGCTTCTTGCATTCATGTAACTATGCAAAGAATTGTAGGAAAGGCTCCAGTATAATAAGCAGACATTTTCCCCACAGCTGAGGGAGAAGAGAAGTCTATGCACTTTCACAATTAGGCTAACCAAAACCAGGAAGAAAGTAGGTGGGTGTATGATAAAGTCTTACAAAGTAATAAAGGAGAGAATCCTAAGAA
This sequence comes from Phoenicopterus ruber ruber, assembly GCA_009819775.1. Classification (NCBI taxonomy): domain Eukaryota; kingdom Metazoa; phylum Chordata; class Aves; order Phoenicopteriformes; family Phoenicopteridae; genus Phoenicopterus; species Phoenicopterus ruber. Next base: position 48,220,892 of record CM020215.1, read on the forward strand.
CGAGGAATATTGCTCTTTACTAAAAACAAGACCAAAGGACATTTAGTACACCACAAAGAAGTGAATATATGCTGTTTTACTTGGTATTCAATTAATGTGTAGAACCCAAACAAAAGTATTATAGAGGGAAAAAGACTTACTGAGTTTATACAAATACATACAAAACCCCATAAAAATACATGGATATTTCTCTTAGTAATAGAAGGGACACGATTTTCCATTCCTCAGCACATAAACCAGTGTCTGGAGTAGAAATGGTAGCAAAACATTTCAGAGGGATGGGTTAATTTTGTAGGCAGTGTTGACACAACAGTTCAGTTAGCTTTCCCTTAAACTTCCAAAGTGCCGCAAACTATCTGTATCTGTATGTACACGTCCTTAGTTTTCTTTAAACTCCAGCTCTGATCTTCCAGGAATATTGGGCCAACATTCCAGACCAGGGCCCTGGTGCTTCCCAGCATGCCACGTGGACATAAAAAGCAACCACCGCTCAAGTCTTGAGCATGATCACCTTCTAATCATGCTTTCTTCATACAAAAACCTAAAGGGTGAATAGCTGGTAACATCCCATTTTTCACCCGAGAGCTGTTAAACTCAGCCAATTTGTTCTCCTACACAGTATCTTCTCCCTAGGAGAAGTAACACATGAATGGCAGATAGTTCAGTTCGCAGGACTTGTTTTTTGAAAACACTCCATAAGCTACGTATGTACTGAACTTGAGATCATCAGAAAGACGTGTCAACAATTCACTCTGGTATTTAAAGGAGAAGAAAGGGGAATTATAAACATTAGAGTATCACCTGCCACCTGGCTAAGCTTACTGAACAGTAAATCTGGATGCAAATCTTGGGTGCTTGATCAGAAAGGTTAACAACTTGAAATGTTTCATTTGCCATCTTCCAAAGCAGCTCACACCGAGCGTTGTATACATCTCTTTGGCAAAAATACTGCAGCATAGCAATGCTTTAAAACCCAGCTTTAACCCAGCTTTAAAACCCAGCTTAAACCTTATCAGTCTACAAGTATAGTTTCAAATGACCTTCTTACATGCAACGACGAGTGGGTGTGCTACTGCTCTCTCCTTCCCTTTCTTACCTCTCTTACCCACCACTGGGTTCCAGTGCCTATCTTACACAGTCTCTGGGATCTCATCTGATCTCCTGGTAAGCTGATGTAACTCATTCAAATTCCAACCCAGCAACAAAAGTTTGTTCCTTCTGTTTTGGGCTGATTGGTGAGGTGAGTTGGTTTACCTTGGAATCAGACAAGATCAGTCAGACAGTGTGATTTCCAGAGCTGATGCAAGGGAGGAGCTGAACTATAAGCAGGACTAAGAGAATGAAAGAGGAAGCAAAGTTAAAGGAGGACTTGGAAATAGGGGGATGGAGCAAGACCTCCTCCTTTGGCTGTGTGGTAGGGCAGCTTGGCAGCTCAATGAAAACTATTCTAATGGTGGGTTTACATGAAATGACTTCATCTAATCTAATGGCTTGCTGTCCTTAAAAGTGGGGATGTCTCATTCCTCTCCCATGGGTCACAGACTCCTGATTCTTTCCTTGTGCCAGGTCTGGTTGTCAACAGGCTTTGTGCTCACACCATTCAACTTTTTAAATGGATGGAAATCTGACTTGACACAGGAAAGTGAATAAACAGCTTTTTGTTGGGCTAGCTAGTTAAATTGGCTTATTGAGGTGTCAGGCAATTGGCAGGACTGGCATGTGAGGAGAGAAACAGGACCATGTGGCCAAGAGTGTGGGCAGAGAGATGTGGGAGGAAGACGTCCCGTCTGAGCAGCCCTGAGCAGCTGGATTGACTCAGCCACGTTGTGTAACTTCATTCTGTCTGCAGCAGTGAGCAGCTCAATGGAGGCAGCAAAAGCTACCTTAGGAACAGGATAAACTGCCTATTCTTTGCTCTAGATTACTGTGCATAGGCTGCTTCCAGTACCTCGGCTCCCTTATTTTAAACCATCATAAATATTTATGTCTGCTTTAAGCGCAGCCAGGTATATGAATACAAGACTCTAGACTAAATGGTCCAATAGAGTCAGTGCTGGGATTATAACTAGTTAAAAGGAAACCAGGTGATCCATCTTCAGAGAGGTTGTGGATTTGTGCTGCTCAGCTTACTTGAGAAGATTTGCAGAAGGGCCTCAGAAGACTGGTGGCTGATGATAAACTGGCAGGTGAAGGTCATGTTGATGAGTGCAAAGCAATATACTGAGAAGAAAATCTAAACGAACCTTTAAATTAACTGTCACATCTCAGAAACACAATTTATTTAGGGCAGTTCACTCAAAGCCTTAGGTCAATGTTCTATACTGGTAAAACCAAAACCAAAACCAAACAAACAAAAAAAGAGAGTTAGCAACTAATGAGAAAGGAATACAGAATGAAGTGGAAAAGCTCATTATGCCACTGTAAACATTCATTCTGAGCCTGCATTTTGAATACCCCAGGTACCCCATCTGAAAAAGGATGGGAGGAGGCGTAGCAAATGGCAGCAAGAGAGTTTTAATATACAGAATAGCTTAATATATGAGGACAAATTAAGTAGAAAGATAAGATTCTTGAATCTGAAGAAAGGTGAATATCTGATTATTAGAAGAGAGGTCTCTAATAATCTAGATCATGGAGAAAATAAATAGGAAAGTTATTTCTCACAGTATAAGTTCAAAGGCCCGCTGAAAGAAATAATCAGACAGCAAAGTTAAAATAAACATACACACAAAAAATTGTACTTGTAAGTAAATGACAGAACTGCCTTCTGACTGCAAATGTCAGGGAGAACACAAGTATGAATGAGTTAAAAAAGAGATTAGGTAAAATCATGGAGCTTATGGCCAACAGAGGTCATGAAAATCACTGGATTCTTGTGTCTTTATTGCCTCAGTCCAGCTGTTTCCCAAACCTCTTTTTCTTTTCCCTTCTTTCCCCTACAGCTCACCAGCTACTGGGATAGCCCTAAGTACAGTAAACCTCACAGGTTACTTTTGACTTGCAGATTGGGTCCAGATGTAGCATCGCCTCAGTTGCTGTGACCTCTGTAGAGGACTTCCATGTAAGGATTTTCCTGTGCTTTAATACAGCAGTAAACAGAACAGGCAGCTTGTCCCCCTGGAAGCAGATTTTTATTCAATATTGCAGATACAGAACTATTTTTTATATTCTACGAGCCCCAAGTACTCCTAAGCATATATCTCAAGGCAAGGAGCAACTCCCCAGATGTGGAGTCGAGTTCTTTGTCTGCACATGACTGTTCCAGTCAGCACATTCTTCATCCAGCCCCAAATCTCTTTCTCTCCTTGTTTTCTTTAGGTACTGAGATGATGTCCTGTGACTGAACTTACCATTTTCTCCCTTTCCAACACTCTCCTCTCTTATGTGTTCCCACTCTTTCTGTAATGGTGTAAATGTTTGTCAGTTAGGTACTTGAACAGTCTGCAATAAAGAGGCTGAAGCAAATTAAGTGAGCACCAAGGTATATGAAAGAACATCCTTCTGTCTGTTTCAGAGACTATTAAATATAATGGTCCAAATAAGCTTTCAGCTCTGAAAATCCTTGAACCGCTGATTACCTGATGCTGGGAGTAAAAAGACTACCTCATATTTGTCTTGCTTTTATACTCTTCCCTAAACATCTGCTAGTGCCCACTATCAGAGACAGGATGTGAAGCCAGCAAGGCATTTGGTGTGATGCAGTAGAGCAGCTCTTCTGTTAATGACTGCATGTAACATGGCAATTGCTCCTCTCCTTGTGTCTTTTCTCCAGCTCCTCAGCAGATCCTTTTTCTTCACTCTGTAATTTTGATTAAAATGTGTTAAGAGACATGAACGAAATTCTCAGCTCCTATAGATTTGCACAGTAATCATGGAAACAGCAGACAAAGTTAAATGATCTCTCTGATACTCTCCTTTACTTTTTTTTTTTTAGTCCTCTTATGAAACATATCATATAATTACTTTTCATAACAGCTTTTGCAGCATGCTGCAGTACTATTTTGTGGTTATATTCTTTGGTGTAAGTGCCTGACTTAGTAGCAGCTCTGACTACTGTGGCATCTAAGTCAAAGAGAGCAGTTTAGAAGAACTACTGTGACCCAAGCGGCCATACCTGGGTCACCAATAATTGGTGTAGAGGATTTATTGCAAAACTGGTCTGAGCACACCTCCAGGAGCCCTAGCTCAAACTGCATCCATTGCAAAAGGCACACTGGAAACACACCAGGTACACCAAAGAAATTTCCTATTACTGGAAGAGTTTAGAAGTTAAAGAGAAGAGACACAAAGAAAATAATTTTCCTTATTTAAAAATCAGACAAAAATACTTTCTCAATACAAATATAATATAGGGTTCTACATATCTTTAATAAAACTTTTTCTATATAGCAATTTTTTCTTTCAAAAGACATATGCTAAATTTGCATAATGTACTATAGCCTGCTCCCGTGTTCTGAAAAAAGCTGCTTATTCTTATGCTGCCTACATCCAAGGATACGCAATGACAGTCCTTGCAGCACTAAATGAGAAAAGATGAGCACTGGATTTGTAGATAAGCAATTGACAGTATTATTTTCAATGTTTTGAAGACTTAAACACATAGAAAGCAAAGGAATACAGGAAGAATCTATGGAAATACTCTCAGAACACTTCCCCTGACTTTAAACCTCCAGTAATGGTGATATGCTTTGCACTCCACTATGTGATTAATAAAGGGAATATTAATTGTATGCCTTTTGGTCTGCAAGGATAATGTCCCATTCATTTCATATTTCGTGGTTTTCTGAGATTTATGTTTAGTTAGCACTCTCCCAAGGTCTTGGTTCACACAGTAGGAGTATAAATGGTTTCAAACCACAAACTGGGGAATAACATTATTGTTCCTCCTCTTCCCACCCAAATTTTAATCGTGTGAGCTTTGAGAAGGACAAAGACCATGTATTCACCAGATAGCCTCTAAGGTAAGGAGCCTTCATACCCTATGTATAGAGTTTACCTCATTTTTTGAATGCTGTATTTAAAATTGCTTCTTAACAGAGTGATACATTCTCACTGGAATTAAAGATAAACTGTTGACATGCTCATGACCAGGTTTGATTCCTCAAATACACACATATACAGAGGTAATATTTTATTTTTCTTGTGGCTGTATTTCAGAAGCCTCTTGCTCAACTGAGCTGGATCAATTTGTTTATTATTTAACTTCAGGTCATTATTTAATATTTCAAAAGAGGAACTCATTTTCAGGTAATTTAAGTAAATTTTACAGTATTTAGAAGAACTGACCTTTGCAACTGAAAATGATTTTCTGAAAGAAACAAGCCTCTGACTGTGCTCTTGTCTGCTGAATGAGAACATCTTTTAGAGACAAACATCTGAAACAAATGCCCCCTGGAGGTGTGCACTACTCCAGTCATTACAGAGGCAGTTCTCATGTTCTTCTTTAATGCCAGTCCCTGAGATCCTGTCAGTACCTGCACCCATTAAGCCTATCACTTTTCAACTTTACACCAAAACCCTTGATATTGTTTTCCTGATGTACGCTTCCAGCATGCCTGTTCTCGTCTTCCTGCACAGAGAGAGAGATCTTCTCCAGATGTCGACTCACATGTGGGCCAGACACACATTAAGATACAAGCCCTCTCCCCTTGCTACATTCCAGCCACGTATGGAAAATACTCAGACCCTACCTAAACTGCAGAGTAACTCCATCTCTGCAGTCTATTTCCGTGAAGGGCGAAACAAATGTTTACACCCCTCTACCTCCATCTCATCTTATCTAGGGGAACATGGAAAGTATCACAGATAATTCCACAGTGGCAGAAAGCTGCTGTTTCATAACCTTACACTGGCACACTGCCAATTCATGAATTACTTTTAAAGGAAATTAGGGCATCATGAAGAATAAGAAATCTTCTAATACACAACATATGAAAATTCTAGGCTGAAGCAGTTTCTAAATCTTTCTCTCACTCCATTTCTTATTGAAAAAAAAAATCAGCAGGGTAGGAATCTGCATATGATGTAATACCTGGAGACAATTAAATTCACATTTCTGTGTGGCTTTTTGAAGCTTTTGCATTGAAGCCAGTGGGAGTTTTGCCTGATCAAGGCCTTCTTACACAAACGAACAACTGCAAATGTGTTAGGAAAGACTGATCTCTGGGACAGTGAATCACAAGTGTTTTGTCTCCTTTAGAAAAAAAAAAAAACCTCTTGAGACTGGTCGGTAATTCATATCCAAAAGAATTTCTTACTTTTATCCTAGCTGGAAAGCAGATTTATTGCACTGAACATTAACTTAAGAATAAACCTGGTGTTAACCTCAGAATAAAGCAATTCAAATAGGACCAATTTAAGACACAGAAATAATAAAAAAAAAGAAAGATAAAACTCTTCTGAGCTTAAGCTCCAGATGGGGCAGAATGTTTTACATTGTATTTTCTAGTGGTTTTGTCTATTTCAAATATAATAATACAATCAAAACTACCTGAATCCTTCAGAAATCTAAGACAGATTTGCTCTTTCACAGATTTAGCATTAGTTCCAAAAAGGAACACAAGTCTCTAACAAAAGGTTTAGGAGGATTTTACATGCCTAAATATTTCTGACTTAGAATTCAAACTGGGAGATGGCATTCCAGACCAGCTAATATCAGGAAGATTTTCAAAAGGCAGAAAGCCATATAGGATGCATGCTTGCATCTGACAGACAAAAAAGCAGCAGCAGGATGAGACAGTTTACTAAAGATGCGTATGTCAAGACGTACTTCTCCTCCTGAAGATGTTATCGTGTATTGAACTGGGGTAGAAATCCTCACAGCAGAGGAGACTTGCCTCCTTGTAAATGACTGTTGCTGTGAAACTCTTTCGTGCCTCTTGGTCAGCTATATATTTTTTCCCAGCTAATTTGTCAATTATTATTTCAACACAAAAATTGCCTGAGGCCCAGGCACCTAAACTGTAGAGGATAAAAGGAATGTACTCCACTGGTTTCTTCCTCATTCTGCTGGCTGCTAGTATCCTAATTCCTGAAGCAATATAAAGGAAATACAGTTATCTAATAAAAAGGTATAGAGGCTTTTGACTTAGCATTGCCTCAGTCCAAATCCACAAAGCGGTTTAGATAATTAACTCCCACAGATTTTAATACGTATGGATACTTTTACTATTTAAGCCTAGCTCCCTTGTGCTAGAAGATGTAGCATTAGGGTGAAGACAGTCAATCACTGACAGTGATTATGACTATGTAAGCCTGTGTGATGGCTTGAAGGCCTTACTCAAAAAAGATCTAGTTGGTTGGGTGCATGACCGGGACTGGTATACAACCAGCTATATAACCATAAAGGATATGATCTGGCAAGAAACTATTACCATTGCAGTATATATGCAAAAGCACATGTTCAGTGCTGCAAATATGGATGACATCTGGCAGTAGTGTGTGGTGGCAGCGGGGAGCTGGAACGGTTGTTACGCAGGGCAGAGAAGTGTCCTATTCTCTTCTCTCCTCCATAGTGAAAATCACTGTTAGAAACATGTATTGAATCTGACCCTGGTACAAAGGCTGTAGGCTATGTTATGATGGTGCTGGTGTCTGCACACTGTAAGCATTTAAAAATACAACTACAAACCCTATTCCATGAAAAGAAAATGTACAGGATCACCTAGCACAGACTATCCTGATGCGTTATATCTAAACTATCTGTTATAAACAAATTTGTAAATAATAGCCAGCTCCTCATCTCTAATGTTTATGTTCTGAGAAACTTCGGAGAGTGGTAAAGTTGGTCAGTGTTGTTCTGTGTTCTCTACTAAGGTCAATAGGAGTTGAACATCTGAAAACCCATAATGGGGGTTAATCAAATGCATCTGCCACTTTAACTGAGGCATTGGTCCACAATGCACATCCTTCTTCTGTGGCTTTGGACTGTAGGGAGTGGGAGCTACCTATACTTGCTGTACCTGTGTAAGCCTGCCATAGATAACATGCCACACCTGCTAAGTTAACTCCTTCACACCTTCTAACATCCCTTAGCTCTATAGGGATGCTAGTTAACATTACTCATTCTGCATTAAGACCTCAGCTGGCTGTTTGCGCAGCAGAGGGACCTCATCTGTGTAAACAAACCATTTCCCTTTGATGATATTCATGGAAACAAGGACAGAGAGGTTCACTTCCAATGCTTTACCTTACTCATAAAGGTATGGCCCTGTGGAATGAGACCATTGTGGCTACATCTGCAGCATGGGCAACAAACAGGAGGAGCTGGAAGCTACCATGCTGCTAGAAAGCTATGACCTAGTTGCCATTACTGAAACTTGGTGGGACAAATCCCATGACTGGCGTGTGGCTATCAATGGCTGCAGGCTGTTCAGAAGGGACAGGTGAGGAAGGAGGGGCAGAGGGGTTGCCCTCTACATCAAGAAATGGATAAAGTATGAGCAGCTGTGTCTGAAGGATAGCCCTGAGCAGGTTGAAAGCTTATGGGTAAGCATCAGAGACCGAGGCAACAAAGGGAACCTTGTGGTTGGGGTCTACTACAGGCTGCCCGATCAAGGGGAGCCTATTGACGAAGCCTTCTTACTCCAGCTACAGGAGGCATCATGCTTGCAGGCTCTAATCCTGCTGGGGGACTTCAACCACGCCGACATCTGCTGGAAAAGTAGCACGGCAAGCTGTAGGCAATCCAGGAGACTCCTGGCATGCATTGAGGATAACTTCTTAAGCCAGGTAATAGGCAGCCCTACCAGAGGGGATGCAATACTGGATCTTTAGGTCATCAATGCAAGTGAGCTAATTGGTGATATCAAGATTGGAGGCAGCCTGGGCTGCAGTGATCATGCACTGGTGGAGTTCACAGTCCTGAGGGATATGGGTCAGGTGAAGAGTAAAGTCAGGACCCTGAATTTTAGGAAAGCAAAATTCCAGCTCTTCAAGGAGTTGGTCAATAGGACCCCCTGGGAAACTGCCCTCAGGGACAAGGGAGCAGAACAGAGCTGGCAGATCTTTAAGGACGCTTTCCATAGAGTGCAAGAGATCTTAATCCCCAGGTGTAAGAAATCAGGCAAGGAAGGCAAGAGACCAGCATGGATGAGTTGAGACCTGCTGGTCAAACTAAAGGGCAAGAAGGAAATGCACAGGCAGTGGAAGCAGGGACAGGTGTCCTGGGAAGAGTATAGGGACACTGTCCGGTTGTGTAGGGATGGGGTCAGGAAGGCCAAGGCGCAGCTGGAGCTGAACTTGGCAAGGGATGCAAAGAATAATAAGAAGGGCTTCTAGAGGTATGTCAGCCAGAAAAGGAAGGTCAAAGAAAGCATAGCCCCTCCTGACGAGCAAGACTGGCAAACTGGTATCAACGGACAAGAAGAAGGCTGAGGTACTCAACAACTTTTTTGCCTCAGTCTTCACTGGCAGCCTCTCTTCCCACACCTCTCGAGTGGACGGACTGCAAGACAGGGACTGGGGGAGCGAAGTCCCTCCAGATCAGGTTCATGACCACCTGACAAACCTGAACATACATAAGTCTACGGGGCCTGATGAGATGCATCCCAGAGTCTTGAGGCAATTGGCTGATGTAGTTGCCAAGCCACTCTCCATGATATTTGAAAAGTCATGGCAGTCAGGTGAAGTCCCTGGGGGATGGGATGCCATCCAGAGGGACCTGGACAAGCTCAAGAAGTGGGCCCGTGTGAACCTCATGAGGTTCAACAAGGCCAAGTGCAGGGTCATGCACCCTCGGTATCAATACAGGTCTGGGGATGAAGGGATTGAGAGTAGCCCAACCGAGAAGGACTTGGGGGTACTGGTGGATGAAAAGCTGGACATGAGCTGGCGATGTGCACTCGCAGCCCAGAAGGCCAACCATATCCTGGGCTGCATCAAAAGAAGCGTGGCCAGCAGGTTGAGGGAGGTGATTTTGTCCCTCTACTCCGCTCTGGTGAGACCCCACCTGGAGTACTGCGTCCAGCTCTGGAGCCCTCAGCACAGGAAAGACATGGACCTGTTGGAGTGGGTCCAGAGGAGGGTCATGAAGATGATCAAAAGGCTGGAACACCTCTCCTGTGAAGACAGGCTGAGAGAGTTGGGGTTGTTCAGCCTGGAGAAGAGAAGGCTCCGGGGAGACCTTAATGCAGCCTTTCAGTACTTAAAGGGCGCTTATAAGAAAGATGGAGACAAGCTCTTTAGCAGGGCCTGTTGCGATAGGACAAGGGGTAATGGTTTTAAACTAAAAGAGGGGAGATTTAGACTAGATATAAGGAAGAAATTTTTTACAATGAGGGTGGTGAAACACTGGCACAGGTTGCCCAGAGAGGTGGTAGAGGCCCCATCCCTGGAAACATTCAAGGTCAGGTTGGACGAGGCTCTGAGCAACCTGATCTAGTAGAGGATGTCCCTGCTCATTGCAGTGGGGTTGGACTAGATGACCTTTAAAGGTCTCTTCCATTCCAAACTATTCTAGGATTCTATGATCTATGCAAAACTATCCTTTACTTGTTAGCCCTAACAGTGGATACCAAGCTGTCTCACCGCTTACTAGTGAATAGAACTGGAGCGCTGGTTCACCCACAGGAGACTGGGGACAATGAGGAGCAAAGGAGGAAGAAACTGAGGTTTGTCTCTTTGCCCTAAATATTTATTCTTGATTTTCAAAAGTTTCAGTTTTACCTAAATCAACAATGTGAAATGTTAAGGGATACGCTTTAGTGGGGGACTTGGTAATGCTAGGTTAATGGTTGGACCTGATGATCTTGGAGGTCTCTTCCAACCAGAACAATTCTATGATTCTGTGATTCTATGTTACAGAGCAGCACCAGGTAAATGTAATGCTCTTTAAAACTACTTCTAATCTTTGACTGCTAACATATTTTCAGTTGATGCCCAAACTATTCTGTAGGTATCTCACTAAAATCAAGAGATGCAATCCAGGCCTCGCTGTTTAAATCAACAACTCATGTTCCTCAATGTGGGTACATGAAATTTACAGATACAGACAAGCTTAAGTTTTAGCATTTGAGTCATGCTACTCGTCTTCTTAAAATTAGGCATGTATGGAGGTGTTTGCAGGATTGGGGCTATATCATCGAGTGATTAGAAAACAGTCCCCTCTGGGTCTCAATTAAACATGGCTCCAGTAGCACAAATCAATGCACCAGGGGGGCGGTTTGAAGCTGAGATCATGTCTACAGCACAAGGCACGGTTGACGTCATTGTGTTAATCTGGGGTGTGAGCGCTCTGTGCTCGCCGAATCCCCGAGTTTACCTGCAGTTATAACAGCACAACTGTTCTCTTGCCAGTCTAACGTATTTCTGTTGGGAGGAAGAGGGGGGAGAGAGAGAGGAGTGAGTAAACCAAGACTTGATGCCGTTATGATATGGATGGCGATCACAGATGTGGAACTACTGTGATGACACCTGTCCAGGAGGATGCACTGCTCTGGATGGTTTTGATAAGGGACAGAGGTAAAGACTGCAGCTCTTCAGCATTCCCTGTGATAAGCCTTACCAGTAAAAACAAGGCTGGTATAGACTGCCACAGATGACAAACATTTTTTTTTTTTCCAGAGCAGTGTGTATTTATAAGCTGTATTCTAGTTTAGACATGGCTATAGTTAATTAATGTTTGTAAAGCACTGAAATTGAAAGGTGTTATGCAAATGTAAAATATTCTTCAGATGTAAAGCCTTATTTTATTTTTCAGAAAGGCTGCTTTCTTTCTTTGTCAGTTATGTTTTTGCTTATGTTGTAAATGATTGGTTGCCTGTGTTTGCTGTTGTAACATGTATTCTTATTACCACTTTGTCTGTCTTTATTGGGATGTCTGCTTTTCAATCTCCAAGGAATTTCTTAAATGCTATGCATGCAAATTTCAGTTCACAGATGTGCAAATTACATAGACGCTTTCCATCCCTCATAGGTAAAAAGGCTGGAAGTTGCAGAAAGGGTGTATACTTGGAATGTGCGTGCTGGCACAGCACTGAAACCACAGCTCTTTGAATTCATATTTTGCTTCTGAGGATTACTCCTAAATCAAAAACAATCAGATTTAACAATGATTTTTAAATGGTCTACTCATAAATGGTCAAACCAAGCACCCTGTATATGAGGAATAAATTTTAAACTAGTGCTTCTGCCCTGCTTAATGAAAATTTCTGAAGAAAATAAGGAAAAATAACTACAAATTGAATAAGGGAAACACTTCTGTGAAATGAGGCAGTGATTCTTATTCTTTTCTTATGTTGCAGTAGAACTGTGGAAGACTGTCTATGACTCTTGAGGCTCCCTTTTATTATTAAAGAAAAAAAAAAAAAGAAAAAAAGAGGTTACTGGTTGTTAGGGAACCTTTTAAGGACTCCTGGCGAAGAACCCATATCTGGCCAAGATGAAGGTCTCAGCATAATCTCACTGATTTACAGTAATAATAACATGTTGCCTCTCTACTGTGTGCAGAGGAAATATTCCTCCGTATTTTTAAGTCAAAATCTTTTCATGGCTGTGTGATTTCTAAATAACTAGTTAAAGTGAAATTATCTCTTGGATACAAGGAAACAGCACAATTATTTAAGAAATTTGTGAAGGTGGCAGGAAAGACAAAATAGAATGATTTCAAGAGTTTCACAGCGTGGAGTCCAATTCCTACTTATGTGACATAATTAAACCAGTGTAATGTAACAGTGTATACTGCATGTCTTCAGTTACCACGTACCAGGGAAAAATGAAGAATAATTGCAGACAAAATCTCAATATCAGGGGAAAAAGAGTCACCCTTCTGAATTCAGAATAATTTCATTTTGCTCTTTCAGGAATTGTAGATAATCATTGTTATCTGATCAGTCCAACAGTAGCACTATTAAAGCAATAATTTTGCATCTTGTAACTATTTCATCAGTTTAACACAGAATTTCAAAGCATGATCACTCTGATGAACAGTGGATTCCATGAATATGCAATCTTCAACAAAGTTATATCAGGCTTTTCACCCATGTCCATTGTATATATTATATCCTGAAACTTAAATTAAAATATTCATAGCTCACTGGAGAGAAATGAAAAATTGATTAACTTAGGTATTTGGGAAAATGTGTAATCAGAGAAATGAGAAAGATGCAGTCTGGCCCGGGAATGCGTTGCTGAGAGGTGAAAGTGAGGAGGAGGTGCCCAAAGCATAACTCCCATGACACACTGTGGTGGCACTTCTAACTGCACTGTTTGCTTTCTCAGATAGAAGGATTCTAGTAAAAGCAAAAAAAAAAAGGGAATGGAAATTAGGAGTAGGAGGGAAGATTGTTTTCTTATGGCCTTTTTTATCCCAAATGACTTTTCCTAAACAATTTTCAAACAGTTACACATATATATGACCAAAAGGTTCACATTTTTAGTGGTTTTAACTGTAGGCGTGTAGATGCACACATGCTCTGTTTGCATTATAGTAATGGAAATATAGAATCTATTTTTTCATGAGAAGGGTTAGAGTATTTCAAAGTCCCAAAAATGTAATGGCTGTGCTTTAATGGAAAAAAAAAAAAAAGAATTCAAAAGAAGAAATGATACTCCAGATCATTCTGTTGAGATGATACCTTAGAATTTTCTGTGATTTGAGAATCATAGTCCCCTGGGGTACTGAGATGTTGTTGCTGTTTGAAACGTCAAAGCATCGAGGAAAAAAGCTCTGCCATGCATGTAGACCTCATATGTAGAGGCTACACAGAATCCCACTTTCACAGTGTCAGACTCCGGGACTTTAAAACATAAAGAAATAGCTCATTAGATGCCCAAGAAGTGTCTGCTGATTTGCAGCTCCTTACAAAACGTGGCATAGATTTACTGCACGTTAAGAAGTATTTCTGATTCAGATAATAATGTGGTTGCTTATGTGTTTGGGTTTTTTCTACAGCAGTAAGTTCTTGAATATTATTCAGTTGACTCCTCAAGGTTTCCTTAAAGTGCACAACCTCACAAATCTAAAAAATCAAGTCACAGAATAGCTAAAGCAGATTGGGTTTGAAGTAGAGAGGATGCTTAATGTTTTACTTACTTAGGAATGATCCAGTGTGTTAAGCATCGTCTCCTTTTCACTTTTGATTTTTTTTTCTGATATCCTCTGCAGCACAGGTGATCTCTGGGATTTTCAGCAGGTGAAGACACCATCAATTTTTGAGCATCACTGTCCTGACCAAACAGAATAAAAACCCTAGACATATTTTAAGCTCAGAGAAAGAGATGCTGAGAACTCACAATGCCTGGGAAATTCAGCTGCAGTGTCTGACTGTGCTTTATGCTTTAAATGTGCTTTGAATGCCCTTCGCTCTCTGTCCCGTTGCTTTGCTTGAACTTATTGTCCCTTGAGCTGACATGGTAGAAATTAATTTGAGTCACTAGTTTTCTGCCCAGCATATTAACCTAAGCTGCTGATAGCCAAACTGTTGTTGGGGCAAAGCAGCTTAATCACCACAGATTTGAGATTGTGAGTGAGCATCTTGAGCCGGTTTGCTGTATGAAATTTTGTCTTCCTGACCACCTCCAGAACGGTTCCCCTTCTAGTTTCCATAAGTCTGTAACTACCACAAGCTTCTGCTAAAAAACATTAAAAAATCCACAAAACAGTTCTCAGACACTAATATATTTAATGACAAGACTGAACAGCTTGAATTGCCTTCCATTCATTCCCACTGTGTTTATTTCTGTTCCCAAGGCATAATACTGCTAACTGGAACATTGGCTGTTCCTTATTATAGTCTCCAGTACCTTCTCCTGCAGGATCATCAGCAGAATGGTTCTCTCCGTCTGTTTGGTGATTACAGCTTTTGTGTTTGGGGTCATCCATATGTTATGATGGTAGTTTTATGTTCCAGTGACAAAGTAAATGGAAGTCCATGTATCTTTTCTTTCATGAATCTGCCGTTTGCCTGAGAGTTTCATTATCTTCAGATGCCTCACAGTTGTGAATGGAGCTGATTTGTAGGCCTGGACAGGCTGTTTAAATCACATGTTGAGGGCAAGTAAAGATAAACTGATTTTCCCAAGCTGACTGACACTAATGAATAGTTATAAATGTTTTCTCTAGCTGAGGAATGTTTAAAAAGAAAGAGGGAGAGAAAGAGAGAGACAGATCTGCAAAGAGGTTCTTTTTTTCCTACAAAAGCTTCTCTGGAGCACATTTCTTTGCAAGATAAATCCTCTTCATTAGGAGAAAAGTGGTGTGAAGATGACTTGGGGGAGTCAACGTGATTTAGAGAATTAACTGTTGAAAGGGTTAAAATTCCTAGTATGCAATTCTTAATGGAGCAGTAGAAGCTACAGATATAGGAAAGAGGTAGAAAAAGTAAGTAAAGGAGCATCTAAGAAATAGAAAACAGTTCTGTTCTACTGAGAAAAAAATATAATTGTCCAAGCTCAGTTGTGCCTGATCCAGGGGACTTGAAGATAATCTGTCAAGAGCATTCAACGTGATAAGAAAGCAAAGAAGATTTTTTAACACTGAAGTTCCTGCCTTGTCATTTTCCAGGGGAAAAAAAAGGTGAAAACACAGCAATGATAAAAAAAGATTATGGCCCATAACATACCATACATTCATGCTCTTGAAATCACTAATAATTAGTATCTCAGCATTAAAAAAAAAAAAAAGAATAATTAGGTGGTCACAGATTTTTAATGGCAGGAAAAATGGCAATTACTCTCTTCCTGAGGAAAAAATAAAACTTCATTCCTATAAATTTCAGTTATATAAGAATATGGGCAATTACACTATTGAAGAAATCTATGACAGGGAGTAGGCACTAGAAAATATCTATGAAATATGATTCTCATTCATAGAGCTTTCTGAGCTGCAGAACACCCACAGAGCAAAATCAGCTGCAGATTGGTCTTTCTACATCATGGAAATAATAGAAAATAGGACTGGAGGGGAATGTGAGTGGCTATCTAATCTAGCCTCCGTGCTAAGGCAGATGAGCAATAGCTGAAACTTTCTGGCAGACGAGCACAGCCCATACAATGTGATAAACATGGTTTGGGGGTTTTGTTTGTTTGTTTTTAAATTCTCTCTTAGTAGGGCAGAAATATGTGTTCCTAACTTTATGCAAAAATCCGTGTTCTTAAAACAGGTAATACCACCGGAATGCACTCAGCTTTATTTGTGCTTGTATTTATTTGACCATAAACCAAAACAACATTCAATTTTTTTTTTTTTTTTTTGTTGTGCTGCAAAAGTTGATGTAGGGAAGAAGGAGTTCAGTGAATTAAACTTTTCTCGCCAGGTGTTCCCTGTGTCAGGATTTTGAAAATCCTGCATGTTTTCTGTTTCTGTGGCATCTGTCCGGTCGCACAGATGCAGGCACAGGGGGTACGGGAGGCAAGCAGCGCCCGGCACCGCTCTTTGCATTTTAAAGGCAACTTTCTGCAGTGAAGGGAACATCCACGCTAGCAGAACCTGCCATTCCCGGAGCGCCTTCTTGCTCTGTGTGGCATGTGTAGCTGCCCTTAAATGTATTCACAGAGATCAAAATGTTCCTCATTGTAGTATCTGCATTCAACAGATGGAGCATTTGTCTGTGTCTGAGAAAAACCACAGTAAGAGCAGGAGCGCGATGGAGGCTGGCGCGAGTCTTCAGCTTTATGTTTATATACCCACACGTTAAAGATTAGCCTGCCCTACCCTCTACTTCGGACAATTTCCGTGGTTTTTACAGCACGGAGGGCAGGGCGTGCGAGGAGGAGACCCTGCGCCCCCCCCCGGCGCCGCCCGCTGCCACCGCGCCCCCTCCGCGCCCGCTCCGCCGCCGCGCTGCCTCCCGCCTCGGGTCCCCTGCGTGTTTTACTGGGTCTTGAGCTCTGGGTGCTGTTCACGGAGCCCGTTCCTCGCTGGTCGTTGAGGAAAGATACCTATTGTAAAATTCAATCAGGAAAAGTACATCTTAAGAGAAATGTCTCGTAGGAGCGCTCACTCTCTTGAAACCACAGCCCTTGGCGTGTGGCGGGCGCTCTTCCGAAGTCAGAGGAAGTCGCGCCGTGTCAGGTGTTGGATTTTTTTGCGCATCTATGAAAAATCTTACCAAGTGACTTTCCCGTTATCTTTCTCCATCGCTCTCTTTCACATACAGACTTTTTTTTTCCCACCCCCCTGCCACCCCTGCCCGATGTACCACCCCTGCCCATGCCCTGGGTTATACCCCTGCCCATGCCCGATGTCACAACCCCCCCCGCCCATGCCCGGTTTAACACCCCTGTCCCTGCCCGGTGTCCGACCGCAGCCTGTCTGCGGTGCGCGGTTCTCTCCCCGTTTTTTCCCTCGCTGTAGGGAAAGGTAAAAGTGGTGACAGACAAAGCGCATCAGCCGATGACGGCAAGAGGACCGCGGCGCTACGCGCGGTGCTCAGGCTTACGCGCGGCCGTTTCCCGCCCCTGACCCAGCGCACAGCACGCGCCAGCGGCCCGAGCAACTGCGGTAACTTTTTTTTTCTTTAAATAATAAAAAAATAATTATTTCAGGGCTTTTTCACATCAGAGGGTAGTTCCCTTGCGGGAAAAGCCCGCTCCGGCGGCGCCCCGCGGCGGTGGGTGCGGGCGTTCGCTGCGCGCCCCGCTGCGCGCCCCGCGGGGCTCCGCGTGCGTCAGGCGCCGAGTGGCGTCAGCGCTGGCGGGCGCGGAGCGGCGGGGAGGGGGCAGCGGCAGCGGGGGGGGCGGAGGGGGAGGAGGGAGGGCGCTTCATCAGGAGGCGATGGCGGCACCGCCGTGACATCACCCCGCGGCTTATATAGTTGGGGAAGGGTCCAGGTCCCCCGTCTGGTGCCTGCAGCCGCCCGACAGCGCGCGTGCTGAGGCGCGGAGCGGCGCGGAGCGGCGGGGCTCTCTCTCTCTCTCTGTCTGTCTCTCTCTCCGTCTCTCCCCAGGATTTATGGACTTTACTTTCTAGAGGGCGGCGCGGCAAGGATGAGAGCCCAGCTGGTGTGCGTGGTGCTGCTGGCCTTGGCCTCCTGCAGCCTCTGCTCAGGTAAGCCCCCGCCGGCGCCGCCCCGCGCCGCCCTCCGCCGGGCGCCCCCGCAGCGCGGGCCGGGCGCCCGCCGCCGCCCCCCGGAGGCTCTCGCAGCGGGCGGCCCTGAGCCGCCGCCGGAGCCTTGGCAGGGAGCGAGAGAAAGGAGGCGAAGTCGCTTCAGGCTACCGCGGCTATGCCCAGCGGGCGCCGCGGAGCTGGCCCGCGTAACGGGCTCTGCCCAGCATCGTTTTTTCCGTCACTCCCATAACTTTCTCCCTTCATATAAACCGTTCCTCTTCACAGCATCCATACCATGGCAGTTAGCGTAGGCTAGTCATTGGAAAGACGCATCAGTGTGGACCGCCTGCTTGATTATTCTGCCTCATTTGTGACTTATCGAATACTGTGTAGTTCCAAACTATCATAGAAATTGTAATTTCTGCAACTCGTATGAATAGCTGCCATAATCCAAATCAACATAAATAGATGCACACTTTAGTCACTTTTTAGTGACGGAGATACAATTTCAGTATTCTGGGGAAAAAAATTGCTAGCAACTGATCTGAAATTATGACCAAAAATGCTGAATCAGACGCAGATCACACAATAGGAAGGTTAATGTAAGTGCATTTCTACTGCAAGAGCAATTGCTTTAGAAACCTAAAGAAAGAGGATCATATATTAAAATGCATTGCCTGCTCCTTTGGAAAATTACACAGCTAAGTGTGTGTCATCTATGCCCTAAGTTTATGACCAAAAATAGGTATAGTGGTGATTAAACGGGTGTACACACACATGAAGGCTCCAAAATCTAATCTTAACTAACTTGCGAATTACTTTAATTTTTACCTCCACAAAATTTAAAGAGTAAATTTACAAGTAGCTTCATTTTTCAGCTTCAGTATTCAGGAGAACTCAGAATTCCTTATTCTCAATTTAGATGAAAGTTTTCAATTTGTATTCCCCTGCAGAAGAAAAATGTAACACACGTAATACCTGCCTTTTATCACAGTTTAAACATAATCATTCTGTATATTATAGAGAGCTGGTAATCTTAGTGGCAAGGCTTAATATTTGTTATTTTCTCCCCATATATTTGAAGCTTTTTAAGCAAATACTTGACTAGTATTTTCAGTGAGGCAGCTTCAAATTCAACTGTTTCTAGAGCCTGAATGAAAGCCACTAAAGAAAAAATTTCAGTGGAAATTAAAACAGGCTTATAAAAAAACCCAGAAACAAAATTCTATGTGTAACTGACATGATGGTTCCTTTGCTTGAAAATTTGAAATTATATTTAAATGAGAAATGCCGTGGAGAAGCCTGTGTGGAAGGGCCAAGTCAGTTTTAACTAATACGGACATTTATGTCATAAAGAAAATGATCATTCATTTTAGTTTTCTTTTGAAAATGTTTGCCCTCAGGGGAAAGTGTGTACCTGTAGAATATAACTATTGCTGTAGAATGTGAATATATTAATAGAAGCTATATTTCTTGTCAGTAAGAAGTGAATCAAGAGTACATCAAACTGTATGAATTTCCTTCTGATTTCAACAATAATGTGTAACCAGATTTTTTATACATTGTTCTCTGAGAGTCTGCTCTTTTTATGCTTTTACTCCTCATCTGTCTTCTTCACTCCTGTATTATCTGGACGTGCTCTCTTCTCCTCCTCCAAGCCTTGCTTTATTCTTCACTTGAGGACCAGCCTCCTAATT
This sequence comes from Phoenicopterus ruber ruber, assembly GCA_009819775.1. Taxonomy (NCBI): domain Eukaryota; kingdom Metazoa; phylum Chordata; class Aves; order Phoenicopteriformes; family Phoenicopteridae; genus Phoenicopterus; species Phoenicopterus ruber. Next base: position 48,240,575 of record CM020215.1, read on the forward strand.
AAAGTCCTCCAGACTTTGTTTCTCAATCAATTTTTTTCTTAATACCTATCTATCATCTTCCACGTCTGCAGCTATCTTCCAGCCTCGATGGTGTGGAAGCTATCTTCCATCCCCTATAAAATATAAAAACCAGGTGCTAACCAGACACAAGTCTTTTCATTGTCCTCAGCTGGTATGACCTAGGACTCCACAAATCACGATGCTGCCACACGTGTGCCGCTCACCCTTTCACAGGAGCTGCTGCTGTCATTAGTAGAAATTCAGCTGAGGTGATCTTGTGCTGTCAGCAGAACTTTGACTAATGGTAAAGTGGTTAAGAGATTAGATAACACTGGAAACCAGTAGTGCTGAAAGGGTTGAAAGGCATTAGGTTGGAGAGTAGTTGCTAGTGACTTGCTGCAATACTGAGCTACAAACCAGTGTTACTTGGTATTTTCTGTAACAACTTCAATGCAAAACCATTTCATTCGTTGAATTCAAGAAGGAATGAACAAATGTAGTGTGCTGGTAATGCAAAGGTGAACAGGAGCGTCACTGCAGAGGAAGATTGGCATAACACGCAGAAGACGTTTTTGATGACCTGAATAACAGAAATGAGAAGCAGTGCAACAGTACAAAGTGCAATAGCTTAGGAAATAATAGAAGTTCCTATTAAAAGCTCCTTTTAACAGAAGCACAGCTGTTGGAAATGTCTGAGGAGATAAAAGACTTGGTCATATTATCTGACCTCATTTTTTTTAGGAGATACTAAAGTTTTTCAGCCATGAAAGACAAACAAAATAAAAAAAAAACAAACCATGTAAGAGAGCTACTTCTTGTAGCTAATGGTAAGCATTAAGGTAGTTAAGTACTGAGGCTCCTGATCCGAACTGTCCTATGCTGTGCAGTCTTGAGATCACATCAGGCACAGAGGAGGGCCACTCTGATGAGCTGGGGAACACAAGGCTATTACAAGAGAGGAGAATAGATGAGAGTCTAATAGCTCTGGGCATAGCCTTTTAGTGAAGTATTTATGGGATTTCCAGGGGAATGGTTTATGTCCAAAAGGCACGGTGATCTTGCATGTGTTTGCTAATCACCGTGTAAGCACACCTTGAAGATCTAAGCTGGAAAGGGCTGTGACTGCTCTCAAAAAATACATGTGTGGTGATGAGATCTTGTTATTAAGATTGAATGTGATTGATTTTTAAGAGCATTGTAGTGGTTGGCTTTCTGTGCTAGCAGAAATCTGTGACAGATCAGCACATATTTGTGTAAAAGGTCCCTTACAGTCTCATGTTCTGTGAAAGGTGGTGACACAACGTGGAGATGATCCCCGAACTGAAGGCGTAAGCAGAATCTATCCACAGATTCTGTGGTAGGGTGTTACATGCCAACAGCATGGATAATTTTAATGAAAGTGCGATATGACTTACATCAATATGGAATAGATTTTGGTTTATTTTGGTTTTAAATATAAGTAAGTGTATTGTTTGGCTTTGGACTGCTGGTATTCCAGGAAAGCTAAAAGCCATGTGGAACTCTGTTTCGCATGAAGACTTAACTGATTTCTGTATATATCTCATCTTTGAGCTGTGGTTGCTGCTACATTTTCAAGGCACCAGATCTGCCTTGTGATTCTGTACAACTCGAAGCAGAAAAGTTTGTAGCTATTTTATCTTTCTGCAGCAATTTTTACCCTATTCACCAAATCACAGGTCTTGCAAGTCTGCTGAGCTATCAAAGGTCAATTAAATTAGTAAAGAAAATCCTAGAACTTTCAGTCAGAATACTTTCTTTTGGTGTATGCATTGTCACGAGCTTGTATCACGAACCGGCCAAGCTCTATTCCCCTATATCAGTAAAAATAATTTAACTGAGAATAATCAAGATTAAATCTTGTCAAGTAATCATAACTACCATTCTCCTAAATGCTTAGCTGCTACTTAAATAAATATTCTTTGAACATAAATATCCAAAAACTTCTTCCAACATAAGCAGAGGTGACAAACAGTGATTATGAAAATCATACTGATTCTGAATGAAGAATATTGCAGCAGTTTTGTTGGAAATGGGCTGCAGATTAGTGGGCTTGTCTAGCAGTGAACTGAGATTAATGAATCATTTCATTCACTTCAATAAGCTTGATCACGGTTTAGAAAGGTCGTGAGTATCCATTTTAACACAATGTTGCTGTTACCTGAAGACTCCTCACAGTCCCTCTAGATCACTCGGCTGTGGTTTTATCCAAGTTGTTTGGTAGGTTGGTTGGTTTTTGTTTGTTTTTCAAAATTCATTGAGATAGCTAAATTCCGTATGCTGTATTGAAATGTCCATGATTTATGATGAAATAATAAACATATGTTTCTGGTTTATTCCCAGATTCAGAAGAGGAAATGAAAGCGTTAGAAGCAGATTTATTGACCAATATGTACACATCAAAGGTAATTATTTTTCCTCTTTTAGCTGACGGGTAGGGAGCAAATGAATTCTCATTACAAACCCAGAAGTCTTTGCACAAAGTAATAACCTATGGTCTAGACCGAAAAGTTCAGTGCTAGACATTACTTTGGTGCAAGATTTTCACCAGTTCAAAGGAAATTTAAAGGTGTTGATGTGACACACTAAAAGCGTTCTTCACTCCTAACACTGGTGCTTTCATTAAACTGTCAAAACTGTGTTATGTGCAGACATGTAAATTTATATGAGGAAATGTGTTTCCAATAGGATTATGCCCGATGAAAGCTAAATTAACCTTGAGTCAAATCCGTAAGTGCTATTTTTATGCAGAACTTTTCCTATATGCATATAAAATCAAGACAGTCATAAAGCAAAAACTGTTAATACATATGCTGATTTTGGTTTAAGAATTTAATCACAGTACAGGAACATGGGGACATGGCTGTGAAAATACTAATCTGATAAGTGACATTTCCTTGACGAGTTGCCAGCCTGTGAGCGGTGTACATATTATTTAATACAAATAGACAAAAATTCAGTTCCAATCTCCTATTGACAAGGTGAAGCGGCAAGTGTTGCACATATGTATTGAACAGGCTGACAGACAAACACTTTCTCAACACTGTTATTTTCCATGAATGATCTAAGAAATACATGCGTCTAATATTTCTTCAGCAACTTATTAAAGAACAAACCCTGAAACAAGTACCTTGGGCTTAAGGTTTAATGTTTTAATTCTTTGTTCTAATGAAGTTCAAGTGGTGCTTAAATTCAATGTAAAATAAAATGAGAAATAAAAAATTTCCCCCAAAAAACAATTTTGTAAGCCAATGCCTAGTTGAAGGCTAAGGACGAAACCTGCCTGGAAGACTTCTGTATTTACTGTATTTGCTTATATATGAGCTTTTTCACAGGATCCTTTGAGTAGACTAGAATAAGAAATGAGGCGAGAAAATACATTGTTTTGATCTGATCTGGCAGTTCTTAGGTTCCCTTGTTCTTTACTGGCATGGTAATTAACCTTAGATGCCAAATGAACCTGTTTGCCACTTGCTTCTCTAAGGTACAGAAAGATTTAATAGATATTCTTTTTCTGAGACAAATTTAAATGTAGGAGGCTGACAAAAGTAATTCTTCCTCCGTGTGGCAAAGCATAGTATGCCCTGGGAGGAAACCCTGCAGCTATCAGTATTTCTGCTACTGACTTTAGTGGAACTGTGAACCTAACTTCCACTTCCATCTGTTCCTTCCTCTCAGCACAGAGCACAGTCTCAGGTAACTAAAAATGCACAAATACAGTGCACCAGTTGATAATGTAATGATGTTTGCCATAATATTGTTGTATCTCATTTTACATCATGTATCTTGCTATTCAGTTTCCTTATGGTATATACCATAAGTCAAGTGACACCTGAAGCTGACAGAAGCAGTAGATGCATGGTGGAGACATTGCTTTCATTCTACATTATACTGCCTTAAATCACCATCTAAAATTCATTAGTGCAATATATATTGTCTCTTGACATCAAAGTAAGGCATGGTGGAACCACTAAGAAGTGTGCATAAATGCTTCTACAAGAGGCATACCACTATTCCAGTCATTACTGACATGAAAAATTCTTTTTATTTTTTTCTGTTGTCCTCTGCTAGCTTTTAACCTTCATTAGAACAGAAGTATGGTTCTGGTGTGAGAGACAAATTTGAGGATGGTATGTGTAATAACTGTCTTGTAGTGTGCCTGAAATCTGGTTCCAGTTGAGGGCAATTACTGTTAAATTGCATTAACTGTCTTTGACAGTGACTTGGTAATAAGCAGCAAGGGAAATCCAGACAATTTAAATAGCCTCAAGATGGGGAAAAAAAGAAAAGAAAAAAAATGTTTATGAGAGCTCAGATCTAAAAATGCAGCAAAGTGGATTATCACTTGTGGTTCTAGTATTTGACAGAAAAAATCTTCCTAAGTAGGCACTTGTGAAGTATAGTATCAAGACTGCATCTAGGGTTTAAGCACACACCTTTTGCAACATTCAGTAGTCTATCCAATATTATGGAAAGAGTTAACATATACTTTTGACTTCACAGACTGCTATCCAGTGTCTACTGGCCCTTGTCAAACTGCTCTTTAAAGTTATCTATATGCTGAATCACTCTCTGTCTTTAAAGAAGTATGTCCATGCTTATTACAACCTGTCTTCAACATTTAATACAGTTCATCACCCTTCCCTGCTGTTACATCTCAAAGAAGATACAGGGATCAAACAAGTCCCTAAAATGCTTTATCTGTCTTTCCTCCAAGATAAAATCCAAAGAGCCATTTGGAAGAACTGGTAAGATAACACAACCTGAAGTGTCACGAATTCACAGGCAGTTATCTGCTGTCTCTCTTTTGTATCAAATAGATAGCTCTATTCCTGATTTCCTAAATGCTTGCCTGAAACCACCACTTGTGTGAAGAATGTCCTGAACTCAAAGAAGATTGAAATAATGTTAGTTTAAGGGGGGGGGGGGGGGAGAAAAAAATTCTTTCCTTGAAGAATATATCATCACTAGCCTATACTCCATCTCTGGGATCCCGCCACACGTTAATTTTCTGAAGTCTTGGACCCTCTAAGCTTCTTACTGTTCTAGGATGACTGTTGCTGACGGTATGTGCGCAGGCAGTCTAGCTTCCTTGTCGGAGACAGACGAGGCTACAGCTGCCTAGGAGTTCCTGACTTTTTGACTCAGTCATCACTTAAAAATTCATTATGTTTACAGGCATTTGTATACACCATGGAAGAACTTTTGCTGTAACAGAACTCAATACCATATCTGCTTAAAGACAGAAAGTATTTTTATTATTGCTATGGTTATACCCTGAATAAAATTCAACTACTATTCTGAAGAGGAACCATAGAGATCCTACATTACCTGGGGTTTTACTTGGTTATGAATTTGTTTTTCATTTGCTTTCACTAGATAAAGACAAGAATATAAAAAGCAGAGAACTGAACTTTTTTTTTCTAAAAAAATAGCATTTAGGAGGTATGCATTATAACATAAGAAGTATCTTAAACAAACTATCAGGGGTATCATTCAACCAGAAATGGAGAGAAAAAGATATCATGGAAGTTATAACTTGGGATTCTCTTTAATCTTTCATGGGACAAGCCTGTTGTCAAAGAAGGAAATATTCTCAAGCTCATTTCAGTTTCTTAGATGATTTAAAATTCTCTTTCAAGATGTATGAGGTGTGGGAAACCATTTATCTTAGTCTTATTTCAGAAGCATGTTCAACAATGGAAATGCATGCATCATATTCACTTCAGCATTAGTAACTTTTAAATTCTGATTCATACTGCAGTCTCTTTTGTTCCTTCGATCACTCCCAGATATTTTTCAAGTTAATCTTAAAAAAATTAGTTCCATCTTGGTGGATACGGGTTCCTTGATCTCTTGTGTAGGTGTTTTCCAAAACATGTCTTGAGCAACTGTAGTTGGTATTGCTTAGACCTGCGTGCAAAATATATCACACATTGGAAATGTACCTGAACATTTGGGTTATGGTCACCTTAAACTGTATTTTGACTTATTCCTTTAGGATAACTGCCTCAGAGATTTCCCATAACCTATAAAACAAAGCTGTCTGATTGTAATGCTTGCTGTAATAGCGAAGCAGAGCAGAAAAGTAACATGACTGCTCTGTTCAGTGACTGAACATGACCTGGAGAGCTCCATGTTCACTTAAAAAAAATACTTCACTCTTGACTGAAGTTCTTAATGCTTTATAGTCTCATTCTGTGAGCTGGCAGCAGTGTAAGTCGAAAGCAGGTGTACCCAAGTAAAAATACTTTGAGGTGACATACACGTGGAATTAATGGGAATTAGACTCCCTTAACAAACAAAGTATGCTTGCAGACAGCGCTGCAAAATTTTTCCCCTGACCTCATAAGTAGCAGCTAAGACCAATTTCACCAAATGGAGTCTGCTATTTAAGTATTTTACTAATATACAGAGGAAAGTTCCTTTAAACATAGACATGCATCAGGCTAACATAAAGTAGTAACTTTAGATCAAAAAGATTCTATAAATTATGCAAGAAGTCATAACAAATTTCCCTGTCCTCTCCTCTTCTCTTCTGTTCCCATCCACTGGAATATTTTTGTTTTTTTTTTTAACACAGAACTTTCACTTGCTCACGTAGCACTGCCCCTAGATTTTATTCTTCATTACAATTTAGCTATTGTAGTGCTAGCTCACATTTCTTTTGTATACCCAACAGAGAGAAGTGCACTGGAAAAGCCTCCTCATTTGTCATGGAAAGCTCCATATTTTTATATTTCACAAATATTTTAAAACAGACCAAAGAAGATTTTGAAATTGCAGTGGACAGTTGCTCTTTTTGCTAGTTTAACTTCTGTTAATTAAATTGGACATTTTGCGAAGAGATTAATTTTTGTTTTGAACCTGTCACATCTTTTCATATAATTTGACAGACTAATTAGCGCACCTAGATGGGACAACAGATGAGCTCAAAGTAAACAATGCAGAACCAATTTCAAGCTTCTGGATAAGATTTGAGATTTGTGTTCTTCTTAGCCTCAAAATAAAATACTCTTTTTTTTTTTTTTTTTTCCTGAGCTCTGTCAGGAATCTGAAAACACATAGTGGTTTTATTAAGGGGCTAAATTATTCTCGTTTTGAAAGGCATGCATATATCAGATGTATATTGGAGTATTGATTATGGCCAAAAGGGAATTTTTGGTAACTAATGCTAATAGTGATGCCACCTTTTCTTGTTTCTTCCCCACTCCTCTCCACTTTCTTGCTTTTCCCTCAAAAAATAGTAACGCGTTGTGAATATGCATAACTCTCGCATACAATGTCCCTTTGTTAGGAAGGTGCTTTAAAGAAACAACAGATTATGTGATCACCTAATGTTCAGCTAAGCAAGCACTGCATCCACACTCTTAATTAATGCTGTCAGTATGTAAAAGGCAACGTCTATGTTAATGTAATACTTATATTTAACTTTGTACATCCAGGAAAAGAAACAACTACATTTCAGTTCATAGGTAAAGTGTAATCCTAATGTGCACAGCAAGGAAGTCCTTGCCAGTAATAATTAGGAATTTACTATTTGGCTTTTGATTGGAGATTGCTATGTCACCCGTTCTAGTTTAAGGAAACTAATTTCTATACTCACCACTAAAAGGAATAGACTTTGAAAGAAATAATTAATAGTGGGAGAACCAAGAAAGGGGCAAAGACATGAAAAACGGAATGAGGCAGGAATTAGACTTTTCACTTAGTTTTTTCTATTGATAATCAAAACGAAAGAAGACTACTGCCACAACTGCGTGGTAAGAACAGTACCAGTAGATAAGCAAAAATTCTTGTTCTCAATATTATTTGAAAGTGAAATAGCTCCTAAATAATGCAAGGTACTGGAGCAAGCAAATTTTGAGACAAGCCATGGTGAGATTTCTCTATTTCTATCTTTCTGTAACATCTCTGAACCGGTCCATTACGGACCACCTAAATACAGTTAGTCTGAGTTTTTCAGTCCAGTTACCAAATCAGGAATACATTGTTTGCACAGCTCTGTTTCATCTTTGCTCCATCTTCATCTAAGCCCGTAGACCTTTGATTCACATCTCCCGGGCTCATGACTCTCTAGCATCCAAAACTCCTGGGGCTTACAGATTCCATAACTTCAGATCTAGCCTCATCAGACAGCTTGCCCTGAAGCAGGGACTCCATTCCTTTTCTCAGGGACTTTTGAAATGACTGGTATTTGTTCTGAACTGGAGAGGAGCGTCTAGTCAACCACAGGCATCCACCTTGGATTGCAGTACTGGGAATTTATCCAGTGGGTTTGACTCATTGTCCTGATGTACACCTGTGAATTTATATTATATTAATTTCCATCTGTATTTTTGTTTGCACCTGTGCAGAATGACTATGAAATGCTACCATTCTGGTTTGGTAACAGTTTAGTTTTTCATTGTGTATATCTACCTGGGGGGTAAGGCTGTGGGGAAGCAGACTCGGTGTGTTTAATAAATGAGTTGTCCTAATTTCAACACTCTCTAACTATTGTCTAAAAGTTGAGCAGATGAAAAGTACCTCAAACACACAAACTTCATCCTACCAAAATGTTTGAATGTCACACATTATTACTAAAAAAACCCCCCAAATATTGCAACACGTTAAATAGTGGGTATTTGTATTTTCAGATTAACAGAGCAAAACTTCCTTACTGGAAAATGACCCTGCTAAATGTCTGCAATCTTGTCAACAACATAAACAACCAAGTGGGGGAAATAGTAGAGGTAGATGAAGAGGATCTCGTTTCGGGAAGACAGTTTCCTGCTGCTCTGGATGGCTTCAGCTTGGAAGCAATGCTGACAGTATATCAACTCCAAAAAGTTTGCCACAGCAGAGCCTTTCAGCATTGGGAGGTAAAACAAACTGTGACAAATGCATGTTTCAGCTGCTATTAAACCGTCAGGCTCTGTTTGTAGTGATGTTTCAAAATCCATATCCATGTGACCCCTGTCACGTTGTCTGAGCTTTCCTTCCCTTTTTTATATTCTCTAATACCTCTGATATGCCTCTTATTGAAAGAGTTGTGAATTAATGTAGTTTCTGATGAGCTGAATGTCTGTTTTTTGTAATGACCCATGGATAAATGAGAACTATTCTTAACTACATACTTTCTCCACTCTTTGTAGCCATTCCAAGGAACCAAACAAACACATGAAAGTGAGCTCTATGCCAGAACACAAAATTAATACCTGCCTAACAGACGTGAAGTTACTGCAGATTTATCGAGGCATAACTAAATGTAGGCAGAGTTTCTGAAAACCTTTTTAAGGCCCTAAGGCAAACTGGATTCAGAATGCATGGACACATGCTCATGTGTACATGTAATTTCACCAGGTGCTCTGGGCTTCTTATCATTGCTAGGAAACCAGTAGCAAGGGGACTCTTGCTTTTTGCTTCCCCACACCTAAAGAGGGCCCTGGAACTTGACATTGTGATTGTATGAGGATTGCTGCTCTTAAATAGTGATTGTTTGTAGTCCATTTGTGATATTTATCTTAGTGCAACAATCACACAGAGGCACACTGGGCACAATCCACTCGCGTTGTTATATATTACACTAAAAGCTGCTTTGCATAGTGAAAAAAGGTATCTCAGTGTCACTACCCACTTTCCAGTAAACCTAATTTCTTCAGCCATCACAGGTTCATGGACAGTATGGCTGAGTCTTGATCTTTTGTTTGCTGAATCACAGCACTCTATTTCCAGGCTTATTCTCAATCCTTCGTATTATCTGGGATGGTCCATACAAAAGACTGCAACATCTTTGAGAACCAGAGTTTTCTGGGGACTGTTTTCATCAGTACATTTATTACTGAAAAGGAGCTACCATAGACCTGACTATATGCAATAGCCCATATGACTTAATCGCAGTTCCTTACTTTGCAGTTGCATCACCTCTTGTGGTGGTTGGGAATCATCACTCCTAACAGTACTGCATGTGAAACAAAAAAAAATATTCCTCTCTCAGCTTAGGAACATGCTTATGCAGTGCAGAGGTTTATAAGACACAATAAAAGAAGAAAGAATAGAGCCAGAGGGAGAAGGATTGAAGAAGGCTTGAAATAAATAATTTATGTAATGAAAGAAGTTCTTGTGATCTTATTCATCCAGGATTGACTCCAAAGTCTGTTGAAACCATGAGAGTCTTTCCATTCATTTCAACAGAATTTAGATGAGCACTCATTTATTAAGTAATTGAGTAACAGAGTTTGATTGCTTAGGGAAATACTGAGGTGAGTGTAAAAATGTTTAATGCCTTTCAGCCAGACAGTAGGACTGTACTTGACCATGGAAGAACGTGGTGAGAGAATGGATGAAATCTTAACAGTAAAAGCAAGAATGAATCTGAACAAAACACTGTAAAAACTCCAAGTAAAACTCAAAACAAAGTTATGTGAGAAATTTTGATTGACAAAATTTTGGCTTTCTTGTGCTTTATTTCATTTCTTATTTGTTTATTACACATTTTGATTTTTTAACCATAGGAAATTGCAGATAAAAATATTGCTCAAAAGCTGAAAGCAGCAAGCAGTGGGTGTTTTAGGAGGTGTTTAGCCTAAATGAGTGATTACAGAGTGACAATCATTAGGAAATTTCCAGTCAATTTGAGTTTTAGTCGAAGGAGGACATACCAGCTTTTCTCTCTAGTCAAAACCAATGATCTCATTTGTTTCAGTGGAATTTAAGTATCACCTCTGTAGGATCCAGCTCATCTTTAGCCTGATCTTAGTTTTGTGTCTTGACTTTTGGGCTTTTCTTTTCCCTTCCTTTTTTTTTTGTTTGTTTTTAAAACAGCAGCTACTATGGTAAAGATTTTTCTTGATGGCAGATGTTAACATAAAGTTTTATAAAACTTTGTAGGAATTGATAATCTTCATTACCAAAAAAAAGCCAATAACATTGTGTCTCTTCTTGCATCCTGTAGTTACTTCAGCAAGATGCTTTTGATCTAGAGAACTCAAGCCAAGACAAGGAAATAATGAAAAGAAAAAATCCCTATATTCTGAAACGGCAGCTACATGTGAACAAAGCTAGAAGACCATACATACTGAAGAGAAGTTCATATTACTGATGCAGCAGAAGAAAACAATGTATATTTAGTTTATAGGTAACTGTGCGTTATGGTTATCTTATTTAAATCTAAAATCATACTTGTGTGAAAATATACTATGGAAAATCATCAAGATGATAACATAACTGTGTCTTTTTTGCAATTGCTGTTTCTTGATTGTGATTTTTTCCTACTTGAGATTAATTGGACCAATACATTTGCAAATAAATCTAGTTTCTAAGCATGATGTATTGTACAAAACTGAGATTTCAACATATTTCCAACAATATTGTAGTCTTTTCCTATTTTATAAAGCACACCAACATACACCAAGTAGATTGATATCGTCCATAAACCCTACTGAGAATCTTACAATTTCTTAATGCAACATATATGCTTGCAAATTTTTGTATAATACACTAGTCAGAACTTCCACAATATTTTATATATTGGCCAGTTTAATTTATTAGAGATTAGGTCTAAGGAAGGAAGGAAATACTATCAGCTAACTATTAAATGACAGTTTCAAAATTCGTATTTTAAATAACCTGCTTGTAAATGAATTTTAAGTTCTTGACTCCTAACTTGCCACTGAAATTGTAATTTAAGAAAACAATACATAAATGAGACTTTAACAAAGTACGCTAGTGAGAACAAATCTAGATGCGCTTCAGAATCTTGTGTATCTCAGACTAAATAAGGAAAACAGTTTATTAAATCAGTAAAAGAATTTACAGTGTTTACCAAATCTATGAATGCTCAGAAAAAAAAAATAAAGACAAAAAATAAAAGCTGATTCATGCTCCTGTGCTGTCACTGCTAAAATACTAATCCAGTTATATGAGAAACTGGGGAGAAATATTTGAAAGAGGACTTAAAATTAGAACATCTTAAACTTACAATTGAAAGGCATTTCCTTTCCCTACCTCTACAAATTTGTAATAACAATAGGCAATTTCAGGAGTTAAAGATAGTCTTGGAAGCTGATGGAGAGGGAAGCTCCCAGCATGGAAAAAATTGTTTTCAAGCCATGAGGAATCAAGTGCCACCTGAAACTTCCACAGCTCTGTGTCTGTGACATGTCCATGAGACTCGGGACCTCAATGATCCCGGGTTCCAGTCTGGAGGAAAACAGTTTGAAAGAACGGGAGGTCACAACAACAGTCAAAATAGAGGGATAGTCCAAGACCCATGAAGCCTGGATGCTCAGACCAGGAGGCAAAAAAATGGGACAGACATGGCTTTTGAAAACCCGCCTGTTTTCTGTTTGAGGTATTTCCTCAAAGCAATGCTGTTCCAACAAATTGCCAGGAAAAAAAACACTCAGAGAATTTCCAAATCCTCTCACAGGTCAGATTTTCTGTCAATTATTGTTAAACGTACACAGTGATATGCATAGAAAAAACATACCCATAGCAACGGTTATACCAACTTTGCTACATGGGGAGGGATGGGCTTTTACAGCAAAATGTATTTTCACTATATTAAAGCTAATTATATTTCCTTGTTTCACTGCAAATGTTATTAATCAGTTTGTTTATTCAGTAGCCACTAAATGCCTGCACCTACAAGATATAACTGAGCGTACACTAATTACTGTAATAATCGTTATGACTTGAATACAGCAAAGCCCTTAAACATATTTGGTCTCAATGTTTTAAATGCTTAATGCGCTTAAGGGCTTTGCTTAAATAAGGTTCTAGTAGATTCATACCCTTTATTTTCTTATGAAACTGTCGTAGAATTAGACCGGAGACACAGTATGATCTCAAGTGGCTAAGAAACATCCCTTTTTCCAACAAACCTACCAGCTCCCTGGTCCTGTTACGGACACTTTAAATTCTAAATTACCTGTTGGTCTGAAATAACAAAGCAGAATAGAGTTTGTTCCAAAATGCACTGCTAGCAATATATAAGGAACAAAGAAAAGAAACTTCAGATCACTATTTCATGGGGAACACAGAAGAATAAGACAAAAAGAAATAGGTTGCCATGATATTTTTCTCTCGTGTTCAGTTTAAGAGCATAAGAGGTAGAAACCCAAGTAAGGTAAGGTAACGTGGCTGTCATCTGATAGAGAATGCTAAAATTTTCGAAAACAAAAGCACCCTTCCATGTTTCATTTTGGAGGTAATTTAGATACTCGGCATGATGACAGAGGACCTCAAATGAAGATGATGAACTGTTCCAGCCTCACCCAGTGCTCCCCACTCAAGTGGGACTTACCCCGTGACTGTGCACTTTCCCTTGCAGTGCAGAGTTCACAGATTAGCCAGACTGACTGGCTGCAAATGGCTTAAAATAACCCATTTCCTTTCAGCACGCTGTGAATGCGCACACGGGCGGCTACCGCGTCGCTGGAGGAGTCAGAGCTTAAAGTATGACAGGAGGTAGCTTGTTCAGTTGCTCCCGAGCCTCTGACGGAGGTGTTCAGGGAGCTGTCAGGGGAATGTCATCCAGAGTGAGAGACGGTCCTAACTAGACAAGGAGCCGATATCCATAATTGTAACATGGTCAGTAAAGATACAAAAGCCAGTGCTGGCTTTTCAGCTTATTGATCACTGGTGAAAAGCAAGCATAGCAGCGTTAAAATGCTAGAAAACACACTAAAACCGTATCATTAAGCCAGATTATATAGAGCTGTAAAGGGATATTTCGATGTCTGGGGGACTCTTATTTCTTGAAATCTCCTCTCACTTCTAGCTGTCGCCGCCTCCTAATAACCTCAGTGCTGTGGAACTGCAGCCTTTCTTTATCCCTCCTTTTTGGATGATGGCAGCAAAAAAAACCAGGCAGGCTTATGCATTTTTGTCTCTATTTCACACATTCTTTCGGTGGGATCCTGGGTACCTGCCTTGGCCCTAGCTGTGCATTGCCTGCTGCATTTGCAGCAGCAGTGGGTGCTGAATGAAGTTCAAGCCAGAGGAGGCCTTCGCAATGTGTACAGATTTGTAAATTCAGACAGCTTTTTTTTTTTTTTTTCTTCTTTTTTCTGCAGCTCATAGTTGCCTTAAGTTTAAAAATGTTGTTTTGAAGGCCATTAACTGAGACTCCTACCTTGGCTTAAAGAAATGTCTCTTGATACGGACAATTTTGTTTTATAAAGGCAATTACTGGGAGATTTGCTTGTCTGTCTTTGTCTCCACAGAGGAGCACATTTTTTCTACATGTTCCATTACTGATGTTTTTACGAAGTTCATAGATGAATAATTATGCCAATTATTCAGAAACTTTATACTTAATCATTTCTCATACTCCTAAAATATTGGATATTGTCATACAGAGCAATTGCAGAAATCTCTCAGTTATTTCTAATGTAGAATTAAATGTAACATTTAATTTGATTTTATATATTTTTAATAGTTATCATCCATAATCTTACAAATGCCCTACACAAAAAAAGTAAAACAGAGAAATGAATAATTTTGTCATCTCTGAGCCATATATTTGTTAGTTTTTCTTTAAAAGAAACAATATTAAAAAATAATAGTTACTGTTCTCAAGGTTAAATGTGGTGACAAAATAAGTCTTCAGCTTTCTTGAGTCTTGCTTGTGGTGTATTATAAAATTTGCTGTTTCCTGGCTTTTCTATTATAAGTCTAAACTTTGTTCTATGTTTTAGGTAAGAGGTTAATGGCTGTGGTATGAACAGAGTGGATGAAATGTGGAGTTTGCAGATTAAAAGAGGTTTAATTTTGTGATGTATGGTTGTGGCTGTGCCTCATACCCTACTCTTAACTAACACAGAATGGAGACATGATAATTTGGTCTTGATTTTTATTCTTTTTCCCCAAGATTAGTTATCTGTTTGCACAATGCGGTATCAAATTGAAGATGCAAGCCACCACTATAATATTTGAGCATAGGAAGGCAGAAACAGGAGTAGGTTCTTCTGAAATTCTCCAAGGTTCCAGACTGATCATTGATGTTCTCCACATCCAAAATATTGGACCGACTGAAGGCAGCCATAAAACCAGAGTTGCAGAGAACCTGCAAAAAAAAGTACACTGACTTCTGTGGTGTAACAATCGAGTCAGAACTTGTACCTTGCTGTCCAGGAAGCAAAGAAAGTGGAGGGAGGGGTTGATCTTCACAAGGCACCTGCGGAATGAGCTTTTCATTGCTACGAAACTCAAGGATTTGAAAGCCGTGAGTGAGGCTGCAAAAACCTGCAAGCAAATAAATAAATAAATAGGTAGATCAATAAATAAATTACTAAATAAATAAATAGCCCTGACATCTAAATAAAGTAATAAATAGCCATCAGATGACTTTTATTCCCCTCCATTTACTGCCAGGGAGCATCTGAATCACATTTTTAAGCTTTGTCAACATGAGGAGCTAAAACATATTTGTTTGTTTTTATTCGTTGCTACTGAAAATTGACATTCTTATCCAGTCTCTTCAATCCAGTAGGTGACACATTAAGACACACATAAAAGCACAATGCTGATGATCAGGTTTCAAAAACTGTCAGATCCAGGATACTTGGATGGCTCTGAGAGACCCAATAATCAGACAGTGGACTATAAAGAGCTTTGTGGTACCTCATTAGCAGGCAAGCTTTGGCTGGCCAAAGGACTCTTCTGAGGTGGCAATATAGAGAAATGGCGTGGGAGCCACTCAGGAGCTTTTCAACGGGTATCAGCTATTAAGAAACATAAAGAAGCCTTCAGGAGCTGTTAGTTGCCCAACTAAGACTTGCTTCTTCCAAGCAGATGAGAGCGTACAGCTGTTGCCTCAGGAGACTGCTCACAGCCCCTCTTACAGAAGGAAAAGATGGGACTATACATAACCGGACTTGAATCACCAAGGAATAGCATTTGTCTGCTTGAGCTCCCAGTGGGTCAAGCACCAATCTGTTTTGTCTCAAAAGTTACAGTGCAGTATTAGCCTAGAACCATTTTCTATTTAACTCTTGAAGTTCAGTTGTATGAAACTTTTGCAGGATGTGTTTCTCTTCCGTGTACATAAGGGGCTTCTCAGATAGTCTACACATTGCTTTCATAAATGACTGCCAGCAGCCTGAGGACCTCTGTCCAGATGTAGTGTCTGAGCTGCTTAACAAAGTGGTATCAGTATGTGGATGAAAAACTGCTCGGTTTGTACGTCAGTGAATCTGATCTTGAGGATGGACTGGAGACATCCTAAAAGACAATCCTGACATCATTATTGCAGCTTTTTCTGATTCATTATTTAAAAATCCAAGCTGCATAACAGATTTTTATAATCCAATATTTTAGAATTTAAGATTTCCCCCCTTTCGCCCCATAAATATTTACTCAAGGTCGAAAATAAATGTGTACCAAAAAAAAAAAAAGAAAAAGAAAAAAGAAAAAAAAGAATTAGTGTCTGCTATATTATGCATTATTTTCTTAAAGAAAGTTGTCACAGAGCAATATGACTTGGGAATCATTTTGTCTGGAATGAATGGTGCGGTTCCTCTAAAATGTTTTCTCAAAACCATATTATTTGTATGTATTTAAAGACAACTGTTCCTAGAATCTAATATTGTACAGCCTTTTATTAGGATGCAAAAAACAATTTAGTTGATTCAATGAATAATCCCTATGGTTAAAAAACAATCCTCCTCCTCGAAAAAAAAATTTAAAGATTTCCTATTTTATAGCAGGTCTAGAGAAGGTCTTAGAAATAGTTTACTTAATAGTTCTTGCATGAATGAAATCTCTTGGTTATTTTTGTGTACTGCCAAATCATTAGGGTAGTTGTATAACCCATATACTGCAGTTGTTGTTGTGTTTTGGTATCTTATTTAATGATCTTTTAAATAAAGAGCTGTTTGGAACAGACAACATGCCTTTTGTTCTGTTCAGAAAGAAGGAATCAAAAGAATAACACCACATGGAGCAAAGGTATATGTGTATGTGCCCACGAACGAAGAGTTTATTCAAATTATTCTGAATTTTACAGCAAATAAAGTGTAACTTATGGGGATATGTAGCTGCAGAATACTATGGTACCATGGTACTTTTGCTGTTTGCTGCAGAAATAGACAATAATGACACAAATTTCTAAATGATTGTCTTTAATATGCAGAAGGCACTGAAGTACTAAGATTGCAGCTGCTTTTGAAGCTGAAATCCTTGGTGAATACTTAACTTCCATTCTCCTCAAAAGTTCCCATTTACTGAAGGCAGGTTTTCACTATAGTAGAGAGTTACTATTCAAACAGCCTGCCTAAGGAGAATGAGGGAATTATGAACATTATAATTGGGTTTTTTTTAATAAATATTACATGTAACTCCACTTTACCTTTGTGGTTTTGCAGATTTCTGTGTTAGAGAGTTGAACTGAAAGGGGCTGTAAGGGAACAAGCAAATGGGAAACGAAACACAGACAGATAAGGGAAAATGTGGGGACATGATAACTGGGTATTCCTTCTGTCTGGCTCCAACCAAAGAGAGTCAGAGCTGGCTGAGGCATGGGTCGGATGTATTTGGAAGGAGGGAGGGAGAAAGGGAGAGGAAAGTCAGGTAGAAAGGAGAAAAGGTAATCTAATGCCAAGTTAAGTCTTGCTAGATTAGTGTTAGTTGAGGACTAACGTGTACACGGGCTGTATGAACTAGAAGATACAAGACATTCTGGAAGAAGAGGATAGCAGAGGATAGTAAGGGCAACCATCTGGCCCCCATTCCCAACACTTCCCTTGAATCAAGAAAGGCATCTTGAAACTGGAGGTTTCAAATTGATAGATTTTAAGCTGAAACTGGAACAACTAAAGAAAGCTGATCAGGAAAAAGAAAGAGTAGGTGGCAAGGGTCAGGAATGAAACAAATCAGAGTCAGTTCAATCATTCAGTAAGCTGTGTAGAGCCTGGAATATCAGTACTGAGTACACAGATTGCTGTTAATAGTTTAGAGTTATCAACACCAAGTTATCAACAGCAGGTTTGAGAAGGCTTGTGGTTTGAATCTGTGTCTCAAGGAAATTAGTACCAATTTCTCACACTGGTCTCAGAATTAGAAGACATGGTGGTATCCAGATAGGAGGCAAGGAAGAACTTTTAGAGGCTATGAAAAAAGAACAGAAGAAAACTTGGTTCCAAGGAGGTGGTCTTATCATAAAGCAAAAGCTCATTTCATTCTTGAAAGATGATGAGAAACTTACATTTGTAGGTATGTATGCATTGATAGATCATACACTGCTTATCTTCTCTATATCCTTTTCCCCGTTGTTTTTTTTTTCACTGTGCTGGGAACATTTGTTACAATTTATGAAAATATTCAAAAAAGTGAATCTTTAGGAATTTACTTATTAATGTCCTTTGATATTTTCCATCTCTGATCTACGCATTCTCATCCGCCATAGCACTAATTCCTTGTCCTGCTTCGAATTCCTGTGCTGTTATTTACTTTGGTTCATTTAGCAAGTTCCCTAATAGGGCTGAATCAAATGTTAGTGAAATAAAAATAAATTATATATACTGCATTTAGCATGTATAAAAGAAAGTTATCTTATCAGAGAAAAATAGAGTCATATATGAAGTGAATTTTATCCCATTTTACACGTAGCTAGTTAAATTTTCCATTGAAAGCCTGAAAGTCTACTAAAATTACATTAGTCTGCAGTTATACAGATTAGTTTTCTTCCCACCAGCTCTTAAATATAGATTTGCTATTTTCTCTTTGTATCATACTAGTCCTAGCTGTATATGTCGTTAGAACCAGTATCTGCAGCTTCAGAATTCAGATCTATTGCTTTGAATGTTGGCATGGAGCTTACCCGGAACCCTGATTCAATCCTCTATATCATTCATGCTCTGATAATCTTTAGGAAGTGTAGCTAAACATTCCTTTTCAGAAAAATGACACTCAGATAGCCATCTCTTTACATCCTTTACACCCCCAAAGAAACAAAGACAGACAGAAAGACTTGAAAGTAACTCCCTATTCCACAAAACAGTTTTGAACTAAGAAAACAGAATTAGAAAGTAATTTTGTATAGACTTCATTATTGCTCATCATTGCATGTGGTAACACCTCAGGTTTTATGGTTTTTCCATGGTAATAAGATATTTTGAATGCTAGAAATACCTAAAACTAATATCTAACAGTAACATCGAACACTAACATCTGACACTAACACTAGCATCGAGAAGATTATGCTTTAGGGAAAATTTACCTTTGTTTAGAGGGTTTAAATATGATCAGTTTCCCACTTTCTTCTTTCTATTTAAGTAAATACTTATTACTGAAGTAAAGTAAGGAAATTACTCTTTGAACACTCTAAGGAATATCTTTGTTAAATACTTGGGTAGTATTTAGGACAATGCAGGAGTCCAGGGAATGTTCTAATACAAACTATGCCTAGGTAATAAAAGCTTGACTGAAGTGTTGCTGCACATGGACTAAGTTAACTTTAAAAGAATAAATTTAGCTTTTCATAATGTTTTTTCTTTGGTAGTTTTGATCTTTTTTTCCTCTGTATTTCCATTCTTAGTCCGTTCTTTTTACTCTACAGGGCTCTGGTTTGTTGCTCCACTTCAGATAGGATGCTCTTATAATTGGAGGGAATAGAGAAGGTCAAAGGAGGATGTGCGGTTGCAGAAACCCCCCGTCCCTTCACTTTAGCAAAACATGCAAGCCTTCAGGGTTCAAATCTGGATGATTTCTGCATGGCCAGCACTCTAAATCAGGTTTCCTTTGAATGTTAATGATACAGAAAAAGAACAGTAAATTATCTGTTGAGAACCCACTCACTGGGTCCAGAAACGGAAATGATCTGGGATTGCTGATATTAGACTTCGTACAAACAATCTGTGAGCCTACATTTCTGAACCCCATGTTCTCATGTCCTTTGGGGGAAAAAAAATACCTATGAGAAACATCCGAATCTCTGTGAAACTTCTCCTTCGGTGTAGGATCAAGGAGTGGCATTGGGAACTGTAGCTTTTATCAGACAGGCTTCACAGATAAAAGTTTAGAGCGAAACTCCAGAAATTTATATTCTTTTAAAGAAAGACATCTGGAACTGGTCTTTGAAAAAATTAGGTTTTCTTCATGTATCTAGCTTAATTGTGGCAAATCAGACAGCCTACTTCAATGCATAGTTCTCTGACCTGGTCCCAAAATCCGTGTTTCTGTGACCTGGATGGATATAGATTATAAACAAGATCTCTTCTGAGCATTCAACAAGGCAGAAGGCAAAAGAAGATATGCTGTGCTAAAACATTTTGGATGCCTTATTAGCAGCTTTCAGTAGTGTGTGAAGAAACATAATGTACTATTTGCACCACTTTCCAAGGCATGTCTTAATGTGAAAGAAGGAGCTGACATTTACTGTGAAAAGTAAAGTCTTTATTTAGATAGAGTGAGTGTTAAAATATCTGAAGCATGGTGCTTGCAAACCTGATTTCTGTTCACTTAAGCACTTCAGTGCTTTTCTGCTAGAAGTGCATCTGCCCCTTTGAGGATACTGAAAGTCTTTCTGACTCATCTTCCTTAGCTAAACTTTTACCAAGAAAATGTGTTTGGCAACAGGTGTGAATGAGAAAGGATAGCTCAGATTCACCATTATAGTCATTGAGACTGATAATATAGAAAGCTAAAGCTTACTAAAACAGTACCGTTTTGCACGACCAGTTGAAAGGGTTTGGGGAAACAGGGAAAAGGTCAAAAAAATGGACAATATTTCTTTTGCTAAGATATAGGCACACAGGCACACAAACACACAAGCACACACTTTTATATGAAGACACTGCACCTAATGTCCTCTGCCATATCTCTGTTAAGCTGTATCTCTTCACAAGAGGATCTTTGCAGTGATGTTACGTGATTTTTCTGGCCAAAAAATGAATGTCTATGCTTGTTTCATGTATAAAAAAACACCGATAGTTTCGTAATAGTTGCTGTGTATGAGCAGAGCTGACCAAAATGATGACCCATAGCTGATCTCATCTAATGTGGGTGTGAGCCGCACAACTGGGTAGTATGCCTGATGGTCACCCTCCAACAGTCACAAAATCAGTTCCATGTCCTGTGCAGTCACAGTGGATCTGAACTGAACATGCAATTTGGAGTGGGAGAAGAGGAAAAGATGTGGTTGACAGAGAAGCCTCGCTCTTCCAAGACAGCAGTAGACATATAAAATACCCCAGATATCGCAACGGTGATAGGAGGACAGCCTTCTGGAAGCTGGAAATGATGATTGGATAAAATAGCATAGGTGGCCCAAACAAAAAAATACGAGCAAATGGGTACGATAAAAGCTAAATGAAGAAAACAGAGAGAGAGAGAGGTAGTATGTTGCTCCCCACATAACATAATGTAAACGTCTTTAAAAAGATGTTATGGTCCTTTAAAGTTGCTCCCTTTCTGACACTGAGTACAACAACCTTATGTCTGTCCTCTTCCAAGAACAAGAAACAGCAGGCTCTTACTTGTCTTCCTGGGACTGCAGAAATCAAACTTGTGAGAACTAGTACTTCAATTTTCTTACTGAAGTAGCACCCAGTCGGCAGCAGAACGTGGAATTGCACAAGCCAGAGTCTAATCTTGTTTTTTGAGAAGAGTAACTGATTCATGGGTATCGTACTGCACTTACTTCTTTTAACTGGTCTCTAGAAACTTGCCCCATTCTAAATTACAGGAGATCAGTACTACACTGCAAAATGGATTTTCTTCTGTAATTCCTTAAAAGCATCCTGATGTTGCATGGATTGTACAAGTAGAGTTACTACAGAGTTGAAAGTGCATGAAATTTGATGTGAAGTAACACGAAATACAATAAGAGAAGAAGATACCATCCAGGTCACTGAGTTCAATCCTTCACAATTTTAGGCTTACAAATATTATAGACTTTTCATGTAGAATTCATCTCACATAGCTGTAACCATCTGAAAGTCAGATATCTAGATCTAAGCTAGTTACGTAGACTTCCTCCCTGCCTAATGAAGAGAGAGGCACTTTAGGGGAGAAATCCTGCATCAGGAATTACCTATCTGTAAACAAACAATCTACCTTGGACTAGACACTTCAGCTTTGAGTGTTATAAAGATGCCAGGTGAATCTTGGTTTGACCCTATAATGAGTCATAGAAGTTTCTCCCTACACAATGATCATCATCAGATGAAAAATATGAGCCAACAGAAGAACCTTTTTCACAAAAGGTGGAAAGGAACAAATCAAGATTTGAAGTAATAATCACGTTACTGGTCCTGGTATCATAGGAAATATTTTTCCAGTGCCATGTGAGATATTCATTGAGTGAATGTTTGAGAGAAGATTTAGGAAATATTTTGGAAATTAAAAGTGAAGAGAAATAACATTTCAGATAAAATGGACATAAGGTAAAATTTTAGCAGTAAGTTTATATCTATTGAATTTAAAATCGGATTCTCAGATCCGATAGAAAATACTAACATGTGGCTATGAGTGTGTTATGTATCTGCAGCTAAAGAAAGCCTCAAAGCCAATTTACATAAGGAAGTGTTGAAAAAAAATTGCAGAGTGTGGAAAAATGATTGAAGATGAAATTTTTGTTTCAAAAGATATGTTCTGTGAAAATGCTATGACCGCAGAGAGATTAAGAACAAGCTTATTTATATATGTCGGCTTGGAAATTTTTGTCACTGAAAAAATGACAGGAAAGCTTGGAAATTCTCTAAAAGGGAAGCTGACTTACAGTGTGTGACAGAATATTGCATATATTGCACTATTTAGGTCTTGATTCAATGAGTATTTGTGAATGTCCTGAAGTTTATGTACTTTGACTACATCTGTACAAACAAACTACTCACCCTTCTTTAACTTGTCTTTGTTATGTGTTGCATGAGTGTTGCCTTCTTTTTCATTTTACAGATTATCCATTGTTCCTGAGTGAATCACGAATCTGAAAGAGATCAACTTTACGTTTGTAATTCTGTTACTAGCAAAAAATGAAGTGTTGAATTGAAGTTTTGGGCTGGCAATCACAATTTTCCTTTCAAAAGTGTCTGTGATTACTGTTGACATTTTTATCAGGTTTTATACACTATCAGTAGAAAGTTCAGGATTTGATTTAATTTTGGAACTGGAGACTGAAGCTATAACATTTGCATCTTTGTCCAAAACTTTTGGAATATATTGTTATCAGATGTGTACTCTTTCTTTAAATCTTTAACAAAAAGGGAGATAGTGGTGAGTTGGTGAATATTCTGGACAGAAGGAGAAGACGAGGAGGAAAGAAAGAAAGTAAGAGAGAGCGGGAGAGAGAGACTCTAAGGATAATGCTCTTTTCCTTGTCTTACAGCAACTGAGTAAGCAACAGAGTGTCTTAGACCTTATTGTTGCAACCAGACACTATTAGATCTGTTGTAAAGTAAGGAATCAATTTTTCTAAAGTTGCTAATAGCTCTGCATGCCTGTTTTATACTACGTTAATCAAGATTGCCTTTTAGAAAATGGTACTTTCTGCATGCTGCTTTTTTTTCCAAACTATTTCAAGCTGAGCACCTACAAACTGAGGCAGCTTGTAAACCATAAACTGCCACTCGAAAATTATTGGTAGGTTTTTGATCAAAATCCCTGCTCTAACAATGTTTCAGGCCCATTTTCAGGTGTAAATAAACCTATGAGTAAATTACAAAAGTTTCCGTGACTCTGGTGCTCCATCAGTTTCCCAATCTATGGTGAACACTTGATTTTAACAGACAAAAACATGCATTTTCCTTTCATCTTCTTTTTTGGGTGTGGTAGATTAGTTCCTGCTGTGGATTTGAGGAGATTACTGGCAACACAAGAAGCTTTTGTAGGGGACACCGCCAGTTCAGCGTGCACCCGTGTCACATCAGCCACTCTGTAGCCCACGGTAAGGAGACTAAATGATGAGCTGCTGTTCGTAATCAGTGGTCTTATGATGATCCGCGTTATCGGTGAGCGCGTAGCTGAGGAGGCAGCAGTCAACATGGCAGAGGATAATTCGGCAGAGTACGGATGACAGAGCTGGGAGTTTGCCGCTCGTGTTTGGGACCAAAGGGTAGAATATCTGTTTTAATTACGTTTAGCTTCTGAGACTTCGACTTTCACATGAACAGAGGTTAATTAGAAAACAGTCCTGCTCCAGGCTTGAAGCCTACTTTTCACATCCACACAGCTTAGGGTGGACTGTCAGGACTTGTGTTAAGCGTCATATTCCCAGGGGCTCCAAGCTCAGCCTCTGGAACTTAAGGATTAGCAAGTTGGACCCTTTTACTTGTGAATGCATATCAAGACATTGCCTGGAGAGACGCAGTGAATAAAGTATAGACAACAGCATTATATTTTGCCTTTTAAGTTTTTCCTTTGTTAAAACCAGTAACATACAGCTTCCATTCAGTTCAGATGATGAAATAACAGTTTCCCAATAGAAGAAAAATCTCTGTATTCTCAGATGAGAATACAAAGTTTTTAACTGGGAGCCCTTCAGCACTTGAACATATACATATACAGATTCTAATTCAATACCACAATACCTGGAGATGAAGTGTAAGAATATTAACTACCTAGAATAAAGCTTGAAACATCATGAGTCACATCACCCCCTGCCACCAATATTCATGGCTCTTGCAAGAAAAACCCATACCCTGTAAGAGCTTCAAAATTCACTGTTTCTACCGAGTTACTCAGTTCTAGAAGGTGCTGGGGATGCTGATGTGGCTTTACGCACACGCTCACCTGTTGGCTGAGGTAATTCTTTCAGAATCAGTGGGAATCTTCCTGCATTGAAACCAAGACCCATTTTTAAGGCAAGGTCCGTCTTTAAGCCAAAGTTAAATATTCCTTGAGCTGATGTCAAAGCATTCAGAACATTCAAGAGTTCTATCATGATATCTAAATACGATTTAAGTACTTACTTTGGAGTGCCCAGGACCTTACACGTAATCCACCAGAAAGGTGGACCAGTATTTCAGGTGAGACAGAGAGCAAAATATGACTAGTAAACTCTGCTAAGAAGAAATGGACGAAACCTGTGTAGTCAGGAATCACTGCTGGCGTGGGACAGAAAAATATTCAAATATTTGATTAAAAAAAATAATAACTATGAATATGTCTCCTACTCAGTCTGTTGAAAATAAAGCTATCTGACATCTGAAACTATAATGAACAGACTAGAAGGAAAGTCATGAAGAATTTCCCTTGCTTTTTGGGAAAGGAGTGGAAAAAGTCTCTTCACGAGCGTGTTTTTTTGCAATATACCACCATCTGGTGGAAGTAAAGAGAAAGACAAAGCTTTTGAGTAGTTGCCTGTCTTGATAGTTGGGAAGCTTTAGTTTCCTAGTACTAATTGACTTCAAGGGACCCTTAAGGCTTTAGTGTATCAAATCACTTAAAAACATGTGAAATTTCCACACTGCTGTATTCAGTTTATTTACTTCAGACAGTTATTTAATTTTAAGGGATTTATTTTTAAGGGGCTTAAGGATGTTCTTAAAGAGAAATACTCACTTCAGTATTAAGAATATCTGATCTGTAAAACAAGACAGAATTTTGCTCATGGTGATGTAAGATACTTCAGAATATTTTGCTAAATATCAAGCAATATTTATGATATAGACTATAAACTATTGCTCTATATTCTGCGTATTGGTAGAATTTGATTTCTTTCTCTTTCAAAAAATTGGTAGCAAGATGACTTTCTTTTTTTTCTATTAGTGTTGTGTCCCCCACATATTTTGGTTAAAATCTTAGTGAAAAAATTCTAGTCCTACTGCCCATGCCCTTTAGGAGCTAAAGTTCATTTTGCACTGCACTGAAAATGCAGGTGTTACCAGGGTTCATGACATATGCTGATAGTATCTGTGCTCTCTCTGTGGTCAGCACGTACTTGCTATGTTTTCACCAACAAATGTTATTAAATACTATGAGTACAACAATATTAGAAATAAAATCTACATGTATTTAAAAGAAATCTTTACAGAAAAGTCTAGGGGAAAAAAGCCAAATAATTATGATGATGTTTGTTTTGTTGGTTTTTTTAATGTAGAACTAAATATTCTGCTCTGGAACTATTTTCCAGGATCCCCAGTGTCTTCACTTATTTTTTTTGCCAGCTGCTAGGCTCCCAAGCTAAATGCTCAGGCATCCCAAATGTCCACCAAATAATTATTTGGGGAATTGAGGTCTGATACCACCAGATGTTGGGGAATTGTCTGGCTTATAGCCAGGCACCTTATGCAGTCTTAGACCCCAGCAAGCTGGCAAAAGCTTTCCAGGGGAATTATAGTCTTGCTGAGCCAGATGACACGGCCACAGCCAAGTAGTTGGCCTGTCTGCCAGTTTCTGCTGGAGTTTTGGCAAGGTCAGTCAGTCCACGGGAGTGTGCCAAGGCCGGACAGCTGGCATTTTGTGACGGGAAAATGTTTTGTTACCGCATTTTGACCAGGCCTAAGAGGCTGCTGGGGATAAAACTGTGGCATTGCCTTTGTAACAACTGCCCCCTTCATACTGGATAGAAGGGTTCCGCCTGGTCTCTAGAAAGCCGGAGGGAATGCTGCTGGCAGGAGAGGGCCTGCAGTGGTGTAGAGCTGCTGGTCCCCTTCCAGAGTGCCAGGGAAGAAGAGCTTGCAACAGTGGCGTAAGGAAAATGTTGGACGGGGCATATGTTCACAAAGGCTGCCACACGTACAAGGTGGGATAGGATCTGTTTCACTCGCTTGCTATTTTCAAGCGAGGCTGTGTTCAGGATGACGCAATTCGTAGCCGTACCCAGCACGTGAGGACACCTGCTATGGGGCGGGGTGCTGCCCTTTGCGAGAACAGGGGCTAGCTGTTAAACTTGGTGCAATATCCAGAGTTTGACTCTCCTCCTACCTACTAAAATCTGGAAGGGCCCAGATGTAACTTTTAAAAATTAGGCCTGTGTTTCTGTAAAATCATTATCTCGTACAGATTAAAGGTGTTCTTTTTTATTTCTTTATTGTAATTTCAGTTAAATTTTAAAGCAAAAGCCTAAAATAATTTCATTTTACTATATAAAGCAAGTATCATTTTCATAGTGCACCTCACCATGTGGGACAGGGGCTATAATTCCACTGGAAACAGAGGATCAGGTTTAAGCTATACTGCTCAAGAGAAAATTGGAAACCTACATCCAGTGGAAAGTGCAGCTAAAATGACTTAGAAGATTGTACCATTTTAATGCCACAGATATTTATGAAAGCAAGGAATGCATCTATTGTACTTACAATAATATTGAACAGCTTTGTTATACCTAATATTGCCAGTTTTGTAAGCAACTGTTCATTCTTCTTCAATCACATGGCAAAGAGTTTCACAATTTAATCGTGTCTTGTAATATGAATCCTTTTAGGATATTTTTTAACAGGGTGGCTTTAATTTTTGTTTTCAACCTATAATTATGTTAATCTTTAGAGAATGAAAACCAGCATCATTGTTACCCACTTTTAAGGGGTTTTTTTGTTTGGACAAATAGTCTGCTTTTTAATGAGTCCTTCTGCTTCCTTTTTAATACTAAAGTGACATGGCTATATTACATTGTTCCATTACCTAAAGTTCTGTTGCACCTCTGGGCTGCTGATTGTTTGTTCAGAAAATTGCTTTCTTCCTAAAAGACATTCTTGTATGGCCCACAATATTTTTAAAATTATTGTGTGACTTTTTCAGTTCTCTCCATGTGTTGTGGTTGTGGTTTAATGCTGGTAGGCAGCTAAGCACCACACAGCCTCTCACTCATCCCCCCCGCCCCGTGTTGGGATGGACGGCAACACATAGCCAAGGCTTGTCTGGAGCAGAGACCCAGACATCTTGCTGGTATGCAAATATAACTAAAAGTCAATCACCTTACTCTATAAATAGTGGACAGCCCAGGGTCCGTTGAGCTCTCCAGCATGGCAGTGGGCTGCACGTCAGGATCTCCCCTTGAGTAGGGACAACTCTCAAGGTTACTCCTCGAAGCTGAGAGATTTGTTGCCACAACAGATCCTCAGTAAGTGACTAATAGCATGCTAGCTTTGAAATCTTAGCTAAGTGATATAAAGGATTGATTGTGCATATATAATCCTTTAGACATAAACCGTGGACCAAATCTGGGACTAGGACTGGACCCAGCTAGACCTAGACTCCTCTCTGAGAAGGAGTTTAGAAAGCAAGGGGGTCCATTCTGAACCTCATGACTCAACGGGAGGGTGTCCCTGACAGTTTTGTCTGACCCTGTCCTCTATGCAGTAAATAATCCAGTGTACCTTGCCATTGAATTTTGTTGAACCACTGTCACATTTACCATTGAACTTTGTTAACTCACTCTTTTATATCAATAAAGTACATTGTTGCTTCTCTCTTAGGAGGGAAGTCCATCACTCCATCTGTGACAGTCATCTGCCTGGTTGTGTCCCCTCTCTGCCTATTGTGCACCCCCGATCTATTCAGTGGGGGGCCAAGGTGAGAAACAGAGAAGGCCTTGGTGCTGTGCAGACACTGTTCAGCAACAGCTACAACATCAGTGCTTTATCAGTATTGTTTTGTTCACAAATCTGAACCACAGCACCGTATGAGGTGCCATGAAGAAAGTTAACTCTATCCCAACACATATCCCAACACGTTACTGTTGGATATGACTGAAGCTCTCCAAAGCATCTGGACTACATATAGCACTGAAAGCAGTTTCATACACAGCCTTCAATGCAATAAAAATTTATTTGAGAAAAAATATGAAATTTTCCATTCTGTTCCTTGCCTGAAGGAAGTGCAGGATTAGTCTGCAGTCTGCTTTTTCACTGCAAATAAGGTGATTTTATTTGTCCTATTTTTTGCCAAAGGGTCAGTTTTCCCCTGCTTAAGGTGACAAAATTAGTAAACACGGATAGTAGTCTACCATTTTTATTGGACAAAACCCTACAAATACCACCACTCCACCCCAAACTCTAGACTTTGTAGTTGGTTGTATGACTTGAGTAAAGGTTACAAAAATTTATTTCTCTAGTTAATGTCATGTCTTTTAACTATCTGCTGGCTGGTCTGAATAGCCACAGTCTTTCTGATCTTCTGAAGCCAATTCCATAGGTCCTTTGAGCTTTGTCCTATCTGTCTGCAAGTGTGGCAGCCTGAACTGAACTCCATGTTTAGAAGAACAGTCCTACATGATATGTTTCAGTGGCAGTGTAAAAAAGTTGATGTTATTTTCCTGTCTACATTATACATCTCAATATATTCTTTGCTTTTTAGACTTGTCGTAGGCAAAGGTCTGAGGTTTGCAGTCCAAATGTCTAAATTGATGCTCAGACATTTTTTACCAGTGGATAGAGTTCAGAGAATCATAATTAATAAGTGAAGAATGAAACATTGAATCATGGATTCTGCTTTCCTCTACAAGGGAGACAAGAGAATTTAATCAAGGCTAAAGCTAATTTTCCAGTCCCCATTTGAAGACTTCAAAAAGACAAATAGTCTCACTCCCACCTTTGTTCATCTTTTCCAAAGACTAATCACCCTAAGTGATGAAAATGAGAAATAAACAGTGCAAGTTAGAATTTGTCAAGTGTTAATTTGTAGCTATTTGTTTATTATGCTTTTCTCCACCAGATTAAAAATCACCCTTAATATCCAGCAATTTTTCTCTGTAAAATACTTTATAAATGTGATTTAAAATATCTCTTGATTTTCTTTTTCTTACATTAAACGCTTTCCATATTTACTGTATGGAATGTTTCAGGCTCAAATCAGAGCTGATTCCAAATTTTCTGCACAGGCAAACTCAATTTTGTGAGAAATGACAGCGGTCTGGGGGGAATGGAGGGCATGAGGTAGGAAGAATCAGCTGTGGCAGCGGGAAGTTGGGGCGAGTCCAGGAGAATGGCATCAGTAGGCTGGTGGCCAGGAAGGGAGGCTGGGCCTTTGGGTATGAAGGTAGTGACGGCAGGGTCTATGGGGCTTGTTTTTACTGGGTGGGCAGGACAAAGGCACGTAAATGGGAACTTTCAGAAATTTGGCCTTAGAAGTGAGGCTGGAAAAGATCAGCGGTATTTCATGTGGCTGAGTGTAGAAGGAGTGAATAGTGTGAGTGTGCTGGCTGAGGAAAGAGCAGAGCGACTGCTGAGTTTCTCCTGACCCAACCTAGATCACACGCTCCTGGCACTTATAGGACTTTATAGTCTCTCTGTGGACCCTTGCTACTCCTAAATGAAGCTCCTCTTCGTCTCCTCTCCTCTGCTTCACGCTGGCGGGAAACGAAGGCTGAAGAGGAAGAGCTTGGACATGCCCGACTGCTGCTGCAGAGGCAGAAAGTGTGTGGGACGGGGTCAGACACCTGATATGAAAATCACGGGTAGGAAGACTTTGTTGTTCCCTATATCCTTAAAGGAGGGAATGGTAAGAGCACCCTCTCACATTTCGATGTGGGAAAGCATACGATTCTGGAGACCATTCCTGCCTGATACTGGAGAAATCAAGCTGTTCATTCATATATGAATGCTTACGTGCATCAATAAAACTATACGCTAAAGCAAGAACAGTTGGCCTCCTGCATAATATTTGTCTGAATTCTTTGGCCTTTATTGATACATATATTTAAAGCAAAAAGAACATTGTTCAAATCCACATGCCAAGAATGCTGTAAAGTGACGGGAAAGGTATGAATTTAGGCTGTTTTAATCAATAGGGAAGGAATAAGCGGCACTGAGCAGAAGTAAAAGAGGATATTTTTTTAGGTAATTTCACAAAAAAAATTATGGCCAGTAGGTGGTACCCTTATTCCAAATAACAAACAAGGAAAAAAAAAAAGGCTGGAAAGCTGAACATTAGCTCAAAAATATTTTCGCTCCCTGTTAGCGACTGCAGACTCCAGTGCACACTCTGTAAAGGGCACTGGGCAAGGCTAATGAGGGTTCGGGCAAGGCAGCTGTATGTAAACTGTGAAAGGGCAAAGGGTCAGATTCTGTTATTGACAGGCTCTTATTGCTGCAATTAGATACTGTAGTTTTCCATGGTAGGAAGCTTTAACCATCTTGGAATCAAGCTTTTATGCATTCAGCAACTTGATATTCACACTAAGTACATAAGCCTCTGACCTACAGATTGTACTACTGGTGAATACGATTAACTCAATAAAGCTAAAAGATGTTTAAAAACTTTATGCTTAGTTTGTGAGAACATTACAACTTTTTTTTTTTTTTTTTTTAACTGAGACAAGCTTCTTTACTATTTTAGACAATTCTGAAAATGTGGAAGGAAGTTATGAAGAAAAGCGAGTTTAATAACATAGAACATTAATTAGTCAAAGTACTGTTCCTTCCAGATATACATATTGGAATGATTAGTGCAAAACATCAATGCCTGTGAAATAAAAGCCAGCCACAAGATGTTACAGTAGAATGGACAGCCTTTCAAACTGAT
The DNA here is from genome assembly GCA_009819775.1 of Phoenicopterus ruber ruber. Classification (NCBI taxonomy): domain Eukaryota; kingdom Metazoa; phylum Chordata; class Aves; order Phoenicopteriformes; family Phoenicopteridae; genus Phoenicopterus; species Phoenicopterus ruber. The sequence continues at coordinate 48,271,979 of CM020215.1, forward strand.
CCTCAAGTTTTTGTACAATGAATTGAAATCAGTAAAACAGCAAACTGGCAGTAAGTATTGCTCTTTTTTTGGAAAAAGTATAGAGACAAGCATCTTCAGTTTAAAACATCAGTTTGAGTACTCTTTGGGATGGAGGTGTGGGGGGAAATTGAACTAACAGGCAAAGCCATAGGATATGTGTCACTCAATCAGTCCACTCGACACTGGAATTCTTGTCTAAACTAGTCATCCAGGTCCCATTACAGCCTCTTGTGGGAGAAGTGCCCGAAGAGGTTGCCGTCTCTCTTCGGCACTTAACTCAACCTCGCATGCAGTGAACAGCTCTCTGGAGGCAGCACCTCTCTCTACTGACTATAGCTGTTCCTACGCTGGTTATCTTAAACCAGATGCCTCAGTCTTAGATTGCTTTAATATTGAGTTTTATTGCTGGTTTTTATCATGAAGGTTAATAGTAATACTTGGCCACCAGCTGACACTTCTGAAGGCTGTTTATACCTAAGATCCCATACCCTATTGATCAACCTTGGATTTCAGATGTCTCCAATACCAAATAATATCTAAAATGGCACCCAACATCAATGCTCATGAAGATAAATCCTGTCCAAGAACAATTACAAACTTTTCCCATTTATTGATCAGTATCAAGTTAAATTCATTTGAGAATGCTGAAAGGTTAGGTTATTTTTCCTTTCTTTTTCCACTTCCTTCTCTTTAATTTTCTTAATTTTTAATTTAAACCAAGCAGAGTTGCAAATGTGAGATATTGTGAGTACACCACCTCTGATATTTTTGTACTAATTTGAAACAGAAATTTAAAAGAAATTCTTAATTAAAAAAAAATTAGACTATGTAATCAAATAAATTGAGTAGGCTGATAACACCCATATAGACCAGGTTCATTTGAAAATATCTTCTGAACTGAACTCAGCTTTAGGCCTTGCAAGATGCACATAACTCAGAACCCAGTCTTGACACTAAAAACCTGCATGTAATACTAGTAGAGATTTGGTGTCTCCAAACCTAACTTCAGAGGTCGCATTAGACTTCACTATTTTCTATTCTAGCACTTCATTAAAAAAAAAGCCAACACAAACAAAAAAGTACAACAAATAGGACATATCATTTTGCTTGAATTGTTGGCTTCTTTAAGTGACAGCTCAGGGAAAATTATTCATGTGAGTGTAAATTTTATCGGTTCACATTCTTCATCTCTATTTTCTCTATTCTCTCTTGCCTTCCTGAATCCATCTGATATTGATCTATGCTATGGCTCTCTGATGTCTGTCAGTCTCTACTTGGTTCCCAATGGGCCTGGCTGCACTAGAAGCATTTTTTCCCACCCTTGTCATATTTTTTTAAATTGCTTTACTAAAGGTCATAACTTTTGTGTCCAGCCCTCTATGAAACGGAAAGGATTGATGTAGTTTTATCCTTTCCAAATTTACAATCTCCCTCCCATCCTACAACAGAGTTTTTCTGATATTGTTATTTTTAAAGCTGAAAGCTCCTGTTCATCTTGCAAACAGAAAATTGGAGTTATTTTACAAAACTATGCAATTCTAAATGTCCTTTTCAATCTTAAAAAAATTAAGTGATTGTGGAAATTGCATTAGAAAATTGTACAAGACTTAATTCAGTTAGTCTTCTGGTTTTTATCCCTAGGTTTACAACTATGCCGAAAAAACACTCCTCTGTTTTTCCCCACAACATTCCTTCCACACTGCCATGACTTTGCATCCTCTCACTATGAAACTTGTTTACTGGCAATGAAGTCTGCTTCCACAATTGTCTTCTGCTCACATTCTTGAGTGTCTTGCGTGAAGTAGGAACCTTCACACAGTAGTGGGAAGCGTGGGATACGCTGAAAGTAGACATCTAAGCACAGAAACTGGGACCTGTAGTGTCTGTGCCTGTTCTCTGCAACCTCACGCACTCTATCAACCATTATCGATGACATGCCATGCACATTTATTTACGTTTATGCCTTTAGTATGTATTAAAAATATGCATGTGCTTATGAATTTTGGAAAAAAATTGATAGACTTGTAAGCTCTAATTGGAAGATCATTTTTAATACAACCAGAAGATGATTCTTAAGTTTTCTGGTTTTAATTTTTTTAACTCATTCATGAAGCCCCTGGTTTATACTCAGCTGTCTTTACCAGTCTGCTAGCAACAGTGTTCACCTCTTTGCATATGGACTTAAAATCCATACCTGGTATTCAAATAAGTCCTAATTTATGCATGTCAAGCTGATATTCTCAAATCAATATGATTTTACAGAGTGAAAAATGCTTGTCTATAACAATAGTTAGCAAAAATGTAGCAGGAGACATGAATGAAATTAAAGAGAATTTATTTACAGGAATTGCTTTTTAAGATGGATAACCTAATAGGCAATGACTGTTTTTGGGGGGATTTTCTTATGGCCACAAGATTACATTTTATATAAAATTATAAAAGGCCAAAGAAGAAGAAAAATCAAACCAAAATATTTGCAGCTGAACAATGAGAAGACATGGAGACCTGGGCGCAGCTGGTGACTGTGATATAGTTTTACTTTATGGTCTTGGTAACTCTTACTATTTCTCTGCTTTATTTCATCTGCTTGGATTAACACTTTTTTCTTTCTTTCTCTTGATTTATCATTTTTCTGTCTTTAGATCTGAGACAATAAGATTATTACATGTGCTAATACAGACACTACAGGAAAGGGATTATAAATATCTCAGGGGCTACAGACAACTGCTTAGTCATTAGCTACACAATGTCTTCTTTCCATCTAACTGAATCACATTAGCTCCAATCCCCCAGCTGTGCCAGCACAAGTGCAGATATGGCCAAAGGGTAACTGAGCTAACACCAAAGTTTTTATTTCTCGCTTGGTTATAATCCATTTTTTATTCCTGTCTTTGATTCACTATCTGACTCACTGGGTACTTGTACCGGCACGGTGCAGGCAGGTGGTGGAAAGACAGGAACAGAAGCGGGGCAGGACAACGAAATCCTGTTTTCAGCTTAGGGGAGACGGTGGTAACTGATTTTAATTACACTTTGCATAACTCTGAATAGGATTTCTTAAAACACATCAATACCAACAGTGCTTTGTTTTCATGGCTATTGTCTCAAAGTGCCATCAGTAAGACTAGTTTAATGATTAGAGAAAATTTCCAAATTAGGATGTGATCAAAGGCCTGTTGAAACGAAGGCATACACCCCTTTTAATTTCAGTGGGTTTTGGATTAAGTTTGAAATATTTTAAATTCTAGAATATTTTGGGAGTGCTAGAAACATCTGAGTCATCCTTTGCTTTCTTAGTGACTGTCCCCTTCTTACATCTGATTCCTCTTCAGTGGCTGTGGAATTGCTACCTTCAGGCTCGAGGAATAGTTTAAACTAAAGTAATTTCTCTGCTTTGCCTATTTAGATGTAATCCAGCGTGCCACCCTACATGCTCACTACAAAAGCATGGCAGGGCATTCCAAAGGAAAAATGCCCTTCAGTAACAGTACTCTGGCGATTTAGCCCCCCTTCTTTCTGTGTGCTTTCTTTTGTAGTAGTAAAAAAAGAAAATACAAGCTCAATTTACCAGATGAACTGTTTCTTACAAATAGTTCCCGTTCTGATAAAAAAAAGAAAAAAAGAACCTCCAAAGAGAAGCTGTTAGCATGTCCTCATCTGGATTCCAGTACAACTGAAAAAGGAAAAAAAGAAACCACAAAAAACCACCTCGAGTTCATAACAGACAGTGATTGCTTAGACATAACAGAAAACTAAAAAAAGCAGCCGAGGGGAAAAAAAAAAAAAGGTGCATTAGCACTTAGGAATATGTTGCAAATAGCAGTCTGAGTGCCAAAAACTCTGTTCTGAGGTGCCATATGGGAGAAAAGATCTGTTTTCCAACAAAAGGGATAAAAAATGAACAACTCTCCTGAAGGCTGTAAACATCTTTCCTAATTGTTTCTTTGTGTCTCTCACATTTTTGTCTGAAAACTTCAGTGAACTGAAGCAAACAGGGCGTGCAGAAATAATTCCTGATTGTGAAATTTTATGTCATTAAAGACCAAAACCTGAAAACTTGGTCTATTAACACAAGTGCAGTGAAGGCAGTTAAGCTTCTGAGTGCAGCACTTCAGAAGTGTGGGACAAGCAGGAGAAGCTCTCATAAGAGTCCTGGTAGATGTACACCCCATTTATTAAATAACAATTTTTATCCTTTGGAATAAAGACTGTTTTGGACGAAAGGTGGTTTTCTATAGCTCATACTGAGACGAAGAAGGAGGCTCTGCTCCAGGTCCCTGAGATTCAAAGGTTCAAATTCTTGGGAAATCTGCTTTAGCACTTGCTTTTGTGAGAGAGAAGGGAATTTAAGTCTCTGTTTTCTTCCTCTGACTAAAACTAAAGATCCTGTTTCCCTTAAAAGACTTTTGAGCCTATTTTAATCATCCCGGTCTATTTAATTACAGCATTAAATTGAAGAAAATAAAATAAAGACGGAAAAAAATTAGGCATAGCTTTTGTTTTTCAACTAGTATTGGAAGTAGTTATTTGCACCAGGATAATTCAGATAAGTATCTGGCCCACAAACTATCTTGGCACAGACAAAGGTTTGGGGTTTTTTTTAAGAACTAGGAATTTTTCCAAGACGTCCTGACTACTGGGAGCAGAGCATCTGACCAAAGTATGCTCACCAGATGGTAGATATTTCCATGTGGGTAAATATTAAAAAGTTCTAAATCTATGCAAACTGGGAGGTAAGGGTGGGAAAGACTGGCTGTTGTTTTTCAGTTTTAGTTGCCTCTGCAACTAATAAATGTGAGGGGAAAAAAACAAAAGAAGGCTAAATTTAATGGGAGAAAAAGAAATGTCTCTTAATTTGTTACTGGATCTGACCTATTGTTAATGACTAATTTGGGAAACGTTAGAGTTAAAAGCTTTTTTTTTTTCTTTTTTCTTTTCTTTCCTTAATATCTTTATTACTTTGGTATTTGAAAACTTGCTGCACTAAAAGGTGATAGCTCCACAAATAACGGCACGAGGATTTTTTTGTATAGGGAAGGAAATGTGGAAAAAAAAAATAAGCCTGTCTTAAGGGCGAGCTGAAGGCTTTGTGCAAGCGGCTCCCGGCCAGCCCCTACTGCCCGGCGGGGCAGGAGCAGGAGGCAGCGTGGGGCAATGCCGCTGGCGCGCCAGGTCCCCAGCCTGCCAGAATATGTAAAATACTGCTGAAAGCAGGTTTGCACAAAGACACTGCATTGAGCAGTGGCTTTGCTGAGCTCTTCTCTTCCACTTGCTCCACTTGTTGGGGCTGTAACTTTAAGCAAAGCGAGGAGAGGGGAATACAGCGAAAGCTGGCGAGCGGTAAGGTTTTAAACTACTATAGCTGTCGGCTGGCTGGATGCGAGTCAGAGGCCTATGGTGCTCTAACACACGCCCAAGGAGTCTTCTAGGTGATGTAGCGTGCCAAGTTTGGCTCCAGTACCCATTCTCAGCAGGAGTAGACACCTCTCTAACTTAAACATCTGCATAAATGTTTGCTGGGTTAGTAATTTATCCCAGAATTAAAACCATGTAGGCAGCTAGAGGGTACATCTACACAGCACGGTGTAGTTCGACCAGAAAGCAAGCTGGCTTACATGACAGAAGATTTATAGATGAAGTGGCATAGCAAAGTAGCGCGAAGTTAATAGAAAAGTTCCCACTAAGTGCGGTGAGCTTTAGATCACGTATCTGCAGAGGCACATGAAATGGAAGAAATGTCACAGTGAAAAGGCAGGGCAGCAGGAGGAAATGTTCTTTAGCTTTCTTTGCACTGAGCTTGAAATATCTAAGACAGCTTCTAATTCTCTCTCTCTCATGCTCGCCCCTCTACCAGAAACCTATAGCTTACAATGCCTTTTTGTTTATTTGTTTTTTTCACCATGTGAGTGTGTGCCTGCAGTGAACGAGGGAGCAGCGAAATCTGGATGTGAAGAAGGTGATGACAGAAATAGGTGATGTAGAAATACAACCAATTTTTCCCCCTTCCACTCCTCAGGAAATCTAGCTCTATGAAAATAAATAAATAAAAACAACTACTAGCCATCAAAACAATGAGACCTATTGACCAGAACTTTACAATATTTTCTCTTTAGGACAGCTGTTCAATCTTTAATAAGCATAAAAAGATAAAAGTCCATTGAAGTAAATGCATACAAACCTGATGGGGACCTGCCTTAGTTTTGTGGAGATGATGGAAATACATGATACAAAGAAACTGGGTTTCGTGAAGCAGAACTGGAGAAACGTGAGGCCTTGCTGCTGGCAGAAGAAATGAAAGTTTGGAAAAGGGAATTTTTCCAATAATATGGTCTTAATTGTGCATTTTTTTCTCACAAAGTCCTGAAACAAAGATACTCTAGCGTTTTTTAGAACAGATAAATGCTTAAATATACTTTCATAGCTTAAATACCTTTTCTCAAATATGCTGTAAGTACAATGGTAGAATTCAGTTTCATACCAGAATACACATGTGGCTCCTAATCCCTTGTTCTAGAATATTTATGCTAAAGCTATTGAAAAGAATAAACATATTTCCCCAGTTTAAAAGAGAAAAAATAAGGTTTCAAATAGAACAAGACAAGAAAAATATTTTATCAATAGTTTATGGACAAGGTAGATGTGTTAATTATAATCAATATTCAGGAAAAGTAACATCTGTTTACAAAATACATGTAACAACTTGGCAAGAGATATCACCCAAGAGATTATATTCTATGGAATTGGCTTAGTATCAGAAGAAAGAGTGATTAACTGTAGAGAAGTTAATGTCCAAATTATTTCTGACACACTGCTTTGATCAAAAAATGGTTTATTTCCTTAGCCAGAGAGTTGAAAGTCTTTGGTGCAGAAGGCAGCTATAGATGTGGTTTTTTGCAACTTTTTTATTAATGCACTTATGCACGCACATGCACACGCTTACTTACCTAAAAAGCCTTACCTGCCTTTTTGTTAGTTTGGTTTTGTGTGAAGAGCAGTTAACACAAACATACTTGAGCAAACATTTTATCTCCTTTGAGGGAATATATTGCATATCTCATTTTGAATGCTTAAAAAAAAAAAAAAAAATGGGCCTTTGAAAAAATTTACTGGCTGTGTTGTGTCATTCATTCTCCAAATGTAAGAGTTTCTGCATAAACTAAAACTAACCTTTTCCAAAAGAAAAATACGAGTGTGCAGATGGGAGTGAGTTGAGGTATGAGGAAGAAGGAGGACCACATGTTGATTTTAATATACAATTTTCAGGGAGAGAAGGGAGGAAACATACGGAAGAAATTGCATCTTTGAAAGGTAGCAGACAACCACTAGAAAGAAGACCTGTTCTGGGCTTTTTTTTCTTCCTTGAAAGACGCTATTCAGCTCTGTGGAGGAGACAAACCTAGCTCACTTTGCAAATGCAAAACCAGACTGCTGCCAGGAACCATTTGCTGTAGCGATTAACAAAACCAGTTTGCTTTACGAGATTTTCACAGCGGTAAAAAGGTATGCATGTAATTTTGACACAATCAAATAGTGCACCTTTTGAGTTATACAGCAAAAAAAGAATTAGCATTTCTCCCTTAAGATGGCGTCTCATTATAGCATGCTTATTGTCTTCTCAGCAGATGTGGCATTTAAATGTAGTGAGCAATGGCCAAATGAAGGAAGTCATTCTGAGAAATAAATGACAGTAACAGTCCCAGTTTCCTGAATGGAGGTGAAAGTGGTTTGGCAATATTTACCCAAGATGATGTTCATTTATTCAGTATTGAAATTAAAGAGAGAAGGAGGGAATGCCTGTGTGTGCTGGTGAAAGTGTAACATGAAATTAGAATAGACTCTAAAGTTGCAGATGAACTGAAATGTCCCAGGTGGCATCAGCGCAAAGCAAGGGACTTTCAGTAGCAGCAAATGTTGGTGTAAGGGTTTAACTTATGCCTTAAGATCTCTGCTCTTAGTGGTGCATGGTATCCTAAGGAAAAAAAGCCAGAACGTTTTAAATTGCAGCTCTAGACTTCAGTTTGAGCAGGAACTCTAAATCCAGGTTATCAGAACAAGGTGAACATACATTTGAGAAAGTAAAGTATACAATAACTCGTTGTCAAATTTCCTTCAAAGTATGCTTTTTCCTTTTGGGTTATGTGCACTTTGGCCCAAGTTAAACAAATGAAAAAGTGGTATCTACAGTTAAAAGAAAACTGAATAATACTGTGGTTAAAGAGAAGGGCATTAAGCCAAAGGGTCTTTTCATATCTTACATTTATTTCCAAAAATACTACAGGTACTGTGGCAAGGATAGTAACTGCTCCTTGTTACATTTCCACCCCTGCTCTGGTAGACATAAGTATTCCAGTGCTGCAGTACAGCAGGCTGGACAGACGGCCAATATTGTTCTTTGTGCACCACATCAGTGTGTGTGCCCAAGGCAATGCTTTTGAAAGCTGAATCTATTATTTTTATTGAGACAGAAAAAAAGAGCTGTTCTAGGGGCCGTGATGGGCTCCCTTTTGCTGTAAAAGGGTTAATACAATGATGGTACTCTGACAAACAACCACCTTTAAATGATAAGTTAGTTTAAGTGCAATCATACAGTAGAAACATACACTCATAATATTTATTTAACCTTTTCTTGCCATCATGATATTTGTGTCTTTTCTACTTAAATTGCTCAGGATAGATGAAGCCTGATCACAAAGAAACCTTTGAACCTGTTTTTAAAAATTAAAAGTAGGTCTTTTGCATAGCAGTGTTTTTTTTTTTTCTGGTAATGTCTTTTTTAATGTCTTTGCTTGGTGCAGTTATCTAGGAAGAAAACCCCCTCTAACAACACCAAGGGAGAGCCCAAGAAACCGAACACTGTGCTTGTGCTGGTTTTCAAAAAATGGTACATGCCTGTTAAGAAATGGGAACATTTTGTAAAGTACAAACAGATTATCTTTGAGACTGACAATTCGCAGCCTCAGATTTCCATGGCTGCCAGGCAGGTTTTCCTGAACTGGCAAAAGCAAAAACGATGTTAATGAGTAAATAGCAAGAAAGAGAGAAGGAGCTATTTAACCAGCTGAACGGAGGAAATGAGCATCAGCTTTTGATGTTTAGCTTCCTTCATTAAATGTGAAACTCTTACATAAGCCCAGCAAAGGGCTGGCAAAGGGTTTAATTAGCAATATAACCCTACTTAAAGTACTTTCAAGTTCCATGTGGAATTTTAAGAGCCTTTTTACAACCGTCAGGACAAAGTGGAATTTTATTTGAGAATTTGTAGTAGGTAGTATTACAGTTGAAAAACACCTAGAAATGTGGCTGAAAAATAGCCTAGGGTCTGCCCAGATGTCAATTCAATTTTATGCCAATTTAACAACAAACTACTATTATGGAAATGTTATTGTAATTAATCTTTCTCTGTACTTTACTTCATTGTTAAACTAACAAGGAATAAATAATTCTTTAGATTCAAAGTGGAGATTCATATTCCTTATTTTAAAGCTGAACAAATCATTTTCATTGAAATTGCAAGATCATATTTGTGAAGAAGATACTGAACATCCCTGCTGTGAAGAGTGGTGCTGCTGATGATAGGAAATTATCTGTAAAGGTTTATATGTATCATATGTTTGTATCTAGATTTATACGTATTATATGTAATCAGGCAAAAGAAACAGATCTCCTGTATCTCATATTGTCTAGGGGATGAACGTTCAGGCCAAACCACTTGCATAGCCTCCCACCATAGTCAGCAGAGAGAAACAGATCTTAGACAACCACTGTACGCTGAGATGACTCTGGACGTGCTCCTCTTTCTCTCCATTTAGAGCAGAAGCAGCAATCTAGCCTTAGTCTGCGTGCCTGACTGTGCTGCTACAGGGCATGAATGCCTACGTGACACACAATGTATTTGCTGTGACAAAACGAGCGAAAGAGGCAAGAACTTGGAAAATGCTATCCAGAGATACCAAAAAACATCTGTTTGGAGATCATTTGCATTTCAGCCTTCCAGGGTGGCTAAAACTAAAATGGAAAAGATAAGACAAATACTTGTTTATATATATAAAAAAATTACTTCACAAAATCAACACTTTCAGCCTTTTATGATATATAGGTCAATCCTGCTTCCTCTAAAGGGAGTGGAAATTTTTTAGTTTTCATCTCCAAGGACTAAGGAGAGAAGAACAAGGATTAAGCCCCTTGTTTTACTTTATCTGAAAAGCTGATGGAGCAGTGGAGACACTTCAATTCATTTGTCTTTGTATACAGACTATGACATCAAAATAATTTATTTTGTTTTCATTATAATACATCTGTGTTTTCCATTTGTGTTTTGCAAAACATTATACTGTACCATTTGAGGATACGATACTGCTTGAGCTCATGATACATGATCTCCATTACTACTCATAATTTAATACTTATTGAAATGTAGCCTAACAACTGCAAATTTAACATGAGAGTAGTAAGAACTATCATTTCCATCAGAATCTCTGAAATGCTTCACAATGAAAGCTGATTGCAGCTGCAGTTTTTAAGATGGTTAACCATGGGTGTTTTTCCTTCATTAGTTTTCCAAGATGAAATATTTTCTAAGGTGCTAGTTTGCTGTTTATTTAACTTTTAATAATTCAATAATGAACAAGTTCCTGATTCGCCTTTATAAAAGCAAAACCATTCATGTCTAACACAAGAGAACACTGAGCAGAGAGAAAAACAGAGCATCATGTTAGAACACTGATCTAAAAATAACACATTAGTACCTTAGTAACACATATAGCACCTTAGTGAATTATCTTTATCGTAGTACATATAGTAAATATTCTAAAACTGTTTTGCCTGAAAATTACTGTCTTCTGGGTTTGTTTATTCTGCACTAAACTAAGGGCTCCATTCTTCTTTTAATTCACAGTGGGTAGTATTTTACTTCCCATGAATTCCTCGTCAGAGCTATCACGCTATGTGAGGAAGACAGGAGAGAAACTGGCTTTTAGTTAAGAAAAGAAAAAAAGGCCTAGGGACATTATACAATGAGGAATCCCAAACAGTGCCAATAGGAACAATACATGTATGTTAGTGAAGAATAGATCCATCAGTGTGCAGACCATAGTGTAATATTTTCAGTATTGGCATTTCAGTATGAAAACATTGATGTTCAGTCCACAAATGAACCCAGGAAATACACACCAACAGAACTGACTGTATACACCGATGACCGGAGCTCTGTGACACTGCTAATCTTCTGCTTCATCAGTGAAAAAAAGAAAATCCAAACTTTGAGAAGTATTAGTGAACATATACATCTGATTAAATATTTCCCTTTCGGAAGACAATCAGTTTTCTTAGCACATGAAGAAAAAACCATATCTTCAAATATATCGTTCTGAAATCTGTCTGAAAACCAGTTATCATTGATTTATGGCTTTTTTTTTTTTTTTTTTTTAAATTTGACAGCCTTTGTCATGCGAATGAGTTGGGTCAAATATGCATTCTGTGAAGGAGGAGCTGAGACCCATGCACTAAGGTGGGTGCTCAGAACACTACCTTACAGAACCACGTTCTTGCCTCTCCTGGAATAAATGTATTGTTAATTATTTTTTCCAAATCAACTAAAATTCAACAGGAAGAGTGGTGCATGCCTTATTCCCAGCACATACCAGTATCCACACCCAAGGAAAGCTTCCTTTGAGGGCATTCACTTGGCATTTGTGGGTTTGACCCTCTCAGACTGGTAACAGCCAGATGAGAGATTTCACTGCTAAACCATGATATCGAAGGAGAGACTCATTACTACTGTTGTTTTAAAAAGGAAAGCAGTTTTGTTCAGCTCCTAATTCAAAAATACCATTACTTCAGGCTTACGTTGGGAGCATTTAATTTGTACTAGCCATTCACATTGTGTATGGTTTTGATTACAAGAACAAATTAAACCTTGGGATTGAGTATATTTTCCATTCTAATTTAGAAGATTGGTTTGGACATACTGCATTTCTGAATAAAAGTAAAGGTAATGTTCCTGGTTAACCTAGTTATGTTTGCTTTGGCACTAATAGTTAATGATCAAGGAAAGGAAAAATAGAAGAATGACAGTTCATTAAAAAAATGGTGTTGACTAATGACTAATTATCAACTAATTATTTGATAATCGTGGAAGATCACTGTTAAAAAGCAAGTCCTTTGTAAGTATTTATAATCATTTGAGATTAGCACGCATTTTTCATTTTAAAAAATGGTGTTATTTTCCTTTTCAGATTGAACATGTATGCCGCTATATTTTTTTTATTTTACTGAAGATATGTATATGAGGAATAGAGATTTAGGTGTGTGTTAAGGAACCAAGAAACAAAGACTTTCTTTGAGAAGAGGATGCTTTTCTGAATTATGTAGAAGCATATATCAGAAGATTTATTTTAAAACGTACCTTACATCTGTATTGGGGGATTTGCCAGACCTGGACCTGAATTTATCAGGATTTATGAATGAGGAAAAGCAATTGCATTGCTGTTTTGTGTAGATTTTTGAGTAATTTACCCTTCTGAAATAGCCATGTTAGGTTTGGATGTACTGAGTACAGTAGTTAGTTCACTCTTGGTCAGTGCAGGCATTCTTGAAATTTAATCCTTGCCTTCGAGGTTTAACTAAAACCCATACATGCAATTAGATGATAACCACAGTATTCATGAGATTGACAGTACAGTGGTCATCTGTGTCACACATCATACTCATGGATTTTTTTTAGTGTGTCTACTGAGAGAGTCTGGAGAATTTCTTAGAGGAAAAAAACCCATAGATTCTGCTAATCCAAATGTATGTATATAGTATAAATCATACAGCTATACAGCCTCCCTGTGGGATGCAGTAGAGGTCCAGAGCTGACACTGAAGTCCTGAGGACTGAGGGAACTTTTCTGCTTATTGGCTAAAGCCAGGCAAAATAAGCTTACAGGGAATAACCAGAGGCAGTGGGAAGATGTCTACAAAGCTAACATGATCAGAATTAGAAAACTGAAGAAAAAATAAAAAATAATTTAGAAACATATTAAGTTTTCATTGAATCAAGATTCTTCATTTTGCGTCTGCTCTATTGGCTAGAGATCATCCAGGATAGACTGGTGATTACATTCACCTCCAATTGATTAACCCGGTACACTTTACTTTTGTATCAAACATGGACTGGACATGTAGATATGGAAGGTATAACAGTCTTTGGAAAGCACGCTGCAGTATTCAGCTATGTGCAAACTTCTCACGGGGAGTTCTGCATATCGTGAAGGGACAGAAAATGTTGAAGCTGAGATCTGTTAAGATGCCTGTCTAAGAGAACAGTGTTGCCCTTGAGGTGCATGGGTTTGATAGCGACATCTGTACTCAAGCAGAATGCTTGCTTACTGGGAGGCATTTTGTTCAAATAAGGAGAGTAAATTGGTCCCCTAAGTAATATAGAATCCAAGTAGTGCTAGTTTCAGTGAAAGGACCGAGGAAAAAGAACAAAGGATATTTGTTGAGACAGAATAACAGATGCAATTATCTATTTTTTACATAGTTGTCATGTCAGATTTATAATTTTACATACATTCCCTTTTGAAAAGAAGTTGCAATGATTAGCCACACTATTTTCTTACAGTGCTCAGAATGAAACTGTCAGTTTCAGGACAGATTTCCTTGTCACAACTGCCTTTAAAAGAAACACATCACCGACTATTGTACAAACGCATACTACCATAACATTTTAATTTTATATGTGCATAAGGTGCAATCCAATTTCTTTTCACAACATACTGGTCATAGCTTTTAACCTTTTGGTAATTATAGGGTGTTTTGTTTTGTTCTGTTTAGTCCAGAAGATCTCTCTTACAGAGAAATGATAATAAAAAAGGGATTCAAGATCTCAAGAGAGGTTTGAGAACTTTGCATTTCCTATAAAATTCAAAATTTTCAAGAAATAAGTGTTTGTATATTGCCTGGCCAAACTAGTAAAAAATAAATTGCTTTGCTTGTTTTGTGATTCCCCCAGATTTTCTGAGTCTCTAGCGAAGAGTTGGAAACGTCAGTTTTTCTGGGGAATGGCACCAGTTGGGACCCAGCTGATTGTATGTACTCTGTACCTTCTCAGGTGGCTTTGCTTTATTGATTTGGTGTTTGAGAAGTCCAGACGCTAATGCTCCTAATGATCAGCCATTCTTTTTGACTTTTGGTAACAAGTATTCTCATGCAGTTAATATCAAACAGAACTTTGTGCTCTACATCTGTTATTTCAAAATTCCCATTTTTGAATTCCCCTAGTCTCAAGTAAGTAGTACATTGTCTCCCTTTTTTACTCCCTACAATCTTTTCTCCTACTTCCAGGGCCCCATGATGCAAAATGTCATTTTGCCTGTCTTCAGTTCCGGTGACAACTTTAATTTTACTGATTTTAATGGGCTTTTCAAATACAATCCCATAGAAGTCTCCAGTAGAAGGAGCTTTGCCCCAGAAGTACTCATCAGTGCTGCTGTATGCCTTGCTTGCCTCATAGTTTTCAAATACATTCATGTTGGTGTGCAAGTTTGCAGGTGGGTTGTCAGGGATATCGAATGATTCCTCTTCAAAATCATCATCCTTTAGCTTGTTTTCAGCTCCTTTGTAAGATGAGTAGTATCCCATGTGCTGGAACAGAGATGGCTTAAAACGTATCACTTCCTTTTGAGCTAACAGCCCACGGAAGTGGATGAGCAGCCAATCGCAAGGCATTTCTTGGTAGAACATCAACAAAAAATGGGCCAGGCGTGGGAGGTCATGGGAATGGTAAAGCTTTCCAATGTACCCCAGTTTGGAGAACTCCAAAGTCACCCAGTAGGATCCTTCTCGCGAGGTAATTACTTTCTTAACAGCAGTCAAAAAATTCTTTGAGCAGCGAACGTCATCTTCTAGCATCACATAGTAGTCAGAAAGATTAGCACAAAAGTTAAGAAGGAAAGCATAATCTACGTTTTGTTTGGATCGAAACTTCACACGGTCCTCTGGGTCGTTGTAATTTCTCTTGAGGCCATCCAGTACAGGATAATACTCCTCAGGAACATGGATAACTATTAATCTGCCCGCAATTATGTGATGTGCAAATTTCTGTGAAATATCCTGGACCATCCCTTCACACCAGGCTGAGTCAAAATCTGCCAGCTGCACTACCACCGCGATTTCTTTGAGTTCCTCATAACTTGACTGCTCAAATATGGACTTGATGGTCTCAAGCAAGTAGTTTCCTTTTTTCCGTTTCACAGAGGATAGCCCAATTGTAAGATATCCTGTACAAAAGACAATTCAAACAAAACCTGAGTATCTGACGTTGGAAACGATTTTGCCACAAAGCTATCCTCCAGAGCTGTGCTTATATTAAATAAACCTTTTGAATGGTGAAGACTGAGAAATTTGGTATGTGAACTTATTAAGCTGCATGCAACAAAGGAAGTTTATTGCCTTTTCATGAAAGAAGAATCGTATTGCAAGCAAATAAACATATGGAGACTATTGCATTAAACATTCACTTAGTAACTGCAAGGAATGGCATGTAGTGGACAAAAGCCAAAGCAATGTGCATGTATATGCCTGGTAGAGCAAACCACATAGACAATGATAAGGCTGTAAAATCTGCTAAAAGAAAGGGAATTATGAGATACGATTCACACAATATTTTTAAAGCAAGGAACTACGAAATGCAGCACAAAAATGAGAGCTATACATTAGTTGCCAAACTTTTATCATTTTAAGCACTCTACAAGACTAGTTACATTTATGCATAACTTTATGGTTTTATGAATGTTGCATGGATAATTTTTTTCTGCGTATTCATTTTCAACTGAATTTGTCCAGTTTTTCCTTGCTAATAGTTCTTCTTCTAACCCTCTTTCAGGAATCATTGAACATTTTACAGGGAACTCTCTCTTGCAAGATGTAATTTAGATATTTTAAAGTAGAAGAGAACTTACTACTGCATACTTGTGCTTGTATAAATAATTTTTAATGCTGTTATATCTTTCTAGGGAGAAATGCATCTTAATTATAAGGGAAGAATTTTCATCTCTGCTGTTTTGGAGTCACTGCCGTTGCATTTTTACCAGCAGTCCAAATCAGTTTTCTCAGATATTTGCTAATATATCTCCATTTTTGTAACTTCTGACGTAAGAAATGTTAAGATTTTATAATTGACCAGGCGTACTTTAGTTGAACCTACCCCAACTTTCTTAAAATATTGTGTTTTGTAAAAGACTGCTCTGATAAAGTGATTCAGAGTTTCCCTCGAGGCTTGAGTCTGCTCAAAGTGCAGTTGTACAATGAAGTACAACCCCCAGAAGCCATTTGTGTTGCCTACATAGCCCCAAATTTCTCAAATCTAATTTAAACAAACTTTACTTTATAGCTTTCTATGAAGATCAACAACTCACAGATAATTTTATTTTATCTTCTGTGCTTGGACTTCTGAGCCTCTGTTATGTTCGTGAAATGATTGATTTGAAACCCAAAAGACACCTGTCTAAAAGTTAGATATGGCCATATTTCACTTCAAGATGAAAGTCTTGAACCCTGCCTGAAGTCAGAATAACTAGATAGTCCATCTGCAGATGGCTGCGAGAAGAATCCTCCTTTACTGTCCCCATGATAGCACAATTCACCTCCCTCGTTATCACAGCTGAAGGAACAAGGAGATCCATTCACAGCTGCTGGACTGGCAGAACAGGGGGCCCGAAGGGTGTATCTACGTGATCCCAAGCATACCTTAGGTTGGATTTACTGGTTATACAGACAGGGGCTGACAGTTTGGTCTCAGAGGGCGGTTACAGAGCACCACCAGCACGTGCCTTACTCCTGCTTTCTAAATCATCTCCCTCTGGCCTGGAGGGAGATCCACCAAAATACGCTTGCACAGACCATCCAGGGGCTGCCATCCAGGACAACTACAAGTCAGGCATTTGGTCAGAAGGTAACCAGGCTGTGGGGCAGTCTCTGCTCGGGCTGAACGAGCAGCTGCCCAGGAACTGCCTACGCAGAGAGCGAGCTGTCCCACTAACTCTCAGATCCTCACTGCTTAACTCAGCCCCTCTTGCCTAGAAATACCAGGATTTCACCCATTTTTAAGTTACCTCATTTCATAACATTCAGATTGCAGTTACTTACTTTTCCTTGGCAAGGGCGTGCCAGCTAGGTAGCGATAGGAAATGTTTATGGATCCTGAGAAATTAGACAAATCTTTAAAAGTGTGAACATAACGCTCTGGGTTGAGCTGGTGCGTGGCTGTTTCTCTGATTAATTGCTTGTCCCCTTCCTATTAGTGAGAAAACAAAAAGAATAGGAGAGGGAGAGAGACAGAGAGAAACACATTTGTGAATGCCAGCCAGAGAGGAAACACGGACAGGCAGGTTTCCAAGAATAACATTTTTCAGTGTCAGCTTTCGTGAAAGCATGTAGATGTCACCTCATTTTTTTAAAAAACCCATTACTGAATATCATACATTTTTGGCTACAGAAAATCTACCATAACCCTTCAGATTACGGTAACAGGAAAAGGAAAAAAAAATAGTTTGGAGAAAAACTCTGGAAAGGTTGCAAACACTAAATTATTGCCAAAAAAATGCTGCAGTATTCAAAATAGGGATAAGAAAGCATCAGTCAGCAACAGACGAGATAATTTTCATAGATGGAGAAGTGCGGGAGATTTTTTGAAAATGTTTTCAGTGATTAAAAAAACCACCAAAACTGTTGCAAAGGAAAGACGAAACTAGATTCTAGCATCTGGCTCATTTTGCCATTTTTCTGAGTAGCTCCAACTCAGATTTGTGATAGGAAGAAATGCACGTGATCATCCAGACAGTCAAAGCTTTCTCTGGATTTGGTGAACACTGTTTGATGGTATAGAAAAAAGGCAAATTGATCAGCATGCCTCCTCTTCCTGCCTCCTTCTCCTGTCTTTTCCTTCCAAGAGGCTTCTTGAGCCACAGTAAAGTCACACACAAAGTCATCAGCAGTGCCCTATCCATAAGCTCCATTGACTCCCAGGGAAAATCTGTTCTTCAGTCCTTCAGAAAAGGGAAAATGTCTAACAGGTTGTAGTGTCACGAGAGTGAATTTAAAGGTAGGAATGCTTATTTAATTTACACTGCTTGATTCTAGTCCGATGACAGGCCAGTGTATGAATGAGTTCATTTCTTCTGATACATACAGTATGTTAACGCGCTAAAAACTTCCCAATCTGTTATTAAATGGAGCATTGTGCAGCAATAGTACTGCAGCTAACAAGAACAACCACAGAAACAGCAAGCAGCTCTCATATTTAAGGGTATAAATATTCAAAAATGTGTCAAAGATGTATTTTATAGCACAAAAATATTTCTGAAAACTGATCCTAGGTTCATTTTAAGTTCATTATTTTTCTTTCCTAGAAGTAGTAAATAATCCACTTCTGAGCTTAGTAAAGATCTTTGGTGGACATCCAGGGGCATCTACCTGCACTGTTACACTCTCTCAATCTGCAATGTCTCCAGTAATTTCTTTCTAGTGCTGCTATGCTACTTTGCATTTGCTTATACCTTATGAGAGGAAGGTTTATGTTGATCAGATTCCAGATTAAAATGTAACTCAGTGGGCTAGAAAAAGAATGCACGAAAACTTCAGGAGATTTTAATGAAAAATGTCAAATGCAAAAAAAATGGGCTGGTCCAAAAACTTTCTTTTTTTAAATCCAGCCTTTCTTTAATGTCAAAACATCATGTGTCATTGGTTCCAGAACAGAGCACCAAAATTCTTCGTTTCATAAGAAGGTTTTGGAATGGAAACCCATTCTGCTGAGGTTTTTCTACATTAAAGGTTTCAAAATGTTTAAAAATAGAGAATGTCAGGACAAAATGCTTTGATTTTAACAAGCAAAATATTTGAACTGACCACAAAAATTTTCCCTTTTTTTTTCTCTTTAAGAAAAGCCTTTTGTGCCTAACAATCTTTTTTTTTTTTTTTTTTTTTTTAAATTGTTGTTGGTTTCATTCCTTTGTTGAATGAAAAGCAAAACTGAAATATGGATTTTTCCAGAAATTCAAAATCTGTTTCTTCTACCTCTGACTACTATGCAGAGGTCAGTGAAGCTGAAGAGCTTGATTAGCTCTCTTTAGCTGTCTTCTCTAATTTTTTCTATAATGGTTCCAGCTTTCGCCTGTTAACTAACCTCTAACTTACATTCCAGCATTTACTGGAGCTTGGGAGGTTCCTGTGGGTGCCATAGAATCAAAGAATCATTTAGACTGGAAGAGACCTTTAAGATCATCAAGTCCGACCTTAGGAAGAAGTGCCAGAAGTTCTCCGTTTGTTATAGAGAAACTCTGCTCCGCTGAGGATGCTGTGTCAGCTACAACAGTGCTGTTGTTTTCATAGTGCCCAAAATAATGATTAGTATTCATAGAGGAGTTCAGAAGGCATGCTTCACTTACAGTTTGATTACAACTCGGAATATATATAAAAAAATTGCTGCATATATTGTGATATCTGGTTATATTAATTCAATATGTCCTCAAAATATTTGATCAGACGTTCATACGCTGCAGATGAAGCACCTTAAACACACATGCATCAGCACTGTATACCCCCTATCAAACATACTTAAGCAATTTTCCCAGGCGGGCCCTTACTTTCCATTTCCACAGCAAATGCCCATCAGAAAACAGTGAAGGGATTCTTCAGACATGTGGGAGTCTCTGAGCGAAAAGGAAAAGTTCCCCTCTCCCTTCTTAAGATTGCCACAATGAATCTCACTTTGATGTGCTAACGCCCTGAAAGAGGCCACTCATCGCACCTGAGGTCTGGTGAAAGAGGGCCCCTTGCCCAGCCTGCTGCCTGAGACCGGGAAGAGAAGCCCAGGGTCAGTTGCCTTCCTCTATGAGTTACCTTCAGGCGATAGTCCAGCAGGAGACTCACTACAATTAGAAAGTCAGGGGACCTTCAGGGCTCTGAGGACTTTCAGATTCCCGTTCCCTGAGGACAACTGTTTAGCCTGCTGTCCTTGAAAGCTATCCCCAAGTGTATCTCCCCTCACCACCAACACTGAAACTGCTCATCTTTTACCTCAGCAGAGAAAACACACCAGACAAGTTAACAGAGCTGTCAGACATAGTCAGGAAAGTTGAAAATAAAAATAAATAAATAAACTAAAAAGTCAACAGCCTAACACATTTGAAAAACGCTTGATGGACCATAAAGGTATCAAGAGATCTGGGAGAACTGTCAGGAGACTTGGCAAGAGGCTTGGCTGGGAACTACATGAATGCAAACATGCCAGAACTGTGATGAGAGAAGCAATGAAAGGGAGTGAATTTCTAAAAAAGGGGGAAAAAAGAGCAAATTAAGAATAAGACATGGAGCCATCTGGGGAGCTGGCAAATAGGACAGGAAAAGATTTCAAAAACAAACCAAGAGGAACACCATTAGCAGTGATAATAAAAGCACTTTCAGAAACATCTGGGGGACTTCGAAGCAGTTACTGAACGGAGAAGAACCATCAGGGAAAATACCACTGGAAAAAAAATATTGTCATAAGCCAGGTCAAATTCAATCACAACCAAGAAATGATGAATAAATAAAACATAGTGCAAAACCTTAGTGCAAGTACTGTTAGAGAAAGCAATATGTCTGTAATGCAGTAACATGCTAGAAGCATGGCTTATCTTTTCACTGGTTTAAAAAGTACTAGCATAGTATTAATAATGTTGTAAATATCTACAATATTGTTATAAGTAATGTTATAAGTAAAATATTTTAAATTAAAATCACTAGCAATTTATCTATGGTTGTGATAAATTAATGTAAGGATTTTACTGTTTGTGTATTGCACTTTTTTCATACTATGATGTTTCTTTTCAGATCCAACCAAGATCGGACTTCACCTTTCAGAGTACTGGAAAGCCCATACTGTCCCATTCGATGAATCAGACAAAGGGTGGCATAGAGGATCAGAAAGCTGCTCAGTAGTTCAATTCAAGTTCAAGAAAGAGGACTGTCTAGTCATATCACAATGTTACATATTCAGTTTAGTCATTTTACTATTTACAAGCTCCAGTTATTAAGCTACCATGTTCTTTCGTTGGGCCCATTCCAACCTCTGAAGAACTGGAAATTCAATCCATTAATCAAGTCTTCAGGGCTTCCTTGGCATTCAGCGCTGAGACACCCGTAGGTTACCTATAAACTGCAGTGTCACGTTACATTGTCGGTAGCTTACTTGTTGAAATTCCTAACACAAATCTTTCCATAAATCTTTTTCATAATCATAAACTTAGGCTAGGTATCATTTATGACTAATTGTTAACGTTGAAGCACTGAACCCACCAGACTCAAATCTGAGACACAGCAAGTGGGAAAAACACAAAATAAAAGCACTAAAAAGAAATTACTCATGCAAGGAGCTTAAAATATATGGAATTAGTGTAAGTTCTCTTCTATAATTGTATTTCTATAATATTGTTTAATACAGTATTCACAGATGAGATTTGCAGTGTGGACTCAAAAAGGAGCTGCTGGCTTACATGGATATTTCACATGTGGGTGATTTTCAACATTAAAATTGAGGAAATCCAGAAGTGTCAAAAATACAGGGGATGTTTTGACTCAAAGGAAGATACCTGATGCAGATATCTCCGTGTTTTGATACATACATTATCTCCCATACTTCCAATAAACAATGACATATTTACTTTTGTGAAAAGGACTGTTAGGATCTTACTGAGGCACCCTGTGTGCAGTATACATCGATAAGATGACTTCATCATAAAGGACGCATTTTGAGGATACTTCACTGCTAATGGTACACTAACAAGGGAAATTGCAGGAATTATGAACTTTACTGCTTAACTAGGGATGTGTCCTGTTCTGTTGTTCCAGGGTAATTTCTTCCATCTAAGAAACTTACCAAAACATAACCATCTTCAATGTACAAGTTCATGAACAGCAAGCAAATGACAAGGACTCCTAAGAACGACACTGCTGATCGTTTCCGCAAGCATCTCATTTTATCAAAATGTTTCAAGCTGTGTCTCGTGAAGAAAGGCATACAGTAGTGTCACCTACGAAAGAAAACCACAGTATTACAAGAACTGCCTATCTGATAAACACGATAGCAAAACAACTTAACTTCAGATGTATCAAATCCCTTCAAACATTCATGGACTATACCCTTTAAGGTGGAATTAATTTCATTCAAACATCGTCATCTTCAAGTTTAATATACAATCTTAACTATAATTTAAGCTTCCTTTTTATTTTTTTTATCAGTAAAGAAAAAAGCACACTTTGTCCTACCCATTTTAGGCTGGAATTATGATGTCACTATGGCAGGAATCCATCAGCAGTTCAGTTTCCCATGTATAACTGTCAGATCCCAACTTGATGGCGAGAGATGATTTGCATTGTTTCCCTGCGTACCCGTATCTCCTCCCGAAGACAGCTCAGGCCAACAGGCAAGGAAGAAGCTATTGCGCGGCTCAGTATTGTTGCCAATAGGAGAATTCTGGATACCAGAACTGCCGCGCACAAATGAAGCACCTTCGCTGCAGTGAGAAGGCAGTAGCAAGACTGTGCAGCATCCCTTTGCCTTAGACCTCTGTACTAGGATGGAAAAACTCTGACAGAAGGTGTCATTTTCACCAAAAGAAGAAAGGTGGATGTCTACCTTAGACCAGACACATCTAAGCAGAGTATTGGGAAGTCCTTACTGTCCCATTCGATGAATCAGACAAAGAAGGGTGGCATAGAGGATCAGAAAGCCACTCAGTAGTTCAATTCAAGATCAAGAAAGAGGACTGTCTAGTCATATCACAATGTTATATATTCCGTTTAGTCATTTTACTATTTAAAACAAGATGAATGCTGTTCTTGGCTACCAAATCGTAAGCATTAACCTATGTAGGACTACATGTGTTTGAACAAGATCTGGCCACAAATTAAAGAAACAGACTTCAGATCAGACTGCCCAAACTCTGAAGAATTCTTAACTAAAAAGTAGATTATAAGCTCATTATGTTCTCACTTGTTACAAATGTATTTTGGCTATTGTCCATAACAATGTCTGATTTTTCTGTCAAATGTAATATATAGAAGTCACGTACAAATGGAGAGTTTAAAGCTAGCCTATGTGAAGTAGTAAATAGCACTGAATGTGCAGTGCTTAAACCCTGCATTTAAATACCTGCATTTTTAAAGTGCTGAACATCTAAACTGACACAAAACAGGCCAAATTAGGAGTTGCATAGAAGATTTGTCATGTCATATAGAAAATTTTCTGGCCTAATAATAAAAAATCTTCCAAGTGCAAAATTCAATCTATATTTCCTTTGCCAAACTGATTAAATATATCTAACAGTATAAAATATGAGTCCATTACACTCTAGAGAACAGGGAGGTAAATACATCAAGTACTAGTAACGCAAACATTTAACTGCAAGGTTTTGTCTGTATAGATTCAAGATGAACCGCAGTAAATGGACACCAGTTTTACACAGAATGATTTTAAAATTACTATGTGTAGAATAAGAACAACTTATATGTTGCACAAAGGAAAAAAAAAAAAAAAAAGAATTAATATAGTTTTCTGTCCCTATTTATTTGAGGGTAGGCTGAATTGCAGCGGGCTGATTATCCTGAAGCTGACAAAGCTGAATGTAGCTTTTTTTTTAAGTTACAGCAACGATTTTCTTTTTCCTTAATATCTAATGAAAATAAACATGAGGAAGGAGCTGTCAGGGCCATGAATCTCTAAGCTCTTGCCACCCTCACCTGTGACAGCACAGTGGTTGCTGGGTGTCTGTGGATTCCAGCAGGCTGTTGTGGAAATGAAAGATTGCCCCTCTTTTAGAAAATAACATTTCACATACAGTTTGGGTTTCATTTTGTTTCTTTTTTTTTTTTCCCCTCCCTTTTTTTCCCCTTTTTCTCCCAGTGTAATTACTGATTTTCAAAGCAATACACTCTTTTAAAAACTTACCAGGGGATCACTGGATGGATTAAATACTGACACTTCTCAGATAATGGTGTGAACTAGCCTGACTATTGAAAATTCAAGTAGTCTGGGTCAGAATGCTTGCAGCCACTGGCAGCTTCAGATGTAGAGGTGCATTGCAGTTGCACATATTGAATTTTTTCTTTGGAAAACTTGGGAATAAAAAAAATGTTTTTTCAGTCACAGGATGACTGTATATGCCATATTTGCTGATTTGACTGCTATATTACACAGTTCCCTCGTCTTTGCTCTGAGCAGCCTGACTGAAGACCCTAAGGGTGAGGAAGGAGATTTACAAATATATTTGCTGGTTATATTATATAAGTTTTTCCCCATTGCAGTTTTCATTAGATCATGACTATGTCGGATTAGGAATAGAAATTGAGGGAATTACACAGGTGAGACTGGAGGAACATAGGAATGTCATTACTAAAGCTGATGTGCAGAAAGAGGAGATCCCAGTCTGGCCACCATACAGAGGAAAACACTTGCAGACCTTGTGTTGGTTTCACACGAAGTCGTTACAACAGTCCTGCTTTACAAATAGAGCCTGCGAAACGGTTGAAAGCAAAACACCATTCCAGTGAGGTTTCTCTGCTCATAAGACCTATTGGTAGGTTCATACCAACTGAAGGAACCGAAGGGAAGGACTCCCCAATTAGGGTGCAACCCGTTACGGGCCCCGCGTCACGGAGGAGGCGCTGACGCCATCACTAACACCAGATGGCAGTGCGGACGCGCGCTTGCCAGCCTTCAACCTGCTCCTGAATCTATTCCTTCCAACCAGTTTGTCTGAAGGTACTATTTGACATATACTGTAGGCCTTTAGCTAAAAATGTGCACAGACCCATACATATACGCATACAGAATTCCTTACGTGTTCCTAGAACTGCTTCTTGCAGCTCCGTTTCTGATCTTCAACATTGCATTGCAGAACACTACGCAAGTGAAATTTGCAAGGAATAAAAGGTAAATTTTTTTCTTTTTGCAGGTGATGTCAGTCATCTTTTGAAAAATGGTCTCAGAACTTCCCGCAGTGAGACCCCTGATATTCTTTAAGACCACTTGAGCAGAATATTCACCATTACTCAAAACTAAGACTTTAATATTGAAAAAAAAGGCTTTGATTCATTATTAAATTCTGAAGTCACAGCTTTACTTGAAGATTTTATGCCTTCATTATTCATGCACAATTAAGTAGCTATCAGGATGGTATAAATGCAATTTGTTTCATAAAGCTGTCGTTAAGCAGTTAAATGTAATAACTAATAAACATGCATGAATTATAAATCTTTTCCTTTCTAAATGAGACGTATTGTTTTCCTCAGCCTCTTCAGAGAGAACCTTAAGACCTCAGATCCCTATGCACATGTATGTGTTACTATCACACATGCATGTGCAGTTTTACATAGTAATATGAAACTATAGTTCTTTTGACTCTCTAAAATGATACAGCAATGAAAAGAGAGTGAGCTAAAAAATGCAATGACATACCTTTACAGTGTGAAGAAGCTGTTCTTTAAGGATCTGCAAAGGTGTGAAAGCTGTGTAAAGGCCAAGACTGATTTTCACATGATAATGTGATGTTTTCTCCTGCAGAATTTGCAACACTCAGAAGAATTTTAAAAATTGTTTTAAAAAGCAGATCCTGAATGACCTTCCAGTAAAAGCCTGTTCTTAATAAGCCAAGTCCTTGAAACCAAAAAATGAAATTAAAGTATTTAAATTTAAAGCTGTTAACACTTTTAAACATATTTCAGTTTTGATGTCAATGTAGCTGTTCCCAAGAGGAAAAAATGAGACAAAGCAAGATTTTTTCCTTACTTTCCTCTTTTTCAGAGCAAAAGGCTTTTTTGCCAGCCCTGTAATAATTTCTCCAGACCACACACATGCACACTCACTGTGGTGAACCATTTCATATTCAATCCACTCTAATTCTTCATCACTTTCTGACAGTACTAGGGATTTGCGCTTTGTCCTGCTTTCAGAGATTATTGTTTACTTTCCTGATCTGTTTCCTCCTCAAACACATCCATAAAAAGGCCCTGTGGTGTTCCTTTACGGTTAAATGTGCCAACCTGAGTTAATGACTTAGCCTTACCTAACCAATACAGTGGATCTGCTTGTATCTACAGATGTACAGAGATGGAGCAACAAGGTCATCTTTGTATTATATTCTGATCTGCTTGAGTGCTGTGCACCAGCAGCTCAAGAGAAGTTGCTTATTTGCAGAGGAACTGATGGCTCTCAGAAATGGCAACTGCATTATTTTTATACTGTAATATTTCCAAATCAGGCACGTAGCTTTGCCTGTCACTGCAGAGCCTGTATTCCAGGAGGTAGAGTAGAGCAGATCCACTACCACATTTATTATATCAACAAAATCTGTAGATAACACACAAAAAAACATGATTGGATTATTAAACCCCTTGTGAACTTTATTGCAATCCCTCATTTGACTAAGACACTCAGAAGCAGGTACTTCATTCCTCAGCCTTGTGACATACCATTCCACCATTGTGTAACTGAATTGCTCTACTTGCAGGTCTTAATGCTTGTCCAATTTGTTTTTCAGCTTTTCTTTTTGGAAGGCTGCACATGATGCCTCAAGGATCGCATTCAGTCCTCTTTACAAAGCAGCAAAGGGAACACTTCCAGAAAAAAAAAAAAAGGAAAAAAAAAAAGAAAAGAAAAAAGGGAAATTTTTTACATAGTTATTATTAAATTTTGTATGTGTCATGGTCTTCTTATACAAGATGAAAAAAACAAATCCTAGGTTTTGATATACATTTGAGCTACAGCTGGTAGTGAACTGGAGAATTATAATGGATAGGCTATTCCATGGGGCCCAGACAGAGTCCCAGCAAGATTCACTGTCTGTCTTACTGAAAGCCTGAAAGCACGTATAAAATGTTTAAGGCTGACAGGCAGGATGTTTACTGTCACTGGCAGCAGGGAAATAAAAACCAGTCTGAGGGAAAGGCAGGTTTAACTCAGAATGAGGCTAACAAATCCAGAGGGTAGAGCTCAGGTTTTAAGCTGGCCATAAGTACATTTTTTGGATGGCTTACCGTTGTGTAGCTCCGCATGCTCAAAATAAATGGTTTAAAGATTATCATGTCTTCTGAAATTTATATTATAGATACAGAAAGTTAAAAAAGAGGTATGTAAGTAGACAGATTACTCAAAATTAATACTGATAAAAGGATGGGCAAAAGAAGTGGGTTTTAAAAATGGATTTGAAAGGCATATTGATCCTTGATCCACAGAAAGTGAGAGATCATTTCAAACACTGACGTAGCATACAGATATATACGTACCCCAATAGTCTGAGAAAAGGGATGAGAGTTTGGGAGGAAACAGATGCTTCAGCCGAGGCAAGTTACCAATCAGTACAGAAAAGTAAAGAGCTTAAATTTGATGTGAGTATTGGAGGATGTAGTGTCTTTCCTGTCTGACAGCTTCAGAGTGACATAAAATGGAGTCACAAAACTTACTTTAGCTGTAGCACTCTGAGCAAAATGTAACGTATTTCTTCTGGCGTGGAGGAGTCAAGTCTAATCAAGGGGAAAAGATGACTAAGAAGTGTGAAGATGCATTGACTTAGATGGTAAAGCACTATCTAATCTGTCACTGGATGGATGGCTGTGTATACCACTGGATATATTTTATCAAGAAAGTTGTAGTGTAAAAGATGGGTTTTAGAAAAATGATACAGACAATGAGTTAATGGCATGTGGAAAGAGCCTGGAAGGCAAGAAAAAATGACAAAGAAGTCTGAAATAGCCCTGAAGTTCTGCTCCACAGAGACAAAGCAGAGGGGAAAATAAACCAGCATGGGCATGAAGAGGGAAGAGGCAGCTCGCTGTAACATCCAGAGAGAGTGAGATTAGAAGCTTTTAGAGATACAGGAATGGGGGTTTAGGTTGCATCAGAAATACAGGCAGAAATCCTTGAGCATTGAAAACAGCACTGGGCACTGTTCAGAGGAAAGAATTTCAGGAAAGATGAGGACAGAGATTGAGTTAAATAGATATTCAATAGATTTTATCCATTGACTCATCAATGAAGGAAAGGAAGACATGGATACAAGCACTGGTAGATTCAACAGCAAGCTAAAACTTTTATGGACAATTATCATACAGTGCATTTCTATAGTGTGTGAGTACAGGGATTATCACATACTATGGGCTATCAGGCAAACCAAATTCCTTGAATCTATTAGGCACCAAACTGAATAAACTGGAGGGACATCCTGGTCTGAAGACACCCCTGCAGATCTCAGTCCCTTCACCCAAAGCACAGACTATATGAGCTAATCTCTCAGCAATACTTATTCTGTGAGCCAACATTTGCCTCAAGGTCCCACAGTCTCGTACGTGAGGTTTATAGCTAAGAGGTTGTCCTTTGCCATAATCAAGTACCCTGAACATCACT
Source organism: Phoenicopterus ruber ruber (assembly GCA_009819775.1). Lineage (NCBI taxonomy): Eukaryota > Metazoa > Chordata > Aves > Phoenicopteriformes > Phoenicopteridae > Phoenicopterus > Phoenicopterus ruber. Next base: position 48,300,422 of record CM020215.1, read on the forward strand.
GTTGTAATGGAATTGCACAGAGATGTAGACAAACTTATTTTTGTGGAGAAAAGAAAATCAATGTAAATGTTTGAGCAAAGTCAATTAAGCTTAATGAGAAAAGTTTCATCTGACCCTGGCTAAATTTGGTCATGGTTTTCTCTACAGCACATCCTGTAACCTCATCTAACAGAAAGGTAACTTTTTCACAGAAATGCAGAATCACTGATAAAATTCCCCTTGAGGCTTCTCTTCTCCAGGCTGGACAGTCCCATCTCTCTCAGTCTTTCTTCATACAAGAGATGCTCCAGTCCCTTAATCATCCTTGTGGCCCTTCATTTGACTCTCTCCAGTACGTCCATGTTTCTCTTGTACTGGGGAGCCCAGAACTGACTACATCACTCTAGGTGTGGTCTCACCAGTGCTGAGTAGAGGAGAGGGATCACCACCCTTGTCTTGCTGGCAATACTTTGTCTCATGCAGCCCAAGATACCATTCACCTTTGTGTGAGCAAGCACAGGCAGGGTGCAGGAATAACCACAAAACCACGGATGAAATGCAGAGAGCAAATTTATTTTCATTACCTCACCAACCGGGGGATCCCCGAAGCAGCACCTGGGCAGAGGCACAAAGGCAGGAATGCAGGCACCGCGGAGCTCGGTCCATGCTAGAGGATCACTGAACCTACTGTTTTTGCCTGCATATCAAGGATTCGTGCAGGCGTAGTTTATCACTGTGCTTTGATCTTTCCCATAGCAGGGCAGGACTCTCAAGCATGTTCGATAGGGTGTCTCTAAGTCTATCACAGGCCTAGGTTATCTAAGCACAGATGTTCTACTTGTCAAACACACAAGGCCTAAACAACAATTAGTATGATATACATGTTTTTCGTCACCCCAGCTGCAAGTCACTTGAGCGTGTTTACAATCCTCCTCGCCAATCTTCTGTTATTTTCCTACAACCTTCTTTGCTGCAAGGGCACATTGCTGGCTCTTCAACTTCATGTCCACCACGACTGCCAGGTCCTTTTCTACTAAGCTGCTTTCCAGTTGGGTGGCCCCCCAGTATATATTGGTGCATGGGGTTGTTATTGGTGCAGGATTTTGAACTTCCCTTTGTTGATGTTCATGAGGTTCCTGTCAGCCCATTTCCCCGCCCTGTCGAGGTCCCTTTGGATTGCGGCATGACCCTGTGGCATATCAGCCGCTCCTCCCAGTTTTGTGTCATCTGCAATCATTTAGTCATTTGTAATCCTGATGTGGAGAAAAAAAAAAGCCTCCATGCAGTTGCATATGTGTATGACTAATGTGGACCAACCATTTGATGTAACCTTCACCCAAAAGGTGACGCTAGGCACTGAATTATGATAATCCTTCTCCATCCTCTTCTTGCTTCACAGTGCTTGTGGCTTGTCAGAAGGTAGCATTTACCAGGGGTGCAGAACCCTGAGAGGTTTTATATGATGAGGAACAAGTAACATTTTTTGCGATAAGTGTGCACTTTTGGCTAGATACTGTTTGTGTAGTATATAATGGACCTATGTCAGGTATTGAAAGATGTTTTAACATGACATGCTTACATATTGTTTCACAGAGCTTACATAATAACGTGCATTTGGGGTATTCTGCCAAGATCAAAAAGCAATGAATTTTTTTTCCTTTTTTTTTTTTTACAAATGGCATTACTGGGTCCTTTACCCTCTAGTTAGACTAGGTTTAACTATGTCAGAAGAGGAAAAAGTCCATTTAGAAAGGTGGCTAACTGTTATGGAACAACTCTCAAACTCATGAGATTCTGCCATATAATTGATTATTTGCACAAAGCCGTGTGTCTATGAAGTTCATGCTACCCCTGGGAAATAATGTAAAATAGATTAGGAGATTAAATGCGAGAAAATTGGTTTTCACTGGCCATATTACTAATCTTTTTCTGAGATAAGTGTTTCATTAAGACTTTCCACTGAGCACCCAGACAGCAGCTTCTTGATCAATAAAATAACTCATTCTACAGAGAAGGCTTAGAAAACTATGTATATGTGTGTGGGACCAACAATTGGCTTACTCTTTAAAAAAAAACGTAACAAACTTCAGTAAATTTTGATGAATAAGGATCTATAATGTTACATTTGTTGCTTGTTTTTTTAAAAAGTTTTGTGTCCTTCGTATATTGTCACACACAAAATATATTGCTATGATAATTTCTTTTCAGTAGAAGCAATCCAGTGTGGACAAGATACATCCAAAATTTGTCATCTTCAGCTCTGATTCTGCAGGCAGATTTACTAGCAGAAACTCAACTAATATCTCTGAAGCTATTAATGGATTCACAGACTGGTAGCCTTGATTGCATTTATTTCGGTTTTAACAAGAAAGAATTAAAATTATTTTTGCTGTTCAGTGGACTTTGCTATTTATGGACTAGTCTAGCCTTGATCTATTACATTAATTGATGTTGATTGTATAACTAATGGAGATGGTTTTAGAGGTACCATAAAATCTGCAACATGTTATCTTGCACGGTAATGCAATTAGGTCATGCAACCTAAGCAGAATCTGTAGTGAGAGGGGTTAATAGCTGCTGTTGCAAGTATCGTCACTGCTTCTGCCGTCTGAGTTAATGCTAGGTTAGAGACCTTGTAAATAAATGCTTCATAGAAAGGAAGCAGACCAGGTACACTAACAGCTTTCCATTGCTATGATGATGATTTCAACCTTAATCATCAGATCTCCAGTAGGTGTCAGAAAAGTGGCTCTAGGCAGAGTGAAAAGAGGCCTTGGACGAATAGCTACATGTCGAGCTGACATGCATTTCAGATCCATGAAGGGGATCTCTGTGAGCACACAGACTTATCTAAAGCTGCTTCCAGTGAGCAGGGCCATGCTACCATATATCTCTGTGACCTGTCAAGTAAAACTAGTTCCGTTTGGGTAGGGAACATCTCTCCAACGCCTGCATACTTCTGCATGCAACTCTCCGTGGAAATCTCTGCTATCCAGTGAGCAGCTGGAGCCTCATTTCATTAAACTGATGCACCATTATTCAAAGGGATAGTAGGGAAGGAGAAGACATTACAACCTCTGTCTTGTAGCAGATTAGTTTCCAATTTTTTTAGGAGATCTCATTTTAGCTTATCTCATTTAGCTTATCTCATTTTGCTTCCAACTTCAATTTATCTGTTTACTAACATTATGTTTGGTGGTGTCTGTTAGGTTGTGCTAGAGATAATTTTGTAACCTAAGCAAAACACTCCCTCCCTGCCCCCCTGCCTTTTTAAAAAAAAAAGAAACCCTAAAGAAAAAACATCAATAAAGTGTCTGAATGATATGGCTAACTTGTCAGGTGTGGTGAATAGACTTTCTTATCCTTAGCATACGACAAACATGATGATCAATAAATGACCTTTTCCACTATTCTGTATGTTACTTATTATAAATGAACTCAAACCACGGCAATAAAATACTATTTACTATCAAGGTATTCTAATGGCAAAAGATGTTTTTTTTAAATTTTCTATTTGTTCCAAGAAATAGTTAAATAAACAAAGCTTGGTAGCAGGGAATGAATAAATCTTAAAAAACCATCTTTGATGATTTTCTATGGAGTGTTTTAAGGTAAACTTCCAACCCACTTTTCCGCTGAAGAAACTGTAAAATATAAGTGCAGAAGGCTTTCATTTTTTTGTGTCTTAAATCATATCAATATCATAAAGATATGGTTAACAAGTAAAACAGTTATTTCAGTTGAATGCAATCCAGGAATGGAAAGGAACTTTCCTCAATATGTTCAAGAATAAGTTCAAGAAGTCTGAATGTGCACTTTCATCATCTGTTTTTCTCATTTTTACAATACCAGTAACGACAGTATAGTTTGGGGAGGAAAGGGAATTTTAGAGTTTGGGAAAAAAGAAGTACAGTAAAAGAGCTCCTCACTAAAAAAAATGACATTTCTTTGCAAGTAAAGTTCAAGCAAGACCAATTGCTTATTTAAACTTTTAGTTGGTCCTGCATACTAGGAGTAAAGTGAAGCGTTTTTCTGAGAAGAGAAACAACCAAAATATCCACAATATCTTAAGTAAAATAAAAATGCAAATAATAGCTATAAAATCTCCATGTCAGGTTAAAAAAGAATTTGATTTTTATTCTACATTTTATATCAATTCCTAGCTTTGCCCCTTTGTAGGCACACTAACTCTCTTATTTTTAAATAGCTCCTGAAATCCAGAAATGAGTTTTATGGTGAGTCTTATGTGATGGCATGTGTACCACTTTGCTCAGACTGATTCCGTTAGAGCACCTACCTTGCAATGTTATTCTGAATCACCTTTTGTAGAGGCTTTTCACTGCCAGTGATATTATAGAGAGCTCAGGGAAATTAACAGTCTCACTCAGCAATGATATGAAACACTACTGTAAATGCTTCTAAAATTGCCAGTACCCTATGGTTTTCTAACGAATTATGATGTAAATAGATTTCATGACAATGACAAGAGAGGTGGAATCTTTTCAAAAAAAGCTCCCAGGAATGACTACAACAAAGGAGCACATGACTTGTTGACTGATGCACGAAGTCCTAGTTCCTGAGGTGACACTTTCAGTCCACTCCTTCATTACTGAGTTTTGGGATATATGTCTGTTGGATGTATGCCCCACTGTTTGAGAACTCATTGGAGTTGTTTTTCTTTGTCTTCTTCAAATGACATTCACTTGACCAAACACAGACACCTATGATGTGAATATCTGAGCTAGTCACACTTAGGCTCCATTTATAGCCAATGTAGAAAAAATAAGTATTTGTACACTGTGATTCATCTCACTAAAGTCACTGTCTGAAATATATCAGATGAATTGTGCCCTAAAAATGCCCATTTCTCTTCACTGGCTACAAAACCAGCCTGAGATGGCCGACTCAGATACAGATACCAAAAAGGAGGAGTTCCATTCACATTTTCCCTTAGTAATTTATTTGTCTCTTTTGCTGCCTTTTTAGGGACAGCACATAAACAATAAGCCACTGTCTCTAGCTCCAAAGTGTGGACCTACAGCATGGACCTACACCTTTCCTGAGCAGAAAAATGTCCTAATTCTGACAATAACACAAGGTCAGATCCTAGATCATCCCCACCTATGACACTATGGCTGGAACATCTTGCCCGCAGTAGAATGCTGCAAGTTACACTCCATTAAAAAGCTTGAGTTTGGTTGTCTATCCCAAGACAGTTCCCTTTATGCATCTCACAAGCCAGTTCTCTGACTCCAGGTATCAGCCTCCGCCGCCTCCCCCCGGCTTTATGCAGAACATAGTTTTGCTGCTGCTAGAGTTTCTGCTCAATAGATTCATCGCAGTACAACACACAGAGGACAGACTATTACCTGCATGCCCCACAGTAGGATCCTAATTGCTTTACTGCAGGATATTTGAAAGTTGAAAGAGATACCCGTTACAGGGCTTAACAGCCACAGTGGGCTTATGCCCTCAAGTTGTGTTAATGCGGGAAGTAATCTACGGTCTGTCTGTGTCTTTGACTCACCCACAGTACCTGGCAAGATCAGAAACTCAGTTCATTCAATGCATCCAAATGAAGCATCTGATTTTAGGTGGAATAAATTCTCTGTATAGCAGGACAGTAAGGCAGAGAGCTGTTTCATTTCAATGCAGTAACTGAAATGAGATTCTGATCTTGCCAGGTACTGTGGGTGAGTCAAAGACACATACAGACTCTTCAGCCTAAAGGTAGGGCATCTATTGTACATATTATTCACCCTAATTCTCTTAACTTCTCAAAGAAATATGGTGCCTTTTGTGTAGCCTTTGGTATTCACCAATGAGCTTGGAAAGTTGACTTTTTTGACCACAATCTTGAATCTCAGCTTCTTTTTCCAGAAGAAAATTCAAGGTGTTACACTGGGGTAAGGCATCAGGTACCCCAGCATTGTGTGTGCCTGTATTGTCCACTCTATGGTGATGTGTTTTGGCTCAAAGTTTTGTGGGTTTTTTTGGGGGTGGTTCATTCCCACTGAGGATGAAATGCGCATTTTAGATTTATATGTCCTTACCTGGAGTTAGGGAAGTTTTGGGTTCATTCTTGCTAGCTTCTGGAATAAACTTTGGATAGGTCATACTGTTAATGCTGGATGCCAGCTAACTCGAAACAATGCTTAAACAGGGCATTAGTGTGGCCTCTGATTTTCTCAGACCCCATCAAAGATACATGGCATTTTGAGGACTAATTTTACTTTTATTAAAGGTACAGATATAGCAATCTGGTATCATCTTCCTAACCTAAATCTAAGTAATTAAACTCTGTTGGAAACACGATATAAACACTCAAGGTGTATGTGCATGTTAGCTGGTCAAAATAGTTTCTATAAAGTTTATTAAGATCTTACTGGCCTTCAAAAGTGAGAATGGTCTGATTTCATTCTATCCTTCTCAGTGTTAGATTCCTATCTAAACTAGATTCTGAACTACTTCTGTAGTCAACAGGTAGTTATAGAAACTTCCAGAGGGCAATGTACCTTTCCTAAGCATTTAAAACAAGCAAGATGAATCCAGTTATTCCTGTTAATGAGAGAGAGAGCACAAGAGCAAGGGCAAGAGCAAGAACTTTCGTTTTTACATAGCTAAAATGAGGTGACATAAATATTATCTACTTCAATATTTGGCAACCTCATCTATAGGACTTCACCAAACAGATGAAAAAATAATGTGCCATAGACTTCCAATTGCTGGAGAACTCCAAACTTAACAACTAGTATGGTAAATACATGCAAAAAAGTATTTGCAAAATATGTAGAAAAAGAAGGAATTAACATTATTTCTTGGCTCTCTGGAGCTACAAAATTCTAAGCCAAACTAAAGACGAAATGTTACTGAATATGAATAAAATGAATTCAGAAATGCTAATTTTCCTTACTGCACACCTGCTTAGCAATTTGGATCTAAGCAAACGCACAAAATAACTAACTCCTTAGGCATATTTTTTCACCTCCTTTGTTAGTACTGTTGTATCTTTTCAAAGTTGCATCTACGTCAAAGTAGTATATGTGCAAAAATCAAACCCCAAATGTAGAATATAACTGCAGGAAAATGGTTTCATTCATTGATTTCTTGAGTGAATCTCTATGACAATAAAGAGATTGAATAAAGCATTATCTTACAGAAGCCCCAGTTTAGGCCACTGATACATTTGAGTCTCTGCAGAAAAGAGACTTTTTTTTTTTTTTTTTAAATGGATTGGAATCTACCCAATAAAGGAAAAAAACCACAACAAACTGCAAAGAAAATTGAGGTCCTTGTAAACTCATTTTCTAGTAGATCTGAGTTCCTTACTGCTAACCATGTACATCAAAGGAGGAACTTGGCATCTGTAGTACTCCTGAGATGCATGAAATCCCAGGAAGGAACAAATGCATTGTGTTATCCACCATGTCCAAAAATTATGGGATAGTTTTATGGTTTTACTAGACCTCTGAGGTTCAGTTGAGTATTTACCTTCATGGAATATCATTGAAGGAATTAAATCAGGCTGGTTTTTTTTTTCTGGACAGTATGCACAGCAGTGAGTGAAAATATGAAAGAGAGAAGATATTCCTTGAAGTTGAACATTCTATGTGGATTCCATGGAATTCCAAAGAGGTCAAAGGAATTTGGAGAATTTTGATTTACCCCCAAAAATTCCAATCCAAAATAAAAAAAAAGAAACCCCCTATCAATCTTATTAAAGAAAATAGAATAATAACATGGGGTAAGGTGAAAATGTTTATATTAGAGCTTCTTTTGTTTTAGAAGATGAAGTAAGCTGTCCAATTGATTTCAGTGAGCTTAAAATCAAGTACTTAAAGGTTATCTTTCCTTTTTTTTTTTTTTTTTTTCCCCCAAATTGAGGCTAATACAAGCAGAACATAGTTAAACAGAAGCCAATAGGAAAAGAGTTATAGTATGACAGGTGGTATGCATCCCATGTTTCTAATTGTTAGAAGAACAGAAAAAATATCACACAATGGGCTTCTGCATAATTTAACCTCATAAGGATTTGAAAATGAAAAATAAAAAAAAAGGAAATGCTTCTTCACATACATGAGAGCTTCATTTCAAGATACTATTGTGTTTAATCAGAAGTATTTTTTGTTCCACTTTCTGGGAATTTTCATTTTCTAAAATAAATGATTGTCAATCAAGAATTATTAGAGTCCTTCAAGAACTTATCTCAAACCTGAATATTAGAAGAAAAAAAAATGTATCTGCCCTTCCATATTATTAAATATTTTGAACAAATAAAATTTTTAAAGGAGTAAAACCAACCAGAATTTCTCTGGTATCTATATCTTACACTAGCAGATATCACATTCATAAAAAAATGTTTTCTGGTTTTTCATTTGTGGGCTTCAGAATACAAGGGTGAAAAGAACAAGTGACGAATATGCGTAGTAAGATAGCTATTGTGGACCTTACTGCTATCAGTCAATTGTTCTACAGGAAGTATTTCTTGAACCTCAGAAAAGGTCAAGTATGTGAAATCACTCTCTTGATCCCTTCCCCAAACTTTCAGTTCTACACAAAGCAGAAAGTGACCCATTGTGTTAAATCCACAACTCTGTTTGCTCCAACAGCACATGGTACGAACATACCCCATCAATCTGGACCTTAAGTCTGATGGAAAATACGAAGCTTAGATAAGTACTGTGTTTGTACAAGCATACAGATACTGATTTTGCAGAAATGCTATATGATATTTCAGAGAGGGTTGAACACTTTCAGAATTCCAAATAATTAAGGCCTATTTCACAGCATCACAGCATGGTTGAGGTTGGAAGGGACCTCTGGAGGTCATCTAGTCTACCCTCCATGCTCAAGCAGGGCCACCTAGAGCCAGTTGCTCAGGAACATGCTGTGGTAGGTTGACCTTGGCTGGCTGCCAGGTGGCCGCAAGCCACTCTGTCACTCCCCCTCCTCAAACAGACAGGGGAAGAAAATATGACAAAAATGACAGGGGAAGAAAATATGACAAAAATGATCATAAGTCAAGATAAGGACAGGGACATCACTTACCAATGACTGTTGCAGGCAAAACAGACTGAGCTTGGGGAAGTGAATTTAATTTATTGCTGGTCAAATCAGAGTAGGATAACGAGAAGTAAAAACAAATCTAAAAAACATTTTCCCCCAACCTCTGCCTTCTTCCCAGGCTCAACTTCACTCCTGACTTCTCTACCTCCTTCCTCTGAGCAGTGCAGGGGGATGGGGAATGTGAGTTGCAGTCATTTCATAACGCTTTGCCTCTGCCACTCCTTCCTCCTCATGATCTTCCCTTCCTCCCGTGTGGGGTCCCATCCATGGGACATAGTCCTTCACGAACTTCTCCAACGTGGGTCCTTTCCACGGAGTACAGATCTTCAGGAACGGACTGCTCCAGCATGCGTCCCCCAAGGGGCCACAAGTCCTGCCAGGAAACCTGCTCCAGCATGGACTGTCCATAAGATCACAGCTTCCTTTGAGGCATATCCACCTGCTCTGGCGTGTGGTCCTTCGTGGGCTGCAGGGTGGATATCTGCACCATTGTAGACCTCCATGGGCTGCAGGGGGACAACCAGTGTCACCACGGGCTGCAGGGGAATCTCCAGGAGGTGCCTGGAGCACCCCCTCCCCCTCCTTCTTCACTGACCTTGGTGTCTGCATAGCTGTTTCTCTCACATATTCTCACTCCTTTCTCTCAGCTGCTGTTGCGGAGCACTTTTTACCCCTTCTTAAATATGTTATCACAGAGGCGCTACCAACATTGCTGATTGGCTCAGCTTTGGCCAGTGGTGGGTCTGTCTTGGGGCTGGTTGGAACTGGCTCTGTTCAACATGGGGGTAGCTCCTGGTGTCTTCTCACAGAAGCCGCCCATGCAGCCGCCCTGCTACCCAAACATTGCCATGTAAACCCAATACACATGTCCAGGTGGCTTTTGAATATCTCCAGGGAGGGAGGTCCACAACTGCCCTGGGCAGCCTGTGCTGGTGCTCCATCACCCTCATAGTAAAAAAGTGTTTCCTGATGTTCAGGCAGAACCTCCTGTTGTTTCAGTTTGTGTCCATTGCCTCTTGTCCTGTCACTGGGCACCACTGAAAAGAGCCTGACTCTGTCTTCTTTGCACCCTCCCTTCAGGTATTCATGCACACTGATAAGATTCCCCTTGAGGCTTCTCTTCTCCAGGCTGGACAGTCCCATCTCTCTCAGTCTTTCCTCATACAAGAGATGCTCCAGTCCCTTAATCATCCTTGTGGCCCTTCGTTGGACTCTCTCCAGTATGTCCATGTCTCTCCTTTACTGGGAAGCCTGGAACTGGACACAGTACTCCAGGTGTGGCCTCACCAGTGCTGAGTAGAGGAGAAGGATCACCACCCTTGACTCGCTGGTAATACTTTGCCTAATGTAGCCAGATGAAGGAGACAGCCGAAACAATGCTGAAACATTGTCAGCTGAAACAATGTTTTCACGGTAATCTTGTTCTAATGACAGGTTCTGATATGAGCGAATAGAGCATTTGCAGAAAAAGAATGTTATTACACTAAGAAATTGATAAATTTTAGTTACTGTACTAGTCACCTGGCTGCGAATATATGTCAGGATGGATAGATATCACTGTCTGACCTCCAGATTGTCAAAAAAAGTGGCACAGCACATTATGATATTTTTTTTAAAGTGTGTTAGGATGGAAAAAAAACCACCTGTGCAGTAGAAAGAATTTGTTTCAGGTTTTGATTTAAATTTTAACCTTACATCTTAAGTATCATACAAAAACTGGTAGTCAGGAATAAGAAAGCTGTTGAGGATGTGATCCAAAAGGTTTCCAACAGCAGATGACAAGTTATCATTTAACCTAAAAAGTATTTTCCAGAACAGGAATTTTTCCATTGTTTCTATTCTATTATTTTTCAAGTTGTGGATTCTGAGACTTGTTTGAAGACCACTTAATCTTCAGTTGACTTCTGTATATCTCATTTAGGACCACAGCATCATAACAGTTAACATCCATTTAGTGTGTAGAATGTAATACAGATTTTTTTTCTACATCAGTAAGGCATTTTATAGAAATTACTGTATAGTAGTTGGAAGTGGCAGACAATAATAATATTAAGGTTGTAGAGAATTTCAAAAGAGTTGTTTTTCTTTTTTTAAAAAATAATTTAGGTACTGAGCTAAAAAACCCATGAGCTATATTTACTTTAAAGTTACCGATTCACCAACACTTCTTTATGGTCCTAAGAATACCAGCCTAACAGAATATTGAAAATCAATGCTCTTTTTCTTATGTTATTCTAGGACCAAAGATACATGTAAAAATCAGTACAAATTTAGAAGAGTTTTTCCAAAGGTTCTCCTAATGTAATTCTAGATGCTGAACTTGTCATTCTCATCAGTAAAACACAAGAGCTTGTATTGTTTGCTGCTAGGATTTCAGATTGCTGACAAATTCTCCTGATGAGTGTCTTTAGCTCCTAAATCAGCAAAGGTCCAATGAATGTGCCAGGGACCTCAGCTCTCTTTCTGCAATAGAAACGTGAGCTGTGTTCTGATGAAACCTAATTCTTTTTGGAACTAACTGTAAAATGACTCTGTGACAGTAATTCTGTATCATCCTCTGTATATCTTCCACTATGAAAAGGAAAGATTAAAGCAATATGTAGCCAGTTCATCTCTCTTTTCCCTTTAGAGTTGTAGTGGTGTTCAGGCAGGTAAAAATGTGGTACTAAGAGGGTTTTAACCCTTCTATTACTACTGGCCAATGTAACTTGCTTCTTTATCAGAGGCCACGGTTCAGATCACACCCTGCATTTAGACTGAATCCTAGTCCTCTGACACATTGTATCAGTTCAAACTTGTCACTTTCTCTTGCAGGACATATTATCTTCTCTATGTATAGAATAACATCTTTTTAGGTTTATGTCACTTGACTTTAGCTGTCTTATCTAAACTAGCTGATTTAGGCTCCCTATACAGTCAATGTGTACTGACTAACAGTTCCCAAAGGTGACTCATTTAAATTGCCTTGATAGCAGTTTTAAAAGGGGAATGAATGCTCCTTCGAAGTGTCTTCCTCTCTATTTACTGACCATAGAAATAACCTAGGTAACTAGTTTAGCCTAGATCCCTAACTTTTAGATAGTTAAAGATCGCTGGAATAGCGTGGAATTGGAGCTCTAGAGGCCATGGACACATCTTCATCAAACGCAGACACAATTTCTTTGGAAAATAAAGTATTCACAGTATTGGTGATGATCAATATTTTTGAATTGTAAATATTTAGCAACTAAATTTTATGACTGGCTCTTGTGCGTGAGGACGAGGGAAGTGGGACTAACCATATCTGCAATGCAGCCAAGCAAGCACACTGTGAGTCAGTGATTTGTGTATTAGAAATATGTGACTCGGGCATATAACTGTAGTAAATTAGAGGAAAATGGCTGAATGGCCTGCAAGTGGAAAATCAGGCAGATATTGGGCTTCTTCCATTCTAAATTTATAGTTGTTAGTTTTATATAAATCCTTAATGTAAAGAATAAGCAAGGTGGGGAAAGCCACAAAATTCTGGCTTTGTTAGTTGTCACTGTTTCATGGAAGCAGATATGATAGTAAGAAGGCCTTATATTATGTATTAGAACCTTCTTAGAAATCTTTGTTGGCAAAATTTTTGCGTGTTTGCGGTTGGGGTATTTTTAATTTTTTACCATGGAATTTTGGAGATAGACACTTCAAGAAGAGCTGTGAGATGACAAGGAAAATGCTGTGATTGCTTCCTGCTCTTCCTGGTGAATTCCAGAGCATGAAACCGAAAGCCAGAACGCAGCTATAGTTTTAGGTGCCATCAGCTCTCGGTATGACATAGTATCTAGCTGTTGCTCAGCATGCGTGTAGCTTTTTTAAAATTTGGCTTTAGGAGGAGAGGTAGAAGAGTTTCCGCTATTTTTATACCATTGAATGTTTGAGCCCTAATGACCACTGAGATTCTCATATAAAGTCACTGTTTTCTGTGTCACTTTCTAATACATCTGGACTGCAGTTAGATACCAGCCTAGGCTTTCAATGTCCTTTTGATCTCTGATTGTACAAATCCAGTAACACCAATATGATAGGACCTTGTGACATCAGTAGGCGAAATGACATCTTTCTGACACACCCTTTGACTATGTTACTGAGATACCCTTTGACTATGTTAGTATATTTTCAAAGTGTTACTTGAAAAGTTAGACAGTTTGTTGCCGAAAGGCAGTATATTGAATCAAGTTTGTGTGCAGTAAACAGCCTAGTTATTTTTCATTAGCATGTCTGCAGAAACAAAGATGATTAGAAATAAATTATAGGTTATACATTATCTGCATTTTGGTGTTGTGGGTTTTTTTCCCATGAATATTTCAGGTTCTGTAGCTCAGTAGTACATAGTGCTTTTTTATTGCTTGTTGTTTCTGTTAAACTACATGAAAGTGTAGTTTGTGTTTCTATACTGGCTTACAGTGTGCAATGGCTTATAAAGAAGTGCAAAATTATAAATTATTTAAATAGTTAGATCCTTCCATTTTGTTTTGATCCAATGCCTGTTTCCACACTCTCATTTTTTTTCATGGTGGGAGAGAATCCAAGTACAGAACATGTATCAACAGGCACAATAGTGAGACTCATTGCTAAAATATGATTGAATTCAACATGATAAGTTATTCTTTAAATGCTGTTATGCATTTTTATTGCCTAGTTAAGCAGTAAAATGAATGTGTCATTGGTTATGGATATAAATATATCTCGGCAAGTTTTAGCTAGTATGTCAGGAAGGAAAATACTACTTCTTAGAATCTGTGATTTTCACATAGGTAAAAAACATATAAACCCAGATTGTCTAGTTGTGATTATTTAAAGGAACTTTCACCAGTAGCGCTATGCAAACCAAAGGAAAAATGATTCAAAGACAATGCTCATAGGATGAAGGTAATGCATACTTGTATGCATGTACAATTATGTGTAATAAATTAAACATATTCTACTCAGGATGGTCATATCTAAGAATATAGAGTTGTATATAACTGTGGAGGGATCATGGACCAATTAGAGCTGTATAAGATATTAGAGGGATCATATAGTACTTAAAAGGACTAGATATTAGAAACATATTTCAATTTTTTCTATCCACAAATTCTGTATGGAAGAGTATCTTTCATATCCATTAAATATAGCACGTATTCAACATTTCTTTAAAAAATTGCTTTCTATCAACACCTTTCCTGGAAACTAATGGTTAACTAATATGAAGCTTAGCCTGCAAAATGAAATTTTAAGAACTGGAGTACAATGAAGGAGAAGGAATGTTGTTGCGAATTTGAAGGTCTAAGCAAATGTAAACATGTCTTTTGCTGAATGTGCTCGCAATCAAAAAGCCAAGCTACTGAAGATGAAAGTGATTCTAAGAGACTGAAACAAATAATAAACTTTAACTATATATGGTTTGGGGACTGTATTTGACTCATGCTAATTAACTACTTTGAGAGCCAGCAGCTGTAGTAAGACTAATAGCAAAGCAGGGGTAATATTTACTCATGTTCTCTAGGATGGATGGACAAGTAATTACCATATGTAGAATGTATTAACTAGCAAGAGGTAGGTAATATACCATAAATTCAGTATCACCATTAAGGCCATGACTTTTGGTGACTAATCAAATGACAAATTTAAGTTCCCAAGCTCACATTTTGAAGGTATTTTGAAAGAATTAGTGTGGTGATATCCCTTATACTAATTTAAAAAAGCACCTCACTGCTACCTTCAGCCAGTGTTTACAATGGGAGCAGTACAGCCATCTAGGCTGGCACCCACCTGCTTCATAGCCTGCTGGCATGAAGCTGCAAGACCTGCTCATACCAGAGCATTCAAGGTGTTTCTATAGCTAGATTTATTAGAACAGAAATCGAAATAAAGAAGAAGCTCAAAACGAGGCAGAATAGAAATAAAAGAGACTGGTAACAAACACTCCCAGACACCCTGTGTCTGTGAAATCTCTCAGATTAGCAACATTTGGTAGTTTCCTGCTTGCAACAGACTTTGCATAATCACTTTGGTTCCCCAGGGAAAAATCTCCCTAATCATCTCCAAGACCAGTCTATGTGTCTGCTCCCCGTCAGTGCTGTGGGATCCCCGCTACCCATGTCTGCCTCTCCCTCCGCCACCTCAGCTTTCTTTGCAGGCCCTTTTCCCACGTGAGTATGCTCAACTGCTCTCAGAAAAAGGTCAAAGTTATGCTCCTTCCAAAAGGACGTTTACCCTATGTGGGCAGCTAGGAAGGACAGCTAGACAACTGCCCTCACCCTTGTTCAGACCCAGCCTTTGAACAGAGTCTTCATTAACATGCACACTATGAGCAACCAGGTAAACCTGATTCTGCATGACTCCAAACCTGCCATTTAATTTCAATTTGGGACTTATGAAACAGGATCTGCTAACTATCAGAAATAGATTAGAATAAAATAAAAAGTTGAATAGTAGTTCAGTAATGAATGACAGTTACAGGAAACCTGTGTCAATTTAACATTAGTTAAGCTAAGAAGTTAGATTATCAGGTCATACTGAAGGTATAAAATAGAGATGAGTGTAGTTTTCCACAAGCAGACCTTAAAAAGAAACAACTTGATTACCAAGTCACCTGTAAATGTATTTTTTTAAGCTTTTTGAATTAAGATCAAACCATACAATATTATCTTATTACATTGTGTAGAGTAATATATTTCATATTATTAGGATAATAAAGAGATTTTATCATAAAGATTACATTCCTCTGACCCTGAAAGTCTGCTCAGGCACATGTACCCACCTGCAGATGACCAAGATCTTTTTGAAACTTAATCAGTTCACCTAAGTAAATTTCTTTATCATATTCATTCCTCATTAATGTTTTTTTTAATATTCTTTACCTTTTAATTTTTCTGTTCATTCTTTTTAAAATATTTTTTCTGTACCAGCATAATCACATTTGAATGCATTTTATATCATTGTTGCACATACATTTGGCATCATCTTTATTGTATTGTTCTTTATTTGCCCATTGTATGGCATAATTAAATTAATAGATAAAATTATTGCCTCTATTGACATAAAACCTTAATCTCTTTACATCAGTTCCTTTGATTCTCATGATTTCATAGCTAACGTTTGGAGATCACTGCATCATATCAGTATGTACATTTTCAGAGGGGTGTTATTTGCAAGCTTCTTTTGAACAGGCAGCACTACAGCCCCTTTGCTGGTCTGTTAGCAGTGATATTCTCATTACATTTGAATACAATCATCATGTTAATTTGTAAAAGATCTTTTCCTGATGCAAGAAAGCAGACAGACTTATAGCTATATACTATAAGCATCTAGTGGAACTAGATGATCTTTAAGGTCCATTCCAACCCAAACCGTTCTATGATTCTATAATTCTATGATAATACTTTTCCAGATA
This sequence comes from Phoenicopterus ruber ruber, assembly GCA_009819775.1. Classification (NCBI taxonomy): domain Eukaryota; kingdom Metazoa; phylum Chordata; class Aves; order Phoenicopteriformes; family Phoenicopteridae; genus Phoenicopterus; species Phoenicopterus ruber. The sequence goes on from CM020215.1 coordinate 48,316,866, forward strand.
GCTCATTATACTAAAACTATGTTAGCTACTGTTGCTATTTTTTAAAATTTTAGGAAAAAATACCATTCACTCTGAATCGTATTTTCTACCACTCTATTCCACCAAAAGCAGTATGGTCAAAGTTCATATTCCTGAAGTATTTGCTGACAAGCTGTTTTAATTAGGGCAGCAACAAGCTATTCAGCTATATTTGGATATAACACTAGTTTAATTCACACTTCTCTGCTAAATAAACCCACAACACCAGTCTGTGAAATTAAAATACGGGTCACTTATGTTTTTGCTTAGTATCAGCTTGTATTTTAACATTTTACACTGCTGAATATAAATAGCCAAAGAAAAGGTGTAAACTAATCTGGAAGGAAGGGGTTGATTCATGACAGGACAGTTCCAATTTTAAGCAGGTATAGAACCAACAAATGAATTGCTTCCTAACTATAGCTGTGAAAAGAATTTGCAATGAATAATTTATCTAACACATTTAGCCTATTTTTAGATTTTTTTTTTTTGTTTGGAGAAGAGACATAATAAATTATGAATTCAGCTATTTTGAGATATTTGTAATGATTTTTATTTCTGGTCTTTGAATTGATTAAAATTGTTCCTTGGGAATACTTACCATTTTTATCACATTTGTTATAATTTCTCAGAGATGTCATAAAATGTTTCTTTGTCCCGTTCATCAGTATCTAAACATTTCTTGCTGCTGTTTGAATTCTAAAATTCATATTTTGTATAGTGCTGGATCTATTAAATTTAGTCAAAAGAATATTGGACATGGAAAGTATAACATGGAATATAAACATGGAAAAGTATAAGTCTAACTGAAGTAAATATATTTAAAAGTGGATTTGTATGAACATTTACAGTAATCTTCATACAGTTCCTGTCAGTCCTGAAGACATTGTTAAAGATAGAAAATAGAATTTGGAATCAGGATTGGGAAAGGAAGGAAAGGAAGGAAGGAAATCTCAGTACAGGCGGGAGGTGGTAGCAAGTGCCCTCACCCTTCTCCTGATGAAAAGGTAAGTTCCTGCACAAGGTGTGCACAGGTCGATGATCTATTGCGTCAGGCTGCTGAGCTGCAGCAAACAGTTAAAAGGTTGCGCAGTATCAGAGGATCTGAAATGGAGAGATATAGGTGATTTCATAACCACGCTCCTGCACCAGACACCACTGAGAATGAGACACCTCGGACCCTAGTAACCCGCAAAGGCAGGGCTCCGCTTCAGTCCCCACACTCCAGTATCACAACCAAAACCAGAAATGAAGCTTTAACAGCTGCAAACACCCACGAGCAAGGTGGGCAAGGAGAAACCACTCCAGTAGCACACGGCAGATACTGCAAAAAGAAACGACAAGTGCTCGACGTGGGTGACTCTCTGTTAAGGGGCACTGAGGTGCCCATCTGCCGACCTGACCGGGAGGCGCGTGAGGTGTGCTGCCTCCCGGGAGCCAAGCTCCGAGATGCTGCCAAGAGGGTGCCACAACTTGTCCGGAGCACGGATTACTATCCGCTGCTACCCTTTCATGTGGGCATGAATGATGCCACAAGCTGGAACCTGGCCAAAATCAGGGAAGACTTTAAAGCCCTGGGAGAGCAAGTGAAAAATATTGGTGCCCATTTTACCAGTGGGAGGAAAGTGGGCGGCCAGAGTAGGCGTATAATGCATATCAACTCCTGGCTTTGTGGCTGGTGCCAACGTGAGGGTTTTGGTTTTTATGACAATGGGATGTTCTTTGGTGACTATAACCTGTTAGGGAGGGATGGGATCCACCTGTCTAAGAGGGGCAGGGTAATCTTTGGCATCAGGCTGGCCAATTTGGTGAGGCGGGCTTTAAACTAAAGGACTCAGGGGGAGCGGTCCAAAGTGGCGATGCTCGTGCCATTGCATCCAATTGGGGAATAAGCCAGACCAACCTGAGCAGCAACAAATGTTCCTTAGCTGCCTCCCAAGAAGAGAATCAGAAGGCCAACCACCCTACACATGGCTATGATGGATCCTCCTGCACCCCTCCAGAGAAACCTGCAAACTCAACTACCTCTCTGAAATGCCTGTACACCAACACTTGCAGCATGGGGAATAAACAGGAAGAACTAGAGATCTGTGTGCGCTCGCGGGGCCATGATCTCATAGCAATTACAGAGACGTGGTGGGACAGCTCACAGGACTGGAATGCTGTCATGGATGGGTATGTACTTTTTAGGAAGGACAGGCCAGCAAGGCAAGGTGGTGGAGTTGTTCTCTATGTGAGAGAGCAACTGGAATGTATCGAGCTCTGCCTAGGGATGGATGAAGAATGAGTCGAGAGCTTATGGGTAAGGATTAAGGGACAGGCTAACATGGGGGACCCTGTTGTGGGTGTGTACTACAGGCCACCTGATCAGGAAGAGGAAGTCGATGGGGCCTTCTACAGGCAGCTGAAAGTAGCCTCATGATCACAGGCCCTGGTTCTCATGAGGGACATAAATCACCCTGGTATCTGCTGGAGGGACAGCACAGCTAGGCACGCACAGTCCAGGAGGTTCCTTCAGAACACTGATAACTTTCTGACGCAGGTGGTAGAGGAGCTGACGAGGAGAGGTGTGCTGCAGGACCTCATACTAACAAACAAAGAAGGTCTGGTTGGGGATGTGAAGGCTGGGGACAGCCTTGGCTGCAGTGACGACGAGATGGTGGAGTTCAGGACCCTGCATGGAGGAAGCAGGACACTAAGCAGGATTACAACCCTGGACTTTAGGAGAGCTAACTTTGGCCTCTTCAAGGACCTGCTTGGAGAATCCCATGGGTTAGGGTTCTAGAAGGTAGGGGAGCCCAAAAAAGCTGGTCAATATTCAAACATCACTTCCTTCAAGCTCAAGAGTGGTGCATCCCCAGGAGGAAGAAATCAGGTAAGGGAGGCAGGAGACCTGCATGGATGAGCAAGGAACTACTGGCTAAACTCAAATGGAAGAAGGAAGTCTATGGAATGTGGAAAAAGGGACACTGGACACTGGAACAGGCTGCCCAGAGAGGTTGTGGACTCTCCTTCTCTGCAGATATTCAAAGCCCACCTGGACACAGTCCTGTGCAGCCTGCTCTAAGTAAATCTGCTCTTGCAGGGGGGTCGGACTAGATGATCTCCAGAGGTCCATTCCAACGCCTACCATTCTATGATTCTGAGATTCTGTGAAAAATAGATTTGGGAAAAATTTTCTTCAATATTGCAAGATGAGGCTTTTTTTTTTTCTCGTTTGGATCTTCCTGTACTGTGTTTTTCAGCATTACAATTTCAAAATTTCATTGCTGAAAGTAAATTCATTATTTCTTTTGTAATTCTAAAAGTGCAACCAAATGGGTAACTTTGTTCCCAAAAGAAAAGCTGGAGGGTTGACTCTGATTTCAGCTGCTTCTTATTGATGTAGAACTAAAACCATATTTTCTCTTGCTGAGAAGTAAACTGGGAGGCAGGTGTTCCACTGTGACCCATAAAGTTTGTTAATGATGATCTCCATGTTAAAGCTGACCACTGTTTTTTAGCCAAAATTTCTAAATAACCTAAGCAATTTCTTTGAATGGAAAAAATATGCATTGAAAATCAGTAAATCCCTCAATATTGTGACCCTCAGAAGTAGGTCAATGTTGTTTCCCAGTGGGATACTCTCTAGAAGTTAATTTGTAGGCTTTTTCTCAGTGTATGTATGAGTGTAAGAAAAAAATATGTGAACACACATACACAAGGTGAGGATTAATTAATTCAGAAGAATATTGACAAAACATCAGGTCAACTAGCAGACCGTTTAGGCTGGCTGTTTAGCATTTAGTCTCTGCCATATAGCTGAGTTGAAATACATTATTATATTTTCTTAAGTGGATACAAGAGGAAAAAAAAAATGTCTATACACTTTGCTCCAGAAAACTACATTTATCAAACTTTTTCCACTTTTTAATTACTTTATAAAATAGATAATTATTTCTGAGGTTTTTCACCTGACCGCTCTATTCTGCATGCTTAGAAAACTTCATGAAATCATCAATACATTCGTATTTGCATATATTGGCTTGTAAGCCTCCTACCTGTACTGTACTTTGTTTATAAATGGCTTCATATTTTTATAGAATACAATGAAAAGAATTACTATCTAAGAAATGCAGATTAAGAAGCAGGAACATTGTGGCAAACAAAGAGAAAATCTGCAGGCGATATGTGAGCTCGATTTTCATTTGATGAAGTTCTATTGTATATATAAGGAACAATTATGTCCCTCTTTACAAAAAGAGTTCTACATTTCTAAAATGAATAATCTTTGAGGTTGAATGAAAAGCAGAACATCTTTATGAGTGTACCTGATTTTAGCCAAGAAAAATGGGTCATGGGAGTTATTTTTCTATCATATTAAAAGTGATATTTTAATTCAGAATTATTAGAATGAAAATAAGCTTTACCCCACTCTGTCTGTCATCTTACAGTGCAGCTCAAAATTTTGATAGCTCTGAATCAAAGACTTGATCTTATTATTTCAAAGGCAAGATCTAGAGCACAAAGCAGAAGATAAAACATAAAGGAAGGAAAAACATAAAATAGATTGAAGATGGAGAGAAGCAGAAAACGTACTTTGATTAATTGAAAGGTTAATTACTGAAAGACTTCCTCCACACAGTGTACTGGTAATTAGAAAGTCTGAGCGATGTGTGATTTCATTTAACACTATGCAAAAAAGCCACCATGACATAGTAAACTGCTTGATTCTTCTTGTGTTTGTGAAACATATAACTTGGTATTTCATTTTACCCTGCAGTAAAAAAAAGCTCCTTTTCCTCTTTCTTTCTTTTTTTTTTTTTTTTTTTTTTTTAAATAGACAAAAAACAAGGTGAAAAAAAAGAGATTGGTAGGGATGAGACCAATTAGACACCATGGGCTAGTGTTCTCTGCCACCTTAGCTCTGATCTGTGGTACAGGACAGAACTGTGCTGTGCAATAAGATTTCTGGTCACCTCAAGAGGAATCTATGGTGTCTTTGATAATGTATCAAGTCTTCTTGAAGCTTACATTTCTTTTCCAACATTTTGAGAAAAGTGTTGTTCTCATAAGAACGGAAAGTAGAATGTTTAAAAAGTTCCACAAGATTGGGATTTTCAGTAGAGCACCAGACTGTCCTGCTTATGTCCCACCAGAAACTCCTCACTCCTAACTCCTGGAATACTCTCAGCGAACCAGCGTCAGCACACGCAGGAAGATACTGACAAAAAGAAAAATGTGTGCAGAGCCCAGAAATCGCGTCAACTTTGGAACCTCCTGGGTATACCTCAGGGACTGGAGGACTGTCAAATTGCTGATTTCTGAGGAGCTATGGAAATGTGCAGAAAGGAGACAATATTGGATAATGAATTTGAGGGAGTCTGGGACTGGAAGATCATGAGATTCAAGTCCCCGTTGTTGGTGGAAGTATAAATTTAACAAGAAGTTTCGATGGGAAATATTTTTTGTAGGATAATCAAAAAGACAGACTGGAGTTACCAAGGTAGTATCAGGTCTGGACAAGGCATAAAAACAAGAATTAACTCCTGTGTCACTACCTCCCATGCTTTGAACCATGAAGGCAGTACCCAGAAACTGGCTGGCAGTAACATCAACAGAAACAGCAATGCTTTCAACCATTAGGAAAGAATTCCTCCTATGGTTTTAGCAACCTAAGCGTTAGTCATGTAATCTAAGCTACTTACATAGGTATTCATCATAAAGTAATTAAACCCATGCTAAGATAACTATTTAAGAAAGGTACTCTGAATAGGCAAACTGTCTCTCTCCATTTATTCCACTTTTGCAAGACTAAAGGTAGGTGAGATGACTCCTGTCTTTAGAGACTCAGTGTAATTTTTGAGGGATCTAGACAAGCAGAACGATTTTCTCCAAATTTTATTTTATGCAGTTTGATAAAATCCCATCACAGTAGTAAACAAATGAACATGGAAATAACAAATGCATGGCAAGCAGCATGATTCAAGTAGGAGGAAAAAATGCAAAATCCTCCTAGTGTTATACAATTAATTTATCAAGGATGTAAAAATCCACATTGTCACAGCCTACTAATAGAGACAGTTTATTGTCCTTCATGGACTTTTAGCACGACCTGTTCTTATGTAATTCCTTTCATTCTTCATTGCAGAGTCAGGATACCCATTCCTATGCATGTTGCTATCTGGATAATTCATTAAAATCTACCCTGCACAGGTTAACATTAATTTGAAAATAATGGCTGCCTCTTCAAACCAAGAGTTGCTTCTATTTAACTAACCCATGTTAACAGCAGCTAATTAATGAAGACATAAATCAAGAAGTATGAGGTAGTGATAAAGAAAGATAAAGGAAAATATCCCTCAACCGAAGAAAAGGTTCAGTCAGTCCTCCAGCCTTTGGGACAAAAGTTTTGGTACAATTTATTTTAACATAAGCAAGCCCCAAACACATGGGATTAAAAAAAAAAAAAAGTATTGGAAAGAAAGAGGAAAGGAAGATTACTTCCCATTCCCCTTCAACGCCCAAACAACAGGGACTAGTCAAAAACTAGAAGTCTCTTAACAGCTCCTCCTGCAGCACACATTGTAACCACCACGGCAACTAGCTGGTTAAGTATCTTTTCCCTGTCGTGGCGCAAGATTACAAATGAAGCTATCATTTTCTTTCTCCATTCTTCTCTCCATTCTTCCAGCTCCATGTGAGCAACAGCATTCTGCAGAGTAGTGTGACAGCAGGAGAAATAAAAGGAAATGGCATACTGGCAAACAGCTCTGCTTTTGAACAACAAAACTGTGCTGCAAAATTTATAAAGCTGTTAAATAAACTTGGATCGTTAAATAAAAAAAATCAGGCCTTTTATCTGGTCTGAAAAACCACATATATTTTAATCTGAACAGACATAGTTTTTACAGTATATCATTTCTGATGGAGATCACACAAAAGAAATAGGTTAGACTGAGAAAGCTCTGCCAACAAGATAAACCTATAGTCACAGACACATCTAATTCCCCAAGCTTTCGTCATTAAGATTTTATGGTCCTCACTGATCTGCCCAATCTTGAAGAAAAATGTATCTTTCATTTAAGCAGGCAGGGCACAGTAATAGAATTTATCTGTATCAAAAAGGAGGTAAAATGCAAACTACGATAGAGATGTCACAGCAAAGTATTGAGTCTGCTTGCTGCTACCCGAAACACTGATCCCTGCACGGAGTATTTTATTTGAACAGCAGAAATAGTATTAGCATACACAAGTATGACGGCATTCCCATTAAGAGACAAATATGATGAATGCTATTCGTAGGAGTTGTTTTCAATCTCTACCTAAACACTTCATTTTATACAGTCATTCCATAAAGTAACATCCATTTCCTTTGCTGCAGATTCCTGTAGGATGTGGCTATTATTTCAAGTTTAACCTATCAACATTTCTGATTTGTCAGCATTAGAGAGACTATAAAAAGGAAATTATTCTTTTCCTACATTCACTGATGAATATCAGTAATGCATCAAGGAGCATTTACCGGGGTAAAGACACTTGATGAAACCACGCAGTTTAAATAGTTTTGTTGGTGAGTCTTTTTGCATTAGTGATAGTTGAAAATATAAGAACAGAAGCACTGTGCTGTGCTCTGTAGTAACTCTGTCAGTCAGTTATGCTGAGGGAAAGCAGAAATAATGTATTTGCCTATGGCAAAGAGGAAACAATGAATTTACGTAGAAAAAGATGCAGGTATATCAGTTATAACTCCATTAACATATGCCAGTTATATAAGGCTGACCATGAATCACACTTTGATGGTAATAGAGTGATATATGAGATTTAGAGACCACCTGAACAATCCCTAGATCAAGTTCCTTGTTTGCCCTGCCTAGGCTGTGCTGTTTGACTCAAGTCACAAGGACACAACTGTACAATTTGCAGACAGCCCAGAGCGAGCAATGGTGCAACTCCTTATCAGACCAAAATAGGCCATGAAAATAGAGAGACTGGGGTTTGCGATATACCTTTCTGTGCTCTATCACCTACATATGAAGATTGATGAGCTTTCTCATCATCCCTTTTTAGCACAGTATGTTGGTGTGATATGGAGCAGTTCCTGGAAATCAAGAAGTCTAAAGGCTGTAATTCTCCAGGATGCTTATCCTGATATACAACCCTTGTGATGGCAGCTGACTTTTTTTACCTTTTCTCTTTTACTGAGCCACAGCATTACCACAGTATGATACAAGTACTGGTTGGGAGGGATGTCTATAGAGTTCATGTAGGCCATTTCCTACTCAGAATGGGGCTATGCCCAACACTAGAAAAGGCCAACTGTGGCTTTGTCTAGCCAAGGCTTGAAAACCTCCAAGGGCATTCCACAACCTGTCTGGGTAGCCCATTCCAGTGCTGCACTGCCCTTCTAGTGGATTTTTCTTTCCCAAGTGTCTAATCTGAAACTCTCAGGCTGTAATCTCTGACATTAGCAGAGAGCTAAAACTACAATTGTGTTACCTAACATTAAATATGAAAATTAAATATGAAAAAAAAAAACCCACGACACCACTTACAACATTTCATTTGTGCCACCAGACGCAGGAACTGAGAACTTCAGTGCAAAGTCATCTCACAACATCTCATAAGAAAGACATGAAAATTCTCCTAGCAGAATGCCTTACCATTTGAAGGTCCAAGCCAGAAACTGAAAGACAAGAAATGAAAATACACTTTTCAAGTCTCATCAACTTTATCAGGAGTGACTGTGGTAATTACTAACAGTTTAGTCCAATGGGAAAGATACTCTATTATCTGTAATATAATTAAAATGCAAATAATATTGTCATCTATATTTTAGAATCTAATAATTAATACTCAGTATTACCGATGTTCAAGTAAAACCACATCCTCATATCACATCCTCAGAAGTAGTTCAAAAGTCACATCTGGGAAGAAACAAGAAGTGCGAAGGAGAAGATAGAAGGAAGGTAAATCACAGTCTGAAGTGTGCTATCTCCTTCCAATGACTAGAGTAAAATCTTAGGAAAAGCAGGCTTCTAAATTAGATGCCTTATTTAAATGAATAAAGCCAGTTGAAAATCTGACTGTGACCCTCCAACAAATCAGTAATGTTTTCATCAAAAGTAAGTCAGATGACCCTAATTCTGAAAGCATTATTAAACAATTACATGAAGGGGAGAGTGCTACAGTTAGTGGAACATTATGAATATGAGAGCATATTTCTTATTGTCGTAGAAGCTGTTCTAGCAACTGTAGACGAAAATGCTGTAATAAAGAGAAGTGCAAAGTGGAGAATAACACAGAAGAGGGAAGGGAAGGGAAGGGAAGGGAAGGGAAGGGAAGGGAAGGGAAGGGAAGGGAAGGGAAGGGAAGGGAAGGGAAGGGAAGGGAAGGGAAGGGAAGGGAAGGGAAGGGAAGGGAAGGGAAGGGAAGGGAAGGGAAGGGAAGGGAAGGGAAGGGAAGGGAAGGGAAGGGAAGGGAAGGGAAGGGAAGGGAAGGGAAGGGAAGGGAAGGGAAGGGAAGGGAAGAGAAGGGAAGGGGGATTTGCTTCAGGAGCCAACAGGTTTTGGTACAGCTGTAGAAAGCGCCCAGTATCTTTGACAAACTGTTAACCTCTTAATCTGGGAAAATTTTACCAGTTATAGTTTCCTACTCATTAATACCACTATAATTATGCTGGTAAAATGAAACAAAAAATTTTTCCTATGCCAAAATGAGAAATTGTCATCTCACCTAAAATTATGGTTTTATAACTTTCCTGTGTTGGCATGAACTCAGCATAGGAATGCAGTACTAACAGAAATGATTCAGCCTGTCCTTTGCCATAAAATCCTTAGTGATGTTACCTGTTAAAAACAAAATTTGAGTAGATAGATAGATTGCTTCTGTGATTCATCCGCATACTAAAGTACCCTTTGGTCTTCAGAACAAAATGAAGCCCGGGTAGATAGGATAGAAAACCTTACAAATAGCAAAGAAAATTGCTGAAATGATAAATTATTTTATTATTGTAGACATAAACGATGGTCAATAGCATATTTGCTTAGACCGTGGGGACCTTAACATGGCTATAAAAAGAGAGCTGTTAAATTATCAATGATAATGATAATAATAATAATGATAATACAAAAGACAGCATGTCAAGCTGCCAGCAGAAAAAAACAACAAAACAGAGCATAATTTGGAAATGCAGAACTCTTGTCTAAATTAGATGCATCCTCAGGCTTTTGGCAATGAAAGCTATGAGAATCATCTCAGAGCTAAGCATTTAGGGAGGTAAAGATTCTTACAGTGTCAGCTAGTAATAGCCTCATCCCCAGCAGTTTATGATGAGGCTATGCATGTGCATATGAGAAAAAAAGGAAAAAAAAGCTGAAAAAAAAAGCTGCAGCAGTCTAACTCTAGTCACTGAAAAATAATTAAAATATGCAACCTAGGACTGATGTCTATCATTTATATATTGCATTGCTTCCACAATATGACAATAATACCCACCTAGGATAATAACAATTCTACCTCCTGGTACATGTCTCAGAAATAAGTGACTTCTTACTGAGGAGTTTCTGCTTGTGATAGAGGAAAAAGAGCACAAATCAAGCTGACCAAAGAGTGAATTGCCCAGAATTATACTGTCTCACTTTATTTTGGAGAAGGCTGAGAGAAAGATCTTTGGTTTGTGCAGACTGCCACAGGTCCACTGAAATCACCTTTTTCTGCCATCTCAGGAATTGTTCTTCAGTTTGTCTTCCCCCCCCAATTTCCTTTTTCATGTCAATTAACAAAGAAAAGGAAAGTAAAAAATGAATGCTGTTTCTTAATTTCTCACTAGTTACAGATCAAAAGTTGTTGCTGATTGTTTCTTTGATGCATATAAGCTACTGAAAAAAGTGACTCAGAATCGTACCTGGAAGCTATTCTTAATTGATTTTTTGAAATGGCTTAGATTTTCATATGTTGCCTATCCATAAAATATTGTCCCCAGAGTTCTTTGGACTAAGGGCATATGTTATGACGGACATATTCTAGTTTTCTTCTAGAACTGCACTGGAAGGGAGTTCACATCAATGTCCTTCATAATCTTTATAATAATCATCAAGGAGATTTTTCTTTTTCTAGTAGTCATCATGGATGATAGACAAGCCTGTCCCTGTGCCACATTCTTCCAGTGCTTATCCTTTAATAGACTCATCTCTTTTAGCAAAGGGAGTTTCGAAACTGTAAACAGGGGGACACTATCCAGAGAGAACAAGGATAACTGTTATAGAAGTTTATAAATCCATTCCTAAAGGTGTTAATGTGCCAAGTGAAATCTATGAATCTGTCTAAGTCCAGGAAAATAAAATAAAGAAATAAAAATATATATTATATAATATCTATAAAAGATACATTTCTTTAAATTTGGCGGCTGATATCAGCTTTGATTGTTTTTCACAGCAATAGAGTTGTTTTCATGTCTGCAATATGGGCTGTAGCATTTAAAGCCTTACCTGAATGATTTAAAGAACTAATTTAACACGAACTTTCATTTTTCTGGATTTCAAAACTGGCCCATAACATAATTTTAAGTAATATTCTTTTCTTGTCTGTGAATAAATAAATGCTTGCTAATGGAAACATGTGAAAAACTTACCATTAGAATATATAGTAAGACATTAAAAGCTAAACTTGGAGTTTTTAATAACCTTAGCTGTATCTTCCATTTTTACACAAAGATCATTTTTAATACCTGTCTACATTGCCTCTTTTTTCCTGTTGCATGTTGTTCTTTGGTATTCTAAAGTTTTACAGAGCCACTGTCTGTTTTTATATTACAGGAGAAGGGTAGTTCTCCTCCTAAATGGTCTGTGTCTGTCAAAGGCCATTTGATCTTTTCAATCGTCCGTACTAGTCATTTGAAAAGATGAATTTCTAATAATTGTTACTGCATACTCCGTTCAAATAGTAAAGAAGGTTTTCATATATCTGTTCAAATCAAGCCACTCCTTTTTTTCTCAATTTCAGCAGAAATGTAAATAAGCTGATATATCTATCATTCAGAAGAATGTAGCTAGGTCTCTGGAATAAAATGCTCTTTCTCATTTACTAGCGCAGGAGAAGTGATTGCTCCCTGCAGATTGACAAAGTTATTCCAGTGCTAATCTTGTGTAAATGTCAGAAGTGGCAATAAGGTGATCTCCTGGGAAGCGGGGTGTGGGTGTGGAGGGTGTTGGAAAGCAGAAACCCCTGCAAACTCAAACCTGCAATCTGAACCGCCAGACATTTCCAAAGGACAAACTTTTTGTAAGCTTAACAAAACTTTCAAACATTTGTTGGCTCAAATTCAATGGTTAGAGCTAGGTGAACAGCTATAGTGTTCTGCAGTGCCATAAAGCTACTCAAGTAAGTGACTTACACCATGGCAGGTTGTGCTGGGAAAAGGTCTGCATGGCCAGTGAAGCTAATGTTTTATTCGACACGTTGGTCGAATAAAAGCGTTTTTTCTTCTCACTCCCCTCATGAATATAATGTTCTCCCCAAATTTGAAACTACTTCAAAACAGAACTGTATCAAGTAGAAATCTACAAATACTATGCAGTAAAAAGGGCAAAAGAACAACAGACTCTTAGTCCCCAGTAATGGAAGGCTACATGTATCCAATGGATTAATATGGCATCTAACACATTTTTCAGTCTCCCAAATATCTGTACATACAGAAAAGAATAGCAGAGGGAAGGAAGCAAGAAAGGAGAAGGAAATTTAAAGTTAATAGTGGTGATAACAGGAACTTTTTTCTTTTTTTTTTTTTTTTAATTCCACTAACACTATGACCACTGTGACCACTAACAATGCTCCGCTGCGGCTGGGAGTAGAACAGAAAAAAAATACGAGTTGATAAGTACTGATCCACTGTTAAATAGTAAACATCATTAAAAGTACCAGTCTTTGTTACTTTACTTGTACAAATGCTATATAGTTATCAAAGTTCTCTTCTGTTATAGATAAAGCGGTATTAATTTCAGTCAGAAACCAGCCTCACTGCCAGGTAAAAAAAAAAATAATCAAAAAATGTAGTGTTTCAAATCATTGAAATTGAGTTATTTTCTTTAACTCCTAGATCTTTACTATTTACATTCTTCTTAACCGCACACTGTCCATAGTGATCACTTTGCAGCAAAATAATAAAATGAAGTGAAGATGCATTAAACAGAGCAACATTTTTAGCCAATTGAGATGTTTTAGAATTGCATGAGAGCTTCTGATTGTATCTTTCAGAGAACTGAAAATCCTCTGTCAATTCATGGTAAGTAAAGTGTAAAAAAAATTGCCTTTGACTGCTAGCTTACCAGTAAAGGAAATAAAGGCAAATTTGTACCAAGCATGGAAGAAATATATACTATGCATACTATGATGTTTATTTAAAACTCTTAATGGCAGAGTAGACTAGTTGCATATTCTACTCTTACATAGTTGTATACTTTCCCGATTCAATAGTATTACAGATATCTATTCAGATATGATAGTAATTAATCTTAAAAATAATTCAACGTAAAAGAAAAAAGTACAGAATTATTCAGTTACGTCTCAGTACTTACGATATTTATATACCTGAAGACAGATTAATTTAATGTTAATGAACAGCTGAAATTATTTTCCACTAAACTGTGGCGGTAAAGGTATTGTAATATTTTCAGTTTGGTTCTTAAAGAAAAGCTCTCAGCCAGATCAATGGAAGCAATAATATCTAACATATTTACATTGACAAAATGTCACTGAAAAGCCCTTTACTGAATAATAGCACTTAAGGTTCAGCTTCCTTTGTTTATATATTACTTTTATGTTTTATTTATTTATAGTCCTTATATAAATAAAAGTGAAAATAATTTTGTCAGAAAAAAGAAAGGCAAATAAAAATTAGAAGTACCATTGATAAAATAAGAACAGTTTCATGCATTTTAGAATTTTAAACATACTGATATGCTTAAATGGTGACATTATACAAATGATTTAATTTTATGTTTTACTTAGTGGTATATTTATGGCATAATTATGATATACAGTTGAAATAGACCAAAACCTTTTCTGTAATAGTTCATAAAGACTTTTGAACTGAACTTCTAGAAACTGAAAGTGCTCTTTCAATTTATTGACTTTAGTAGATCGTTAGAAATCTATAACCACGTGAGGACATACTAAGAATAAAGTACAACTCATATATAAGACTAATGACTTCCTTTTTAATATTTCATCAATCTCTAGAATATATGTTGAAAGCTTACAAGTTGTAGTTTTGGTTGAAAGAGAGCCAAAAAAAGCTTATAATAGAGTTTTAAAGCAATCTTGGTTTTCAGAGACTCATAAAAGAAAGAGTTTCTTATAATCTTTATCCCTATTTGATTAAAATTCCTTCACTTATGAACATTAGGTCCTTTGACAACTGATTTTTATGAGAAAATGACCAACGCATCATTTTTACATTACCACTCCAGAAGGAAAGTAAAGCAGCTTGGTAAGAAATATATTCTTTGTGTTCTCTTACACTACTTTTGGTTAAACTCTTGAACTATGAATGCATTCAAAAAAAGTAATTTTTTGTTGCCAGAATCAGCTGGTCATTTAATGAATCACTTGACAAAAGAATGTATTCTGCAAAATGCAAAGTCATTACTGGCTATAGATGAGCTACCTTTTAATGCTTGATTATAAAAGTATTCAAATAAAGCATCTATAGGGAGGTTCACAACATTTTTCTGAATCTCTGTATTTATAGGCAATCCACTTAACTCTAAAGACATCTATTCTCCACACTCTACAATCCTTAAATAGATGCCAGACGATCTAGCTCAAACTTATCTGCCATTGGATGTCTTATATGCCTCTTTGAGACATTTGCACCAAATCCTTTCCTCCTATATCCTGACATGCATCCTTGCACCGTGCTCCCTTCCTCACAACTGTGACTGTTAGCTTCTCCAGAAAGACTTTGGAAAACTGATCTTCGCTCCTTAGTTAGATACTCATGGAATATCAGACACTTTGGACAGTACTGCCACTCTCTCAGTGAGTTTTCCCTCTCAAGCACTTTGTACGAGGGAGAAGATGGAGAGGTATCTCTGTCCCCAGCAAGGGACCCACTGAAGGACACTGTACTCTGTAGAACCCCACTTCACCATGAGGAAGGCTCAGTGGAAGGCTTTGCATCAGGCACATCACACACTGCCAGCTGTGCTCCGTGAGACTGGTACATGGTCCCATGTTACATGGTGAATTGTTGATTCATATGCTCACGCTGCAGAGCTGCACTCTTAGCACAGCAAAGGTGGAAGAGATGTGCAGACAAAACACAGCGTACACAGCACAATACAGAAGAAGGAGAAAAGCAGGGGAGATGAGGAGCTGGCAAACAGACACTGAATGGCCTGGTGGAAGTTGCAAAACATGTGTCCACACAGGGCAGTCACCCTTTCTCAGTTTTGCAATCTATACAGGCACAGGTCAGGACCATGGCTGGGAGCCCTTCCAGAAGTATCTTTCACCTCCAGCTTTAGAAACACCAGGGAGGCTCTGCATTGCTTGTACAGAGGATAGATGTGGTTCTTTGCACTCATGTACAAAGAAACATTTCTTGTATCAGAAATAGTGTGGCCAGCAGGAGTAGGGAAGTGATTGTCTCCCTGTCCTCAGCACTGGTGAGACTGCGCCTCAAATACTGTGTTCAGTCTTGGGCCCCTCACTACAAGAAAGACATTGAGGTGCTGGAGCGTGTCCAGAGAAGGACAATGAAGCTGGTGAAGGGTCTAGAGCACAAGTCCTGTGAGGAGCAGCTGATGGAACTGGGGTTGTTTAGCCTGGAGAAAAGGAGGCTGAGGGGAGACCTTATCGCTCTCTACAACTACCTGAAAGGAGGTTGTAGTGAGGTGGGTGTCGGTCTCTTCTCACAAGTACCAAGTGATAGGATGAGAGAAAACTGCCTCAAATTGTGCCAGGGGAGGTTTAGATTGGATATTAGGAAAAACTTTTTCACCAAAAGAGTTGTCAAGCATTGGAACAGGCTGCCCGGGGCAGTGGTGGAGTCACCATCCCTGGATGTATTTAAAAGACATGTAGATGTGGTGCTTAGGGACACGGTTTAGTGGTGGACTTGGGAGTACTAGGTTAATGGTTGGACTCGATGACCTTAAGGGTCTTTTCTACCTAACTGATTCTACAGTTCTCTAATTCTATGTTCCTTCAGCATTTTATCAGTCTTGACACTTACACCACCGACAGTCTCCTTCTCTGGGAAAGGTACCAGGCAGCCCTCTCTCTCCTGCCTTTTTCCCTTCCAAAAGATATGTTAGTGAAAAAAATATACCTACAGCCAAGACTTGTCCTGGTAGCTCTACATTAACATGCACCCATGCACACACACAAACACACACTATCAGGGCATGCAGCACAAATTCCACATTTCCCTGATGGGAAGCTCAGCAGCCCCCTTCTGCTCTTTTCTTGTCTTCAGAGCCCTGCACACCCAACACCTCACACTACCCTACACCAGCATACAGGAAAAACACACAGCACGAGGAAAGCACACTGGGGAGTCTACCTTCAAGCATTCTAGCAAAATTAAAGTGTTTATCATCTTCTCTAACCTTTTTTATCTCTCTCAGCCTAGGAAAGCAGGTTTATATGTCTCTGTCCAGTGTATACCTCTTGGAGAACTCTGGCACTGCAGACATCAACCTGAGTCAGCTGTACTCCTTTGTGCACCCCGACACTCCCAGAGGAGACAGAGTTCTCTCAGCAGCAGGTCCACTGATGTATAGTCCTCTAGTGGGCCTGGCACGTGAACCAGAAAAAACACAGTCCAGTTGTTTGTATTTCTCTCTCATGTTTAGAAGGATGCAAACAATAACTAGGTGTCAGTTACCTCCAGATGCTCCAGATACTACAGATGCTACAGATGCTACAGATGCTAAATCTCTAGATGTTAGGCAGCGTGGCCCTTCCTTCCCCCTGGATAGTGTCCTCTCTGGAGGTCAGTGGATGGACAGCAAGACCTGGAATTATGGCACCTGGGACCTCAGAGCTGAAACTAAACATTACACCTGTGTCTGATGGAGACACTTTCTAAACACTCTCTCTGCCAGACAGTCCCACTGCCAAAGGTCTCTGCATCCTGGTTTATGAGGGCACTGCATCATGTCACTCCATGCTGGAACCCAGGGAGCACGGGACTGACTATTACCCTGAACCTCATGTGTTTAGGCACATCATGCACTGCAATGAGCAGAACAAATCTGTACTTAATGTACTCCAAAACACATAACTGGGAATGACGGGGCACCATTCAGGATCTGCAGGATACCTCCGTCCTTCTGGAACAATACCTGAACACCAGGCAGGATGAGAGCTGCTGGGATGTGAAGGAACAGGTAACCACCAGCCAGCTCCTGCTGTGCACAGCCATGGACCTGGAGGTTAGGCTGTGAGCTAAAGGCAGTGAAAGAGGCATGGGGCAGGCAGGCCCCCTGCCCAGGGCACAGGAGCAAACACAGCCACTGAGCTCCTTCCACCTCTAGGTAGCCAGCACCCAATCCTCACCACAACCAACATAAGGAAGCCCCTGTTGTTGTCCCAGGCAGGACACTGGTAGGGAAATCTTCACCTCTAAGACTCCTGTCATCACCTTAAATGATACCATTACTGTGGTCACTGCTGCAGAGGTCAACACAGAGACTCTCACCGCTACCCTGAAGGACACTGCCAGTACTATCTCAACGTCAACAAACCCAGTACCACAATAAGAGCTGAAAAGGACTCCAAGCCTGCAGGCTCATTAGAAAAGCTGTCACTAGGACAAACAACAGAGTCAGTTGCTGCTCCAGAAATGTCTTCAGATCAGTCCTTCTGACATCACTAATGCATGTGTATCATGAATCTCATCGAGGTCAGCAAGACTCCTGAATAAGAGCTATTAACGTGAGCAAGAGCTGGCAAGAATTGCTCCATGTTTCATATTTGGATTCATTCTGCAGGTCACAGGCTACTTGTGGAAAACTGTCCTTTCAAGGTAAATGTGTGTTTCATGCTGGAGTAAGAAAAAATAATTATTGTGGTATCCGGGAAGAAATATATTGATACAAAACATTTTTGAAGCATTTCAATTTTCTGAATACATATTTAACAAAGGAATCAACAGTTTAGTTAAGCTAAAACTGTCTGTAGTGACTTAGCATTTTTTAACTTGGAATAATCAGAACAACTATTTTTTATAAGATCAGTAAAAGGGACTGTCGAATATGTCAACAAGGTAAGTATGAGAATGAGATTTTGTGTTTATTTATTTAAATCTTAAGCCATTCCTGCTGTTTTTGATGGTGTTTGTCTTAGATTAACTGTTGGATTAGTGGAAGGAAGATGAGAAAATGAAAATAAATTTTATCTTGGTTGTTCAAATGGTAAATATTTGTATCTTTTAAGACTGGCAAATGCAGGCCATATATTTTGCAATAAAGTGTGTAGATCACATTTACAAGAAAGAACATGGGGACTTGAGTGGTGGAAAACCAGGAGGCTAAAGGGAGGCTGAAAGATAGCCAAATAAACATGAATTCTCATAGATATGTTACAGAATCACACCTGGCTATGTTATGTGAGAGAACAAAATCATTGGATAAATACAAGTATGTTGAGGGAGGCATCCAGTGAGAAGTGAGGTAGAATTACATACAATGTAGTATCATTAATGGAAAGACTAATGCCTTACAGGTAGACATAACTTGAGAAGACTATTAAAAATTGAAAGGGTTTCAAAAGACAGTGCAAGAGCAATTTGGAGTATACAAAATATACTTGATATTAAAACGCTTAGTTTGCTTTGGTTACCTGGCCATATATATGATTATATCTATCAAAGTTCTGAATGAGGAAGGAGTTTTGAAGGAAAAACAGCTAATGTGATTCATAAATGTTTGATTCATTAGAATAAAAATTCATTACCTCCTCCTCCTGTTTGTTAAGAGCATGAAATTAACCATTTACAGGGCTATAGCATTTATACCATCATTTTTAGTCTTTAAAATCAGTGGCTTTTAAAATAAATTTCTTGTGGCATATTTGTTTATTTAAGAAATCAGACTAAGGGGTTAGCATGGAAATTTCTAAATGAGGAATCTGGTGATATGCCAGATACAATTATCTTTCCTACTTTGATTACCTTTATTTACTTTCTTACTTTGAGACAGAGATAGCACTGAAGTAGTTTCTCATAGTTTGGGAACGTCCCTGGTCCTGACGGTCAGTAATTTGCCCACCTTATACAGAGAACAGGCAAGCGAGCCACAGTGCAACCCACTGCCGTATTGCCTTTCTTGTCCAGATGTGGAGACCTGTTAGACTGTGGCTTGCATGTATTTCTGGCCTACAAATATGCATTTTCCATCCTTAAAATGTATGTTTTAGAGGGACAGAGAGATGGTAGCCCTGTGCGTCAACATCTAGTCGGATCCTACACCTAGAACTTGGTTCCATGGTGCAGATCCAAGCTATGAATATTTTCCCTAAAATATTCTTTCAGAGTACTTTCAAATTTAATTTCAGACAAGCTCAGAAAATCCATTAATCCTGATCTACACTGTTTGCGCATAGTTTATATTGTACCAATTCATATTAGGTCAAATATTAAAGTGCTAATTTATACCAATTTCTTAAGCAGCCTACACAATAACGTATTATCTTTGCAGATATTTCACTTAATGAGAGCCATGTAGAGTCTTACAGTTCCCAAATGGCTCTCAGTGAACAGCATAATGACCTACAGCTTTTCACTAATTCCTAGGAAATATATGTATATTTATATATTTAGAAAGTCAAATGCTAAACGCTTACTGATTATAGATGGAACTCAGTACCATTGTGGGATAGTTTTTACAAATGCATTATTAAATTCAGAAAACTAATGAAAGTAATGCTATGGTGGATGGAGATTGTAAGGCAAATGCTATCTCATTGTTAGTGAAAGATCATTGCAACATTTTTTCTCTACAAGTGCTTTTATGTGCACCACAAAGCTTCATTTTGGGACTATACAGTGAACTACCATCCATTTCAGTTGAACATTTAAAGCGAAGAGCTAAATAATTGATGGAAAAGATGTTAATATAACCTAAAATTTTGTAGTCTTAAACAGTAAAAAGTTGAAGGGTTATTGATCAATTTCTTAGTCATTTTTATATATCCTCTGAAAAACTCTCATGTGTTTACATTAAGGAAAATATATTTGACTCTTAAAACCTGAATATTTTCATTAGATAGGTAATCTTTCAATAGCAAAGCAGCAAAATATCAGAGCTGATACCTGACTTAGGAAAACTGAATTCAACAGTTATTGACTACAGACTAGCTGTGTCAGCCTGGTCAAGACGTTTTACTCTACTTCCCAATTTCAAGGTAACCAAGGTTTTAATGGAATCACCTGGGTTGTTGACCTAATGCTTTACAACTGAGACATTATATCCAAAAGAGTCCACAAACGACTTCGCAGTCCTTCATTCACTGTAGGTCAGAAAACACTCCTCCTATCTTATAGAAAACTTAGATCGACAGAGCAAAAGTTCACAGATTGGGAATATAAACTCCCTCAAAAGGAAATAGGGGAGATCAAAGGCACCGGTCAGCACACTACATCTCGCGATGGATTTACTAGAGAAAACTCTCAGATGTTACCAGGAAGTCAGCTGCGCCTCAAAGTACACAAGAAAGCAACGCAAACAAGTAAAGCTGCCAACAACTCATACAGATACAACTTTAGGAAAAATTCTTTCTTCACCTATCATCACCTTCAAAACTTGAGCATTTTGTCTTTGTTAAATCCTTTTGTTGGAGAGTTACTGTTATCAGCTGTAAACCAGGGGTGAGAGCTCTGCAAGCAAGCAGAAGCCCTAAGACCCTCAGGGGAATTATTTGTGGGATCTCTGACATGTCACGGCAGTTAGGGGGGAGGCAGACTCTCACTGTAACCCTCAGGCCTTCAACACTATTTCTGAGCTAACACAAGTCCTCAGAAGTAATATGGTGACAACATCTTGTGAAAGGACCCTTAAGAAACCCTTAAGAGCCCTTTCAGGCACACGTGACTGCGTGAAGTATTGAATTTTCAAGTTTATAGAATCTTATGTCTATAGAAAAAGAAAGGGTCACTATCCTCCAGAGTTACAGGGGGCATTAATAAGCCATAATCAAGCTGACACACACTAGATAGACTAGGTTGTTGCTTTTTCTTTTTTTTTTTTTTTTTTAAGCAAAACCATCAGTTCTTCTTTTTAACTTTTACTTTATTTAAAGAGAATTTTAATTTTTAATTTATCTTGAAATTTAATTCTGGTACAGTTAAATATATATATGTATTACATATATGCATATACACTTACACTTGGAACAAAATAGAGGACTGAATGCAAGTTTAAAAACTCTCAGTTTTTGGTGCTTTCAAAGTGAATGTTTTATGAGAAATATCCTGTGTCAGATGGTCTTCAAATAAATTTTTAGTGAAAGGATAAAGAATGCAGTCTATTATAACTTACATATGATAAGAATTGAGTAAATGATCCATAACACAAAGCCTCAATACATAATTGTCCAAACTTCTTACCTAGAACATTGAAATGGACTGTGCTCTTTTCAGTAGTTTTAGAGACTAACATTACTATCAGACTCCTCTGTACATTTTGTCTTTCTTATGAAATATTAATGTAATTCAACAAAAAGCATCCAAATAAAAAAAAATCTCAGTGAGAAACTACCAATAAGGCAGAAGAGCCTTACATATTTCAGCTGCCACCATCTGTAGTTAAAATATTGGACCATCATCCTAAATAGACTAGTTTGTAAAAACAATCAATATGGCTCACAGAAACATTTACTGTATGTTATGTCAGGAGAATACAAAACTAAATTCCTCTAAGATATGTACAGGGACTGTGTTGTAATCCATTTGTTTGTGCCAGCATTGTTTCCTTGGGCTATTCTAGCTAGCCTACTGAATCAAGGCAGAGAATTACAAACAAAATCTTCTTATTGTGAAAGATTTTTTTTTTCCCTCTAGGTACTGCGTTTGTTGTAACTTTGCCCTATACACAGGCTGCACTGCCTTGCTAATTTCTACATGACAGAGGCGGTTTTGAAGTCATGTATTGATCCAGGCTTTACTGATGAAGCTGTCCTTATTCCCTTCATCCCCATCGCTAAAATCTGATAACCTCTCACCTGCATGATGTCTGAAAGTTGTTTTGAAAGAGAGAGATCTAAAATGCTTGTCTCTCTGTCAGCATCCTGCAGGCTGGGAGGAATTCAGCTCCATGGGGCTCTATTAGGGGAGAAGGGTTCGTTTCTACCTCTTCTTCATACAGAGGCCTTGTGGCAATAAACATTTCTTCTCAGTGGACCCGCACTGTGTCTCCATGGTCTGCCAAGACTCTAGTTTCATATGGGAACATTCAGTGATTCTGGCAGGGAGTCTTGAAGGAATATGGGTGGGAAAGGGGAAAAAAGGTTATTTTTAATATTATAGAAACTCCGCTAAATCTGAACAGAGTATCGCAAGAGAAAATGTAAGTACTGCATCCAGAAGGTATGTATGTCACTCGTCAAACACAAAAGTCAAATCATAACATTTTGTCAATTGCACAAAGAAAAGTTTGTGAGAATCGTCTGTAACAGGAAACATTAGGCATGCTAAATATCAGTGTGGTTTTTTTTAAATATGATACAATGCAGTCATGAAAACAAGCTTTAGCTAGTATTGATTCAGAAGGTGAATATATTCACTTTAGCAGCAGGCCATAAATGTATGTATATGTACATATATATACACACACATAAGTGCATATGTATATATAGCTATATCACTTTTAGAAATATATGATGCCTTTTACCACATAGACCTACATTAAAATATATGTTGCAGTATTTATTTTCCTTTTTTTTCAAGTTACTGTGGCTTCAGTACTATCCATTTTATGTAGCAGTAGCTGTAAAAGAAGTAGGGAGATCTAATCCAAGAAAACTGTAACAGTGCCATAAACAGATTTCACTAAAACACTCAGTGAAAATTAAAAGAATACTTGAAATAAGAATTGGAATGTAAACTTGACATGTGCAATAATTCTGATATGATCAATGACCTCAGCTTGAACACTCAGTACCCAGGGAAAGAAATGAAAGATAAGACACTACATAATAATGATCTATACTTGGAACTCAAAAAGAAGTAGTGGACAAGAGATGATAAAAAAAAGACTCTTAAATTTTGAGCAAACAGAATTCAGATGCCGCAAGCAAGGTAAAGAACCCTGAAGAGAATGATTGACAAACCTATAAAAGAAACAAGAATGCTACAGCACTCCAGAGAGAAAATCAAGAGGAAAAACAAATAAAAGGAGTTCTCCTGTTTTGATTAGATTGTCTGCTTCTAAAACACAACTAATAGACACACAGGCAAGTAAACTAATCCAATTTCTTACTATTACAAACAAAATTACATTAAAAGATCAGTACTAGTGCTGAAAGTCAAGCAGTCAAAAATTAGGAAACACCTCAACTGTCTCTGCCTCTTCACTCCCAACTTGGCCCCTGGGACATAACTAGTATGATAGCAATATAGTCACAAGTTATTTTGTTTCCGTTTATCCTGAGGGAACACCGAGCAGCTCTTTAATTCCATAATTGGTGAGCAAGAAGCCAACACGTTCTGTTGCAGATAGGAAGGCTAAGTGATTCCCTTGAGGAAAAATGAGCATGTTTTTCTAAAGTGTAATGCACATTTGTTTCAGTCGTGAAACAGGAGCAAACTATAGGGTTAGTGAAGTAGTATGGTTGCTCCGTCTCCTCAGTCCTTGCTTCTGTTTGGATAGTACCCCACTTGAGTATGCCTTACCAGAAGTTAGGGTAGGACCACCATTTTATTTTATTTTGTAAAAGAGACTTACTTGTTAGCAATGAAGTTGAGCCATCTAGCTTGAATTAGAGCTAGTAACAAAAAAATAAAAGGCTCTGCAGAACATCACCCCAGACCACCCAGTTCCTGAAATATTAAGCATAATATGCTGGTTTTAACTCAGTACACACGTTTGAAATTAAATGTATGAAGACAATCAACAGCCTTAATTTAAATTCTTGATGCTGAGCACATAAAATTGCCGATAAAATCAATAGTTGATGTAAATGATTGGGATCTCTTAATATTTTTTCTTAGTTTTCATACATCTTAACATTAAACAAACACTGAATTAAAAACAATATTAGACAGTTTTTCAAGTACTGTAGTAAGTGGTTTAGAAATTTCTCAGTCTTGAAGATTGCATTAAACTTATTTTTGTCATTCCAAAGATACTTGGAACATGCTATAAATTCAACTGAAATAATAACCACATTTTTCATCTGTATAGGCCCATGTAATGGACCACTAAAATCCAATCATATCTGAAAAGACATGGAGATGGGTTTTTTAATATTACTTCAAGCAATGCTGAGTTATCTGGAGTGAGGAAAGAAAAATATTTGGTTTTACATCTACTGCAACATAAAAAAAGGCAATGATAACCTATCAAAAAAAAAAGATTTTGCATGAGGGTACAATAATAGGAAGATACGGTTTTTCCCCCAGATTCTAAAGATTTATTTACATCACTGTAATAGAACCAATTACAAAAAGAGTTCAGAGCAGAGGCTTCTTTGTATTTTACAGTTTATAGATTCAAGATCTCCAATACTATAGAAAAAGAAAGCCAGTTATGAACATAGTAGAACATTTAAAAACATCCTTCCTGAAAAGCTGAAGCTTCATTTACTAAACTAGTGTCATTAGATGCTGATATGATCACATCTCAGCATCTAGGAACCTACCAGTGTTAGCATTACTGTCGTTAGCTGGTATTAACATCACACAAGAGCTAACGAGCAGCACCATAGCTGCTCATGGAAGCAGGACAGAAAATGCACTCATTACCTCTGCGTGGCTTAGCATTAAAGTTCACGCTGTGCTTTCCTCAAATGCCAGCAAAAACTGCAATTGTTCTAAAAGTTGTATTATAATCTTCTCTTTGATAACCACTCAGGAGAACAAGCACCACTGAATATTTGCATGACTACTAATCAATGATTAGTTATGGTGATCTCTGATTACCTATGTGGCACAGCTATAGAATACTAGAGCTCTAACTACACTGCCAGAGGACAGTATGGCCAGGCTCAAGCATGCCAAGTCTCATGACCTTGCTTTTTTCCATTCACCTGTTTGATTTGGCCTAAATCAGCCAGCTTTGTGGCTGGCAAAAAAGTCTTGATTTGGGAAATTTAACTTAATTTAATTTATAGCCAATTAACATAGCTTTTAATTACTGACTCATGTATTGAGAAACTAAGAAAACATAAACTGTCTCAAGTCCCCTTCTTCTTGCCACACATTGTAATCAGTCCCTTCAGCCTCCACCGACCAAACCCTGCCATTTATGCCCAGTACCAGACTCCACACTGTTTTCTGGAAGTCCTAAACTGAAAATATCTGCTGATGTATTGGGCTGCAGCACAGCTGGCTTTGCTTAGGCCTGATCTAGGCAGTGCACCTGAAAGAAGATTGGAGCTGGCATTAAGGCTCTGACAATCTTCCCTCGTTCTGAAGTGTTCTGGAGCTCAGAATATGAGGCAATGTGGACTCACATTTGAGTGGTAAAGAGGATGTATTCTTGTGTAATTATTCTATCTCAACAAGGAAAGTCTAAGTTCTGCAGGCTGAAAAAACAGCCTAAATTTTCTTCACTCTTCTTTCCCTGTATTTCCCAGAAACACTAGCTGTAAGCAAATCATATACATTTAAAACCCCCACCATTTTCTAGAAATCATTCAGGAAAAGATAATAATTTTAATAACATATCATTCAAAGGTGCGAGTATTGTCTGGAAAACCTCTTATGTTTGATTCTGACTACATCACTGAAGACTCTTTTCCAAAAAGCAGAATGGTAAATGACATTTAGAAATTCAAAGCTGAGTATGTGTCCTGGTTTCGGCTGGGATGGAGTCAATTTCCCAGTAGCTACTGTGTTTTGGATTTAGTATGGGATTTGGTATGTGAAGAATGTTGATAGTACGCTGATGTTATCAGTTGTTACTAAGAGATCAAGGATGTTTTCCAGCTTCCTGGGTTTTGCTAATGTTCAGGTGCAAAAATCTGGGAGAGGTATAGCTGGTATAGTTGACCCAAACTGGCCAAAGAGAGTATTCCATACCATAGATGTCATGTAAAGTATAAGTGGGGGCTGGCCAGTGGGCCAGGGGCTTTTCGTTCGTTTGTGCCTTCATTTGTTCATTCGTTTGGCTGTTCACTCCCTCGCTCACTCTCTGTGGAACTTGCGGTTCCGAGATCGCTGCTGGCGAAATCGCTGTTTGATCCGAGATTGCTCTCGGGACAGGCCGTATCGGTCATTGGGTCATTGGGTAGTGAGAAATTGTGCCTCGTTCATTTTATATATTCTATTATAATTAAATTTTGTTATTATTATCATTATTAATATATAATAAATTATTATTATCTTTTTCTTTGCTGTCCTGGTGAACTGTTTTTATCTCAACCCATGAGTTTTCCCTTCTTTTCAATTCTCCTCCTCACCCCACTGGGGAGGGAGGAGTGGGTGAGCAGCTGTGTGGTATTGGGTTACTGGCTGGGGTTAAACCACAACAGTACACATATTAAGTGCTTTTTCTTGAGCAGTTTGGAGTCATTTTCAGATTCTAGGAGGTAAAATAATGGCCTATTGTCCAGTATTTATTTGTTTGTTTGTTTGTTTGCTTTGTGCTGGACTGCTTTATAGACAAATTACTTGGTTGGTTTTTTCCAGCTGGTGTGAAAGAGATGCTAAAGAAATCTTCCCACAGGTACAACTTTAATGCTAACTAAGACAGTTGAATTAAAATGTAATTAACTACATTGCTATTTGTCTTTTTTTTAATTTAATGCTAAGTACTTCTTTCCTCTGCTTCATTTAGTGCTTAATGTTATACAGAGATTTTTATCCCTGTAGTGACTGCAGTTATGTAAACTAATGAGTTAAATTTTATCCTATATTCATCCCAGTCATATACATTAAATGCAAGAAATGAATGCTGTAGGAGTATTTTCCATCATGATTGTCAGAGAGTTGGAAAATCTTTATCTGAAATGACCCTAAAAGTCTCCCCAGTTGTTAGCAGCTAAATTCCATGAGACATCATTTGATTACAGCAACATCTGAAACAAATGGAAATGGAGTTAGCCTGACTTTAATGACCAGAAGCTGACCCTGACTTTAGCAAAAGATTCAAGTACTGCCAAAACCCAGATCTCAAACTTCCTTAGTAATGGGAACTTAGCTTTAAAGAAATTGAAACTTGAATCCAGTCTTCTTGTTGATTCAGCTCCACAAAAATGAAGGATATGAATCTTGGAATTCTAACTGGAACCAAGATCCCAGAAAACACAAAAATATTCCTGAGATTTATGCAACCCTCCCATCAGGAAAAAAGGTGAAAACACAATACATACCAAGAATGTAAACAGTTATTCTGAGTTCAGATGAAGATGAAATGACCTGCTGAATGCTTGTGGAGAAGGTGGAAAAAAAAAGAAATGAAACAGAAAAAGAAAGCAAGGAGGATGTGGGAAAACAATTAACAGTGGAAAGACAAGATATAATAGCATTTTAAATATTGAAATATTCCTTTTGAAAAATATAATACATAGTAAACATATAAAACTCAGTATATTCTTAAAATGTGTTGATGATAACTTTTTAAGGGAAGAAGGAGGCAACATGAAGAACAAGAAATAAGTGGAACAAAGAATAAAGCTGGCATAAGAATTATGTGCATATAATAAGCACAGTTAGGTTGTAAATTAGAAGTTCTAGAACAACTTTCTAATATCAGTTAAAGGATTAAAAACCAAGCTATTTAAGACAGAGATGGATCAGTTTAGAAGAGCAGTTGTAAGGCCCGTCAACTGCAATAGGCTGGATTCAGTGATATGGGAAATTCTTTCCAGTTTAACATTTCAGTTCAGTGAGTGGAAGAAATTATAAAGAGATAATATTCATCTAAATTGATTTTTTTTCTGACTTAAAAATGGAAGAACCTAAGAACCTGAATACTGAAAGTAATTTTTGTGGAAGTACTTAGCAAGGAATAGAGTTGGAAAGGAAAATAATATACTTTAGAAAGCTGACCTCAATAAGTCAAATATTTAATTTCTCTTAGGAAAAAAAATATGTAGCAAAAGGGAATACAGTAAGCTGGCACTCACTAAAAAGCCCTATATACACAACAGCTAATTAATGCAGTCCACAGTAAAGCATAAGAAGAGGTGTATTTGACTGCTTCAGTACCGATTTGATGACACTGAAATCAAAAAGGTCATTCACAAAGTAGAAGCAATGAATGATATATTAGTAAAGATGACTATAAGAAATAGGGCAAGTATGCAAAGATAAAGCCAGAAAGGTTAAGGAGAGAAAAGAGTTACAGTTCTCTGAGAACATTAAAAACAGAGGTAAGAGATGATAACTCAGTAGATACTAAGAAGAGAAAAAGAAAGTCTGGTTCCATTACTTATCAAGGAGGGAGAGCATTCCAGTGGACTACTCTGAAGAGCTAAAAAATTAAAGGAACCTTTTTTCCCTTTGTATTTTACAGAAGAGCTTATGACCAGATACTCAACACACACACAAAATTAAAAAAAAAAAAAGAAAAAAAAAAGGAAAAGATAGAAACGAATGCCAGAAGAGGGAAAGAACAAATTAAAACCAATTCTAATAGATTAAATTATTCAAAGAGAAGGATCTGATAACACTTTACCCATGAATTCTGAAAAAAAAAGAGCCCAACCTATCTTTGGATTTTGGTTTTATCCTGAGGTCTTATGGAGATTGGAAAGATCCTTAGAAGAAAGAAAACACTGAGATAAGGTGAAAGAAAGACATAATATCTGTCTTTAATAAAGGGAGGAAAGGCAATGCCTGAGAAATCATAGATCCGTCAGTCTAGTTCTGATGTTTGAGATTATACTAGGAAAAAATATTAAGACATTATTTATATATTTATTTATGGATAATAAAACGGTATCCCAACATGTATTTCTCTATAAATGAGGATATCGGGACAATCTAATTCCCAACTTCATAAGGATAGTTAGCTTCATAGGTAGAAAAGAAATAGCAGGTGTGACAATACATTGACCTTAAATAGCTTGTAATATTGTCTTTATGACATTTTCATAAGCAAACTGGGGAGAAACAATGGTTTGAAAGTAATCCCTTTACTGGGGATGCATTCTTAAAAAATATTTTCTTGAAGAACACCTGTCAGTGTTTCTAGCTAAATTACAAATATGGCACCACTGGGGTCTTGTCTGGCTCCACGGACTCCCTGGAAGTTTCTTGTGTGCTTTGGTCTCTGATAATCAAGGAAATATGGCATTTAGTAGTCCATTTGTGGCAGAAAACTAAAGCACATATTCTACTTGCAAAAAATTATTTTTGTCTCTATTAAGCTGCCCATCTGAAGAATTTAAAGTCTATGACTTTTTATGATTTGTAGAAGAAAAAAAATTAAAAAGTAATATTTTTGTTGCATGAAAAAAATAGATTTTCTTAATATTTCTAATCCTAGATTATGTAGGGCTCAACATCCACTTGGTTTGAAGACCAAATAACCATTTGGTCTTGGTTAGTTCTTGATACTAACATCCAGAAAGATTTGTATTCTTATTCATATAATTTCTAATTTCTCTAGAATGGTAATTTCTTTAGAACAGCTGTGGGAATGAAGTAGATAAAGAAACATTCCAAAAGACAATTCTTATCTTCTCAAGGGTTAGTCCACATGGAATCCAACCACAAACCAGAAATGCTGCGTCTAAAGAGACCACAGTTTATCTTCCCTTATTACTCGGTCTTCAGCCTCTTCTAACGTGCCGGTAGAGCTGCCAGTTATGGTCTGTATACCTGTCATAGAATCATAGAATCATAGAATTGTTCTGGTTGGAAGAGACCTCCAAGATCATCGGGTCCAACCATTAACCTATCACTACCAAGTCCCCCACTAAATCATATCCCTTAGGGCCTCATCTAAACGCCTTTTGAATACCCCCAGAGATGGGGACTCCACCACCTCCCTGGGCAGCCTGTTCCAATGCCTGACAACCCCACGAGGGAGGCAGCCGTAATATTGGACAGCATGGGGGTATTTGTAAACTGCTGATATTCTAACACGAGTAAACTAGGCTGGATTTGAAGGGGCAGCTCTGAGGCAAATGACATCATAGATCATTGCCGTTGTCCTGAGCAATACAATGCCATTATTATCAAGTTTTGATTCCATAAATTTGCATGTGTTATGATGCTAAACAGCATTTTCTATAGAACTTAATCCCAATGTATCCTGAATACTGGCATATCTAATACTGCTTTTATGTGCTCTGATTTAATCTCTCTCATAACAAATCAAAGACTGAGTTATGTATTAAAACAGAGTCATTATGGAGTTTTAAAATACCAGTGTGATATTTTGTAACACATTCCCCCACCTTTTTCCTAAGAGGCCTATATTGCTTTATGAATTTAAAGTGAAATATTAGTTTTACAGGTGTAATTAAAGGATCATTCTTGCTGCGTTAGGGTGCAAGAAAGCATCAAAGTGCAATTATTTGTTGAAATGCTTTATAAAGAAAAATGTACAGAAGGATCTGGTTAAACACTGAAAGAAGTATTAAATTAACAAGAAAAGATAGATCAGATTTTATGATAGCTTGGGGTTAAGAATACCTTATGGTCAAGGACGGATGAGTTTGAAAGTGTTCAGGTAAGGAGACTTGTGTTCAGAAAGTAAGATAATGAACACTGGGTACGAAGATTTCGGTTAAGAAGGGCAGATCTAAGAATTTTCAATCCTCCATAATTTTGCTAAATATTCACTCACAGTTCAAAGTTATATGTTTCAGAATTTTAGAAATTAGATAAAATGCACATTTGTAGCAAGGTATCTTTCCGAGTTACACTGAGTTACCTAACACAGAAAACACAAAAGAAAGGGCTACATAAAAGTACATAAACTTAGAATGTTACTGATGAAGAACTGTGTAGAAAAAAAAATGAAAGAGGACAGCTGGGAGTCCATTACAGATGCCATAAACTTTTAGAAGCATTGCATAAACTTTTAAAAAGTCAATCAATTATTTCCAGTGTTGTAAAACTGGACATAATTAACAAATCTTAAACTAAGGAAATGTTCTGATATGCTTGATTATTACATCTAAGTCACATTCTTCAATCATTCACCTCTAACTAGGCACAATCCATGGTGATTTAGGGTTTTGACTAAATAAAGAACAATAAAATTTCTTCTTCAGTGAATTTGTGGAAAAGAAGTGAAGGTATACTCACCTACTTAGACGCTAAAGTTTTATGTTTCTTGATTTTCAAGGCTCGAATTGATAAAGCCCTAATCTGATCTCAGAGATCACCCTTCTCTGAGCAGGAGGTTGGTCTAGAAAGAATGTAAAGTCCCTTCAAGACAGAATAATTCTGTGATTCTATGTATTTAAATCCAGTAAAAAAACTAAGTCTAGACAAAAAATAATGAGCGTGACTTCAACTTCTTCGTATTTAAAGTGCAACATTAATGCAACAGGGTGATGCAGACAAATGTTGGCGTGCTGACCACCTATGCATTCCTCATGGAAGAGTTGGCTCTGTGTGAGGGTAAACTACAAAACTGTGGATTGGGTTAGCATTGAAAACTGACATGATTTTCTAAGAATAGGCCTGAGTTTAGCCATATTAAGTCCCTTTTACTTGAGAATCAGTTGTTGAAGTCTTCTTCTGAGAAGAGCTGCCTAATTAGAATGACTTGATCAAACCTACATGTACCTAAAGGTGAAGAATATATGCCACCACTAGTCTTGTTTTGTATGATAGCTTAGCATTTAAAGCACTTGCACACTAAAGGTGAGGCCTGGGTGTCATTTTCCCTTCAGTGAGGGGCAATTCTTACCCCCGCAGTACACTTGTTTGAGGGAGTGCTCCACCAGCCAAGTACAAAGACTGTTAACATGTCACAGGAACAGAAATGAGGCAGTAAAATCACTCTGAAAGGGATCCACATCCAAATACTGGACTCATTTCTCACAGCTGACGGTTCTAACTGTCTGGCCAGAGATTAGACTCCTTGTTATTTGCTGGGTTTTTCCGTGTTGGTTTTTGTTTTGTTGTTGGGTTTTTTGTTTTGTTTTGTTTTGTTTTTTCCCCCTAGCCTATACATGTTGCATTGCTTACTACACAGCTTCCCAGATTCAGCAGGAAAGGTGGAGAATTATCCCATACAGCTTAAACTATGATCTGACAACATTCCAGAAAGCTTTTGGGGAAAAAAAACATTACTTGCTACAGCTCTGTCACAGCTCTTGCTCTGTCAATATGTCCTGAGAACTTGTAGTCCTCCAAAAGAAATAGCTCTGTTCTGCCAAGTTTTTGCATCTCACATACTGTAGACTAGTTTAGTATCCAACATGCTTGTGTTTGGTCTGCTCCAGACCTACACACGGTATGGAATTGCACTTCTATGAAGCTTTTAGGTCAAATCAGGCATGCCTAGTGAGTTCAGACACTTACACGATTAGGTAGCCAATAAACTAAAAGGACTCAGTGTTGTGTATTTAGGCAACTATTATTTACCTGTGTTCTGTTTTAGCTGCTTAAATCCTTTCTTTGGTTTTGAATATTAATGCTGTACAATCCTTGTCTAACTATTTTTTTTTTTGCTCTGAATTAATGTAAAAGCTAAATCTTTGTGCTGCAAATATACCCTGTTGTATTTTGTGAGACCACTGAGAGTTTTTTAAATCTTTTGCTATAGAAGAATCATCATAGGAAATTCTGTATTATTCTATGCATGGGAAAAAATGTCTTGTCAGTTTACCTAATTAATTTTAGCATGGTAAAGAACACGAGAATGTATTACAGAAAGCTTAAATGCTTTCAACCTCTCTTTTGAAAGATTAACAGTGGCATCTCAATGTGAGAAAAACAATCCAGAGGGAGACAAGCCCTGAAGAGCTCTTGAATACGTAAAAAGACAGGAAATCAATAAGGCCCGTAATTATTGGCACAGAGATTTAATGAAGTATAAAACTTTAGTGTAACAACAAATTAAAACTCCATTACTGTCCATGGGTAATGAAGAACAAAAAATGATTCAGAAAAAAAATACAGTATTTTATTTTTTTCTTTTCCCATACACTTAATTCAGATTTTATTTTTAATGTAAGAAATAGCTGAGGAAGACTTTAAACAGTAATTTTAATGGGAATTTAAGACTCATTATGAAGCAAACCTAAGCACTTTTTAATACTTCCCAGATGGATATAGAATTTTAAACCAGTAACAAGTTTCGCTGAAAGGACTTGGAAATTAATATGAAACATACTACAGGCAGGTTAATTGGGTTCATTTCTTGAAAGTGTATTCTAAATTAGCTAACCTTATTCTTTTTTTTCCTTGACAGAATAAAAGGTCTTTGAAGCTACTGCCATTGAGCTTGATCCTGAGATGTAGAAGAATCTGACAGATAGCAGTGGGAACTGGGAGGCTGTAGTTTACACATGGATCGCAGGGGATTCTCAAAAGCATCTATTTTCCATGGAGGATGAATCAGACAGCTTTGACAAATATTTGCAGTAGAATGAATGTCTGTCTTGTCTTACTCTATGATTACTGCTGGATCAGTCTTCCATTTATTATAGGCCTTTCCTGTTTTCATACAAACCAGGCTTCTGACAGAGACAATATTATTTCCTGCAACACCGTTACACACGTATTTTCCTTGTATTCCACAAACATGTTACTGATTAGTTTGATGGATGTTAACACACTGTACAACAAAAGTGAATGACCCCAGGGTAGAATATTAGTCACAACTTGTTCTATCCATACATCTTCTCTATACATGCAATCTGGCTACATGCATAATGATACCTAAATACTGTATAATTTTATTAGATAAAGCACACCAGGTACAGCACAGAAGTAGTTATAGATATTAGATTACCTAAATACTATCTAAGAAAACAGAATGGTACCAACAACAGAGATAAGCATTTAGCTACCAATTTAAGTAAATTGCAATACTAGGGAAGAAAAGATCACCTAAGTTTTAGAATTCGAGTGTGTTCATGTAGCAATGGTATTCTCTTAGAATAGAGTATGAAAAAAAAAAACCCTTGAGAACAAGATTACAATATTTAAATAATAGCCTATAGAGGGCCTGCATAGTCTTCGCATAGGAATCTCACCTCTAAATAACTAACTCATGTCCTCAATTCTGATTCAGAACACTTTTCTTGATTGTCATTCCCTCATGTTCTGAGAAATGGCCTCCTGGTGATGGTTGCTGTTCATGTCTTTCTCAGTAACTCCCTGCCCTTGGCAGAAGAACCCTATTTCCCCAGTGGAAGCTTGATTTTCTGTCAGGCTTTGAAAAAATGCAGAAGGAAGCGTCACGTGGGCAGCTATTTCCCCTTCCTCATGGGAAAAAGGCAGAGAGAGAGGTAAAAATGATGAGTGAGCTGAATTTGACCTCAGGCCAGGCTGGACCATGTGTTAGATGGTCTTCCAAGCATATTGAGAAGAAGACAGCTAAGCACTGTAATTATAAAGATCAAAATTCTAAGCATCTCTTGTTAGTAATATGCCATATTTTTAGACATTTTAAGTACCTAAAATAAGTTAAATGCAAAACCAGAAGTCACGGCTACCAACCATCAAATGTTTGAGGATATACTGAGCAAAAATATTCTGCTTGCACCATCTCTTAATCAATTTCTGCTGTGGGGTTTGAACCTATTTGATTCTGACAGAAACCTGAGGGACAATAGAGATGGGAGAGAAGCCATTCCTCAGGAATGAATCACTGCTGATCGCAACAAAAATCTATTCCTGTGGAAAACCTACCTTTTTCTTCCAAAGCGTACTCTTTGTCGATGGAAATTGCCTAACCAACAGCATGTAAAACTCGAAGTTACACTGTGTGATTCCTATCAAGTCAGATTTACAATAAGAATGGAGTCTTTTTCTGAGCTTGCTTAGGTGGAAAATTCACGTTAGACATAAGGCTACTACTTTCCTTAAACCTTTTCTTCCAGAGCCAACAGTGAATGTCTCTATATATCCTGTCCTGTGGTAGACTTTACAATGTAACTTAATTTAAGTTGATTTCATAGTGCAGAAATAGCAAAAGAAAATTTGGGGGCTTTTTTGCTATATTTCATCATTCCTAATATACAGTCTGTGGCAAGCCATAGCTCAAGGAAAATGTTAAATCTTAAATGACTGATGTAATCTAGGCAGACTTGGACAACGATTACCTGTTATCTAGAAACAACAAAATAAAATAGGCTTTGTCCTCAGCTATTTGGAAAACTCTTCCCCCAAAGCCAATGCATGACAGTTACTAGGAAAGCAAAAATAAAGTTTTCATTTTGTGTTAAATGAAGCAATTTATTTCAAAAATTTTGCTGGTGGGAGGAGGAGGGGCACTTGTCATAGTAAAAAACACCGTTAAATAAACTGGCTTTGTCTGCTTAATTCAGAAACTCCAGATAATTTAATGGAATGTTATTTGATTAAAAAATTCAGGATTCAGAACAATCAACGATATTGATATTTAGATAGAAGTATAAAATTAGATTAGAACTGTGGCTGATCAATAACAAAGTGATCGGGTGAGTCTAACCGAGCTATCTGGCCTAAAACATAGGAAGGCGGTCGCTGTCACAAGGGGTCCGGCTGCGGGCCCGGCCCGACCGGTCTTTGCTCTCCAGCAGCTGCCTGTCAGAGAAAGTTCTGAGAACTTCATACAGGGTTATTTTCTGCAGAAAAGATAGAAACATTTCAAGTTTCAGCTTAATTTTTCACAAATCAGCAGTACTGTAAGTCCAAAATCATTTAGCCTAATATTCCTAATTTTATTATTTTTTTTCTCCATAAGCACGGAAACTAAATATTCCTATTAGTTTTACAATGAAGGGGTGCTTTCTATTTCTCTCATCCTCACAACTCTTCTAATTACAAAATATGCCAGGGAATATATCCTAGTTATATATTTGCTGCTAATAAAATACAATTTCTCTCAAGATTAAAGAAAACAAACATATGGAGCAAGTCAGTGTAGAAACCAAGAGGATTTTGCAGACTGAAAACGGATGTACTGATGTGCTTGGTCAGAAGTTTTGTATGTTTGCTTTCTCCTTTATTTTGTCTTCATTGTGTTTCTGACATTTGTTTTTATCTGGGCTCATGAAGATATGCATTCATTTCATAGCACCTAAAGATGCATTTTTAAGTGATTTAAAAACAGCCACAAGCACTTATTAGCCTTCAATTACCTTGTTTGCCTCCTATGTAAAACATTTATTGCTGTTTTCCTTTTTATTACACTAATCATAAAAATGCCCTTAAGAGGACTTGTTATTTTTTGTTTCAAATATGCCTGTAAGCTTCATCACTACGTCTTTCTCAGTGCCATCATTTTTACAGTTGTTCAACTTTTACTACATGTTGCACGGGGCGCAGGCGCCCCGGCGCTGGCAGCGGGGGCTGCAGGGGCCTCTGTGAGGAGCGGCCGGGGCTGCCCCGTGCCGGATACAGCCGGTTCCAGCCGGCTCCAACCGACCCCCCCGGGCACAGCTGAGCCCCTCGGCCGAGATGGTGCCGCCTCTGGGAAAGTGTATTTAAGATGGGGCAAAAATACCAGAGCGCGGAGTGAGGGAAAAAAAAGTGGGACACAACAGAGGGAATGCCCAGGTCGGAGGAGAAGGAGATGCTCCAGGCGCTGGAGCAGAGGAAAGCGTGAGCAGGAAGGGGCAGCGGAGGGGAACTGTTACGGACCGACCACAACCCCCCATTCCCCATCCCCCTGTGCCGCGCGGGGTAGGAGGTAGAGGAGCTGGAAATGAAGGAGTGAAGTTGAGCGCTGAGCCCATGAAAGGGGGGAGGAAAGTGACTTTCAAAGGTTTTTGTCCTTTTACACTACTCAAATCTATTTTAATTGGCAATAAATTAATTTTCCCCAAGTTGAGTCTGTTTTGCCCGTGATAGTACTTGATAAGCAATCTCCCTTTCTTCATCTGGATCCATCAGCTTTCTCATAGTATTTTCTTCTCGCGTCCCGCTGAAGAGGAGTGGGTGAGTGGCTGGATGGGCAGTTGGCTGTTAGCCAGGGTCAACCCACCACACACATTTACTTCTCTTTCTTAAAATACTTCTTACGGTATGTCTTGCTTACACTTCTCAATCTATCTGTGAAGTCTGTTCTCCTTTGGATCTTATATTCTCTTTATTCATACAGATAATGTCCATCTCTTTGTGGCTTGTGTTCAGCTCTACAGGACTCTGTTGCTGCACTTTTTGTTTGAACTGATCAAAATCATTGTTTCATGGTCCTTCCTTATGAGTGCCAGTCATCTCGTGATTGATCTGATACAAAGCTAACTGGAAACGGTACAAAAATATGTTCATATGGAAAAGACTGTAACAGAAAAATATCTGTATAGTAGCATGACCAGAAGTAGTCTGCCTGAAATAAATGGAATTACTAAGGGAATTACTCTGTTAAATGGGAATGAACTATCAAATTTAAACCCTGATGAAACGAAGATTTTAATTACATTACATTCCTGTACACAGAAGTTGTTACAGCCCCTGGACCTAGTTTGTGATCTCCAGTAAGACTGTTTCAGTCCCAAATCCTGGATTGTCTGATCTGCCTTATTCTCAGAGTACCCTGGTTGGGAAACTTCTTATAGACTCTTTTATTTATTCAAAGCAAAAGCAAGAGACTTCACACCTACCTGGCTAACAGATCATAAAGCTGCCCTACATTACACAAAAAACGTTTAATGTAGAGCTGATTCCTGGCGTAAGCAATTTGATTAAAAGTCTCCATCAAGATTAGAGAGCATGTTTAGCAACTGCGACAACTGATTTTATGTAGGAACGACAGTGAACCATTGTAGGGTCCGTTTGCAGCCAGCCTCTATATGTAATTATTTTCACATTGATGTTCACATATCCATAAGCTATAAGTAGTAATTTCTGTTGTTTGTTTTGCAACAACTATTTGCTAATGGATTTGAACCAAATTGTTCTGTGATCCTGACTGGGAGACAGATATGAAGTCCAGTTCAATTGTATGTTTTGCTAGTGTACAGCAACATAAATAGATCAGACAGTGGAGTTTTTTATTGTTTATATTCCCAGACATTGAGGTCAAGGGAAGTTTTATCTGAATAAGGCAAATAGGATTAGGTTCCTAGAAGACTTTTTTTTTTTGACACAGGTTATCAAATGAAGACGCTTAATAGGTGATCCATAATAAATTTGCATTTTAAAGCACACAATTCTAGATGGGATTTTCTTTTCTTCTGAGTTTAGTCTATGGTTTACGACCTGTCAAGTTGCGACGTCTTCCAAAATGACATGCATGTTAACTTGCCTTTCCCCAGATACAAAATATGCTAATTTTGACCTATTGTTAGGTAGTTTTAATAGTTTCTTCCAGTTAAAATTTCCTCAGTTTTAACTTTTATCCATAATACCTGTACAATTCCACACTCCCCCATTGCAACATTAAAACTTCAGTGTGTAAGTAAATACTGTTCCACATTTGCATTACGTAAAATTTCTCACTTTTTCTTTTTCTTGATGGCAACATGTCCTTCTCTTTCTTTATCTTTCACCATATAAAAATGAAATCAGTGAAAACAAGAAGCTTCTTCCCCTGTCAGATTATCCCTACCATCAATGACATAAATGGAAGTTCATTACACAACCAGTGGCAACATTTCATTACATTCCTGCAAGTGGATTACAACTACCTCTCTGCAGCCTTTTGGATACAATTCATGATTAACCAGACCTGCCTTATTTTTTATTAGGAAGCCCTCAGGGCAGAAATAGAAACATCAACAAAAAACCCTGAATCCCTTCAGAGATCAAGAAAAGAAATAAACTAAGCAAGTCAATTTGTTTTTATTAATATTATTATCCTAAAGATATTCAAGTGAATTTGTAACAGGGTTCATTTTTTAAATATTTTTAAATATTATAGTTCAGTAAAGTTTACCTTAATTTTCACAGACAGCCTTAAAACAATTGAGCAGCAGATTGCAACACTCATGGAACAGTCTGATTGATACTTATTTTGAAGAACACCTGTAAGGCATGTTCCTTCTTTTATAGCATTTCCTCAATTCTTAATGCTGGACTACCTCAGAAAAAAATATCTGTTGACTGAGATAAACAGGCAGAGTTGTAGCAGGTTTTGACTATTCATACTTTTCTACCACTTCATTGCATAGCAGACCCAGGGTGACTTTAGAAATAAATAAGCAAATTTACTCCTGCACATATAGACTTAGTATTAAGAAAGCCCAGATAGGGCTAAAAACCAAATCAAGCACATAAATTCAAGTCAGATATCTGAGTCGCGACAACTGAACTGAAAACCACAGGAAAGTTAGTAAATGTAATGGTTTTCATTTAATGTAAATAAATTTCATGTAAAACCAGCTGATATTCCTTGTATTCCAACCATTCGATAAAATTGACAGATTTTATCTTCAAATGAGAAAAAAATAGGATATAGGTACTGATTTCAAAATTTATTATTCAGTTGGTATATTTAATGAAAGCAACAATTAAAACATGACATTCTTTACATTGATTCGAAGTAATACTTTACCAAGGATTGCACAAGTTCTCTTTCAGGCAATGGCAAAACTTGGGTGTGAAGGTAGAAAAAGGGCTCTCCCTTTCAATAGCTTTGAATCTTCTCCTCTCAATTTTAACATTCTTTGACATCATCTAGTAAAACAGTTTCTTCACTCCATTTTACTTGTGATATATTCTTATAAACATATACTTAGAAAATGATTTCTCAATGAGTTATTTTGGCTAATCAGAGTAGTATACAACTGTATAATTATTTTATAGGACTCAAAGTACAGTGAGCTTATTACAGCTTGTATATAAAAAAAATTCAGAACACTTCCAGTTTTTAATCTGTTTACCAATGTTATTGTATTGACCTATGTCAGAATTGATCCAGCCCAAGTAGTAACTGTTCCAAGGAGTAGACAAACAATTACCTGCTTGATTTTTGGGGGGAAAAGTCACCAGAAAAGGTCCATTCCCCCTTCTGCGCACATGCTGCACTGCCAGAATGGCTAACGGGAATTATTCATGTTCATACCAAGGAGAAGAATATTCCCTAAAGCATTTTAACCTTCTTTTATGAAAGCACATAAAAAAGACTTGACTCTTATAGCTTTTTTTTTTTTTAAAGGTGACTCTGTTTGAACCTTCCCAGAGCTACTAACCTACTATTATAAAAAAAAAAAAAATTCAATAAAACCCACAGACAAATGGGAGACAAAATATCTATTGAATACTTACATAATTATCACTGAATGGCAATGCTAGACACCTGGTGCTAACTGTGTATTGCCATTCATTTTGTGTGCTGTTGTTAATTTTTTAAAATGTAAGTTCTCCACAAATATTCCTTACTATAAAAATTTCAGACACAACAAAGCTGTAACTTCTGTTGAGCTTTTTAGTCATGAATCAGAATACACATTATTCCATGAATAAAAGACCATTTATTATAGACAGGAATGCATTTTATAGGCATTGTAATTTTTTTTTTTAAACTTTCAGAGGGAGTTACATTTGCTTTCACTTTATTTCAGTGCATATGGCTTCAGCTGCAATGAAGAAAAAAGGATTTTCTGGAAAGCCTGTAGGTAGATATTTTGATCATGAAAAATGTCTTATTTTAAAGTAATTGGTTATTAAACAAAGTAATTGCTTATTAAATACAATTAAAAATTAACCAACTCCAATTACAGATATTTGAGGCTTCTTCTTTCTTCTTCTTCCTTTTTTTTTTTTTTTAATATTTTAATTATTTTTGCATAGCTGCTTGCCTTCATCAATTTATTGTAAATTTGGTATAAAATGACACCAAATCCCAGCCAAATTTAATTCTAATACACTTTTTAGCACTAAGTCTTGTTCTTTTTATTCAAACCCTGGCTACCTAAATATTTCCTAGAAACCCTCAACCTGATGAAGTTAGTAGAATTAATCAGTAATTAATAGATTTAATCAAGGAAGGAGTAAAATTTATTCAAATGGTGATGTTATATGCTTTCATGACCATTTTATAATCCCATCCTATGTATTTCTCTTTGCCTGGTCTTCAGGATACCAGTCTCTTTTCATTATTCCACTAACAATGGAATTCCTGTATAGGAAAACCAGGGTACTTTTAGATGTTATCTGACCATGCAAAGGAAAGTGACTTTTCACTCCACTTAAAATAGAAAAGAAAATGAACTATCTCATGACACATCATTTCCTGTGGCAGCCAGGTTTCCAATTACAAATATAGATAGGTGTCATAAATGTAAGTTATAATCCATCTACAAGAAAAAAGATGGCCAATCATAGCCAAAAATTATATTTGGTGAGCTGAAATATTTATTAAGTTATTGATCAAATGCCTTCATGATTTGAAATTATTCTTATATAAAAAATGTACTGGGTTTAGACCCTAGTTCACTTGCTTAAATTAAGTGAGAAACCATCACGAAAATGCCATTAGGGAGCACTAGGGCTTCCAAGAATGCAAAGGGATCTCTCTGGGGCTGTAAAGATGATATTTAACATTTTTCATGACATGCTGCTTCTAGTTGTTTCTGGAACAAATGGCAAAGGTGAAGAAAGGCAAGGTCTAAGTAGCCCTTCAGCTAGTATAAATCAGCTAGAAACCATCTCAGCACTGGATCAAGCTGAAGAGTTGGAAAGGTTGGAAAAGTTGGAAGATGCCGTTACTGCCATCTCTGACTTTGTATATGAGTGGCATCGAGTATGTCTTTGCACTGTGCAAAAATTGCGGCACGTCTTTAGAATGTATTTAATATTTTTGTTAATTATAGGTAAAAAGTATTCCTGTCCTGGGCATAGTACTTTGGGTTAGAAGTCTTTAATGATATGAATTACTGAGCTTTACTGTGAGGGTTAAACTACAGCCTAATTCTTTGGTGTTTCCCAATTCCAGAACCTGGACCAAAATAGCGAGATTTTGTTGTATGATCCCATCCAGCTTCTACATGAAACAATGAAATTCTAATCCATAGTGCTTTCATATATATATATATATAAATAAAAAATATAAATAAAAGTATTATATTATTAACATAAGATTTGTGTTGGTGGTGTACCATGTAATCCCTTTGCCCACTCAAAAATTCTGCTCAGTATTTCATGTACAATAATAAAACATCCCATAGCTCTCTGCTGTAGTCTTCAGAGTCCTTTAGGAATAATGTCAAAGGGCATTACCATTTGATTGATGTCACTAGAACAATATTGCTCCTTTTTGACAGCGTTTAATGATTCAGGTCACTAGTCTGAACCATACTCAGTGGCTTTGTCAAGTACACAAAACCTTTCTTCAAAAAGAGTACAGAAACGTGAGCTTTTTCTTTTAAAGGAAAACGTGAATCCATCTCAGACACTTATTTTTCATACCTGCACAAATGTATATGAAAACAAAGTAAACCTACAATAATCAGTTCAAAACTGCTTTCTTTCATAAATTTTCTATAAAGGAAACAAGCAAATAATGCATTCAGGGGCACATAAAGAAGCCATCACAAAAAAAGCAAATGGATTCACTTCAGATCTTTTATGAATTAATTTTTACTGAGGTTGCTTTTTAAGTAATTGAAAGTTGAACAAACAGAGCTATAATATTAACAGTAAATGCTATTATAATTATAGGCAGTTATCAAGATATTGCTTATAACTATTAGAAAGTCAGCAACACCTTATTACAAAATTAGCTATTTTTTCTCTCTTAAATAATAAAACATAAACATGTTGCTTTCTAAAAAACAGTATTTTGATAATTGAAATCACTACCTTCTGGTTTTTTATATTTTGAAGACTTAGCTAGTTTCAAATGATTTTGAGGCAGATCTTTCCAAGAAATACCTTATTTTACAGTCATGAAAGATTAAAGAAATATGTCTTTGTATGCAAATACTGCTAAAATAGTTAAGTGAAAGACAATTTAGATGGTTTTTTTCTCTCTCGAGTTTTAAGGATAAATGGTTTTGCCATATGACAGGTTACCTTGTTAGCGTCACAGAATATAGACCTCAGATAACACTGAGTGCTTGTGTTATAGCTCAGTCAGCTCCTCGGATGATGTAAATCAATGTACCTCTATTGAAG
Organism: Phoenicopterus ruber ruber; assembly: GCA_009819775.1. NCBI lineage: Eukaryota > Metazoa > Chordata > Aves > Phoenicopteriformes > Phoenicopteridae > Phoenicopterus > Phoenicopterus ruber. Next base: position 48,360,208 of record CM020215.1, read on the forward strand.
GCACCAGAGCTACATGTATCTACATCAGCTAAAGGTCTAGACCTTTAGATTCACCAGGCCGCCCTTCTCCTTTCCAGGTGTCTCTACAAGCACTGCTGCTTTCATCTCAGTTACAGGAATTTCATACAAATTCGCACATAAAAAATAAAAAATGTACTCCAAAAAGCCCATGAAACTGAGAGTGAGAATGTATGTAGACATTCACATGTGAACTGGAGATCAGCTCATTTGCTCATTAGATATCTATTGTCAATTGAAACTCCCTCAAGTATCTTTCCATCCACCGTGCCACTAGGATTCTGTTCTCCTATAGGTTCTGCAATGTATTTGCATCAATGAGGTTATCTCAGATAACCCAGAGTATCTAAAATGACACAAGGTGCCTTCATGCAGGGAACTGACCCACGTGCTTATTCAATATAGCCAGTGGAGGTTAAAGAGCAGTTCAGCCCTCTGTAACAGAAATTTAAGGTGGGATTCCAGAGTATAAGTATTTAATGCCATTTTTGACACTTTGGGACATCTGAGGCATGCTTATGTGGCTAAAAGTTATAACATAAGACCTACAGAGACACTCATCCTTCTGAAATGAAGAGGTAAGTGAAGCCTGAGGGCATATCTCACAATGTTTACAATGACAGCAGATGCCTCTGGGAAACTCAACCCTGTGTTTAGGTGGCTGATCAGCTAAACAGCTTTTGAGAATCTATTTGCAACATTGACAAAATTGACTAGATAACTAGATACCCATTGGTGCCCTAACCTGTGACCTAAATCCTACCCTGAGTGATGATAGTAATTTAGCCATCGGTTTTCCTAACCCCTTTCAAGTGCTATAAATTCTTTTTATACTGGATAATAGGCAAACTCCATGGCCATGCACAGTTCTCTGGTGATTGCACCTTGTTTACAATGCGCATGATCTGTAAACGCATAGGGGACCTCAGCTAATCTGTGCTGGCAGTATTTTGCTAATTCTGATCATCAGGGCGAATTCTAATCTGAGGACAGGAATAACTGAGTAGGTAGTTTATGTGTTTTTTTCATTTGAAACAAACAAAATATTTTGAACACCCAGAAAATCAGCTATTTCCATGGCTCAAACCAGAAAACCATAACATACATAAGAGATTTAAGGCATAAAGACCTCATAGGCCTATTTTAGAAGGTGTACTATGTCTCTGTGTGCTGCAGAATCAGGATTTAGGTTTCATGTTCGTGTTTCTATAGCTGAGCTATGGCTTGGCAGTAACTAAGAACTAGCAAACACAAAGTCAAAAATTCTTGTTAAAGGTAATGTGTTTCATTTAAATAAGTAGCCTCAGGTTTGGTCTCGTGGAAGACTAAACAAAACTGCATTCAGATTAACCCATCTGTTTCCAAATGTAGTTAATTCATCCTTTGATGGCTAAAAAACATGAGTATGATGGACTCACTGGGTATTCTTTCAGCCTCACAAATATGAACTTTACAAGTATGTAAGAAATATTGCATGAGGCAAATCAAAGGTCAGGTAACGTGTGCAAGAAGTTTGGGCTGGAATTTTTCTGTCAGAGACAATTTTCACTAAAAAATAGTATTTCATTAAGCTCCAGAACATTTCATCTAAACCTTCCACAGAATTTAACGTAGTATTTTGAGGTTTTGTGTAGGTTCCTGACAAAACTATCTTAGAATGAGGGATACCGGATGATGTCGCTCGATGGCACAGGGTTTTTTGTATCCAGCACAGAAACGAGCACCTTCAATACACCGCAGCTGGTCTGTGGGAATAACATTCTCACAGTCAAATGGCTGATAGCAGCAAGCCAGCTTCAGAGATCTAAGGAAATTAGCCAGCAGGGTCTAAGAAAATTCTAACATGCCGGAAATTTGGAGGAAAAAAACCCTCTAAGTAGCCTTAACCCACTTTGGACCCCCTTGTCCTGAAACATTTCTTGTGTATCAAAAACTATGTTTTTCAGCTTGTCTAGATGCGATACAGATTACATTAATTTGAAATTTCACCAGAAATGTATATTTGGTTTAAAAAAAAAATCTTTTCATATTATTACAAATATCCTCCTTTCCTTCAACCAATAATGTACCTGAAGACAATAAAGTACATGGATATTAAGGCCCAATTTGTAAAAGCAAAATAAATTTCGTAACGGAAATCTTATAGGCATTAATAATTGTTTGACACAAATTACAGCATTTAAATATGTAACCAGATGACTGAACCTGAAAATTAACTATCTCAACAGTTACATGCAATCATTTGGTTTGCAATTATGTGTCCACACTGTTGATTCTGGAAATGACTGCAGGTGCAAAATTGAAGCCTGGGTTATGTCTCCTTTTAAAGCATGGTCCTTAATGTAATTTGTGCTTTAATATGCATTTGCAGCATATATTGTAATTGTTTCTCTAGAGCTCATATCTATGATGTGAATACATAACATCAGTGGCACAGATTGCATATTATAGCTCCAGAATACCAACTGTATTTTAAAATGCCTATTGATTGGAAAGTAGTAATTTGTGTACGACGTGCAGAAGCTACTGAAGTGTTTCACCATTTTTTTACATTATAAAGTTTAGTAGTTCGTATCATGTACTATGCCTACTAAAGTTAACTTCAAAGAATATTGTAGAAAACCAGAAAAATGCATCCTAAAATTTAAAGTTCCTCATTTGCTTTAAAACATTTCTCCACCAATATGATTTACGTTTCAAGTGCAGCTTTTCATAAAACAGTTTTTCTTTTAATCTTTTATTTATTTTATCATTTTGTTATTTCTTAATCCAATGACACAAACTTTGATGATAAAAGGGCATTTTGTGAGGTCTAGAAACTATCAAAAATATTCCAACTCTCTTTTTCTCACCACTGTACAAACACATCTGTCTTGTTAGTTCTGTTTACTGCTGCTTTCACTGAGAACCTGAGGGAAAGCTTCAGAAGTTCCATTTACAACATTGCATGGTGGTATGGCAATCAGAAACTGAAGAGAAGAAATCATTAAATTCCTTTTCTCTCAATTTTCCATACCCTGGCTGTGTACATCTGCAAGTAAATCTGGCCAAGTGAGATAGTTTCTCTTCATCCTTCCCCTCCTCCACCCATCTTTTTTTAATTGCAATGAGAAATAAAGCAAAATTATTCTCTCTCTGGTTTTTTTATTCCTCATGCAAGTTGTAGTTTCTAGAAACATACACAACAGCGCACTCAGACCCACATCAGCATTTGGATATTTGCAAAATGTTTTCTTTTTTGTGGGGGTGAGTCTATTATATCAACTGTATGTCTAAATGTATGACATCGTTATTATTTCTAAATAGGGCATATTATTTTAAAGGTAAGATAGTGATAATGAATGCTGGATTGTAGATAATAAAAGGAAGATATTCTTGACTGCTCATGTGCAATATGGGCATTCCTATGATGAATACTCAATTGACAAAGAAATATGGAAGGAAAATATATTAGTGGAAAGACAATAACTAATTATGAAATTTAGAATTTATGTCATGAAATCCTTGTCCTTTTCTTCAAATTGATACAAAAATACTGAATTAAAAAAAAAAAAAAAGATAGCTTAGCAATGACAAAATCCCTCATCTTTACAAAATTCCTAAAATTGCTAAATGGATTGAATTGGCTTACCACGCTCTCCTTTAAATAAACTCTTTTTTTTTTCCTGTAGTAATGTATTATTTTTCCTTTGGAACACTGACATTGCTTATAGGACTAATTTTCTGAGACGATTATATTGAACAACAGAAAGATTAATATTTTCACTACTGTAATATTTTCAGTGCTACCACTAGATACACTAGTCAAAGAAACGCGCCCCATAAAAGAGAACAGGTACTCAGAGTACAATTCCCAAATGGCATTTTAGTGAAAGAAAGAAGCAGTTCAATGTTTTCGTCGGCCAATTCCATTGAAACTCTTCTCAGTTGAAACTGGTTTTGGTCAGTTCAAATTTGAAAAAAACTAAAATTAAAATTATATAAAAAGTATTTTCATTGAACATACATATATATGTATGTATGTATATAATTTATCAGGAAAAAAAAAGTATTGTAGAAACTCCAGTGTCCACTTGCGAATGATTGTAATAAAATATTTTTAAACAGCTTTCCTCCATAGCAATGTGTGAATACTAAGACCTGATGATCCTACACGTGTTTGGAAATTGCTCTTTTGCGGTATTCAGCCAGCTCTGTTCGTAATACAACTTGTATTATGAAGTGCCATGGTCTGCAACAAACCCCATTTTTATCCGAGGAAGAAATAGTACCACAGCTTGCTTCCTATTACCAGACTTTATTCTGCTTTGATACATTAGGAGATCACCACTTCTTTTGCAGACACAGCATTTCTTTCAAAATTAAGCTTCTATTCTCCTTAGTGTTTTCATCAAGTTTTTTCTGTAATCCATAACATACTTATAAACTGCATCTTTACCATGCAGTCATTAATTCATGTGATTTTACAGTACTGTCAATTTCTTACCAGTTTCCTGATTACCAGAGCCTAAATGCCCCCAAAGTTACTTGTTAATAAACCAGGAAAATACCTGACAGTACCATTGCTTGTGAGACAGATAAAAATGAACCGATTCCAGTGTAAGGAATATGACTCTATTTGGGGAAAATGTGCTGCAACTCTAATGATTGAGTTTTTGATGCAGATTTACAAACGGAACAGAATATTTCTTCTTAGGCTTGCACTGAAGATTAGCTTTTTATTTGTAAGGAACAGTTGCTTTTGGAGTTTGTAATATGCCTTTTCAAGAGCTATCATGGCACTATCAAGTTTACTTACAATTGAACTATCAAGGGATTAATTTCCTTGACATACAGTTTAGTTCTAGTGGGTTAATATTAGAGTCTTGATCTGCTCGAAAAATCAGACAAACTGCAGCCATAGTGAAAAAAAAATCAATGAAGAACATTTTGAAAAAAAACACTATAATGAACCAAATGGGTACACGGTTCTTTAATGAAAGGCAAACTAAGCGTTTCATTTTAGTTTGACAGCTATATTGATGGAAAAATCTTTAATCCAATATAAGACTGTGTGGAGAAGGGATGCAAATGTGTATTTCCATGTCACTTATGGCCATGTCTGCTACACACTTGCTGGGTGAGAATAACTTTATAATCTACTAGTAGCCTTATAAGAATTTTCAAAAATACTGTTAATGGGTGTCTCTAGATACTTAACAACGTAAGTGCCTTAAGGTTAGATTTTCAAAGACACTTAAAGATGTACACAGAGATCTATTATAATTTCTAAATTACCTCCTTGAATATTTTCTGGAGTATTCTTTTGTGCCATTAATGTCTAAATAATTTGAAAATCTGGATGGTTCTTCTCTAATCTAATTGGTGTAGAAGCTAAAGTCCTATTTGCCAAATACAACCAAAATTCAACCCAAACCTCTCTAATTACTCCTTTGGATAAATATCAGCAAAGAGTACAGTATATAAACTAAGTACATAAATTGTCATTTAACAGTAAAAAAGTAGGAAAAATATTGAGGAAGAGAAGTTTTTTAAAAATTAATTAGAAAAGTGGGGATCTCTCAAATACTGTTACTGATTATCAACATATGCAGACTGTAAGTAGGCTTACCACTGAAAATAGGGTGCGCTTTCATATCAAACATCACAACATGAATTCTGGGTGCTTGGTCACTGAATTCTCGGTTATTGAATATTTTTATTCAAGTATCTCTAAAGGCTGATATTACCTCTATCTGCCAACATAACACGCAACTATAACTCTGGTCAAGCTAGATGAACATTTCTAAGATACACCAAGCATCCTGCAGAATTTTAGCCAGCTTAACTAAACTTTTAGTGCTGAGTTTTATAAAAGCTTGGTTCACTTTTTATCACTATAGCTGCTGTCTGGGATCACTGAGACCATGAACACCAGACAATCAAGAAAACTATTTCTTGCACTGCTTCCAGCATGATTTAAGGATGAAAGAATTTCAGAAAAGTTTCTTAAACTTATAATAGGAATGGAACAAATCCTACAAGCTCTCTAAGATTATCCGGTCATTATGTTCCTAACAGAATAGAAAAAAGATATGTTCACACAGAATGTAACAGTAATGAATTTTTGAAATATCCAAGGGTCAATGAGTAGAGGGAAACTAACCTGCCATCCTAGGCAGCTGGTTTTGTCTTCTTCTCATATCCAAAATGCATTTCTCTTCCTAAAGTCTTCCATGTTGCAGGCATTTAATAAAAGTCTTCCTGATATCAATATACAATGAAACACATTTTAAAATGTACTTCTGTCTGTCTGATTTCATTATTTTCTATGCTATTCTGAATCTGAAGCTTTATTTATTTAATAGGTACACAGAAGTTAATTATATGTATATATTATATACATATAATATAAATATATCTATATAATAGAAATGTCTATATATTATATAGATATAAATATAATCTCAACATAAAAAGATCAAAATTAAATGATTGCTTAAAAAAAAAAAATAAAAATACCTCTCTAAAAAATCCAACATGTAACCCCAGAAGTCCCATCAGCTTTTAGATATCCTGATATCAGAAGAGGATCCTTAAAGGTAAACTACTGACAGTAAAAAGAACAAGCATCGCTATTATCCGACCTTGCATACTGGCAAGTGTGTGGAAAGACGATTCAAGAAGCTCATGAATGACCTGCCTTTGTATCAGTAGGGAGGCAAATGTATTCCTCGATCGCATTTCCACATTTCTACCAGTTAGGTTCCTAAAACTGAAAAAAGATTTTTGAAAAGCTATCTTTCAACCTCTAAAGTACCTACTAAAGGATATAAAGAAAATTCTGACAAGGAAAGTGGTTGGAGAGTAGTAATCAAGGTTCCTGGAAAATCAACTGTATCAATAACTTTTTTTTTTTTTTTTAAATGCACTTAATTCATTTGTTTAGGTTTCTTTTTATAGGATCTTAGGTATGAGTTGCTTTTGGTACTCGTTGAGTATATAGACAATTTTAAGAGTCACCAAATTCCTGAGATTAACTAGCCATAAACCTTTCTCTGTCCAGTGGAGAGGAAGAAAGAGCCATACACACTAATGCAAATAAAAGGCCCGGTCTTTATTGCAGATGAAGAGTCTGCTTAATACGTTACTAAACTGTAAGGGAGTTTAACTTGTGAATACCTAAGTATTTAAACAGACATAGAGCCACTGAGGACGACACTCAGTCAGCTCCAGTATAGGACAGGATTGCTTCTGCTACAGATGGTTAAGTTCCTCCACTGAAGAGCAACGCCTAATACCTGGGACGTTGTCCAGGAGGTGGCTGAAGGACAGTATCGCGCTGCCCACCAAGCTCCAACCTGGGTCTTGGCAGAAGTGCACAGTGGGCGCCCTATGTGCTGCGGCTGAGAGGAAGAACAGGCAAGACTTGGAGCTCAGCCCCATGATGCAGTTCTCTCTAAAGATATGCATATAAGGAAGGTGAGAAAATGACTAAACCATTACAAAAAATCTCTTATGGTGTTTTGAAATTATTTTTTTCAATTCTCAGTTCAGTGAAAGTTGAAAATTTCTCCCGGATGCCAGAAATACGTTTTCAACTGTTGTGGTAGACCCCATTGGAGGAAAAACTGAACAATTGTATGTTGACTCAACTGTCTGTTGCAATGAAAGAGTCCGGGAGTTCAGATGAACTTTTTTCATGGTTGCACATTTTAACATAGTAACACAGTTACCGCATATTTATAGTTGTCAATTTAGTCTTTACTTTTTGTTTTTAAAAGTATTTATGAAGCTGTATATGATTATATAAGGCATGCATGATAATTACCTAAGCAACAGAAGCCAATATCCTTTTTTATGACATTGATATGGTCATTACATTTTTATACATACACATACACAACTTGCTGCTGAAAAAAATATGAAAATAAAATATGGTTTATACAAAATAAAGAATCTGTGCATTTCAGTATTCGGTCAATCTTTTTTGGAATCAAGTTTCAGTTTTGTCTCAGTAATGATTATTTTCTTTTACTGCTTAGTTTTGGAAATCAAAAATCAAGTACAAATGGATAAAATTTTCTTAAAGTGGGTCAACAAGTGGGTTGCTATGGGAAACTGAGATACTGAAAAATCTCTGTACTTTCACTGCTTGAGGAAAATACTAGTTGCTTTTGTGTGCCTCCCATGTGGCTTCTCCTGAAGTAACATACTTTAAATTACATTATATTTTTCAATGCAAGATGCCTGACAGGGGATATAAATATGTATCATTTACTTCTATAGAAAAAATGATATACAAAATGAAGGATTGCTGTCTGGAAAATAATGATTTTACAAAACAGTTCAGCTACTACTAGCTATAAATTATAAGTATACTGGAAATATATTTGGATATTTATCTAATCTATTTAAAATATTTATCTTTCTTCTACATAATAGCTTGTAGCAATGCGGGGTTACAAGGTCCATTACCTTATGTGATAACAACCATATTTATAGGCAGTAGAAGGGGAATACAACAGCACTTAGAAAGTGCTTATTAAATTCCTTTCTCTTTCCACCCACCCTGCCCAGAGCACGGTGGAGAAAAGAGGGAAGGATAATTGCACGAATAATGGTATCAGTTAACTTGATAGATTGTTAAGTTATTTTTAAATTTTTATTTTGTAAAACTTACACTATGTGTTCCAATACTTCATAAAGTGAAGGTGTCACTCTTTGCTAATGATCTATTTTGCTATTTTTTCTAATATTTTGAAAAGGAATTTAAATTCTGTTTTAAATTACTGACAAGGCTATGGGTGTACATCGATGTCCTTATATACATTATAAATGACATTAGAGATCTAGTCTATTGATCTCTTAAGCCGCAGAGAAGTTATCTGGTAACAGATTTGCTTTAGATATATTGTCTCTCTTCATGCATTCAGAACTAGATGCTAGAACAAGAATACTTTGAATTTATACTTTTATAGACATTTGTCTCTGTACATTGACCTGCCTTCAGGCATGTTAGCACAATCTCTTGCCCGGAAGGCAGTCATATTGACTGCTACTGCTGGGAAGGGCAAAGTAGGAACTTTTATATCATTTCTGGACAAGCTGTTCTGGTCAACTGCCTGCAGGCTTAAGCAGTCTGGAAAGTAACTACATATCGACTTGTTTTCTGGGCAGAAATGACTAGAAGTCACCTCTTTTGAATGGCCAACATGGGAAGAATTAAAATCAATTCCAAGAGTACATGGCTTTAATAAAAAATATTCTTTTAACTTGCTGTATAGGACTAAAGTTGCTGTGAAAAGCTGTTCTTAGATAAGCTTTTCCACTGTAGTTTCCTTTTCATGAGGTATCCAAATAAAAGAGAATTCTCCTGGTTTAGAACTACGTTATATATAAAATAAAGCAATTTGTTTCCTTCAGAGTTACGGTAGTCCTAAACAAACTAGAAGAGGAACAGAAATCTCTAAGAATATGGTATGGTATGAGCACATCATATATTCAATGAATTTAACAAATATTCTAAACAGCTAAGTCTACTGCTTTACAAATTTCTTATCTACAGCATCAGTGACAGGCTGGAATATAACACTATGGTAACCCAGCTATATGGCTACTAGGAAAGAGGACATATTTATTTATTATATTCTTTACCAGATTCACTAATTCAAATAATATTTGTTTATGACTCTTTGTGGAAGCTGATAGCAGCTTTCTGGGATTACTTGAATTTCAAAATATGATCTGCATTAATTTTTTTATTTTTATTTTCTGTACATACAATATTCAGGAATGCAGCTCAAATGTGAACATATGTTTTTATTATTTCAGAATGAGGCTTTCAGGAAAAAGCTGTAAATCAACGTTTTTGAAAGCTTTCTCTCACTAATAAGAGAGAGAAAAACTGTGATGAAGGACACTATTAAATGTCTTAAACCAGATACATTTGATTACCAGAATACTCATGGACTCTGACAAAATGAAACAAAAAATATGGGGTGGTTTTTTTTTCCTTTACTTCTTTTCATGCAAAAATACAGAGAGAATACCTTCTGAGGTACTTTAATATAAGTCAATTAAATTATTTAATATGAGTGAATTTAATAAGTGAATTTTAATATAAAAAAAAAACTTGAAACAAAAAAATCTAGATTATGTACATATATGTCATCATCTGGGTTAAAAACCAGATCTGAAGATGGAAAGACCTGTACTGCTTGTGGGCAAGGTTCACTTCCTGTTCCCTGGCCATCTACCCTTTACCCAGCTGCACAAACTTTCCATATTTGGCTTGTGATTTTGAGGGTTTGTAATCATTTATATCTCTCTCAGAGGCAAATAAGTGTTAGATGATAAAAAATCCAAGGATGAAGCTCTAGAGCTTTAGAGCTCCAGATCACTTTGGGAAAAAGTACCTAATATTCATGTCTAGAAAACAAAAAAATCCTGCTTCACATCTTAATGAAGACTATTTGAATATCCCAGAGAGTAAAATCTCTCCACGGCAATGTGCAGCATAGATCAACAATATTTTCAATTATTGTCTGAAGCAATTTGACAAATAAATTTCCTGAGAATGAAGAAAATGTTTGTCCTATAACAGAAGGTGTTCATGAATGCAAAAATTGTCTATATGAGAAAAATGGTTGTATCTAGAATTATGGTGAGCTATGGCTGATCAGCAGCTAATTACTTTGTCCTTCTTAAATGTACACTCTCACTCAGAATCCTTTGTCTCAGAAGAGAGTGGCAATTACACTGCCAGCAAGAAAAGTAAGCTTTGATTGACAGGGTAGAAAACCAGAAGTGTCTATCCATATTTTGTCCTTCTTCATACCTTTTTCAGAGGGCCACACACTTGTCGTAGCTGACTGTCCCGAACGAGCCAACACAAGTTTTATACGCTTGCACTGCCATATTCACCTGCAGTTGAAACTTGGAGAGCTCACATTCATCCATTGATGATGATTCTTGTTACATTATGATCAAGATTGTCTTTACTACTTATTGTAACTTTGAAGTTAAATATGCTCAAACAATCTAAAAACAGACGAAAGAAACTCTGGTAACTGGCTGAGGGACATTGAGCCAGAGACAAGAATCAGCTGACAGTAAGACACAGATGGGCTGATGGACCTTGAGATCTGGAGAATGAATGGAAAACTCCTAATATTGGCAGATCAGTTCTGCTCTGTACCCAACAGAGCTTGTATCTGAAGCACGTGATTTCCCAAAGATGGGATATGTGAGGAAGAATCTTTTACCTAAGTGCTAGAAAAGTTTTATGTCTGGAATGATGTGCATATACGTACATAGGCCCTGATACAGAATCCGCATTTTACATTTCAACAAACCTCTGCCAATGAAGTGTAGGATAAGATCAGCAGGATAACATCGCTTCACATCCCTCACCCCATATCAAGAAACATTAAATAGGCATAAAAGAATGCCAGAGTTTTCATGCTGCTTTCTGACCTCTTCTAATACACAATATCTACAAACTTATTCATTCTATTCCCTTCAAAGTTCCTATAAAAGAACAGGAAGAGGATTTTAGGAGGTGTACATATATGTACATATATAACTCGATTGTGAAACAAACATTCATATATATATACACATCTTGTTTGTTCTGAAACAATTTTAAGACAATTTTGATATCACTCAAGCATTGAAATGTAAAGTAGTAGCACCGTAGCACTGTTATACAAATAACCAGCTCTCAGCATTTCTTCATTAAAACAAAATATTATAAAGAGTTACTCTTTCCTCTTGCATTTGTAATTTGTACCTGACAGAAAAGGATTTTTTTTTTTCCTTCAAATGAAGAGACGGCACCAAGCATGTTTTTATAGTGTTTGTATGTAAACATTCAGTTTTAACTGGAGGACAACAGGTGTGTAAATTTCCAAACAGTCTGCTCTGGGAAGTTATTTTAAAAATCATATTACATTTCCTTATATGTAGCTTCAGAGTTCTCCCCAACAAGACTGAGCTGATCCTGCACAGTAGAAATTTTGACTTACTGCCTTCCAAGAACAATACAACTTCAAGAGTCCCTCAACATTTAATAAGAAAAACAGACCAGGTACTCTATACTAAATACAAGTTTACAGGGAATTAATCAGAGCGCAGTCCATGAGTGCAAGTATGCATAGTACAGAAAGTATATCAAGGTTTTTCTTCAGACAACACATTTGGATCACTGACTTTTCTTCCTACGTGTGCTACCCATCCTTAGAACAAAAGTCAGCAAGTCACTTTGGGAATATACATTTGTATTTTGAATCATCTGTTAGATTGCCATGAAACACTGGCCGTGCTTTCCCTCCCCTCCCCCCTGCCCAACATGCATTTCAGCATGTATGGACTATACCTTTTAGGTTTTCTGTAGCCCAGAGGGTTAGAGCCCTATGAAGAAGAATTAGGGTCATTATAATTAGTAACTATATCTTTTTTTTTATTATGGGAAAACTAATTCTAACGATATTTTACATGAAAGAAATTATTTGATATATAAGCAGCCTTACTTTCTTTCAGATACATGGATCAGGAAAAATGATGTGACCATGACGCTAGACTTTTGCTCTAATTAGTGTTTATGAATTCAAAGAAAGCAGATAAAAGGTGTTCAAAAACCTAGAAATTTCCCCTATCAGGCACAGACGAAATCTATTGTTCTGCTTCCTTGCATTTCAGCTGCATTAATGAAAGTACTAATAGTTGAAGACCCCATGCCATTTTGCTGTATAGTCACGATTTGTCCTTTCACAAAAGAGAACCAGAAAACTGCTGAGTATTATAGATATTAATGGTCATTAGAAAAGTGTAATAAAGAGCTCTTCTTCTAAAGCATTGCCAGGCTTTTATGTCATTATTCATGAATGACTAACACATTCAGAGGAGAGTAGCTCTGATATCCAAGGAAGCAATGATGAGCAGCAGGGAAGAAGGGTGCAAGGAAAGCAGTTTTTCATAGGACCCAAATACCAGGGCTGTGTGTAATATGTGATTTGAATAGAAGTGAGAACGAATTATTTTTCATGAATGGTAAGAGTAGCATGTCATTTGGAAAGAGAGGTAGATCAAACCTGTACAGTGGTTGAAATATTTGAGGGTGAGAGTGGGGTAGGGATGGGAACAGGAAAGAAGAGTAAAAATAGACCAGACACGAGCAGACCAGATTAGAATTTGGTAACTAGCATAACAACATACAGGCCATCTTGTATTTTGAGCTATTTTGATGGCACTTAGTATTTAAGTTCTCAACAAAATTACATTATTTTTACATGGTAATTAACAATGTGTTAGCAAGATATTACAACAGAAGACATGAGCATTGATAATTAAAACGTAAAAGAAACTGCCAAATCAAGTATACTTCACGATTTATTAGCTAGCCCATTGTTCAACTGTATTGTTTAATTACTCTGTAAATCACCAAATATATTCCAAAAAATGCAGCCCCCATTCATTACTATGAAACAGCTGGGAAATGGTGTTGAAATAAGCAACTAATTGTGTATCAGCGATTACTGTATTCCATTAAGCATGATGATTTTTCTTTTCTTCTTTTTCCTCACCTACTATACTATCTTCTTGGTGTATGTCAGAAACAGGGTTTGAGCAAATGCTGAACGAAGCCACTGGGAATCTTGGCATTGACTTTGAAGGGTTTTGAAGTGGATTCTTTATCAGAGAAGAGTGCTCCAGAACCAGGAAACGTCCAGTTCACTCTGAAGTCTCTCATAGCATTTTGATAGTGTTTATAGCTTTTGGTACGGAAATTCCACTTATGATAACTTTTGAGGATTTAAGTGAAATTTAAACAAAGCAAACATCTTAGTGCCAGCTATGAGGTATGATATATTTCACACTGAAAATACAATCAGAAAATATTTTTATAGTTATTGGAGAAGCTCACCAAAGTTAAATGAAAGAAATAAATTAGTGTCGTTTATAACAAAGGAATGGGAGGTAACACGCAATTTTTTATTACATCAACTATTTATAGCTTTGCACAGTGAGCCAAAGATTACAGAATATTTTATAGTAAATAATTATCTGCTACAGTATATTAGACTCCTTAAAAAAAAATTCTACCCAAAATTAAGATGCTTAGATTCAGGTACCTACCTGTAAGGTGGTTACATGTAAGCTACGTTCCCATCTGTGGAGAAATTGGGCATGGTTCACCTCCTTAAAAATGAGAGTCTGTTGCTGTTTAAGACTTGGTGAGGTGTCTGAGACATCCTCACAGGGCTGGCAGATTAAGACCTGTGCTTTTCTAAAATAGTCACTGGATGTTAAGCTGAATATTCTAGAGCAAACTTTGAGTTTGGAAAACTCAGTAGAACTCCCCATTTCAAAGGGCTAAATCCATACTTGTTTTGTTTACTCTTGTCTTGCTTCTCATGCTATCAGATGGGACATAATTTTTCTTATAAATAATCTTAAGTTAAAAACTAATACTAATTTTCAAATTCTTTGAAATTAAATAAATATTTTTTTCCGCCTTTCTTTTTGCTGATACATGAAACAGTATGTAAAAGCCGAGATTTCAGAAAGGTCTGCCTGCCCATCCAGGATCTTTATTTTGACTCACAACCTTCTTTCAGCATTTATAATTCTATTTATTAAAGTAATAAACATAAGACACACAAGTGCCTTAGTCAAAGGATGTCTATGTTTCACTGGTAATGGATGGCAGTAGTGAGAGCAGCTGTGTGAGGTGTGACCAGGTGGAGGATCTGCTCAGCCTGGTGGCAGAGCTACGAGAGGAAGTAGAAAGGTTAAGGAGCATCAGGGAGTCTGAGAAAGAGACAGACTGGTGGAACCATGCTCTGCCCTCCCTGAGACAGAAACAGGGACAGCCACCAGAAAAAAAACAAAATCAAGGGGATCCTGTATCCTCCTCCCATCAGGCTGAAGGCAGGAGCTTAAAAGAAAAGAGTGAATGGAGGCAAGTCCACGCTCAGGGTGGCAGGCAAACCCCCTCCTTGCCCACCTCATTTCCCAGGTGCCTCTGTACAACAGGTATGAGGCTCTGGATGTGGAAGGCCAGTCAATGGACAATGTGGATGATGGTCAATCTACATCAGAGGTGTCGCCAAGGTCAGAAAGGCCTACCCCCCATATCACAACCACCTCCACGAGGAGGAAAGGATGCGTTATAGTTGTAGGTGACTCCCTTCTGAGGGGAACAGAGGGTCCAATATGCCGGACAGACCCTCCTCTTAGGGAAGTCTGCTGCCTCCCTGGGGCCTGGGTTGAGGACATTGCTAGGAAACTTCCTAGCCTGGTACAGCCCTCAGACTATTACCCATTACTGCTCTTCCATGTGGGTGATGATGAAGCGGCAACGCGTAGTCCAAGTGCGATCAAAAGAGACTTCAGGGCCTTGGCACAGCTGGTAAGGGAATCTGGAGCACAGGTTATTTTTTCCTCTCTCCTTCCATTTGCAGGCAGCAACATTGGAAGAAACAGATGGGCCCAGTCTATTATTACATGGCTCCATGGCTGGTTTCACCATCATAATTTTGGGTTTTTCAATAATGGGATGGCCCACAGGGCACCAGGCTTGCTGGCATCAGATGAGATTCACCTTTCTCAAAGGGGGAAGAGGGTCTTTGCTCACTAGCTAGTGGGGCTCATTGACAGAGCTTTAAACTAGACTTGAAGGGGGAAGGCGATAATATCAGGCTTGCCCTGGACAAGCTGTGGGATGACATGCCAAGGTTAGAGGGATGGCGTGGTAGCGACGGCCCGTTGCTCTGAAGCATGCTCTGGTTGTGTAGAGATGGGGTCAGGAAGGCCAAGGGGTCAGGAAGGCCAAGGCATGGATGGAGCTGAACTTGGCAAGGGATGCAAAGAATAATAAGAAGGGCTTCTAGAGGTATGTCAGCCAGAATAGGAAGGTCAAAGAAAGCGTACCCCCTCTGATGAGCCAGACTGGCAAACTGGTAACAACGGACGAGAAGAAGGCTGAGGTATGCAACAACTTTTTTGCCTCAGTCTTCATTGGCAATCTCTCTTCCCACACCTCTTGAGAGGATGAATCGCAAGACAGGGACTGGGGAGCAAAGTGCCTCCCACGGTAAGAGAAGATCAGGTTCGTGACCACCTGAGGAACCTGAACATACATAGGTCTATGGGACCTGACAAGATGCATCCCAGAGTTGTGAGGGAATTGGCTGATGTCTTGCCAAGCCACTCTCCATGATATTTGAAAAGTCATGGCAGTCAGGTGAAGTCCCTGGGGACTGGAAAAAGGGAAACATTGCACCCATTTTTAAAAAGGGTAGGAAGGAGGACCCTGGGAACTACTGACCTGTCAGCCTCACCTCTGTGCCTGGGAAGATCATGGAAAAAAGCCTCCTAGAAGCTCTGCACATGGAGGACAGGGAGGTGATTTGAGACAGCCAGCACGGCTTCACCAAGGGCAAGTCCTACCTGACCAACCTAGTGGCCTTCTATGATGGAGTGCCTACATCAGTACACAAGGGAGGAGCTATGGATGTCATCTATCTGGACTTCTGTAAGGCCTTTGTCATGGTCCCCCACAACATCCTTCTCTCTAAATTGGAGAGAGATGGATTTGATGGGTGGACTGTTCGATGGATGAGGAATTGGTTGGATGGTTGCATCCAGAGGGTAGTGGTCAACGGCTCAATGTCCAGATGGAGATCAGTGACAAGTGGTATCCCTCAGGGGTCCGCACTGGGACCAGTACTATTTAATATCTTCATCAATGACATAGACAGTGGGATTGAGTGCACCCTCAGCAAGTTTACGAATGACACCAAGCTGAGTGGTGCAGTGGACACACCTGAGGGACGGGATGCCATCCAGAGGGACCTGGACAAACTTGAGAAATGGGCCCGTGTGAACCTCATGAGGTTCAACAAGGCCAAGTGTAGGGTCCTGCACCTGGATTGGGGCAGCCCCCAGTATCATTACAGGCTGGGGGATGAGGGGATTGAGAGCAGCCCTGCTGAGAAGGACTTGGGGGTACTGGTGGATGAAAAGCTGGACATGAGCCAACAATGTGCGCTCGCAGCCCAGAAAGCCAACCATATCCTGGGCTGCATCAAAAGCAGCGTGGCCAGCAGGTCAAGGGAGGTGATTCTGCCCCTCTGCTCCGCTCTGGTGAGACCCCCCCTGGAGTTCTGCGTCCAGCTCTGGAGTCCTCAGCACAGGAAAGACATGGACCTGCTGGAGTGGGTCCAGAGGAGGGCCATGAAAACGATCAGAGGGATGGAGCACCTCTCCTATGAAGAAAGGCTGAGAGAGTTGGGGTTGTTCAGCCTGGAGAAGAGAAGGCTCCAGGGAGACCTTATTGCAGCCTTTCAATACTTAAAGGGGGACTATAAGAAAGATGGGGACAAACTTTTTAGCAGGGCCTGTTGCGATAGGACAAGGGGTAATGGTTTTAAACTAAAAGAGGGGAGATTTAGACTAGATATAAGGAAGAAATTTTTTACAATGAGGGCAGTGAAGCACTGGCACAGGTTGCCCAGAGAGGTGGTAGATGCCCCATGCCTGGAAACATTCAAGGTCAGGCTGGATGGGGCTCTGAGAAACCTGATTGAGTTGAAGATGTCCCTGCTCATTGCAGTGGGGTTGGACTAGATGACCTTTAAAGGTCCCTTGGAACCCAAACTATTCTGTGTTAAAGTAGCCCAAGGGACAGATTTTCAAAATTGGGCATTATCATAAAAAATTATAAGATGTACCAACTAAAACAAAATCAAAGCAAGACTTGTGTGTGTGTGTGTGTGTATGTGTATGTGTGTTTGAAACAAATTTAAGTCAAAATTGCGTATCTCTATTTTAGTGTATGTTGGATAATTACATTTTTTTTAGGAATAATCTACAGCATATTAGGAATCTTTTCTAAGAAAGAAAACCAAAAACCCAACCCAAACCCAACAAAAAAAACACCTTAAAATGAAACAGAAATAAAACAACACACTGGCTATTAACCTTCATTTCTTAATAATATCTAGGATTAAAAGTCATACTTAGTTACATGCGATAATTGTTCTTAGAATATTTTTGTTTAGTTCTTAACCTAAACTTATTTAAAGTGATCTGTGTATCTAAGTATCTGGAATCTATTTATTTGTATCATTATAGTTGTTATCAGGTCAAATGGATAATATGAAGAATACTTAAAAACCCCCAGTTTATAATGAACTTTTTTCTGATTAATTAGAAGAATCTTTGTTACATTTTATTAAAAGTATTAAATACATTTTCTTTCAGTGTACTGACAAAGGACAAGCAAGGCTAGCACAAATATACATAATGCTTAAGTTTGCACATTTTTTCAGATTCATATTCATACATGGAAAGAATGTTTGTACATGTCTTTCAAAAATGACACTTTCTAACTAGATATTACTGAAGGTTAAAAAATTGTATGAAAGACATGAAAACATTTCCATAAACATTATGCAAAACCATATAATATTATTCATGTGAGCTTTTAAATGTATTTTCTTCAGTCATCTTTCATTATTTTTTAAGCATGTTTTCCCCAACACATTTCACTGATAGTTTATCGGAAAGCAAAGTTTAAAGATGAAGGTACAAATCTGTAAACAACCAATCTGCAGACAGTCACTATGGGTGAAATCAGAGACAGAAAATTGCTGGCCATCAAGAAACTGTATTGTCAGTACAGGGTGCAACATAAGCATTGTGTTATGTGTTGCTTAATAAAATCCCCAGCTTATTGGGCAAGGAAGGAATTACTCGGTATAACATTCAGTACTGAGTTCATATATGCAACAAAATGGCTGCCTTTCCTGTCTAGTCCAAGAACACACAAATGTGAGGAAAAAATGCTGATGCTATCTTTAGTAGGAATATTGTTTACTAGGAAGAAAGACATTTTCATTCAGTGATGAAAACTTTCTTTGATTTTAAAATTTTAAGCTCCAGCCAAGAAATATAGGTCTTCAGAGTATGACACAAATCTACTGAAATCAGTGAAAACCTTCAGGTAAGGCTATTAGGACTGAATTCTACCTTCAGATACATCTTGAAATACAGTGGTAAAAAAATACATTTGTAGTTTTTGGTTTGGGGTTTTTTTTTTTGGTACAGCTGATGGAGGTAGAAGCGGCATTAAGGTGAAAAAGGTATTTGAGGCAGTGGACTACCTGGAAGGTCTGTTGACTAGATGCTTTGGAGATGTGCTGAACTAGTGCAAGCTTGTTGTGGGTTGTCTTGGCTTGCTATTGGATTCCACCCCAGTCACTGCTCATGTAAATGTTGCCTGTCCTTTTTTTTCTACAATCTGCTAATTTCTACAGTGACATCCATGAGTTATGTTTTAAATCAAGCCTGGAAAAAAGAATGTAGACAGTAAGATAGGAGAAATTTATAATGGATTAAGGAGGGAAATAACACTAACATAGGAAGTATTTTGGGATGTATTTGTGGTTAAATAGTCAAAGACTATTTTCTTTTTGGGATCTAGAAGCCTTTACATTTTCTTTGGTCTAATTAGGCTTCGATGTTAGCTGTTTCCATAGTCTTTCTGGAACATTTACTTTTAGGTAGTCCTGCGAGGAGCAGGGAGTTGGATTTTATGATCCTTATGTGTCCCTTCCAACTTGAGATATTCTATGATTCTACAATTTTCTAAGCCAGATGCTCCTTTTCAGAGGTAAAACTGAGTAGCAAAGATTCTTAGATGCAGTGCTGATTTGACACTATAGTTGTAATACTGGACTGCTGAATACTCAGTCCCTTTGAAAGTTTAAATTTCAGTGACAATTGAGGCAAGCAAACATAAGTGGTTATGGTTAAAAAAATAAAAAAAGGTCAGCTTTAATTTAGATACCAGAAAACATATGTAGTTTTAAGGAAAAAATTGACATCCTTTTCCCTAACCTAGTTTCTTCATCACTCCTCTGAATATATGTTGGAGTCTCTTATTCTCATGACTTTAAATAATGAAGGTGTAGCATCTATGTTGTAAGTTGATTTCCACAACCATCAAGGGTTTTTCATTTTTCAAAGCTGTCCATTTTGCCCTCACTGAACATTTTTACTCACAGAATAATTCATACTGTGTTACCACACTGTTCTGCTGATGGAATGACTGACCAGTTTCTGTTAAGGTTTTATCTGGTTTCATTCTATAAGGGTTTTTTTGTTGGTGGTGGTTTTTTTACTCCTATAGCAGAGTAAGTGGTGGTAATCAGTATACGTAGACTCTAGTCTGAGAGCCATTTCTTATCACAAAAAGTCACTGCATGGAGCAAGCTGCTTTGGCACTATTTACAGGAATTTCACTGCTGTTTAGAATCAGAATTATGTCTATTTAGTGTATGAAACTAAACCCACTACACTATTAATACCAGTAAATACCACATATTGATGTCCAAATGGGACTATTCTGGTTATATATTACACATCCTCTCAAAGCTGTCACATCGATGATGTACTATATAACAGTAATAGCTGCTACTCCAATGATGTATACTAAGTGCCATCACCCCAGCTAAATATTTCATCATGGCAACAGAATTTGTGCTACAATACTTCAACAGTAGGGTTGTAAATATAATATACATGCACAGACCAATCATTCTGTAATGTGCTACAGAATTATTTACCCTGTATGTGCTTGTGTGTATGTGTGTGTGAGCGCGCACACTTGTCATCAGATAGTTTTCTGTTTTCAGGATATGCACATTGTTCTTGATTATTAACAGCCTGATGCCAAGTTCTCTTAAGGCTAATACTTTTCACACGGCCAAAATCTCTTACCACATCCTTTCCCTGAATTTTCTTGATCATATGTCTCTATGACTTTGGAAAAACAGTTTTTCATATCTGGGATCTCACTCTAATACCATGGGCTATCCGTTATCAGTGTTCCATTTCATCAGTTGTCCTTTCTTCACTATTTCCCTTATCTTCCCTCTTGTATCTCCAATTACTCTTTCTCTTTAGCTCTCCTCAACCCCACCAAGTGTCAAAGCTGAGTTTCACTCTTCAGACCTATTCCTAGTATTTAACAATATCCAATGACCTGCTAAGTAACTTGTGGTTTCAACCCAAATCAAAACGAACAAGAGCCAAAAATCACAAAAAAAACCCAAACCAAAACAATATAAAAAAACCCCACAACCAACCAACCAACCAACTGAAACCAGAAGAAATGAGCTGAAATACTGTCACATTCCACACTTATGCTTCCCTAGGTCAGGAGTCATGGCTTGATAGAAAGAAGTACGCCAATTAAACCCTCCCTCCTAGTTACACTAAGTGATTGTCTGGAAATGTTACTACTTTCTCCCTAGGATTCTTCCTCAAAAATATGGGTAACAACATGGAAGCAGAATAAAGTTTACATGTAGAGACCATTCATCAGACAATTCAGGCAGCAGGGGACCTCAGGAGATCTCTACTCCAAACTATTGCTCAAAGAAGGGTCAGCTCTGAGGTCAGACTAAGCTGCTTAGGGCTGTATCCAGTTGGGCGTTGACTGCTCATCTCTCTGTGCAATCTGTTCCATTGCTTGACAGGAGAAGTGCTTCTCCTCACATTCAGTCAGAGCCTTCCTTGTTCCATTTATGCCCATTGTCTCGTGTTCTCCCACCACGCACCACTATGAAGGCTCTGTTTTCTCAACCACCTCCATGGAGAGCCACTGTTCCGTCCCCTCAAAGCCTTTTCCTCTCCAGGCTGAACCAGCCCCAGTCCCTCAGCTTCTCCTCCCAGGTCAGGTGCTCCAACCACACGACTGTCTTGGTGGTTTCACTGAACTTGCTCCAGTCTGTCAGTATCTTTCTTCTATTGAGGGGGTCCAAAAACTGGACAGTTTTATATATTAAATCTAATGAATCCTCATTAAAAGAGGATAATCAAGCCAGTCCAGGATGCCGTTGGCCTTCTTTGGTATCAGGACACACTGCTGGCTCGTATTCAGCTTGCTGTCTGCCACAACCCCCAGGGCCTTTTCAGCAGAGCTGCTCCCCAGCCAGTCCATCCTGGTCACTCCTGTTCTCTGTCACTGGAAGCTGTTATTCCTTCCCAGGCAGAGGACTTGCCATTTTTCTCTCCTCTGATCCTGACACACAAGCTCTCAACCAGTCTGTCATCCGTCCTACAGAGGAACTCCATGCATCCAGCCTGCTCCTTCATTCTGAAAGCATCTCTGTATTAGATGCCATTAAGCTCAGGAGGATCTCAGCTTCTGCCACAATTGTGCCCTCCCTTCTGCTAATCCACATCAAGAGCTTTCTAGTCCTGTTCAATGTCCTGCCCTCCCTTCCCCTGAGGGAGAACACTGGAGGAATGTTCTTCAATTAAAAAAGTAACTAGTCTAGCTTTTGTCACTCTAACTGCATGCCCTGCCGAATCACGTTGTTGGCATTTCATTACTTTGCTATATTTAGTTTTCATAGAACTCCTGCAGTCTTTCTTAGATCTTTTTCATGTATCATTTTCCTCTGCTGTTCCAAAAAAATTGCCTCAGTATTCTTAAAATTATTTGATATTTTAAGAAGCGTATAGTTGTCTTGCTTTCTATTTAGTAAGTGATGAGGTCTCATTTCTTATAGATAATGACATTGTAGCATATAAGTGTCTGTAGCATTATTGTGGTCTTTTCTTAATTTAAAAATTATCTGCAGGCTTATACAAGTAAGTTTCGCCTATGATCATGCTTTCATATTAAATTATTTGTTATAAATAGTACTCAAAGATATTTAAACTGTCCAAATTGTTGACATCTACATTAGTCAATTACTGTAGGCAGTATAGAACAGATTACTGGGTATTACAAATCATACTCATTCTGTCCTGTTATCCCTTTTTAAAAGACAGGTATATATAAACTATTATTCTATTGATTGCACTGAGGCAAGATGTCTTGCAGTTGTTTACATCATATTTTTTCAAAACTTTGAGTTCTTTATGTTTTCTTTCAGGATTTCAAAAGATGAAATTAACATGCAAAGCATTCAGTTTGGTTTATCCTTTCTTGCCTTAAATAATTTATCAAGAATGCTCTAAAATATTAAGCTTTTTCATTCTCATTAACTTTAAAGGTTCTGCAATTTTTTTCCTCCTGCTCACACATCAGATCAGCATCTGAAAATGTTAGCTCAAAGCTTATATTTGTATCTGTCTTATGTTTCTGTAATTGAATTTTTGTGACTTAAAGATTTGTATTTTTTGTCTTTGGCAAATTCACTCATATTTGATAGTCTGTGTTCTTTACATTAAGACTCCTACACACCACTCCCAAATCATTAGTATTTCTTTCTGTCTTCTTTTTCTTCACTAAACTATAAAATATTGCCTTTTGCTATATCTTACTAGTATCTTTTTTTGGACTCTTTTTTATTTTCACATTCCTCAAGATGTGACTGATTCTGAAAACATGCAGTTTGCAACTCATTTTACAGACAGGAAGATGTAGAATTGTATCCTCAAATCATCCCCTGTTCTTCATTTTCATGGTCTCTGGTGTCTCTTTTCAGTATATGCCTGAACATGTCATACAAGATATCAACAATGTCTGAAATCTACATAGCAGTCTTCTAAACCCTTACTTTCAGCTTGATATTCCTGTCTATATCTTAGCTTTCACAAAGGTTCTGAATTGTACCTGCAGCTCATCTGTTTCCCTTACCTCTCTTGTCATAGCAAGTATACTTTTAACAGCATTCTAAATCAGTGGTCTGAGTGTAAACATCCCCTGAGGTTCCTCTTGTTCTTGATATCACTCTAATGTCAGGAATTAGTAAATGCATGATTAAGCTGATTGATAGCAACTAATATCCTACCTCATTTAGAATTGCTGATAAGCACTAAGTTTATGAAACACATTTCTCTTCACAGCCATAACTTTGTATATGTTTAATTATTTATTCTCCTTCTTTGTCCTTTCATTATATCGTAAAGACTCTCATTAATTACAATTGGTTCCTGCACAAGTGCCTTTACTACTTACACATTGCAGTCACCTGAAGTTGTTTGGGTGTTTCAGTCAGGGATACTACTTGTTATTTGTTAATGCTCTTCATAAAATACTTCGTATTTCAACTTCCCCTCATAAAATATATTTCATTTTCTGTTCTTCCAGAAGAAGCATTTGAGGTCAATATTTTACCATTTTGCTCTTATCCTTAGATAGATGATTTCTTCACTGATAGTGTCAAAACCAATAACTGCTGATAATAGAGTATCATTCATCATGAAACTTAGTCCTGTTTCATACCTCACAGTCTTTTCTCTCCTATAAAACAGTGTGAATTCACTAACTTAAAAGATCCACATCCCAGGTATCCTGTGAGGCTGTGATGTGTATGCAATGCTTCAAAAGTACATGGCAGGGTCCCAGTTCTATTTATGTTCTAAATATTCCATGTTACAGCTCCCTGTCCTTCTTCTGTGTCTTCTAATCCCACCCGCCAGCTTATTTTTGAGTTCAAAGATGAACTTTTTAGAAGGCTTGCAGGACTTGAGATATTAAAGGAAAAGCATAAACCTTTTGCTCTGAAGTGATTGTGATTCACACCGGAACAGGCCCTTTATTTACGACCATTGTTCTGCCAGAGGTACTTGGGTTTCTACATGGGAGTGATTATTGCTGGATCTAAGGACTTTGTATTTCTTGGAATAAGGTGTAAGAATACACTCTTAGCATATAGAGCTTATTCGTAGCCACAGGCCACAAGGTGGGCTATTCATGGCGGTCAGCAAACACATGACATTCTGTTGATAGTAAGTTGCATCTCAAGCCGCTCGGCCACTCCGGAACCACAGCCACTTCAGGCTGATCATGCAGGTTTGCCTGGAGCGTTTCTTGAAGACTCTGAACTATAAGATAGACTGAAATGTTAGGAAAAGATACGTTTGGATAAAGGCATTGCAATATCTGAGAACAATAAAGGAGGCAATCTTCTGCGATATTTGCTGACTCTGAGGAAAAAATGTCTCTTTAAACTGAATATATGTTTGCTCCAAAAAGTGAGAACATTATTTTCAAATGATAGGTAAATTTTTTCCAGATAATAAGGAAATCATAAACTGTAAATATGCATAATCTAGTTTAACAGTGAATAAATGTCTGAATGCATAACCAGCATAATAGGATGAAAATAAGAAAATTGAGTATATTAAAAAACCCCAAACCAAGTCAAAAACCAAGCACAACATTTATAAGGCTGTGAAATAATATTTCAAGAAGAAATAAAAGCCTTAACTCTTGCATCTTACAAACTTACATTTTGAATTAGTAAATTCTAAACCATGATTTTATACAGAAATTTTAAAGAGTGTCCAGAGACACTTAATAGAGATTGGGAGAGGGGGGATATAAAAAACCCTCTCTCACTCATATGGCAGAAAAAAATGTGAAAATATACTTCCGTAATGAAGTTATTTTCTACAATTTAGAGAACAGATACCAGCATTACTCCATGGGAGGGGTTTGACATAAATAGGGTTTGCAAAATAAATGCAACCAATTCAGTAAGAGACAGAACAAACATGAATTGAGAATTAAAAAATCAGATTTCAAAATTTGAGATATTTTAATAATAGTGAAAGTATGACTTTATAATCACAGTGGAGAACAGGTGATTTCAAGTTAATGGATTATTTTTAATTCAATAAACCTAAGGGAACAATTCTCTAAAGACTTATATGCATTCATAAATGTGAAAAAGCTATATTTCACTATATGCAGAGTAAGTTTAAGGAAGTCTTTGCATTTGGTATGCACGGGGAATTTAGAAGAGATATCTAACAGAACAAAGGAGAAAACAGCTAAGAAAGTGATTACATTTTTAGTAAAAATATTCATTAAGAGCTGATATAGAATGCCATTTGATGATATAACCACAGCTAATTATAAGCTTGAGGGGAAGATCTTAAAATTGCCTATTAGACGATTGCATTTTATGTTGTTAGTGATTTTTAGCATTTCAGGTATTCATTGCATTGCAATGCATCATGATGCGTCCAATCAGAAGTTATTCACATTAATATAATCATTTTCACTTATATTTTTATTGTCTGACTTAATATGAATTTAATTCATTATGATGAAAAATTAGCATTACATTTTACTCTCTAGAAATGGATTCTCTTATGTTATTAACAAGTATGTTAGAGCAGTGTATAATGAACAAAAATCTAACAGAAGAATATATTTCCATCAGTTCAAAATAACATCCCTTCACACAATGTCTTATTAAGATGTGAGTTTATTAGCAAAACTGACAATGTATTTGAAATCATTAACATTACCTGCCCTGTAAGGCAGAAAAGAATCATCATAAGAAAATCAGTAAAGAATACTAACTGTTTTTCTTTTAAGTCATATTGTATATCTCCATAGGCGAATGATTACTTATGGACAATCAGATGAGGAACATCTGTCATTTAGTATATGTTGCACAAGTAGTAGATTGATTTTTTAATTGGTTTTTTTTATGGTAATAAGAAACGCATGATGTAACGTGTTATGATGCTTGTTTGTTCTTTCATACATTTAGCCTCATAGTATTCTTATAAGTGTAACTATTCCTTCTTACAAATGGGACTTGATGCATGGGGAAGCTATACAAATTCACATAGAAAAATTGTAAGAAAACGGACAGTTGAAGGCATATAGGCCAAGTCCCAGAAAATCACTCAAACCATGGAATCATTCTTCTTTCCTCATTAAATCAGAACACACAGGGGACATTTCCCCAGGGAAAACTGTGAGCAGAAAATATTTCAATTATAATAAAAAATTTACTAGCTAATCCTCTTGAGATAAATAGATATCTCTTGTTCTGTTATAATCTGTGAGAACCTGAAATTCTGTCCACAGATCTGCTACTCTGTATCTGACTCCAATAAATCTGCTTCCTTAGATAAATGATGACTGGGACCTCTGTTATTGTTTTGCTTCCCTTACTATCGTTTATATCTTGTTTTCTTCTGTAGAAATAAGTCTAAAAAATCAGGTTGATTTACTTTTGAACTCTAAAACTTCTTTAACATACAGTTAATGGTAGCATCTAAGGCATTAACAGACATAACCTAACAGTTAAGTGCCTCTCTTATGTTCGATAAACTACCATCTCAAGCATCCGCTAGGAATCTCAGAGAAATTAACCACTTCTCTTGGGCATTCCTAGCAGGAAGCATTTACATGATATGTAAAACAAGGGAAACGTATTAGCACAAAAAAAGGAACATAACATTAAACTTCTCTGCCACAGTGGTCAGTAACTCCAGACCCTGTTCTGAGCCGTAGGTATCCAATAGTCAGGTACTTCCAAAATGCAGTAGGAAAAACCTCTTCCTTGCTTGGAAAATGTTGCCTTTTTCTATCTGAAAGGTTAAATGCTTCTAGTTATTTAAGCATTGCTGCCCTCAGCATGGAGGGCTCAGTCTAACTGCAGAGGTTCAATAAACAACTACCTCTTCACTGTATCAGCCCTGACAAAGAGCCCTACCAGTCATCTGCAAAAGAAAGCCAGCACAAAAAGGCACCTGCCACTATTTACTGAGAGACGGGGAAAGATGCCTCCTTTCTATCCTGATTCATCCAGAGCTCTGAGTAAATCATTTCCACAAATGAAATGATCTGTACCTGTTTCCTGACCTTTTACTCCCTGTCCACTGCCAATGATGAACGAAGCCCAGCACTGCCCGGGGCTTGAGGACACACGCCTTCAGCATGTGTGCGCACTCTTCCCACTCTGTTTTTACTGACACACACGCTCTATCTTAACGGCGGCATACCATTTCACAGGGAAATTCCCGTACCATTGACAGCCTGAGGAAATCGTGGCCTCGTGGACTTTCAAGATACGTTTTATTTATTTTTACTTTTCACTGATGACCTGGTATCTTGCTGCCTTCCTGTCTCTCTTCTGTTCTTTGGCAGGCTGGACAGGACTTGAGAGGGTTCTGAGAGACTGAAAACCTTGTATATCACGACTGTTTGGCTCCTCTATTCCTAGATTCTATTTTCTTTCACTATTCATGACATGACTGCATGAGAAAGCTGTAGAGCTTGGATTTCCTCTGAGGGTCCGGTTTTTCCTTTGTCTCACAGCCACCAGAAAGCCTTGAGTCTCTGCTCCATGCAGTTTGGCCTCAGAGTGATTCCAAAGTCCAAAGCTTAAGGGTTATCTACAAGGCATCTGCATCTGGTAATCAGACTAGAAATTTGTGCAAGACCTGATGGCTTTGATATGGTGAAATGTAAAAAAAATCTGCATCTCATGTATTGAAGACCAGTACGATTGACTGTAAAAATTGCACATAATCTGTGTGAATGAAAGAATATTTTTATTTAAAATATTTAAGGTAATTAAATATTGCTGAAAAAAAGCACTACAGCTAATAGTTAATTAAATGTCCAATTTGAAAAAAATATACTGACAAGGAAGGGAGGAAAATATTCAGAAGAAATTGAAAAAAACCCCAGACTGTGACTTGCTGTCGCATATCCTATTTCAAGCAGAGCAAATTAAGAAGACTGTGTTAGAACATAACAAGATAAATAGTTATTAACCATTCACCATCATGCAGAAACCATGTAGTGGTCACACACGTTTAATATACAATGAAGGCAGTTATCATATTAAACTTAATGGCACCTATAAAAGGGAGACAATTCACAGCCTTGAGACAGTAATGAGATAAGCTTGCAGTCTGATCAGTTTGCATGCAAATGATCTCATCTGAATGAAATTAATGTTTGCATTTTTATACTATTCTGAAAGCACTGCCATTCCCATTGTTCCATGCTCGCTTTCTTGAATTTTCTTGGAAATAAGAAAAAAATGCTAATCAAGAGGCTAAAGATCAGCTTGTACTCTACATTACATCAGTTTTCAAATGTTTGTGGTTTCAACTGGGATAGAGTTAATTTTCTTTCTAGTAGCTGGTACAGTGCTGTGTTTTGGATTTAGGATGAGAATAATGTTGGTAACACACTGATGTTTCAGTTGTTGCTGAGCGATGCTTACACTAAGTCAAGGAGTTTTCAACTTCTCATACTGCCCTGCCAGCGAGGAGGCTGGGGGAGGGGACACAGCCAGGACGGCTGACTCAAACTGGCCAAAGGGATATTCCATACTGTATGACGTCATGTGAACAATAAAACTGGGGGGAGTTGGCCAGGGGGTGGTGGCCGCTGCTTGGGGACTGGCGGGGCATTGGTCAGCAGGTGGTGAGCAATTGCATTGTGCAGCACTTATTTTTTATATTCTTTTACCATTATTATTATTTTCCCTTTCTTTTCTGTCCTATTAAACTGTCTTTATCTCAACCTACGAGTTTTACCTTTTTTCCAATTCTCTCCCCACCCCACTGGGGAGGAGTGAGCGAATGGCTGTGTGGTGTTTAGCTGCCTGCCACATTAAACCACAACATGAGTGCAAGCTTCTACTAAAGTCCACCAAAGACATGTCTGAAATGATTTGTGTCTTGTTAGCAATTTTAATAAAGTTTAAAAAGTTGAAATGTATATTTGATTTGAAATGTATTCATGTGTTTGAAAAGGATAATGAGATGATAAGGCCTCATGTTCAGATGAACAACACATCAGTGAATTTAATTATTTTTTCCATATAAAGAAAACCTCCTTACATTTTAATTTTATTTGGTTTTATGCATTCCATAATTAAAGAAATAAAGACGTTAAAGTCATATTTATCTTCATCTAGATTTCATTTCTAAACCTTTAGTTTATTTTTCCTGCAAATGATATTTCAGAAGAGGTGAACACTATTTCCTGTGTTTGCTTTCTGTGCAGTTTGTTTTTAGACCTAATGTAAAGACACACGAAAAGTATTTTCTTTATACCATCAGATGTCAGTCTGACAGAGAAAAACTTTCCATTAATATATGTTCAATAATGCAACATATTGAATAATTTGACCACAGCCTAGCAAAACAGTTAAGAGCGTGTTTCATTTTAAATACAGGAAAACGTTGTACTTCTTTGAATTATGAATATGAAGAAGAAAAATATTTTGACAGGTGAGGGTAAATAACTGTAGAATTACACAAAACTGAGTCCAACGCAAGCTCCAGATAAACACAGTTTAAACAGTAAGTGCCTTAAATTTGTATTTTAATGAATGTCACACTAATTCTTTAAATAACTTCTGCTATTACTGTGGACTTAGTAGAAGTTGCACTTCTCCCCCTTCTCCATTCTTAATGTTCCAGACACAAAAGAAGTTTTTATTGAAACATAAATGTGCAGTATCATGCAATTCAATAATTTGATTACTTCTCACTCTATTAAGTATCAGAAAATAGAAGAGAAAAAAACAACACACAAAACAACTGCTCTTCACCTTCTTTTTTTGTCGTTATTCAGACAAGCTATTGACAAGATCAACTTCCATTATTGTAAAGAACTATCCCTATGATTGGATGGCTCCAAAGAAGACTAGAACTGTTAGTGGAAAGTCACACAGAGAATTTCTCAAATACTTAAAGGAATAAGTGCCAGGTGTTGTACAGCCTTTAAATATCAGAGAGAAGGAGGGCTATCCCTTAAGACTCCTCTTCATGTGGTGCTCTAGCAGCAGGCTCGGGTAAGGTTTTCTTTTTGAAGTAGCTAACAGCAATGTTGTGAAATGCAGGCAGCAAGGCTGGGAAGACATTTAACTGACATCCTAGTACCTCCAGATCTCCTCCCCAAGCACAGAATGGAAACCTTTTGGAAATTAGTTTAGAAAAAGTTGGAAAAAAGGAAATTACGTTGCTAGAAGTAACAGTAAATTATTAATGGGAATGAAAAACATTTTCAGAGACCAAGAAGAGAAGTAATCAGGAGGAAAGGAAATTATGAAGTCAATAATTTAGAAGTTGTGAGATAGCTTTCATTTAACCTTTCAGTGTAAGAAAAAAAATCATAAAGCTCTGTGTATTAACTACAGTTCTTAAAAGATCATGTCCAAAGAGAACATGCAGAGAAGATGTTGTTGATTTCACTGTTCTAACCATACTGAAAAATTCTGTTCCATGTTCTCTGATCAATGGAAGAAAATAACCATGAGAACAGAAGTAGTATACACAAGACAGAGACCCACATTAAGACGATACTTAAGAAAGAAGAATTAAATATTTGAATTAGCAAATGTTAGAAAATGGGAAATGGTAATATAAAACAACAACTTCACTTGTGGGTAACCAACTATAAGTAGGAATTCTATTATTCAAGACAACTTGAAAGTGTAAAGCAGAATCATCTCAACTCTGAAAATCCAAAGTGTCAAACCAGAACTCTAAACCCTGTTCTAACAATGGTTCGATATATAACTTCACGATCTTACCCTGGAAAAGATGTATAACACTTATAATACTATAATCCTTGCCTTCTTGCTTGCAAAGGTGTGGTGAAAGATTTCTGATGCTTCCTATATATAAAGCTGTGTTTCAGCATTTTCTGACCTATAATAGGAGTCAATGGATTGTGCTTTTCACATGATTACACCCACTTCCAGATCTAATTGTCATTGGCTCACACAAAGCATCAACAGAATAAAGATGTTTATATTCTTACCCGATCCACTTAAAAATACTTAATCAGAAAAAAACTATTCAAATTAATTCTACTCAGTTCGTTATAAGATTGGGACCAAACACCTTGTGTGGTAGCATATGGGTAAATTGTAAATCTTTATCTTTTTTACTTATTGAAGTGATATGTAGATGAAATATGTAGGAAACATCTGGTAAAAAAAAAATATTTATGACTGACCTGCAGGACCATGAAAGGCAGTTGCCTGTTTTGGTTTTTGATAGTATGTACAATTAATTGTGTATTTTCATTTCAGGTTTTATTTTTCACTTTTTGCTTTTGTTC
The DNA here is from genome assembly GCA_009819775.1 of Phoenicopterus ruber ruber. Taxonomy (NCBI): domain Eukaryota; kingdom Metazoa; phylum Chordata; class Aves; order Phoenicopteriformes; family Phoenicopteridae; genus Phoenicopterus; species Phoenicopterus ruber. The sequence goes on from CM020215.1 coordinate 48,392,075, forward strand.
AGTTTGGAATTCTATCAGTAGATGCAGAGAAAGACAGATGTGGGAGCTATGTGAGGACAGATGGAGTTGGGTATAAGCAGAAATCACCTCTCAGAAAGGTGGTGGAATTCTATTTTGAGTTTCTTCAAGTTGTATAGTGTTGAAAGACATCAGACAACTGGAACAAATTGGTCTTGATGAAACAACATAAGACAAAATGCAGAAGACGTAGAAAAAAATATCTGCAAAAGTAATGTCGTGTTGGCTGACTGAAGAAGTTTAAGGCAAAGTTTTGAGGAAGGCACTGATTTTGAGCTACTCAGTTTTGTGGAAGTTAAACTGAAATTCCTGCATCTTGATTATCATTTGGAAACACAGTGCAGGTAATCCATTAAGAGCTAAGGGGCCATTTGGGTTCTCAGCACCTTGGAAAATACAGACTCATGCTAGGTCTACTGATACAGCTAAGAAGACTGAACAAACGAAGATACAAGAAATATGAAAGGTTACTCTACAAGAAGGTTTTGTAGGTCTTGTGATTTCACTACTCAAGTGTTTACAGGAACTTTTCTTCTGACCTCCCACAAAAAAAACCCCAAACCCAACAAAAAACCCCACAACAAAAACCCAGGATGAGTTATGAGGATTAAATCACACTATTTCTGTTATGTTAAAAGAGTTTGTGAGAAGAAAAATTTGCAATAAACTGGCATGTTCCTAATATCTTTGTTATCTTATTATATCTTTCTTCTGTAACTATTTTGGTCTTAGTAAATTAATTTAACAGATGAGAAAGAAGAAGAAATGTGATACAGATCACTAGATTTTAATCTTGGTCTACCTGTGTTAGAAGAAAAAAGCTGGTTCAAGAGTTATTTTAGTAACTGAAGATGAAAAAAATACATGAATAATTCATGCTGTTCACAGAAAGCTATTGTAATGCAGAAAATTACATTCATACAACAGATCAACTTTGCTACTAGGCGTGTTTCAATGGCATTAAGACAGTGTTAATCATTGGAACAGTGTCTAACAGTGTGTGTAGGGAAGAAACACTGTTATATCAGGCCACTTAGGCTCATTACTCTCAATGTCGCTAAACAGACAAGTTGAATCGGTGCCTTTTTTCTTCACATGACCTCAATCCCTCAACATACAAAACTCTTCCTTGAACATCTCTAGATCTACCTGTCTTCTCAGCACAGATTTCCCTCGAGGCCTCTTCTCTGGTGGGCTTTCACCAGGGAGCACTGGTGAAATCCTTCACCGTGAATTAGCTCAAGGGAAACTCTTAAACCAGCTGAATAACTTCACATTTAGCAACAAGAGGACATAAATAAAGAAACAATTTGACAATTTTTGTGATATTGGATTTTTTTCTCTGCATGCTACCGTTTGGACTGAAAAGGTATATATTCCAATGAAACAAAGCGGTACAGAATCACCAAAATAAGAGCTCTTCTTAGACACTCACTAAGATCCAACACGTAGAGTAAATCTAGGACCATTCACACTGGCAGTATGCTGTAATAGTTGGTAGCAAAATATTTAATAACATGGAATTAGATACCCTACCAGTTCAAAAACTACTTTTTTCTTAACAATAAGGTGCTCCAACACCATTGTTCCTCCCCCAGGATGGCCTGAAGTGAACCATGTCTTCTGGAGAAAAAAGATCACAAACTTTGTCTCTTCCATACATAATACAATCCTATTTCCCTTTATTGAAATGAATATACTTCAAACCATTATATATATTGTTTACAAAGTTATTAGTATGATAACACATAGATGTTAACACTTAAAGTTATTTAACACCATAAAGCATTTTCTGTATAAGAATATGATAAAATTAAATTACTAGAAGATATAATGGTTTCTTTCAAAACTATTTCTATTCTCAATATAAATAAAAGACTTTTTGCTTACAGAAGCAGTGGTATTCCTTTATTTTTAGAGGTAAAAGATGTAATATTTTAAGGAAGTATATTGTTGTATTCTGCAAGCATGTAAACATGATAAGATTTGCATAAATCAAGGTGATTGAGGACATTCTTCAACCACATATTGAACCTGGGGAGAACAGATGCTGGTTACTCCCAGAGGTATGCAGAACAGGGGGGAAGAATAGATTATATAGTCAAATATGATCTTCTTATTCATACAAGTTATTATATCAGTCTGCAAGTGCTCCTTTTCATTTTTATAGGACTAAAAAACCTCTCAGGTAGAACAAAAAATATTAAAAACTAGCACTTCATTCTGATTTCAATATTTCCCAATCTGTTTTCATCTGCACTCAGAATTCAAATATTAAGCATTAATTTTTTTTAAAGAAAAATGAAATATTTATAAATGTCAAAACTTATTTCAGTATTTTAGACTGAAATTAATCCTTTTTTATATCATTGAATCAAAATATTCCATTTCAGTTTGTTGAAAAGATCTTATGCATAACTATTTGACATGACATCCATCAATTCAACATTCATCTACATTTCCTTCCTATGAAACAAAGCTTTGTGGGAGTTCTCATTTACCTGAAGCCTTCATCATATATATATACACACCACCACCACCACCACCCCCCCCATATAATTTATACCATATTATTTAGTTTAGGAAGATTTATAGCAATGTTTTGGGTATAAAGAAACTTAAACTGAGGTCAACTTTATATTTATTGCGTATCTACTTACATTTAGGATATTTGCTTGAAGCTATGAAATCTACTTGTAGTTAGTCTGATTTTTTTATGTTCAGTTTGTACTACTGAAGTTTATAGAGAAAAAATTGAAAGTTAGAATCCTAGAGATCCCTATTTTACATTTGATGTTGGAAATGCTGTCAAGTTTTCTTGTGAAGATGCAAGAAAATGCTTTAGCTAGGTTTTGTGGACTAAGAATCTGTTACTCCTCAACTGCAAAGTAGTCCTATTCCTGTAATAAGTCTTATTCCTTATTAATTTTCATATTAAATGTTTTAGTGCACTTTACAGAGTGTCAAGGTCTTTACAATTGCTTTTTTAGACTTTTAATACAGTATTCAGAAATGCTGCTTCTTTACTTGTATAGCTGTGTGTCGTATTCAATTTTGAAAGCTTATTTTCAGCAATGATGGGAATATGGATAAACACAAACTAGGATGGATAGCTGCTGAAATCACTGTTAATGTCATCATAATAGAAAACTTTAACAATTGTGTCATTTAGAGTACAGTAATAAAGTAGCAATATTATTCCAAGAATGTGTTAGCCTTTATAAAGGCAATGATAAGGACAGTTTTACAGAGAAACAGTAATTTATCTGACAATTCCAGGATAAAAGTCAATGATAATATCAAGTAAATGAGAACATAAAAGTGGTTGACCAGGCAAACTAATGCTTTTCACTAAGCATGAAAAACCATTTATGAAAATGATAGTGATAGCAAGATCATTCACTTTATTATATGGGCATGAAACAAAATGTGTCTATAGACTAAAATCTGAAACAGATACGTCAGATTTTTAGAATTGCTAAGGATTCTATAGCTCCCACTTTAGAAAAATACATGTTTTTCTAAACCTCAGCTTAACTTCCATGACCGCTATTACATAATATTCTGCTTTGATCAAATGTTCTGATTCACATTTAAAAGATCAATATTCTCTGACAAGTACAATATGAGAAACTGTAAGATTAAGAATAGAGAAGAGATGTCATGACTTCTGGTGGGGTTTTTTGTGGGCTTTCTGGATGTTGGTTTTGGTTAGGTTTTTTTTTTTGGTACCCATTCATAATGTTTTTCAGGTCTTCAGACTATTTCCCATGCCAACAAAAGCAGCCACAGTAAATCACTTTTCTCATTAATTGGTTAAGAGGGTTCCATGTGAATTTGAGTCCTGTAGGTAAGTGTATGAATTAAAATTAACTGCGTTTTGCTTTACTTGCCCATCTAGTGATCCTTTTTCAAACATGGCTCTGTTTCCAGGTTTTCACATATACATAACAATATAATTTTAGAGGCTATCTTCAGAACGTGTGTTTCTTATTCCAGGCATGTGTGGTGCTTGATCAACTGCCTACTTTCAAAAAAATAACAAAACCACAACAGAGAAGGTTTCAATCTTGCCTCATCACAGAAAAAACAGGTAATAGAGCACAGTGTTGTCATTCTAATAAAATTTTATCATAAATAAATGTCCACAGTAGATAAATCTTCTGAATACAAAAAATCAGAGATCAGTTGAACTATTAATTCATGGAGACATTAAATATTTTGTAAGCACAGTTTCTGTAATTATATTAATACAGTACATGATCAAATCTTGAATCTCAGCACTACAAGAAAAGGTTGCTCTGGTATAGATTAGCCACAGTTTCATGACAGTCTTCCAGCATAATGCAAAATGAATTTGATTATCCAAACAGTAATGCAAGGAGATGCTAACGAGCACAACAAACGACTAAGTAGTGTGAAATCAGTGATCCAGGTAATGGATATGGTTTTTACAGGTGCACAGTGGTTTATGGCTCATGATTTAACAAGTCCTTCCACATCCCCCTGGCATCTAGTTATTTAATATTTTAACTGACTTTGTTTAATGTGATTACCCACTTTCAGAAATGTGTTCCCAGAAAATTCTTAGTGAACTGCTCAAAACATCAAGGGTAGCTCTCAAAGGACTGCTTAAAACAAGGTAATAATTTTACCAACAGTTTGAAATCACAAGGTCAGAAATCAGACCACTACAAAGTAATGTAGTATAATGAAATGCCTCTCCCTTGGGAAAGTGCAACACATTCTTATTTTCAATATTCTACTCATTATTCAAAAGCTTGGATTTTGAAGACACAAGATATCATTGTCTTCTTCTTACTCCAGAAAAGGAAATTAGCACCAGTTTAAGCTTATAATGTTCAACCTTGATTCCATTAACATATCTTAAGAATTCTTCTGACTAGTCAAAACCTACAAATGCTTGAGCTTTATAGCTCAATATATGTCTGGAAATCTCATTTAACACTCTCCATAATAATAATACAAACAATCTTAGCAGAACAGCTCTACTTTTCTCTGAACTCAATTGCAGGTGGAAACTCACAAAAAACATTTAAAAATTGGAAAAAAACCCACCCTAAGTATGTCTTTATCAGCATATCAACCCACAACCTTGTCAGGTCTAAAGACATTCAGCAGACGGATCACTATGCCAGTGATATGCATCACTCCAGCTTATTTCTAATTACAATCTTTTCAGGCAATTGATTGCAAGGGATTATATTCTAACAATAACATTAAATATAGTTCAGTGGTACTACATGTCTCTTATTGTATACGCAGTATATGCTATTCGGAAGCTAGAGAAATGTATGACACTGTGAACCTACAACTTTAGCACTGAAGTTACTGAAGGTTTCCATACAGTTCAGACCATGAAGTATCTTTAGGCTTCATTTTAAAATAAACTCACAGAATATTAAATGAAAAAAAATCCTGATTTTTCTGATATATAAGGTCATCAAAATTACTTTCTTTATTATGCCTTTCCGTAATATAAACGCTAACCCTGAAGGGAGGAATAAACTCTGAAATTAGAAAAGGCGAGTCTCTAGGGTCTAGCAGCCTGTTTCAGAGAAGTAGAATTAAAACAAAACCAAATACATTTAATTGAAGAAGGAAGGAACCACAATGCTAAAAGTTTAGTTGGAGGTCATCCCACATATTCCGAGTTATTTTTCTGCATAAACAAGATTTATGTCATTAAATTCTTTGTATGAAAAAGCAAATGTAACTCCCCATGGACTACCTAACTCCAGATTAAATATTCATGAAAGGTAGGGGTTATTTTACAATCAATAGTTCTAGTGTTTACCCTAGAAATGAGGCAGAAATTACACTGCGACTTATAGCCAAATGAGGTATTGGTTACATACATTTCTCTACGGGATCTAACTTACATGTTTCCCCTACAGCTTTTCTTGAAACTTTGCTCTATAAACATAGTCCTGCAGTGCCATGATATTTCTACATGGCAAATTCAGACCATTGATGCAATATATTTAAAGGCAAAAAAATAGTTGATGTTGCAAAGAAGACAGAAACTGAGGAAGAGGAAAACATGTTTGAATTTCCTAACCATCTGATTCAGAGCAGAAATAGGAATTCGGCTCCGATATAGACCACAAGTTAGATCAGTGATACAGTTGAAATACTCAATACTAAGCTGATGACTAGATACTATTCCCATTAATGATTCCAGTTCTCAGCGTCTTACAAGTTTGGAGTTTCAGTAGTTGATCAGTAAAATTATTATTTGTAACTCTTGGGATTCCTACAACTCTGCCAACATAAATGAGCCTAATTCAAACCCACTGAATTTAATGAGCTTTGGATTGTAACATGAAACAGCAAAGAATGCAATATTAAGCACCATAAATATAGACATGCAACTGATCAAATAGTGTGCAGTGTTCAACATAGCTTTAAAAAACAGGGTGTTTTCTGGACAATTGTTCCTTTTTATTTATTTTGACCTCTAGTAATTACTGTTAATTCGAAATTGAAACAATGTGCAAGTGCGTTGGACTGCTTAAGTTTTGCATTTTGTGGAAACTGTTAGTATACGCTACCTGATTACATGAAGAATGGCATTCAGAGAAGAAGGTAAGTATCTAAAACACAGTCTAGTTGTCACCTGACAATAAGGGGACAATAGTCCAAATTGTAACCCAAACATTGACCAGATGCAGAGGTGTAATGAGTTCAGGTACACCTTTATTTGAATTCAAGGTTCATTAATGAGTGTCACTTCCCTAAGATCAGAGAAGATTAAAAAACAGGAAAGAAGAAAACGTGTCTTTTACAGGAGACCAGTCCTTGCACAAAAGCCAAAGTCAAAATGTAACAACTGTGGTTTCATTTTGAGAGGCCCCGTTATTGAAAGTGCTAGTGAAGATGTGGGATGTGTGGCAACAGATAGACTTGCTTTTGCACGTTAATGTATGTATTTTTTTTTTTTACGAGGATATAGTGGTGCAGAGGGAAAGACAATTTGTTTGCCTTTTCCTGGTATTTGCTCTGCAGGTCTTCCTGGGCCACACAGACAGAGCACGCACACAGGTATGAGTGGATGGTGGTGACCTGGGACACCACACCACCACAGGGACCGAGGGACTCCTGAGAAGTTGAAGGAGCATATATAGATCTATGGGTCCTGAAAGTAAGAAAAACTGTTCTTAGAAATCTGGAAAGGACTGTGTCAAACTTATCACAATTTAGACAGCCGTTGAAAAGATGCTGGAATAGGAAGGAGCTTGGGCTAAAGGATGTTCTTTTCAAAGGTGCAGTAGGCTGATGACAGCAGAGTAGAGAAGACTGGCTTTCAGCTCTGTGTCTACTCTAATTCATTCTGTGCTTTATACAGAAAATATCTTGATTTAGCTTACAGTCTGATAGAACCTAATTTTAAAGGCGCACAGAACTTCTAGGGTGTTTAGGGTGCTCACTGTGCCTGCAGTTCCCCCACTGCTTTCTGTCTCTCTTTGGGTCCCCTCAAAAGGTACCATATCCATGGTAAGATTGGTCTAGTGGTAAAGGAGTACTTGAGAAGCAGTAGGCCTAGATTTAGGCCCTTCACTGTCAAAGCATGTTCAAATCCACATCTATCTTTTGCTTTCTCAGAGAAGAGTCTAAAAAGTAAACAATAAGCAGTATTCCCTTTTTTGTGCAATAGCTGTGCCACTGGCTGCATTAGCAATTGATGTGGCCCAGAAAGAGTCTGTAGATCCAAATGCTTTTAGGCTGAGGACCCAATTTCCACGTTATACACATATCTGTGGTGGTGGTATGGCGGTGAGGAAGGGAGGACTATTTCTGATTAATTCCACTCCGGTCCTGTGGACTGAAAGCCATAGGAGTACATGTTTGGTTTTAATTCAATGGGAAAAGAATTCAGAGTGCATAGGCTGACATTCTGAGGTAATTTCCAGTAAGCAGAGAAAATCATGCAATTCACTTCAAAAGCTCACTCCAGATCTAAATTAAAATATTGATATAGACATGTCCATTATGCAGCAAAGAACAAAGTATGTTAGAGACTGAACTTGGAGAGAAGTTCCTGAATTCCAGTACTTGCTTATGCATTGTATTCATTGATTACTTGATATAAAGTGTATAAAAACTTCTATACTGTACATATAACACCATAATCAGACTATGTTCCAATAATTCTTCCCTAATTTCTAGAGGTCACTGAGAATAAAAATTTTTATATATTGGTTGCTTGGTCAATTTTCATACTAATCCATCATTCAAAGTTTTTACATGACTTAAACAAACAAAAATGTATACATTTTCTTTCAAGAAAGCTTACTTTTGATTCTGACTTACTGCTTTTCCAGCTGTCTCCTAGCATCAGATATTATTGGAAATTGCAAAGTTCAAGAAAGTAATACTCCACTGTTCTCAGGGGTCATACTTATTTACGTGCAGATGAATTTTGATGGGGGAAGTCTCAATGAGAACTATATCATAAGATCCTTTAATGGCTTAGAGAGGAAAATGATTCCTACTTGCAGAAAGAGCCATAAACATTCATTTTATGAGGTTCTGAGGTGTTGGATATGTCAACACAGGTGCTGCTGGGCCACTCCTCCCCTGCTTTCTAAAACTGATGTATGAAAAAAGTTTCTTCTATCTCTGAGTCACAAATATTTCATACTATAAGTTTTATCAGTGTAATTTGTATCAATAGTGAAATAACTGAACAGTGCTCTCAATAATTAAGTGGTAAGCTGCATTAAATTAATTGGGAAAGAATTCAAACAGTGCAAACACAAAGGACAATACTTCTTTAAAAAGAATGAGTCTGAACAAAATCTTCCAACTACAAACTTTTGGAGAATCAACAAACAATCTCTGAACAAACTTTCAGAGAATCAAGCTCTAAGGCAAATTTAATAGCTACAATCAATAACAATTTTCCAAAATATTTTTATTTATTAAGATTTCGCCCCCAAAATGTGGTTGATAAACTGTTTATATCCAGAAGTATCATAAAATATACCATCTCTTTTCTGATAGCTTCCACACCCTGTTATTTAGGATAATAACAGACCACACACGTAACAAACAATTATTTTGATGATCAGGGAAGTGTACTTTGCAGTGCAATTAATCCTCTGTAAAAAGGATTTCTTTTAAAAGCCTGTGATTAGAGCCTCTTTAGAAATACTTTTTTCCCCCCAGTTTTCTACATTCTGCTAATCATATCTATCTGAATCTCACTCTGCAATTTTCCTGCTTATCAGAAAAGATGCTTAATGCTTTGTGATTAGTCCATTGGATGGAGATTTATAATTTACATTTTGTGAAAGAGGTTCACGCTGTTCTAAACAGTTATCTCCTTTATTATATTTCCAGAATATGCTAATAACATAAGAGAGAGAGAGTGTATTTATTCTTATCACTGAATAAAAGCATCACATTGGTTCATGGAATGTGGTAGAGAGGGTAGCCTTCGCAGAGGTGTATAAACCAGTCAAAACTGGATCAAAAATAGATGAGCAAAAGCCTGACAAAAAATCTGCGTGATGGATAGGTTTGTATAGATTGCTGAAGCACACCAGGAGTTCTGCTTTAATTGAAACCCTACTTGCCGTGTATGTAGAATTTGCCATTAAATGCATGCAGGGGCCTTTTTTCTCTTTCTGAAAAAATAATGATTCCCTTGTTTCTTCCACTGAACAAAGCTAAGCAATATGATTCTTCCCTCATAAAAGATACTTTTTTAACTTTACAGGTATTAAAAGTGTTCATTTTAGTATTTCTTCCCACCATTTCCCCAAATTTCCAAACATCTTTCTCTTCATACTTCACAAAAGGAGTGGCAAAACATAAAAGTTTCAGGGAAACTCATCTGGAAAACTTTTACTGATACACTAGACTTGGGCAAGGATAACGTGTGCTGCTGGGCTATTTTCTAGAAATGGTTTAGTTATTGTCTCATAAAATAAATAAAAATCTCACTAGATTTGTCTAGCCCAGTACCCTGCCGCTGCCAGTGGCCTGCTGTGAGTGCCCAGGGAAAATGTAGAGGACTCGGGGCAAGTATGAGACGGTTCTTTGCTCTGGGTGCCTCACAACTTCCAGTAATTCACTTTTTGTCTCATATTCTCGCTCATATTGTGCAAATCCTTGAAATTCTTGTGAAAATTTTTGAAGGAAATGAACATATTTCCTAACGGCACACATACATACATACAAAACCAACATATATAGCCAGTCTGTATCTTCCATACACAGACATATGTACTCATGTAATGGCAAATCTTGACTCTAGAGTATGAGTAATGATTCTCATACCAGTTTTTTACAAAACATACAAGTTTTTCAGCCAAGTGACAAGGTTTTGCTCTGTATTCACTGATGTAAAGGTGGACTTATTTTCATATTGACTATAGTAAAATGTACATGATACTTATATTTTACAGCAGGACAGGTAACTACTTGTGAAATGCACCAATTTCCCCTTTTATCTTTCAGATATTTAATTTTTACTGTAAGTTTACAGCATCTTATTTTGCATAGAAATCTTGACTATTGGGGGGCAGAACTGGAAAGTAAATACTCAGGAAGTAAGTGAGATGTATTTACTTTCACTGTCACCTTGTGCATATCACAGTAGACCAGAGTACAATGAGCATGACGCATGTGAAGATATTTTCTACTAGATAATAAACCAAAGATTGTCTGCAAAACAGACAAATTGGAAAATAACTGCTGAATTAGTAACTATTGAAGACTGCAAATTACTAATCAAGGCTAAGAAATGGTAAGGCAAGCAATTTAGTGGGTGAGATGCAATGGTATCTTCTCAATCAGCTGCAGAAAAGCAGTTAGAATGAGTAAGGTGATTTCTTTTCAGTGTATCAATGTTCAAAAATACAGTGTTTATACCTACCGTCTGAAGCTCATCCTGTTTGGAACAAGGTAGAGCTTCTGCCTGGGGTGGGTACTCACATTTATTTTCTATAGAAGATACTTACTGGGAAAAGAAGGGAGTTTGTACATGCTTGCATCTCACTTCAGAATAAAACTAGCATGTAATTAAAGAGTACATCCAGTCCCAGGCACTTAGAAGAGCTCATGAGTTCTCTCATCTAGATCATATACTGGCCTTCGGAATCACCCTGTCTGGTAAAAGTAGCAGTTCTTGTTTCTGCTTTGAATTGATGTGAAACTTTGAGCACAACTATAACCTTGAAAGGTAAGAACAGCTGGAAAATGACTGGAAGCAAAAAGAAAATGAGGAAGATCCTCGACAAAAATGTTCCTGGCCTTTTGTGATATAAAAGTCTGAACAGGTACAAAAGCTTCTCATCAGCAGATTTCAATTTATTGTCTGAGCACTGGATTAATTTTCAGTAATTCTGACTGGTTCCAATATGCACAGGTCAGTATTCCTTTTTTTGCTCAACTAATTAGATTTTGATACGTGTGTGCAACAGGGCAAAAGTAAAATGCAAATGTCCCCTGAAACTCATAGTCTGAGTAAAATATCAGAATTAGATAAGCAGTAGCAATCCTTGGTGGTCAGGATTCAGATGTTTAGTTTTGGTTGCGGTTTTTTGTTGCTTTTTTTTTAAAGAGTAGAATACAATTTTTTTCATTATTATGTTAATGATCCAAAAAAGTAAATGGAAAGTACTCCTGGAGGTATATTTTGAAAATTCTTAAGAAACTGAGTTTTCATGCGGACTCAGGAATATGAGGTCATCAAGAAGAATTTATTTGTTAGACATCTGTTTCTATGCTGTGGCAGCCATGGTTTTTATTTGTTGTTTCCTTATATGTTTTGTTTCTTAAAAATTAAAAATAGAGACAATGACAGGAGTTTAATGGACTAAGTTCCATATTCTGTGCTTTTCTCTCTTGATTCTCTATCCTTTTTTTCTTTTTTAAAAAAGTACTATTATCAGTCTAACATTCACATTCCCAAAGCACATTTTCCTTATCAACCTGAAAATTATCTTCCCGAAAGGAATCAGAGAGAAAAAAATGCCACTGTAAAGTATTTCACTTCCAAGTTGAGGAGCAAGTAAAATGCCAACAGCGAAAGTGCAGATGCAATTTTGCTGCAAACAATGAATTTGTTTTCCAATTTATTTCTCAAAGCTTTCCTCCAGAGATTCTCACCTAAATTTCCTTACTCCTCACTAGCTAGGGAATAATTTTAATGGCAGGAAATCTGTTTCACTAATGTTAATCCCAGTAGATACATATATTGCGATGTTCCTTTTCAATCATAATGGCAGAGAAAAAATAAACGTGCCTGGAATGCTCTGTGACAAACTGAGTGTTCTTTTATAATAATGCAAGAATTAAAGCTACAGAAGTATTGCAAGGTGATTTTATAGCTTTTGGTCCCTAAAATTCACTAACAGAAGAGTAGTGTGTGGCATGGATTATGTATGAACTCTGTCATGAGGTCAATTGACCACTGAAATACAGATGAACAGTTTGATTTTTTCCTGTTAAGAATAAAACAATACTGGGAATAAAGAATATTACCCTTACTCACTGTGCATGCTGATTACCACTTCCCACAATTGTTTGGGATCCTATGAGCAGCCATGTTGCTCAGGGTGCTTAAAATACTTGTGTAGCTGCAAAACCTTGGAATAAAGTTATCATCTCCTTGGATTTAAATATTGATGCCATCAAAGGTAATGTTTAGTTATTTCTGTTTCAGTAAATTAAAGATAGAAAATACAGCTAAGTTTCAGAAAAAGAGTATCAAGTGTGGAAGACTCTGGAATAATCTTGCTAGAGAAGTGCCCTGGAGCTAATTTTCTTTCCAGTAGCTACTGTGTCTTGGATTTAGTATGCAAAGAATGTTGATAAAACACTGATGTTATTAGTTGCTGCTAGCAATCAAGGACATTTTGCAGTTTCCCAGGTTTTGCTAATGTGCAGGTGCAAAAACCTTGGAGAGGTATAGCTACTATAGTTGATCCAAACTGGCCAAAGAGAGTATTCCATACCATAGACGTCATGCCCGGTATAAGTGAGGGTTGGCCGGTGGGCCAGATTCCTCTTTTTGGTTCGTTCGGGCCTTTTCATTTGTTCACACTTTTGTTCGTTCGGCTGTTCGTTCCCTCACTTGTTCTCTCTGGAAGTTGCAGTTCTGAGATCGCTGCTGGGGAATATTCCTGTTCCATGATCACTGCTCGGGGCAGGCTGCGTTGGTCATCAGGTCATTGGGTGGTGAGAAACTGTGGATTGTTCATTTTATATATTCTATTATCATTGTATTTTATTATTACTATTATCATTATTAATATATAATTGTTATTATATTTATCTTTGCTGTCCTGGCGAACTGTTTTTATCTCAACCCATGAGTTTTCCTTTGTCTCTGATTCTCCTCCCCACCCCACTGGGGAAGGGGGCAGTGAGCGAGCGGCTGCGTGGTATTGGATTACCATCTGGGGTTAAACCATGACAAGAAGCCATATCATTCTGGAGCATTGTAACTTACTGAGGTAAAGTTTGGTTAATATACGATACAGAGTAAATCTGACTGGTAAAAATTTGATCAAAAGTGAGGCTCTGTGATTCAGAAATAATTTCCTGGCATACTGTGATAACAGAGAAAGAGGCACCTGTCACACCTGACAACACATTTCTGTTCTTTTATGATCTGAAGCATCTCTATATGCACACACTTCTAAAATATTTATAGATTTTCTAATACACCAGATATACATGGTTTCAGTTTTCTTTTGCATCAAAAGATGAAGTAGGAGGACTTCCTGAAGAGAAACACACATCATCCAACTAAATCCATTTAGTAAAATGATGATGTGAAGTGATTGGAGTATATGCAATTCACTCAAGCATAGCAATAACTCTCTGGAGAAAAACAGGAGTGAAAATTGGATATGTTGTGGTGCCGTAAGGGCAAAATACAAAAGAAGTTGTTAACCATAGATTTTAAAACCCCTAGGGATGGAAAACATTACCTCTTCACTGCCTTTGCAGAGAAAGGTAAAACACGTGGGAAATCCTTGCTACATAGGTAATTTGGAAATTATTCTAATCACCCTAGGGGACAGATGACCTTTCAAAAGGTGTGTTTATTCACAAACATACAGAAAAGCATTATCATCTTAATGAAAATAAACTATCTGAAGAATATTTTATTTGTATTTGTGGATTTATACACAAAAATTGCCTATACACAACAATCTGTATTCCAGGTCCAGTTCAGCTGTAGATTAATTTATTTAGACCATGTAAGAAAGTCTACAGCATGATGCCAACTTGCTGCCGCATTTTAGGAATAAATAATTATTTTGAGAGTCACGGAAAGAGGAAGGGAAGGGAGGTGAATAGAAGGGGCAGGAGTGGGGGTGGAGGTGGGAAGGGAAAGGAAAAGATTTCATTCTCTTATTAAACCACTACAAATTTTTTCAGAAAAAAAAATTGACAGAGTGACTACAATTTTCAAGGAACTTACTTCTTTTTAGGAACTGAGAAACAGAGCTACACAACAACACTAATAACACATTTCCAGTGGCTACCCACTTGGAAAAGCAGCGTCATAATAAGTGTCCTGGTTTCAGCTGGGATGGAGCTAATTTTCTTCCTGGTAGCTACTGTGTGTTTGGATTTAGCGTGCAATTTGGTATGTGAAGAATGTTGATAATACACTGATGTTATTAGTTGCTGCTAAGCGATCAAGGTTTTTTCCAGCTTCCCAGGTTTTGCCAATGTGCAGGTGCAAAAATCTGGGAGGGGCATAGCTAGTACAGTTTGACCCAAACCAATCAAAGAAAGTATTCCATACCATAACTGTCATGCCCACTATACAAGTGGAGGTCGGCCAGTGGGCCGGGCATTGTTTGTTTGTGCTTTCATTTGTTTGTTCTTCCCTCCCTCACTTGCTTTCTCTGGAACTTGGGGTTCCAAGATCGCTGCTGTAGAGGACCGAGAATGGGTGTGGCTTATCACGACGAGGACCGATAATGGATGTGGTTTATCTCGACAATGGATGTGGTTTGTCTCGACATTGCCATCCTGGCAACGCCCCTCCCCGGTGGCCAAAGGCGCGAAAAGAGAAGAAAACGGCGCGAAACAGGAGGCGAAGTAAGGGGACAGCGCGCCTGGCACGAGCCGCACGTACGCGGTCGCGGTCTGCGCATGAGCAGGAGGGGGAGCCCCTATAAAAGAAGGCAGTGGGCGCTCTGGTGGGGCTTTTTCCTTCCCTGCCTCCTGCCGTCCTTGTGCCTCTCCCGGACCCCTGCCTTGACAAAGCTTACGGCGATTAAGGACCTCAGACGGAGTCAGCAGAACATCATTGGACTCGGAGTGGTGGTAGCTATTTTCCCTCCCTTTCTCCAACTCTCTCCCTCTAACTTTTCCCCTCTATCCCTCTCCTCTTCCCCGCTTTTCTCCCCTGTTTGTTACAAATAAAATCAAAAGGTTGTATGATATCTGACCGGTTTTGGTGTCTTAATCTCGTCCCTGGGATCGTAACGAAACCTTCCCGATATTGGATCGGGACAGCTGCTGAGGAAATCAGTGTTCCGAGATCGCTACTTGGGATCGTTCCAAGATGACTCTTGGTTTTGCTCCATGATTGCTACTCATGATACTTGCCTTATCAGTCTTTGGGTCGTCGGGTGGTGAGAAATTGTGCATCGTTCGTTTTGTATATTCTATTATAATTATATGTTATTATTATCATCATTATTAATATACAATATACCTATTATTATCTTTTTCTTTGCTGACCTGGTGAACTGTCTTTATCTCAACCCATGAGTTTTCCTTTCTTTCTGATTCTCCTCCCTACCCCACTGGGGAAGTGAGGCGGGAGTGAGCGAGTGGCTATGTGTACTTGGTTGCTGGCTGAGGCTAAACTATGACAATAAGAAAAGAAATAACATATTTGGAAGGCAGTTTCATGATAAAAAAGCATTCAAAGAAAGCAAAGAAGAATTAAAAAGAAAAACTAAGAAAGAGGCTCTGAGATAAAAAACCAATGATTCAATGTTCTCTTTTTAGTCTTTCCTCACTTGAGTTACTACCACATTTCAGATAATTGAAGTCACCATTTTCAGATCTATCTAAAAACTAACTGATCGAGCAAAGAAAAAGGCAAAAGACTGACATTATAAAGGAAAATGTATTATTACATAAATTCTATTGGGTGGACTAAAACACTTGACTCACTTAAGCCACAGAATATTTATAAACGAAGAGAAGTGATTATCTTCCTCCATAGGAAATATTTAGAAAGATTTTCTTGAACCATATTAAAACAAACAAAACCAAACAGTGTAAAGCATCAAATAATCAGAAAATTGAGGTGATTTAGTCTTTCAGAATTAGAGGGTAACACAGTCCCTCTAAAGTGAATGCAGTTAAAGTAATGGCTGAAGATCTGTTCTTGATTGCGAAAATAATGTAGCAATACAGGCAGAATTGTCCATTATCCTCTTATACTGATTCCATCATGATTATTCAATTAGTGAGCCAAAGAATAACCTTTGTCAATTAATCAAATGGGGGGGACAGTCCTTCCTAAACTTAGCTGTTGATTATCTTCTCTTCTCAAGTATGAGATTTGATTATATTGCTTTTAGGTTATTGCAACAAACAATTAGTCAAACCTTTGATCCCCTATATGAACCCAAACTCAGTGATAGAAACATGAAAAAGAAAAATTGAATGTTAGCAAGGAGTGAGATTTCAGCACTATCGCAGAATTTTGCAGGGCTGATAATCCATGCACGCAGACCCACAGCTGGTGTTTCCTCTCATAAGAAAGGAGTACACCCTACAGCAGAGCAAAAAATCAGAATAGCATTACAGATACCATCACTGATGAAAATTGATCCTCAGTTGTTATTTCACTCCCTTTCCCCCACAAAAATAAACCACAAATGTTTAATATATAAAAGCCAGAAATAAAAGCTATACAGGTTGGGATCATTTTTGGATAGCAACATTTCTAAGAGTGGACTAGGAGCTGAGTCAAGTAGTCTTGGTCATTGGGTACAGCTCAAACAGAGGTTCAAAAATCGTAAATGTAGATGTTGGTTTGGATTTGATTGAGAGGAAAGAGGATGGAGAAGGTGAGTTGTTAACAGCATCTCAGTTA
Organism: Phoenicopterus ruber ruber; assembly: GCA_009819775.1. Lineage (NCBI taxonomy): Eukaryota > Metazoa > Chordata > Aves > Phoenicopteriformes > Phoenicopteridae > Phoenicopterus > Phoenicopterus ruber. Next base: position 48,409,209 of record CM020215.1, read on the forward strand.
AACTCATGGGGGAGCTTGACATTGTCAGTTTAAATGTTTAGTCTATGCTCAGCAAAGAAATACGTGCCAAGAGGGTGGTAAATATTATAGTTAATTTATTGCCTGAAACAACAGTAGTTTTAATTGAATGACAAATGAACAGAAGCAAAGAATAAGAAAAGTAAATGAAAACATTGCAAGAACGGACAGCTTTGTAATTGGAAATTGTAAAGGTCACTAAACATGGTTTATTGCTATCTGTTTGAATGGAATCATTACTTTGCAGAAATCTTCATTTGGAGCCTGGATATGAGCAACATTGACTTGCATAAAATAAGGGTTTTTTTTATGAATACTTTGAGCATGAATGGACACAGCAAATGTGGAGTTGTGCTGCTTCTATAAAAAGTGACAACACAATTATACACCATTACTAATGTGCACTTTTGACCCAGTCTGAGATTATGCAATATATTGAATTTCTGGGGAACATTGTCAATCAGGGCAACAAGAAATAAAAAATATTAAAAGTTTTAGGAGATTAAGAATCAGACTAATATTAATTTAATTTATTTTTTTTTAACAAATAATTCATAACCTAAATAGAAGCTAGAAATTAGATACATCTTTCAGTACTTCTGATATTATTAAAATACTGCTTTAAATATGTCAAACACCGCTGTTTAGAACATTATTGCCCCAAAGCTGACATCACTATGTGAAATTATTTCCATTAGAAATGTATGCAAGTTCTTCAATATCCCTCTTAAATGGAAATATTGTTCTCCATTATATTTTCCTTTGAATATATATACACACACATATATGTAAGTATACATAAACTGTCCAAAAGTTAGGAAAAAAAACGTTTCCTTTGGGGGTTAGTCTTCAGCTACAGAAATCCATTTTATCAGTACTTTTTCCTGATGTTTAGAACATTTGTTTCGATCCATAACCTAAGAGCTGGTGCCCATATAGGTATTCTTTAAGCTTACGCATTTTTCAAGACAGAAATCTCTCTATCCTTTTGCCCTGAACAACATATTTATGAAATATTAATATATGATGAAGTAGCTTAGATTTAACACAGTTCTTTATTTGTCTGAAAACTATTTCAATTAAGTTTCTTTCAACTGATTGAAATTTTATTCTTTCATTCTGACTAGGTCATCTGATATGAAAATGAAATCACCACATCACATTTCATCTGCTTGAAAGATGCTTCAATATGCAATTTAAAATGCTGACTATTCTTGTCAGTGCAGGTTGGGAAACTGTCAGAGAAAACCCCTATCTGCATCAAAAGTGAGTATGAAAAACAAAGAAAATCTTCCCAGTCAGAAATTTGGTGTCCTGTCACTTCTTCTTTTGCAACTTTAACAAGCTAAGCTTTCACGACAGAAAGTTGCTATGAGTTACCTTTAGCTTGCCTCTTGAGGGATAATTATTTCATATCACTTGAGCGTCAAAGATAGGAGGTTTCAAATCAATTCTGAAATTGGCTGTTCCTACTAATGAAGTAACATTTGCAGAGTTCATTACTGTGTTACGCATTTCTTCTACACCACAGTGAAGGTTTAAAAGAACAGTCCTACAAATAATTCGCTGTTGTACTATATGAAATGCTTGCTGCCATTTTAATACATTGCAATGTTGTTCCTTTTGTGTGCTGTCCTACAGCCAGTTTCCACTCCACTGCAGTGGAAGTGAAGTGGGCATTCTGAAAATAAGTTTTCCACAAAGAGGATTGAGAATCATTTCACCAAACTTGGTGTAGATATTTATGTTGGACCTAGTTCTCCAGATTTGCTTTAGTGTTATTGGAGAAGATGGTACCTCTGGACTATTTCAAACATCTACACAAGAATCTGATAAATCACTCTCAAGCAGTGCCTATTGCTCTCACTTAGCTATAAAGGGAGTTCAGATGTTCAGTCTGCTGGCCCCCACACAGATGACCAATGCCATGGAGGTACACTGAAGTATCCCACCTCATCCCCCTCCAGAAGACCACAGGCTGTGTCCAATCTGTCAGGCCTGTCCTAGATAGCCTAGGGCATCTCGTGCTTTTGTGCTGTCATGGTTAGGCAAAAGACTTGTGATCCAACTAAGTAGCTCAAAGGTAGGTGTCTAGGTGCCTGGACTGAGATGCAGCTCAAGATTAGTATCTTTCAAATTAGATTCACTGTGTATACGTGAGCTTTTTTGTAGGCACCCCTTATGTATCTATAGTCAGAGGAGATTTATGTCTTCATATACCTCCTAGAGGCAGCTAGTGCCTTTTGAGATATCCTAAGGTATTTGAGAGCTCTGCAAAGAGCTGGCAGATAGGATAAATGGCTTTTGTGTGTCCCTCTGGACTGGCAGGTAAAGGCCAGCTGGCCAGAGATAGTCCAGGACATCTCAGCATCCTTGGACACCCAACTGACTTGTACCGTTACTTAGTAAAAGCAATCCATCCTTGCAGAGAATCTGCTCAAACTGCGGTAGACACCTGGTGTCTGTTCAGTTGAATAACTTCCTAAGCTTAATTTAATAAAGGCTCATTATTTTATCTAAACATAGCTGTGTACTGCCATTTGAGATGTCCTAGTATTCCTTGCCCAATATTCCCATTCACTAATGCCCTCCAACAAGCCACAAAATGAAGATTTTCCTTTTTGTGAAATATTCAAACTTTTCTGAACTGTGAAGGTAAAAATCATTGTAAAAGTTCCTTAACGGTTCTTTGCCATTAATTTAATCTACTTTATTTATTACTTTTTCTCTAATACTTCTTTTACCATTACATTTTCATAAGAAACCTTTAGATTTATTTATAAGACGTATTTATTTTCCTGTAAATGAACACTGCATATTCTTGTTAAAAGCCTACTTTTCAGTTCCTGTTATATTCCCTTTTTCTTTCCTTCAGTGTCTCAGCAGTCCTTTCTGTTGTCCCATTTTGCCAACATTCTTCCATACTGTGAAATATTACAGAACTAGGACTGTTTTAATGAGCTGCCTACTATATTAAATAGTTGTAACTGTTTAATACCTCGCTATGCTGGAGGGACATTACTTAAATTTAAGTATGTGAAAGTATAACATAGCTATTTCTATTTTTATTTCTTAACTTCAAGTTTTACAGCTCTGATATATTTTCAGCTGAGTCTTGTTTCAGCCAATCTAACAGACATCTTACACAATGAGTTTACTCTTGACTCCCTCCTTTTACACTTAATTAACATACTGAAATATTTATACTGCTGTCACAGCCTATGTCCTTATCAAGATTGAGCTCCTATTGTGTTAACTGCTAGGTACAGTACAAACGCAAAAGTCCATCATATTAATTACTTATGAAAAATGTTGTTAGCTTTCTATGAAGAATTACTTGCTATATGAAATATTCTTCAATTTTCTGAATAGAAAATAACCTTGCTTAGTATAAATGGCTTTAATTTGAAGGAAAAATTATACAGATTTTCACACTTAAGGATTAGGATGGCTGTCTGATTATGGCAGCAGTCATATATTACCTAAATTATAATTATGAATATTATTATTATGTTCAATCAACATGACCATCAGCATTTAACACTGCAAGGTATGCAAAATGAGAACTGCAAGTAGCTTTATAACAAATAGCCATTCATATGCATTGTTAGTGGCAAAATAGACCATAAAGCAGAAGTTTGCATTCACAGGAAGAAAGAATGAATATGTTTCTAAAGGAAGTCATACATTATGCATCTTACATAATATATCTTAGAAGCAAAACAGCGAAAAGCAAGTTAACTAAGAACATATACAAGAGAAAATTCTAATCCTTATGCATATTCCACTACATATATTAAGGTCATATTATTTCTGAGTAAGTTAATGAGATAGAAAACAAAATTAATAACTTCATAATGGGGACTGGCAGGGCAGGGTAACAGTCTAAGCATGGCAAAATACTCAGTTCTACCAAATTACCAGAAACAGTAGTAATCTTGATGCAATCCAAACTTAAGGTTACACAGTTTTGCTTAAGAATTGCAAGAAAAAGAGAAAGATAGAATCTGACAGTTACTTACTAGTAATTACAGATTCTATAATATTTCAGAAAATAAAAATGTGGTTGTGTTCAAACAACTTAAATCCCAGTTTAGATGAGTCACCAAAGAATTATGGTTAGCCTGACCATCTCCTTCTAAGAAGCATACACTCATAAAATCAATGCATGACACAAGTTTTGGTCACAAACCTCCTCAGATACCTATACTCAGAATTGCCTCAGATTAAGGAACATATGATTTGCAGATGTGTTCTTAAATTCTGCCTATGCACCTGGATGCGCTCAATCCATAAGGCATACTCCTCCTATTTTAAAACAAGCCTGGTCCACAAATATCTGAGACAGAATGGACTTAGAAACTGTAATGGAATATGTTTAAAGAATAAACATGGCTAACGTAGCTTGAGCACAATTAACAGATTGGGCTCCTATTAGGTGAGTGTGATCAAGTTCACATATCTGATCCTTTAAAGCAGACTTAGTATAATCAGACAACATTGAGGTTAAAGCAGAGATTACAGGCATTTTCATTGAAAATCACCAACTGGATGAAAAAAGTACTTCCCAGAACCTAATAGCTCATTTGTTAGAGTGCCTCTAAAAAGGAAAATGCTTGAGAGTCAAGTGACGCGGATCTAGAAAAGGAAAAGCCTCTGGTCAAAGATACCTGAGCCTTAACATGCAAAAGAAAAATGAGAAAGGTATGATTGCCTAGTTGAGTGATGTCAATGTCACCTCTGAAAGAGGACGTAGCAGCAACAGGGAACAGAGTTTGCCTGATGCTTCTTTCAGGACCTAATTTTGGGGGAAAAAAAGATTAAATTTCTTACTTCAAAATGATTGGATTTAAAACCCTTAAAAGCTCTCCAGCTCAATAACTCAGTTAAAAATTTATATTTTCCAGCAGAACAATCTGCGTTAGTCACATAATAGAGTAGCACTAGCCATTTTTAAGCCGTAAAAGAACACAGAAACCTCCAGAACCACCCAAAAACTTAAAATTCTGTAGAAGTAGAAAGAAAATTTTTTTTTTTTTTAAATGGAGGTTTCTAAATGCTTTCCAAATGTCTGAGTATTTCAATACATGTTGAAGTGATCAATACACAGTATTGCACTGTATGAGCGTGTTAACTTGAACAAAAGCTACTTTTTTCTAGAAAACTTGTTCACCTGAACTGCTGACGTCTCTTCCTCAAAGATGAGCTAAGATGCCTTTGTAGAGGTTATTTGATCTTCTACTTTGTTGATGGTATCTAATCTTAGTTTCATCAGGTACTGTAGAGAAGTCCATTTTTTGCAGCGTTGTTTAGCTTTTGTTTCTAGCAAACAACTATATTCTACTCCATTAATTTTTTTCTCCCATTGAAACGCTATTTCTTGATGGGCAAGCATTTAAAGATTTTTTTCTCATCGGTTAGGGAATCTATGGATTCCCTCTGACCCCACTCAACAATTGTATTAGTTCTCCTCATACAGGCTTAGCTCTGTGATGCTGTGAACATTTAAACATACCCCTAAAAAAAAGTGTCTTACAGTCTCTACTACTGGCCAAGCAGCACAATTACAGAAGGAAGAAGAATTGAGTACAAATTACATTCACCTACAATTATAAGTCTGGAGAAAGGTTTATTGCCAATCTCTGTAAATTTTTGAAATGACAGATAATATTTCCTGCCTCTTAAAAATATTTCAAAGAAAAGAAGTATGTAGCTAGGGGTTTTTTTTGAGTTTTGTAAAACTATTTGTCATTATGACCATATGATTTCCATGAAAATACAACAACAAAAAAAAAACACAACATGGAAGGTGAAAATTTTTACTTAATTGAAATCATCAGGACTTAAATAATTGCTTTGAATAGCTCATTCACTGCTACACATTTTTTACTCAGAAATTAATGTCTAAATATATACATTCTATGTATTCATGAATAATGAATTCATTCCTATATGCAAAGATCTCTTCTTGCAGTCACATTTCTATGTTGAAAATCTCTAATATTTACTTTCATTAAGTCTTCCCAGGAATCATACGAGTGAAGATTTGCAGAACCTAACCTGCAAATACACTCTAACGTGTCAGCCTCTCTCCTTTTCCTTAGCTTTCCGCAATGTTTTCCACCCCTGTCTCCCCTTGTCCTCTTGATGATCAAACCTTCCTGTTCATGCAGAGTGTTTCATTAGTTGTCAGCTCTTCTCCCAATCACCATATGAGGAGTTTTCCACTACATTTAGCCCTGACCTGAAGAACTTTCCATGGTTCATCCCCACATTTGAGAATTTTCCTGCTGCTTCCCACGTGAGAAAAATGTGAGCTTTCCACTCAGTCTGCTTCTTCTTTGAAGAGAATATCGAGGAGGAGGCAGCTCAGCAGCAGATGGAAGGAGTAGTGTCTGAAAGCCACAGTGACCATAAATGGAGTTAAAATAGCTAACTACAGAAAGCTTGCCTGCACCATCTCATGAAGGCAAAGACAGTAACTGCATAATGATATTTAAGTTCATGCTCACTAAGCACAATGCTGAACTGAGTCTGCTGTAGATAATAAGGGTGAAAGCACAAACCTTCCTACAGCCTTTCCTTGGGACAAGCTTCAGTTTAGCATGTTTTCATTGGAGGAATCAAAGATGAATGATAATCAAATTTCATACCACAGTTAGGATCTCTGACTTTTCACTACGACTTTTCACTGAGGATGTTTACGGTTACAGGAAACATTAAAAACTTAGTGCTATGTATTGTGTGATCTTCTTGGCATGGTTCAACTTTTATGTTAACAACATTGTTCAAATGTAATCATTTTTATATTAATTCTTCTTAAGACAGGCATTTAGCTCCTAATTGAAACTATGCTGCTTTAATGTAAACGCAATTTAAACATTAATTATACTTTTAAAGGGGGAGGAGGAATCCAACACAATAATGCTCTCTTCCCAAACTGTTCTGAAGAAAGATAATTAAAATAACTAAACTTTATGATTTTCCATCAGTAATGCCTTTTAAGTCATTCTCCTATTAATATTTATGAGATGTATTAAAAATTTGAGGGTGGATTTGCAGAAAAACACAGATGAAAATGTACCCGACCAACCTGTGCATGTGATACTGTGTCAATATAAGAACTAATTCACCCAAACATGAATCCAGTTATGTAAAAAACTGCAGAAGTTTATAAAGTTGCAATGAATAAAACTTGTAGGTTTGATTCTTTTTCAGATGCATATGTAAGTGACATTTGAAATCCAGCATATTTAAACTGGTACTTTCAGCCCATCACACAAATTTCATCCAAGATGAAATTAGGTAAGCTATTTAACATTCCTATTCCTCTTCCTTCTTCTGCAAAATCTCTCAATTACATATATTTATAAAACGAAGTAACAAGGTTGAAGGACTCTATTAGGTCAAATGATTTATAATAGTATTTAGGAAGGAATAGCTAGCAGTGTTGTGCATTATGGGTATTGTGATACTCTCCTAACAAATTTTGAAATGTAAAAGTGTCCTCATTTCAGGACATAATATATATTTTAACATAATATCCAAGCTGAAGAGGAAGAAGCAGAATGATTTGAAATGTGGGATGACTTTTGAAGTAATAAGAGAATTAGCTTCCTTAGAAACTAATATGCTAAGTTCAGAGATGGTGTCAAATAATAGCTGTATAAAAATCACTGGGAGTTTTGCTATTGACTTCATTGAAGCAAGGTTTTTCTCTTAGTCTGTGAAAATTAAGCCCCTTTCCACTCACAGTGGCTACTCTCCTCACACGTATTTTCAGACATTTTTCAAAATGTGAAGAACTAACTTAGCACAATTTAACAAAAAGAGATGAAAGAAGGTGTAAAACAATGCTATTTAAAGTGGAACAGGTACTGAGACCTACTTCCTTTAAAATAAGGTAAGCAAATGAAAGCAAAAATAGCGGTCACGTAAAAGACATCAGTGTGAACAGTATCGGCAATTGAATGACTTTAAAAGTGCAGAGAGAAAAACCCACAAACTAACCTTAAGGTACATATTATTTTATAATAGCTACCACAGTTTATGGACTAATTTGGATTTCTCTCTGAATTAACTATCAGTGATAGTTTGAGATTAGATAAGACGTCTCTGTTACAAAAGTTTCCCAAAGCTAGGATAGTTGTTATTTCAACAATATCCTCACATAAAAAAGGGTGGGGAAAAAAGAAAAAGGCTACAAAACAATAGAGCTTATAGGGAAGCATATGTTTTATGAAGTTTTTGTGTATGTAAATATAGTATCAAACAGTATGTAACCAGTAGTAAAACAATGGCACACAGTATCTTGGCATCAGTCCCAAATACGTAATATTTAGCATTCATATAAAGGTTAAAGTTTTCAAAGTGCCATATCCACATTAACTAATTTATCTTTACTGCACCTCTGTTTCGTAAGTAAACAGCTACTATATCTGTTGGAAAGTAGTGTGAGAGACAGAGCTATTAAGACTTCCAAGCTGTGATACATTTATAAATAGTATGTATCCCCAACGTAGTACAAGGTTAAATAAATGTATGTTCCCTTAGCTATTCTGAGATCTGGATGAAATTAAACACTTCATTCAAGATGGTAAGTAAATAGAATTACGTTTGAAATTGTCTGCATTTAATGAAATCCCTGTTTAAGTAAGGTAAAACAAAACACATTTAATGATTAGAATTCAATCTTCAAGTGTTTTAAAAAGAAGGTTACTTTTGGGAGGAAAAAGTGTTGTTAGCTACAAAATACTGCTTTGCAAATATTTCTTAATGGTCTGATTACTTTTTTTTAAAGCAAAATAGTCAGCATATAAAACTGAAATAAAACTTGAACAATACACTATTGGTAAAATATTCAGAAGGGCTTAAAGGAATAAGAGCCAAAACTCCTTTGACTGTCAATGTTGCACAAATTCTAAAGTATCTCAGTCGAAAGACCAACCCTTCCTCTTCAGATATTAGGACAAATTTTGTTCAGTTAATATTGCTGAAGCTTCTCACTTAGAAAAGGGAGAATTCCCCATTCAGCCTCCTTTCTGAAGAGACATATGTCTTTGGGAAAACAGGGAAAGACTCTGTTTAATTTCTGAATGAGTTCGAAATGACTGTCTATAGACAGTGATGTCTGTCCGGATGATGTGCCATCTGTTTTCTCTCTCAACGGCTAGGCCACCAGACTATTAGCTGCTTGTACTAGATAGAAAGATAAATTTGCAGCTGGAGGACATCTCTGTAATTTGCTTGAGATTTTCTGAGAGTCTTGCCCTGCTGGTATCTGGCATTACTGATCTAAATTGACAGATGAGTCAGGTCACAGAAGCACGCAGTCGCGCTGCTCTGGCCCGCAGCGAGCCGGGGCGCGCGCTGCCTCTGCGTAACCTGCCTGCTCCCTCCCGCGCTAAGGGGGCAATCCCAGCTGGAGCCTGCACACCAGGCTCCGCGGCTCTTCCCTTTGGGGCACAGCAGTTATTGCAGACAGGCCCATTAAAGGAGAAGTGCAGACCGGTACGGGAATGCAAGGCATTTATATCTGCGTTTTCATGTCGAATCAAAAGACATTGGAAGTGACATGGTAAATGGAAGTGGCTGGTGTTATCATGCTATGTGTAAAATTGTACGGATTAAATTTTACTTTGTTCTCTGAACTACAAATACATAAAGTAATCTCAGAATCTAAATAATTTCCTCGATTATTTTAAAGTACTTTCTGGGCTAGGTTATATATTAATTATGCATTTCAGTTTAATTCATTTTCAATATTGGCACATGGTCCAGTGCCAACTGCTCCCAGCTTTTCTTGCATTGTTATTCTACTCTGGCTGTTGTTATAGCTGATTTTAAAATCCTGTGCACATTAATATTTTGTTTTATATTAAAGATGTTTTGAGATTCACTGCAGCAAATTGACACATCTTAATTCCTTATGTGATTTTCAATTTGCAGAGTCTCTCTCTGGAATGAGAAGAGGGGGTAGAGCAAATCATAGCAAATCAGAAGGTCGAGTTTCTCCATCCAAAGTAAAGAACAAAGAATGAGGAGCACTCTACATATAACAAATACAGGCACAAAAAATATTTTAAAATATGATTTATGCTTTACAAATGATAAACGCCACAAGAAACAGCCAAGGTTAAATAAAAAATATATTTATTTCCTATATATTCAAACTGTTACCTCCTCTATGTATCCTGCTGGCCATCAAACCGTTTTACTGAATGTTCACAATTAATTTGATTCTGCTAGCTCCAGTTCTAAGGTGGTATCATGATAACTTCTGAAATGAAAATATCTTTCCATTGTGTAGTGATGTTTATTATTCTTGCTTTTGTCTCTCAGAAAATGACACTACATCTTATTGTTCAAATATATTAGGTGTATTTAAGTATTTCAGAACCAGCAGACTTTCTTGTTCCCAGGCTATAAAAACAAGTCGCAGAGACAAAAACTGTATTGATTGATCTATATGTAGCTTTCAGGCCTAAACCCTTCAAGTCTTTCAACTTAAGGGACACTTCTGATAGGTCTTATTCTTTAATATTTTAGCCCATACTCAGATCAGATTTTGCAGTATATAGAGATCTGTGATATTCACAAGTGTCTGCAATTAGATTGACAGACAGACAAAGGGTTATACCTTTGTAAATATGACTCACACTCACTTACTGAATACAAATATTTTAATTTTTTGTACTGAACCCTTTACTGTTCTAATGGACTGGAGAAACATACTCCTAAAAAATTCAACTGCAGGTTTTATCAGATGCAGCTGAGTAACAAGCCCAAATTTTTCCATGTTTAGACTGCTATGATGAAAAGAACTGAGATTTTAGTCATGAGACTTCACCAAAAGACCTATATAATGGATTATGATTTCTTTTTAAGACACATAATTGTTCTGTAAAAAATTACCTTAGTTCATGTTTGCATACTGGATCAGATTAGACAGGCCTCAGTATTTATACATTCACCAGTGCTAAGGGAATTCATTCTTGTTAGGATCAGCAAAGTCAAACTAGACAAACAGATTCTGTGGACTAAGTCTCCAAGGAGCTGTCCCCAGACAGCATGAGAACGCTATCAGCAATTATCAAAGACTCTGTCAAGAAAACGTGAACTGTGACTTCTTATGTCTGGAGTCACCATGAGATGCATTTGGATATGGGAAAGAAATAAACGACTTCGTACTTTTTTTAATCATGGATTAATACATTTCAAAAATTTATGTGCAAACTTAAATATTCATAGTGTTAGTATTTTAATGATTATGAAGATAAAGAGGTCAGAAAATGTCAGTCGTGTTACATTACTACAGTGCTACTCAGGAAAATTTGAATAAAATTTCCTATCCACTATTGTTACTTTTAAAAAGTAAAATTTAACAGTAAAATGCAAAATGAAAGACTCCTATGTCTTTAACAGAAAAAACTTTAGAAAAGTAAATATTTCATGTTATGAAAACCTTAATTTTCACTTTTTTACAGCCAAAAAGTATTTTTCCTTAATTTGAAATCAGAAGTAAGAATGTATATCATAAGTATACATGCCTTCTTCCAGCATTAGTGGGAAGAATGTTTATCTGATCTTCAATTCAAAGAAAAAGGAAAGATTAAATAATGCATAGAAAAGCAGGGACATGGAAGAACAAACATCTCTGATTGTGACCCTCCTGCTCTTTTAGCAATGGAATGCTAATGTGCATCGTTCAAAATCGTACACTCTAGGGAATCATTCAAAGGTTTCCAGTTAAAATGTGCTTCAGAAGAATTACGTATTCCAATATTGATTGAATATACAATTTAACAGAAAATGAATTGAAATGAATTGCTTTCATGTGATGTAAGACTTGAGGTGACCTTTTGGTTCATCAAGCCCAGTTCCATATTATCCAAGAAACCTACAATGTGCAACTGCTGTTAGAAATTTTTCAAGCTTTGTTTTAAAAATTAGTTTGTTCAGCTTTTTGCCCAGGCTAATATTGAGAAGCTGTTTCTGAATTTCTTTTCCTTGTTACTTAAGAAAACAAACTTTTCTTGCAATTTTCCACTTACCTTCTTGGCCTGTTTTGTTAACTCACTTTTGTACCAGTTTGCCCTTTACGCCATTCCTGGAGCTGATACCCTGATGTCTTTAAAGAAGAGAACTATCTAGCCTCTTATTCTTTATTTTTGGTGGATATAAAGTGCTGTTTCGTAGGCACACAAATGATTAGGACTTGTGTTTGCAGAGCTCTGCAGTTGGGGAAAATGGAGAAGGGCAGGTCTCATTCGTGCAGGCTGAGCACGCACCTCAGTTGCTCTGCAGTCTTGGCTTGCCAAGCATCCTTGCCGTGGCTTGGGCTTCAGCATGTACACGGTGCCATTGCTGTGCACCACCTAGCCACGACGTGGATCAGCTTTGTTTACGCAGCGATGTTAAACAACCAGCAATGTGGGAGATCAGTCCTTTCCCGCAGGATCCCAAAGCAAAACTTACACTAAGCAACTAAAAGGAAGAAATACAAATATACAGAGACAGTGTCAAGCTTCTCCCTGCTTCCTTGCCTGGCCATCTTTGGCACACTATAAATGCAGCAAATAAGTCTCCTTATGACCACTCTCTCAGGATCTCTAACAACCATCCTGGGTGAGACAGGCTCACCAGCCCTTACCTTCATTTTCGTTCTGGTTTTACCTCGAGTTTGCAATTTAAAAGAAACAAACAAACAAACAAACAAAAGTATCCATAAAATTTTCTTTAGATTTTTTAAAAATATTATTATTATTATTTGATTGTTGAGACACAGGATTAAAGTTAGCTCTTGTCCCAAAGCCAGTTTGGCATTGTCTATCAGTTTGGCCATTTAGGAGGAGGAGTCTAATTTTATCTGAACTAATGAAACATTAAGCAAAATGCAAAAGCCTTTTTTTAATGAACTCATATAGTAAATATGAAATAAATATTTTCTAGAGAAAGTATTGGCTCAACCAGAATGCGTTAGACCACACAGAAAACGGATAATTTTGGAAAGACTCAGAGGACTCAGAATTCTTCCCACAGTTAATGCACCATAAAACATCGTATGTGCTACGAAAAATGACGGGATAACAACAGCACCACTGTAGATAAGTCCATCATGTACACCATGACTGTTCTCAGTTCTTCCCAGAGGACCAAAAAATGTTCATTGTAGCCACACAAAAGCCAGAATTGTTGTTGAAATAATTTTGATATCATGCATGGGCACAAAGGTAGATCACAGCTTGTCTTCTATGGTTTTACACACGCTGACCGAAGTTAAGGTTTACTACTTTTCACTCAGAACAAAGCAATAAATTTTTCATGAAGAATTAAAATACAGCTGAATTCTGTGATTTGTAGGTATCATAAAGGCAAGTAATTACCCTCTCCTTCATCATTTGTCAAGTAAAATCCAGAAACTTGGGTATCACAAGCTAGTCAGCAGCTTTGTACAGTAACCTTTTGAGAGCACGGCAGAACAAGAGTCTTGTCATGTTTCCAATAATTGCATTTTACAAGAGCTTTTTGAAAATATTCTGACAGATCATTGTTTCTTTCTTTTGTTCATGGAATGCTGATAAACTAAAATCATTTTCTCTTCTTAAGATTGCATTGATTTCTTACTAGTTGAATGGGACATAACTGAATAATTTATTTCCATCAGTTGAAATATTGCTTATTTTTTATTACAAAATATAATTTTAAGGTATGACCTATCAAATCAAAATATTCCAATAGAGTAAAAACATTTTGATTATATTATATTAAATTATGTTTATTGATTTATATTCCAAACAGAAAAGTTAAAAATCATTAGTTTCAGTCTTATCAAGATGAAGTTAGATTCTAATATTTCTTGGAGTTGAATTATGAGATAAGATTTCTACCATTTGACATTGTTTAGGTTCAGAAGTTAATCTGAATTCCAGAATTTCCCGTAGGTTTTCCCACTAAGCAGATCTATGTATTAATGAAAAATTACAGGAAGCATCACTGGGTAGAATATTTTTATCTTAAGATTTGGGAGAGGAAGTCTCCATTTTGGAAATGGCAGGTCAGAAAGATAAAGTCAATCCCATTTAAGTGATAGATAAGTCCAGATGTCTTAGAAAGCTCTCAGAAGTAGAACTGAAAATATTTAAAGCAAAATCAGTAAATTCCTGATGGTGTGAGGGAAATGTGTCTTATTAAAATAACCTTACTTTCTTGATCAGAAATATATTTTCTTTTCACCCGTAATAGAAGCACTAACCATAAATCCCCATGCCACTTGTCCATCCCTCTTTGACACCTTGTAGCTCTAGAATCTCCTCTAGCAGAAGCTTGGACCAAAGAGACACACTCTCAGCAGCTGCGAGAGAGAGACACAGTAAAAAGGAACATCGTAATCACTCTTGCTACTTTTGCAGTAAAAGACATCACTGGAAATTAGACCTGTATCAGACGATTGCATCCCCAGCCCCTCTACTTCAATTTTTTTTCCTTAATTTATGTGTGAAGTGGGGAGAAGGTATTAGACTATGGAAAAGATTATTTCCTCTCTTAGATGTTTTTGCACAGTGAAAACGGTCATTGCAGCTAAAGGACACCAGCACCTCTGCTACACGGACCACCTCTAAAGAAATAAAAGCATATCTAATAATGTAACTTAAAGTTTTCAGTTCTTTAGATAGCCTTATTAATTAGGTCTAATATATGAGGTATCTGGGTTGCTTATAAAGCAGATCTTTCCCCCAGAAGCATTTTAATTTATTCTCTTTGTGAATAATTTGTTCAGGAACCAGGAAGAAATTATGCTCCTGACATAATCGATTAATAAGACAATTTTCAAGCAACAAAGGAAATTGAATACAAAGGTTAGTAACCAAGGATGAAACAAATTTTAAAAAATATATAACCTATTTCTCTGGATTTCTAAGGTACTTAGAACTGCACATAAAATTTCACTGACTTGCTCTGATGAACTAGTATTTTCTTAAATACTGCAGGAGATTTTCTGTTGAACAAAAACTTCTCATGTAATATACATATGTGCATTTATTGAATATAGGTATATATGCATATATGCATATTTGCTGAAGTATAAGAGTTGCTATATGAATAACAGATTCTTGCTTATAGGGTTATTTTAGCATGTGTGTTTGTTGGTGTGTGTATACATGCACATACACTAAAGGAAGAATTTGTAGAGAAAAAAAATCATTTCATTTTTGATGAATATCCAGGAGCTGAAAACTTTGTGGAAGGTTAAATCATGTATTTTCAGTCTGGAAATTTTGTACGATTAGTCCCTTTTAAGTGTGTCTTTTACATAGGTTAATTTCTTCATTCATCTAGAGAAGAAGTGGAAAAAAACTTTGCTATTCAAATTAGATTCCTGTGCTTTGGACAAGCTGGGAAAAGATAGAAACACGAAGCAGCTGAATTTTAAGTTAGAAAAAATTAATCACATATACAGTGAGGTTCAAGTTGTTGAGTTCAATTGGAATCTGCAAAATTTCTGCTTGGAGAACAGCAGATTCAGATTTCATGAAACACCATTTCCCAGAAAGGAAGAATGTTTTCAGCTTTACCTCTTTGTAAATACATACACAAACCCACACATATATGTATATATACTTGCAATTAGCTGTCCATCTACCTGTCTTGAAAGATGCCAGGTGGCACCTTTGCAGAAAAAGATGTGCTGGACAGTAAGTACAAGGTGAGCCACTAGGGAGCAGAGAAGGCGTCTGCCTGCAACCTGGGCTGTTTTGGCGAGCACACCACCAGCAGGTCCTGGGAGGTGAACCTTCCCCTCTCTTTGGCACGTGTGAGACCTCATCTGGAGGCCTGTGACCAGGTTGGGGCTCCCCAGTACCAGACCAGAATGAATCCAGCAGAAGGTCACCGACATGGTGAGGGGGCTGGAGCACCTGGCACACCAGGTTGAGAGCTGCATCTGGTCAGCCTAGAGAAGGGGAGTCTCAGGGGAGAGGGACACAATGGAAAGACAAACTGGAAGATGGGGAATGCCAACTAGATGCAAGGAAAAAAATATCATAGGGGTGATCACACAGTGGGAGAGGTTGCCTGGAGAGGTTGTGAAGTTTCCATCCTTGCAGATATTCAAAACTCAGCTGATCATGGCTGTGAGCAACTTGCTTGAGTTGACCCTTCCTTTCAGCAAGCAATCTGTATTGTTCTTTGATTCTGCTAAACTTTATTTTTTAAAAAGGAAGCATTTATCAGTGGATTTTCTGTTATTTTGTTCATTAGCAAGCACACATGGCCATGAAAATGTTCACATTTCTTCTGATCTTATTAAACCAAAGTAGTTCTCAGGTATAACAGAAAATTTTCATTTAAAAAAAAAACGAATAAGAGCATTAAGGGCAAATTTAGAATTATATTTGGCTTTGGTTTTCCACTTATATTCAATAAAATAATATAGTAGAGGTATACAGTCTTTTTCTATTTTTGAGTAAATTTAGACTATGTTTTCAAAATATTTTTTCAATGTTTAATGCACAGTTAGAATCTAACCTAATTTTGTGTATATATATATGTATAGATATCTGTATATTTTTATATGTATATGTATGTATCTACAGGAACCAGGGCTTTATGGATAATGGACATATAGCAGCAAGAGATAATTTTGACAATATTACCAGATAACATTGCCAGTGTTGGCAAGATTTGCTTTAGCCAGATAAAAGATTGTGTGCATCATATATCTAAACAAATAGTTATCTTTATTTTCAATGGGTAGAAAGCACTCCAGAGTTTTTAGGGATGCTGCTGTAAATTCTTTTATATGAAGATAAAACTATTGGTAGGAAAATGTGTAACAATATTTAGATGAGATTCATTCAACAAGGCCAGTATTTTAGCACTCAGGACCCTGTTCAGTTTAAAAAGGACCATTTTCTTACAGGAGTGAAGGACGGAACTCCATGTTTCTTAATTTGACAGGCAGACAACAACACTGGTAACCACTTGTGGTTCCTGTCGGTTAACCCAGAACCTCAGGAAACACCAGCCACAGAACTGTGAACCACCAGAGTCTAAAGTGAAGATGATTTTCTTGACCCAGAAAACCTTTTTCCATGTGTGGCATGGAAAAGGGTTAGAAAAAACCAAAATATAATGAAACGCCACAGTTTTTGATAAGAGATTGTTTTGAGGGAAGTTTATGAGTAACATCCTGTTTACATGGAAAACAAATGAGTGATGGGAGGAACTCAAGGTAGTTGGAGACATTAGGCTTTCCTTGTAGCAGGGAAGGAGTCCACCTGGTGTAACTCTGCAGAAAGAAAAGTATGTTAAATTAAAATATTGGATTTAGTTTGCTACATTCTCTGCAGCTTTGCCTGGTTTTATTGTTTTGCTTTTTCAAGTTCTGGAGTAGAGGATGAACAGTTGTGCAATAATGAGAGCACTGACAAATCTCTCTTTTTGATTCTGTTCTAAATGAGCTAGTGACAAAAAAATCAGTGGTTTATTCTGAGATTGGAGAGGAAGATTCTTTTCTAATTAGCATTGAAAAATGTCTGCTGGTTTCCAGTTCCCATGAGGTTTTGCAATAGAGTGACAGCTAATTGTCATTAATTCTAACAAAATGTTTCATCCCTAACTTGCCAGCATATTGTAATAATCAGAAATAATTAAAATTACTTTTACATTAAAACTTTTCTAAATATGTAGAAACCTGTTAATCGATTCATAATGAAATAAATGAGGACAGACAGTCTCTTTTTGTTCTGTGTAATAGAGAACGATGCTCATTTCGAGTCTATCACTGGACTCCTGGGCACTATCACAACACAAGAAATAAATCATAACAGCAGAGCAATGCAAATTCTACAGCTACAAGCCTGTGCTGTAATTTTTAATGATGTGTGTGAGCCTGCTGCACTGTTCATAACAAACATTCACACAGAGTCTTATGCACATGTACTCATCCTGTTTACAATGTTTCTTTCCCTCCTGAGATTTTTTTGAAATCATTGTCAGTCTGCTGCAATCCCGTTCCATTTTCTGAAGTTATGAAAATCAGTTTAAAACCATTTGTTACAGATCAATGAATCAAGCGCACTTCGTATTTCGGAAAGGGAGGGTAAGCCTTGTTTCTTGACCAGCTTGCATATTTCAGTAACTCGCAATGGGTTTCTCAGTCATTAGTCTGAATGAGTGAGGTTTTCTGGTAATAATAATAGCAACATGGTCTGCTAGTCAAGACAGCAATCACACTGAAGTGGAGGTCTGCTGTCTTAACATTATAAAAATGCAAGAAGGTAATAATGTTTCTTCACTCTGTGGTCTCTGGAGGACTCTGGTAAGAACTTGGAGGTCACAGATCACCTTCAAAGTCACAAAAGACAGAAATGTTGATGAAAACAACGACTGAAAGGGTGGGGTCCTACTTGTTCGTGAGGAATCGGTGCTCCCTCCAATGTCTCTGGCTGATCCATTTAGAATAAAAAGAAAGTACCACTGCATCACCTCCACATTAACTGCACGAGGCTTTCACTGGAACTCATTTACCACTGAGCAGTCTGGTAGCATCTATGTTGGTATGTTCCCCTCACACAAGCTCTAGCAACAAGCCAGACAAGTTCGAAACAAACAATCTCTCTGGTGTCTAACCATTTTGAAAGTACTCATTTAAAACCTGGTTTTTAAAAGTTTTTCCACTAAGTCTATCATCAAAATCAATCTTCTGTTTCCACTGTATTTTTTTTTATAAAGAGAAAAAAACATCTCATAAACCATTTCCTAACAAGTATTAGGTAAAAGTAAATCTTAAATTCACAAATGCCATGCCACTGAAGTCAAAGTTTGAAAATCTGGGTGTGGTGTGCCCTGGAGAAAATTGCCAACATTCTGGACACTCAGGAATAACAAGTAACCAAAAGTAATTTAGCTAGAATTTCGGAGACAGACTTTCACTCCTACCTCCAATTTTGTGATGTTAATTTGTACGTAATGTTGCCAAAGAGTAATAACATTATTTACCACATAGAACATTCTTCTTATACCTTTCAGAACATTATTCAGACATTTATTTAGTCCTTGAAACATTCACATAAAACAAAAATATTATCTCCAGTTTACAGAAAAAGAAATTCAGTCCTGGGTAGGACACACACACAAAGTTCACTCAACTACCAAATGATATAACTGATTATTGGACTAATTAATACTAGAGTGGAAACTCCAGCTCTCCTGAGTAAGGCCATTGCTACTGGAAGTTGATGTTGGGACCCATGAAAGACATAGTTTCTTTAATTCAAAGAAAACAGTGCATTCTTATAACGTTTTATTGCAAAGATGGTTCCGTAAACATGACTCTGAAAAACAGTTTCCAAAATTCTCAAGTCAAATAACTGTGCCATTTTTCTGTCTCGAAAACTAGAAAGAAGATTCCCTCTTCCTTCCTCCCCCCTACCAAAGTCTTCATTCATGCAGCTCCTACACAGGATAGTGAGGCTGTAGAATCTGAGATCTCTTCTGATCCATTCAATTAACTGTTCTCCTCTTCTGTTATGTGGTAAGATTTAGAAACACATGAGAACAAATTTTTAAGGCAAAAGCCAGTCCTGTTCCGATCCAAGCTGTAACTTCTTTCATAGAGTTGCAGTGATATCAGTTGTGCGTTTATTGTAACAGGTCACTCATACATTCTTACCTTGAATGATTTTTTTGAGACAAACAAAGTAAGACTTCTGGATGTGCATTTTAGATTTAATGAATTAATTAAATGCATTACTTTTGCTTTTCAACCTATTAAGGATAATTTTTAATTTTATATAGTTCTTTACAGTATTAATTACCGTATTACTTTTATTCTCCAGCTATATATTTACATCTTAACAGAAAAAGATGAGGTTATGGAAGTCATTATCATCTGAAATGCCAGTTCTGCAAAGGATCAAGCCTCCACACTAGAAATTCATTCTCTGCTGTTTGTCAGATATTAGATGAATATGTCCATGTTTCCAAAACAGCCAATGTCTATTTTTGTTACCTAGCAACAGACTAACAAACTTATCTTAAGACCAGTTGTATTGTTGAGTTAGACGGAAAAAAAAGGTTCTTCTATATGTATGTGTAGATGGTGAAAGAGTATACAGTCTCATTAAGCATTTCCAAGGCATTGTTTTTTCTTGTATGCTGTATCTGACTGTAAGAACATACGGAAACCAAAACAGATACTGAAGTGATGCACACTCAGCAGAGGGAAAGAAGCTCACAAAGGATTCCTACACTCAAACTCAATTCTATATTCAATAATTTCATAGATAATACAAATTGAACAGCCCAATTCCTGAAATTTAGTTTAAGTCAATGGAAATATGTTAGTTAATAAGGAACTACCTATTTGAGCTGTATAGGCAATCATTTCTATATTTCTCATTCAAGGAAAACCTCTAACTGATACACCCGAACTTAATTTTCTTGCAAAAAGACACTCTAAATTAAAAGCTCCTTAGAAGAAAGTCCTTACCATCCACATAATCTATAATATTTGTGCTAAAATATCCTCCATCCCATAAATATTTCATTTATTATTAATCTCAAAAATGTTTGCAGCACTCAGAGTCACAAGTATACAGGAATGCACTAGTTACAACTTCAGTAAGAAAGTGGGCTATACTGCTAAATGGAAAATTCACTGATGCAAGAATTTCAACTTGCAGTCAATACCCTGTATAACACAATTTATTTCACTGCATTTAATCTACGAAAAAGGTCAGAGAAAGATGTTCTTGAACTTCTCTGGTATATACAAAAAGTGCCTTCTATAGAAAAAAAAAAAATCCTTTAATGTGTGCTGTAGTTCATTTCCAATGGAAGTAGAATTTGGCTTCAACTGCTGAATTCTATGTTTTATTTTCATCTTGTAGTGATAAGCAGATGAAATTTTCTTATTCAAATAAAGAGAGTTTATGTCTGTTATATTTTGACATTGATTGAATACATATTCTGTCTTCATTTGGCTGACATAATTAATTTAATATTCAGGAGTCAGAAAAGAAGAACTGTTTTATATTATGTTGAAAAAATATAAGTGTATTCCAATTCTTTGTTTGCACATATTTTATTCATACCTCAGTTCCTAAATCTTCAAAAGAAAAAAGTTTACTATTCATATTCATTAGGACACTTGGACAAATTATGCTCATGCTCACAAAATTTTCAGCTTCATTAATTTTAAGAGTCACTCTGGAGTGCAGGAGATCAGATTTACTTTCACTATTTACAATGTTACAAATGCCTTAAAGTTCAGTCCAACTGGGACATGTCATAGCAATGAATTTTGAGAGGCTTGAGGTTTCCTGAAACAGGTTTTTCAATCTCTTGTGAATTAGAGACGAGTTTAAAATCTCATTATCAAATCAAGGCAGCTGTATACTACTAGCCATGATACAGAGGTTAAAGTTTAAGAACGTAAAAATTTTCATCTTATGTAGTCAATGAAGAAACTTCTTTAGTTACAGAATGACTGTTTAGAATAACAACCATGCTTGATTTCATCACTGTCCCAAGACAGCAATAGTATTGTCACATGCTAATACAATATAACATTTTGTCCCTATCTTGTGAAATTCACAGAAATCATTCTCTCTGATTATTGGATCTAGACAGAATTTGGCACTAGCTTTAAAAATAATTTGCTTTGCTGTTGTGTAGGTCTAGGATATCAAACTGGTCAGAACCTGTCTACAGTTAACAGTAAGAAAAATAAGGGATGACAAAAATTAACATTATATGCAGATAACCTAGAACAAAAAAAACAGATTTTTTTTTTCAAAATCAAGGAATTTGCTGCAAGTTGAAGAGTGACTGATTGCATTTTTTACTAACTTTCAGAACAAAGGTTTACTGCCAGTAAAAAGTGAGGATAAACAAAATATATATGGGGGCAGGGGGAGTGTTTTGTTCCATACAGTCCTGTTACAAATATTACCATGTATGAATGACAGGCAGCATTCATTTAGGTAAATTGTGTGCAAGATTATTTGTGCCATGAAACATCTATGACTGCCTGCAGGAGTATGCTTGGAACAGCAGCGAGAAAGGGCCTGCACTGTCATATTCTGTCATGCCCACAAATTTTGGGTGGGTGACTGCTATAACCAAAGTCTCTTTTAAGTTTTCTGCGTTAAGCTTAGATGCCAGAACTTTGTTTAGACAATGAAGAACAGAAGAATTGTAGATTTATAGACTCTTATACATGTATGAGTATATATGAACATATATCAAGATAAAGTTAGAATCAAAGAATCGCAGAATTATGTAGATTGTAAGGGACTTCTAGCAGTCATTTGGTCCAATATCTTGCTGAAAGGAAAGGTCAACCACAGTAAGTTGCTCACAGCCATGATCAGCTGAGTTTTGAATATCTGCAAGGATAGAGACTCCACAACCTCTCCAGGCAACCTCTCCCACTGTGTGATCACCCCTATGATATTTTTTTCCTTGCATCTAGTTGGCATTCCCCATCTTCCAGTTTGTCTTTCCATTGTGTCCCTCTCCCCTGAGACTCCCCTTCTCTAGGCTGACCAGATGCAGCTCTCAACCTGGTGTGCCAGGTGCTCCAGCCCCCTCACCATGTCGGTGACCTTCTGCTGGATTCATTCTGGTCTGGTACTGGGGAGCCCCAACCTGGTCACAGGCCTCCAGATGAGGTCTCACACGTGCCAAAGAGAGGGGAAGGTTCACCTCCCAGGACCTGCTGTGGGATGCTCGCCAAAACAGCCCAGGTCATGGAGGAGACACAGCACCCAAAAAATAGTATTCTTTTGTCACACCTACATCTGATACAACTAATCTTCTTATGCTAAACAAAGGTAAAATGCGCTAATTTAACTACCAATGTCTACAATATGCTTCATCTGTCCACACATTCTACATTAACCTTTTATTTTTCAGTGTGTGGTAGCATTCTCAATCAGCAAAATTGTCTTGGTTAATACTGGTAAAATGATTTGAGGAGCTGTTCTAGATGTGAAATTTTGTAAAACATCTGCAGCTTGGGCGTTCTCTCTCTCATGATGGTTTATAATTATTGGACTATATAGTGAAATATTTGATATGTGGCTAAAAGGCAACTTAAGAGTACTTCTATGGGCTCAAAAACATACTATAAAAATTTTCTGGTCCCTTGAGCAGTAGCTGCATGAACCTGTCTTTCTCTTTAGAAGATGAAAGGAGTAACCCCGTCCTTAGCTGAACATGTGCATTGCGTATTTGAGCGGTACTCTGTCATACCACATGCTGAGAATTAAGTTCACTGCTTTGGTCAGGATCTTGGGTTTTGTGCTGGGGATCTGGCTTCATGCACTGATTTTATGGTGCTGCTGCATCTTCTCTATCTGCCATTCCTCAGCAGTTTTTTAATCTACTAAGAAGCTGAATTTAACAATTAATAATTAATTCTTAATTTCATAATTTCCCATTCTGTAAGCATGATTGTAGTCACCTGGTCTTGTACCCAGTGAAAACCTATAATCTGCCTCCCAGTTGTTCAGCTGCCTGAGATGCAAGGATTAGTTTAGTGCAGCATAGCAGAACTACCTTAGTTCAGCTTTACAGAGAAAATCGTCGCTAAGCTGAGAGAGAGCACATGGAGCAGCAGCAGCCTCACCTCTCTCGGGCTGTTGGATCCAGCATGACGCATTTCCTCCCAACAAATTCAAGATTTCAGCCCTTCTGTGAAGAGTTTACTTTTCATATTACACTGCCTTACATAATGTTGCACCCCACAACCTGCTTATAAATGAAAGACCCGCTCATAAAGAAAAAGTAAATAAATCTCTTAAATCTGTCAATCTATTTACTGCACTCATCTCTTTCCTTTTTGCATACTTAGATTATATCTTATTGGCAAGGACAATGTAAATGATATAATTATCTGGACAGAGATCAATAATTATATGTCATGACAATATATTAACATGTGTAGAAAAAAACACCTAACAATAGAATCAGTTTAGAAGCAGAGATCTCTTGTTTTCGCATTACCTTTAACCAGGTCACAGAAAAAGCATGATGAGAAGCTTTTAATTGACAAAATTCTATGTCTCCATGCACTTATGGGAAAGAAGGTATGTAATTTGAAAATAAGAAAATTAATGTCAGAAGAGAAAAAACAAACCTCAGGTCTACAAAACAATAAAACTGACTGAAAATACATACATATTGTGTGGCCCTTATCTCAATAGGATCACATTTTTGTAATGGAGTCTGTCAATGAGGCAGAGCTTCACTCAGTGAGTGTCACTCAGTGTCACTGACTCAGGTTTCTTTAACCATTGTCTTTGCAGAGGAAACTTTTTTCTGAAATGATGTAGTTTTCTAATTCTCTTCTTGTCTTAGAGCAATATACATATATATAATATTTATTTCTTTTCAAATAAAAATATGATTACGTTAAAGAGAATCAGAAGCTCAGAATTATTTAACATATTTTGTATATTCTCTAAATGCAGTAATTTCCAGCTCTAAGAGCATTATCACAGATAATGTAAGGATGTTTTTTTAGAGCAAGTATGCAATATCTCTGCATAAACTTCACAGCAATGATTTATTTTCTTGAGAAACTTTCAGTAATAGATCAAAGGATTAAGTTGTACACCAAAAATTCATTTGGAAATGGACAAGGTACATTTTTGAGCATATTACGGACAAAACTTTGTCATTCTGTTTTTAAGCTACGCAAAATGCATTAATCAATGTTATCAATATATAACACCTCAACACTTACAAACTACAAGAGAAAAAGCACTCAAACTAGCATATGTTTATTAATAATAATAAAATGAACAAAAGGAATTGCCAACAAACCAGATTAATCAGGAATACAGTGAAAGGTTATATAAGAATCTGAAGAACACATGTTCTTGAAGATATTGCTCTGTTATCTACTGCTTCTTACTTTGAACATTTTCTCTAACAGGTTGCACTGCAAGAAGACATGAGCTCATTCTGCTTGCAGCATTGCAAGAGAGCAGGATGAGGACCAGCTGAACCCAAAAGCCAAATAACCATGTTGGGATGGTTATGTCTTGACTGCCTTATGGCAGAAATTATTACGCAGTACTAAGAAAGCCACACGGTTTTTGCTTAACTTGTAGCATAGCAGGAACAGTACTACATAGACATTCCTGATTTCTTTTAGCCTGCAAAGACCATAATGCAACTGAGGTACTAAAATAAAAAAAAAGGATCAGATGGAGCAGATCTCATTGAAGAATTTCAATCCAAATATTAAAACCTGGGCCCTAGCAGTTTAGAGCATAGGAGCAGGAGCCACAGGTGAGTGTGTGCTATATTACATTTTTTTGTAGATGGAACATAGAAGGAATAGTAGAAACTCACCCTGAATGCTCTGGATTGTAACAGTATGAGTGCAGACTTTATTTGTTTATTTGGTGCACTGAAAAACTGTGCTAGCACATGAGATAAAAAAAATAGTGTCTGTAACTGCAGGTCAAATGGGATCCTCAATGGGATTTCTACCTGGGTAAAACAAAAATCAACAAATGACACACAACGCACCCTGGCAACTAGGTTTATAATCTTCTCTGGTTTGTTTCTTTACTTGAATCTGTGTGTATGAATGTGTCTGATTAGAAAACAACTCAGCATCTCATATACCACTTTCTGGCATCTGTGAACCACCTGTGGTCCACCTGCTGGAAGCCGAGAAACACTGGAATAGCTTAAAGACATGATCACCAGACAGGAGAGAAGGAATAGGGACAAATATGACTGAGCAGAAGATAAAACAGTAAAGGGCAAAGGTAGAAAGAAAGGAAAGGAGGAAAGAGCAGTATTAAAACATAGGTCAAGAAATGCAAGTGAAAAGAAATAGACTAATCATGGATTAGTGGAGACCTGTCAACACAGGGGAAAAGGTCTGTTCTCACTGCAAGGCTTAGCAGGAAAAAATTGTTCTCTGCACACAACTGATGAAGAAACTTTCCTATAGATGTGTGTCTTTTCTTTCCTAAGTCATCTCCACATGAAGTGGACACTTGTGACGTCATTGCTAGCCATGAGACACATTGAAGCTTCAGGCACACCGCCTCACCAGCCAGTCTGCATGTGCTAATGGGGCAGCTGGCTTCTGCCAGACAGTGTACAATGATGGAGGTTTTCCTGCCTTTCTTTCAGAGTCTCCGCCTCCTGCAATTAGTTTTCACAAAACTTGAAGTGTTCTTACCTAAACTTTGGCTTTCTCTGTTAAACTAGGTAAAATGTTCAAAAATTATTAGGAGGTGGGGAAGAGAGTGAGCATTTGTCATACAAAGCAGCCAAGTAATACTTACTCTCTTTGGAAAACAGAGGTGCTCTTTGAGAGGTGAAATGAACTACAAATAGCTTATTTGGGGTACCATAGATATCAGTTAAATGTTTTTCTCTGTTCGTAACTGAATACCGACTTCCAAAAGGTAAGATGGTGTAAAGGTTGAAGTGTAAAGTATGTAGAGATGACTGAGGAAAATGAGATTCATGAATGAATAACTGATTAGTTTCAGAAAGGAGTATGTAAGTCTGCCTCTGGGCATGTTAAATTGAATTTACCTACATTCCTGCTTTACACAGTTGGAAATCCACATTAGCACAAAAATTGACATTATATAGGCAGTATTTTCAGATGAACAAATTATTTTTGTAAACCTGAAGCTATAGTTTAATGATACTTGTGATGAAATTGGAAGTCAATCGTAAGATTTCATCTAATATCTCATAAATCCTATCAAATCTTGCTGCTGCAAAAGTAGACAGTGCAGTGCTACAAAAATACATATCTATATTAATAAAGTTGGTCCTTATTGGACCACTGAAGAGCTGTCACCTGTGTGATCTAGCACTGAACTGCAAAGCGACATCAACAAAACTCTTCCAAGGCTTCCTGAATTACCTCGCTTATCTTTAACAAATCAACTCAGAATGAAGAAAATAAGCAACAATAACA
This sequence comes from Phoenicopterus ruber ruber, assembly GCA_009819775.1. NCBI lineage: Eukaryota > Metazoa > Chordata > Aves > Phoenicopteriformes > Phoenicopteridae > Phoenicopterus > Phoenicopterus ruber. Next base: position 48,436,201 of record CM020215.1, read on the forward strand.
TCATCGTCTTTATTTTTCTTTCAGCCAGTTCTTTCAAGCAAGTCCTATCATGGTCTTATATTCATAATATCTCTACATTATAAAACATACAATATTATATTAGCAGTCCATCATTAATCTTTAAATTGAGTTGCAGTTAAGAAAATAAACTATATTTTACTGGACATTGTAATTTTCTTTTTTATTCTTTTCTGCATTTTTAATGGACTACTTCTATTACAGAGTAGTGATATTTTAGAAAATGTGAAGAAAATGAAAAAAGGGTAGGTGAACTGTAAATTTAAGAAGTGCTGGTGTGCGTGATTTGCAGTCAGTCATTGCGCAAGACAAAGGTTTGGCTTACATGGTGCTGCTCAGAGCACAAGTACTGAATGAAGCAGATGTCTGTCAAATTTCTAGGCTCTGAGTGATTGCTGATCATAAGAAGAATGTTCAGTTGTGTATCAGTAAATCTAAAATTTTATTGACTAAATTAGTCAATGTAAGTAATAAGCAGCACTTCCAGGCTGCATATGGATGTGTGCCCTGGTGAAATCTAGACATAGGAGAAGCCAGGCCATTAAAGAAGAGCTGGGTGTGTGGGTCATGTCCTTGATCTAAACGATCAGGGAAAGAGGATCCCCTCTCATATGTTGTCGCTGATCCATCTAGCCATTTTTATTAGATCCGAATCTTAATGTCCACAAAATCAGTGGACTTTGTACAGCTGCAGGAGGCAATGCGTAGAGCACCAAGCTATGTAGCTTAGTGCCACTGCCCAGAAATTCTATATGTCTCAAGCATTCTTCACTTTCAAGAATTTTTATTATTTTTCTGATTTATTTGTCCAAAGCAAAAAGCAACAGTGGTTCTAAGGGGCCCTCAAATGATTAAGGAACACAGAATCACAGAATCACGTAATGGTTGAGGTTGGAAGGGACCCCTGGAGGCCCAACCACCCTGCTCAAGCAGGGCCGCATGAAACTGGTTGCCCAGGACCATGTCCAGATGGCTTTTGAATATTTCCAAGGAGGGAGATTCACAACCTCTCTGGGCAGCCTGTGCAGGTGCTCAGTCACCCTCACAGTAAAAGCCAGTCACTCTCCTGATATTCAGAGGGAACCTCCTGTGTTTCAGTTTGTGCCTATTGCCTCTCATCCTGTCGCTAGGCACCACTGAAAAGAAGAGCCTGGCTCTGTCCTCTATGCACCTTCCCTTCGGGTATTTATACACATTGATGAGATCCCCCCTGAGCTTTCTCTTCTCTGGGCTGAATGGTCCCAGCTCTCTCAGCCTTCCCTCAAAGAAGAGATGCTCCAGTCCTTTAATCATTATTGTTGCCCCTCATTGGACTCTCTCCAGTATGTCCATGTCTCTCTTGTACTGAGGGGCCCAGAACTGGACCCAATACTCCAGCTATGGCCTCACCAGTGCTGAGGATCTCCTCACAGTCCTTCCTGCTATGCTGATACCTTAGGCAAACATTGTAATCCCCATTTTGTAATCAGTTTAGTAACTTGCAGAAATACTTCCAATAATTTGTTAATACTGTGGAATGAGTGGAACAGCAATTAATTTTTTTTTTTAAATTTGCATGTGTATTTGTGATGGCTCATTAAAAGATGTCCTTTTAAAGCTATTAATCTCAAAGTATGTCGCCCTGATTCAACGAGCTTTCATTGATGGAGGTAGAAATATTCAATAGAATTACAGAATCATAGAGTGATTTGGGCTGGAAGAAACCTTTAAAGATCATCTAGTCCAAACCCCCTGCCATGGGCAGAGACATCTTTCAACAGATCAGGTTGATCAAAGCCCCATCCAACCTGGCCTTGAACACTTCCAGGGATATGGGACATCCACAGATGCTCTGGGCAACCTGTTCCAGTGCCTCACCACCCTCATAGTGAAAAATTTCCAATATAAATCTATTCTCTTTCAGTTTTAAAATGTTACCCCGTGTCCTATCACTATAGGCCTCGGTAAAAAAGTCTGTTTCCATCTTTTTCATAAACCCCCTTTAAATATTGAAAGGTGACAATAAAGTTTCTCTTAAGGCTTTTCTCCTCCAGGCTAAACAACCCCAATTCTCTCAGTCTGTCTTCCAGAGTGTTCCAGCCCTCTGATCATTCTCATGGCCCTGCTCTGGACCCGCTCCAACAGGTCCATGTCTTTCTTGTTCTGGAGACCCCAGAGCTGGATGGAGAACTCCAGATAGGGTCTCCCGAGAGCAGAGTAGAGGGGCAGAATCACCTCCCTCGACCTGCTGGCCATGCTTCTTTTTATGCAGCCCAGGATATGGTTGGATTTCTGGACTGGAAATAGGTTTTTAGTCAATACAAAACCTGTACAGGAAATCAATTAGGAGTTTAAAAAGTCAGTTTGAGCTCTATAATTCTCAAGAATCTGAGACTCTAAACTGATGAAATTTGGCCACAAGAGTGTAGGGCCACAGATACTCAGGAAATGTGTGCACTGACATTGGCCAGAGCAGTATGAGTCACAGGGCAGAAGTGGTTTCATATTGCAGACACAGGGTGTTACCTTTCATAGTCTATAGCTTTAAAAAAGGTGAAGTCAGGTGAAGCAAAAGGAAAGGGTGTTTTTTTTTCTCATACACTAGGCACCAATTTGTTTGTACCCAAAAACCTGACTACAGAGAAATATGATCACTTTAGAAAGCATTCCCGTTAGTATATTCCCCAGCCAATTTCTCTTTCTGAAGAGAGGAATATCTTTTAGGACATCTTTGCATTTAGCTAGGACTTACATGCTTTTCTCTGACAACAGTCAGTTAAGGAAATGTATGAGAACTTATGGTCTTTCCTGTGTGCCAAAGGCTTGCTCCTGTCCCAGTCTGCAAATGATTAGTCTAATCACAAATCTTTACCGAGGGAAAGACACCACACCAAATACCTTCAAACTGTCGTCATTTTCTCTGTCCTTCATAGAATAACTTTATTCATTCATTTTAAGATCTAAGAAGTAGTAAAGTAGACATACAGATAAGGAAGACAGAATAGTGTAGGAAAACTTGATGCCAAATACACTATTAAAAACATTTTTGTGATTTAAGCAAAGATTTTAAAAGTGGCATCAAAACATTAAAAGAATGAGGAGGATTAATATGTTCTGTGAGTAACATTTCTCATAGTGCATAAGGTCAAGATCAGACTGCTTATTTTAGACAGTAAGTTTAAGTATTAGACCACATAAAATACAGGTGATTAGTGAGCAATGACAATTACCTACATTAGATGCCCTATCTGTATCAGTTAAGTGTCTTTGATTGACAGTCAAGGGAGTTTATATGCTGAGCACAGACCCACATCAGGCTGTCTACAAACAGCACCAAGTCTACCTGTGGGGCAGATACAGTCTCTGCTTTACATCGCTGTCCTAGTTCCCAGTCATCCAGATCAGAATATCTATTGGAGTGCGCAGTGGCACATGGTCTTTCTTTCAGAGAGGAATGGGGTGTGCAGAGGTCTGGAGTTCTCATCCCAAAGTGAAAAGAGAACATGGTCATGATGCGCACACAAAGCCTATGCTGTGCACCAGAGAATGCATCTGCTCTGCAGTATGTTCTTTGGAACATAATTGCCCTGGTTCTGCAGCCAACTCTCTGAATTGTCTGTATATTTTGTATTAAACAGTCACTGGATAAAATTCAAAAATAATCCAGCATTCGTCATTCATCAGAGTACTGCAAAGCAACGATGCTACTTGATCTCCTATATAGCCAGCATGCCTATATTCCTGTGTTCTTGTGGTTGCACAGTGTGGTGTGTTGACCCTGGCTGGACGCCAGGTGCCCACCAAAGCTGCACTATGACTCCGCCTCCTCAGCTGGACAGGGGAGAGAAAATATAATGAAAGGCTCATGGGTCAAGATAAGGACAGAGAGATCACTCACCCATTACTGTCACGGGCAAAACAGACTTGAATTGAGGAAGTTACTTTAATTTATTACCAAACAAATCAGAGAAAGGTAATCTTAAAACACCTTTCCCCCACCCCTCCCTTCTTCCTGGGCTCAACTTCACTCCTGATTTTCTCTACCTCCTCCCCCTGAGTGGCACAGGGGGACGGGGAATCGGGGTTGGGGTCAGTTCATCACCCATTGTTCCTCCCACGGGAGACAGTTCTCCACGAATTTCTCCAATGTGAGTCCTTCCCAGGGGCTGCAGTTCTTCACAAACTGCTCCAGTGTGTGTCCCTTCCACGGGGTGCAGTCCTTCAGGAACAGACTGCTCCAGTGTGGGTCCCCCCACCGGGTCACAAGTCCTGCCAGCAAACCTGCTCCAGCGTGGGCTCCTCTCTCCATGGGGCCACAGGTCCTGCCAGGAGCCTGCTCCAACGCAGGCTCTCCACAGGGTCACAGCCTCCTTTGGGCATTCACCTGCTCTGACGTGGGGTCCTCCACAGGCTGCAGGTGGATATCTGCTCCACCATTAACCTCCATGGGCTGCAGGAGGACAGCCTGCCTCACCATCGGCTCAGGGGAATCTCTGCTCCAGCTCCTGGAGCACTTCCTCCCCCTTCTTCACTGACCTTGGCATCTGCAGAGTTGTATATTCTCATATATTCTCACTCCTCTCTCTGGTTGCAGTTGCACAGTTTTTTCTTCCCCCTTCTTAAATCCGTTATCCCAGAGGTGCTACTACCATCACTGATGGGCTTGGCCTTGGCCAGCGGCGGGTCCATCTTGGAGCTGGCTGGCATTGGATCTATCGGACATAGGGGAAGCTTCTAGCAGCTTCTCACAGAAGCCATCCCTGTAGCCCCCCCATTACCAAAACCTGACCACACAAACCCAATACACAGTGTCCCAGATTCAACTGGCTGGGTGGGAAGAGCCCTATCTCCCCCTGTGTCTGCTGGTCGGTGTTTGTGATATGATCCTGTAAAGACAACAACATAGGTTTCAAATCCTTAAGACTGAGAATTGCCTAGAACTCAAATGTTTAACGTACGATTTAATTTCAAGATTCCTGTTATCTGGTTTAATACAGGAAGGGAGCTGCTTAAAAGCTTTTACCTCAAATGCAGTATGGTCCCTGGAATGTACTGTATAGCATACTATATGTGACCAAGCCAAAAAAAAAAAAAAAGAGGATCAATCCTTTCTCAGAAATGGAATGCTTAATAAAAAGCCGCATTAAAAGTAAGATTGCTAATGCAACCAAATAACTGAAAATGAGTAGGGCTGTCCTGAAAGGAAGTGCGATTCTAGTGCAAACAGACAGATTTTTAGTCTCTGAATGCATCTGGAGGCATGGAGCAGGTGGGACCCAGTCAATTATCGCCTATTATCTGTATGATTAAGTATCGTTATTCATATCAATGATATTATAATTGTCTGTCACAGTCCTTTGTGATTCTTGAATTTCTGAAACTCTTAGCAAAGTCAGCCTAACCGTTTCTTTTAGTGTAGCTCTGCTGGAGCTGAGAGCCTGCTGCAGCGCCAGTGTGAAACATTGCGAGGCCCAGGAGGGAATTCACTGCAAGTGTGCGAGAAACTGATACCTCCTCTCTCTGTCACAGGAAGGAAGTTAACAAGCCCACTGAGGATTTGGGTCTGCTTCTTCTCTTGTCTGCTTCTAATTTAGAAATTTAGAAACAACCTAAAGGTCTCTGCCAGATACCAGGAAGAAACAATTACCCAACTGGGAATGAAACATTTACCTTTTGGAAATTTTTTGGTCAAACCAAACAAAGAAATTCGTCTTTTTAGAGAACTACAGCCTTCAGAAGTGTTACCTGTTTTGGAAAGATTTCAATGAATTACTGTTACTCCTGAGCACCCATAGAAAATTATTTGATAAAGAGGATACTTCAGTGTCTTACTAAATATATTCATGCAAGCTGAATTAGTACATAGAAAAAACTAACTGTAAAATTTGGTAAGATATACTAGAGCTATAATTGCACATGAAATGCTTACCATGTTTCTGGAAATATTTTACAGACTGTGTCCTCATAACACAGTATCCATGAAATGTGTCACCTCTGTGGTTGATTCTATACTGCTGCTCTAAAAACTGCAAATTTCCAGCTCCTTCCCAGCACCCCCATGGAAGAGGACAGATCCTTTCTCCGCTGATATCCTCAACTGATGAAAGTTCTCAGAGCTCAAGTGATACAGTTCTATTGTCTATACATCTAAACACAATCCCACTGTTCGTTTTCTTGAGAAAATAGACTTACTCTTCATCCCCACCTAATAACTTTTGAATGTAGTAGTAGGTATGAAAGTTAAACATCTCTGAGACAATTCTTTACCTATTAGAGCAGAACAGAGCAACCCATCTCTACTCCCTGTACTCCGTGTTGGAGGAAGCTGAAAGGAGAGGCAGTGAAAAAACACAGCTCTCCTGGTATGCTTGTGAAGGTACTTTATTCTTACTAGTTGGCACAAGTCAGTACTTGTTAGTGCTGCAGGAAGAAGAATGGCTTAATTTTACAAGCATATGGAGAGATAACAAGAAATCTTAGTATAAATCACTTAAAAAGTTAATTAATTAAGGGACATAAACCCATAGGAAATCAAGCACTGTTTCCAGGGATCATTAATATACTTAGCTGTTGCTGTTGTTCCCCTCCCCGCCATGGTTCTATCAGAATTATAAGATGAAATAATGAACCAAGATGATATAATTCCTACTGTTCTTTACACATTGTTTACAGCAGCAATCACGAGGACAGTGGCATTAAATAGGCTTCTTGACAATTTGGGGGATATTGGACATGGTAAGATTCAGATATGCTTTCAGAGAGGGAGAAAAACCAAGGCATCTTCTTGAGAACAATTCTTCCCAAATATTGGTCCTCAAAGTACATAATATATAGGTTCAAAAATTAAAACAAACTAGATACTACACATTTGAGGAATTGGGTTTGGAAGCAAAATGATGATTTGGAAGTAAATCATTCCTTCTCGGGAGTGAGGCAGTGTTTCTAAAATATTTTGATAAAAATGGAAAATTGCATTTTGCTAATACAGTAACACATGGTAACTTGAATTCCATTGTTTAAAACCCATGTACAGCTATTTCCTCTTTAGTTCAACTTTACTTTCTTGAGATGTCACTAAATCTCCTTTTGTTTTGCCATGTGACTGCAATTGACTTTCTAGAAACAAGATCAAAATAATTTGCCCACTTTTCTCAGAAAGAATATTGGTAAAAAAACCCACAGACCTAAAAAAACCCTATTAAAATCTTTCACCAGTGAAAGTCATGACCTCTTTGTGCTGTTATTTTCTGTCTAGTTACTGATATGTAGGATCCAGATGTCTGTTCTGCTTTTATAACTGAAAACAAGAGTAACTGAGAGAATGACTTCAACACACCCCTTGTCAGTGCTACAGACCATTAGCAATACTATAAATAGCATGATCAAATCCCAGATTGCAGATTCAGTCATAAAAGTGTCTACATTTCACGCTGATTCAGAGGGGCAGCAGCATTAACTGCAATCATCAAGTAACGTGACATCTCCGCAGTATTTTCTACAGCTCACTGGCCTGGTGACAGGACGATTGTTAAAAATTAATGGGGACCATCAGATGTGGATAAGTACAGCTTGGCAACTGTGAAAGCCGTACTTCCCATTTACGAGTGACAATGTAATATTGTTCTATGATAGATTGTAATAGATTATTTAGATTATGTTTCATTCAGGATGTAGTAAGTCTTACTCTTTAAAAATTTGGCCACAATATTTTATTTAATCATTAAATTTATAAGTCAGGGAATAGGGGTGAGAAGTATGTTCACATTGTTTTCTAATTTTTCTTTGTTGAAAGTACACTTCCACCTTCTGTTTATCCATTATAATCATTCACTTCTCAACTAGAGAACACTCTAAGAAAGTCAAGATCCTAAAATCCAAAGTTTATTAAGAGATTGATTCTGATAGTTAATAAGTAAAATATCAATATGTTGTATTCAGTAATTTCCAGCTTCATGTCTGGATTTATAAGGAATAGCACAATTTTATTTGGTACATTCTTACTATCTTATGTGTCTGTATTTTTAAACTGCAGCAAAATATCTTAGCCAAAATCAAGAGCCTGATGAAAGATTTGATGGATTAAATTCTCTGGGCTGTTTTATGCATAGGGGCAGAGTAAACTATCATACTATTCAGAAGATTGCTTAAGAACTACTACATAGAGGCTGATCTAAAAGGATGGACTAACAAGTGGAAGGATAGACTGACCACCCAATGTCCCTGTTTAAAAATTCCTGTTTACCATTATGGACACTGACCATTTGTCCTGAAATTATAGATACTAGACACCTGATGCTGTTGTCAAAGAATGAGACTAGACAAGTGACATTTCTTTGTCCATGCTCAATACTTTGAATGCCTGAGGAGTCCCTAATGTTAGTACAGGGACTTGAAGTCTGGCAGGAGAAACAATGTGTGTGCTATCTCTGTCTTTCATGGAGAAAAATCTGACCAAATTTAGCCAAGTTGTAATACTTCGAAAATATTCAGCATACATAAGCAATAGCTAGAGTCTCCAAAGGTTCTGGGAGCAGGTAAACAAGTGGTCAGGGACAGGAGTAAAAAGAGTTTTAAGCATGGGAGACAATGCTTGAATGAATGTAATGGATTGAGCATGCTTCCCCTTGTTGCCAGCCATGGATCTATGTCTCCCAGACCTTTACATTTCCCAACTGCCAGCAAATACCTGTGGAATCTCAAAGCCTTGGACCAAGTGCTCTGGTCAACACTCCTGCCACTGCAGAGATGAAGTCCAGAGTCCATCTGTTGCAGAAATAAATAACCGTGACTCCAACATGCAGCAAATAATGGGTGTAATTATTTGTTTGTTTATTTATTAATGTTACTAGTGGGATTCACTGCTACTCAGAAATCTTAAAGATCTTAATTAGACCATATTTAAAAGTCTGGAAGTTAGACACATAATTGAAAGTATTCAGGTAGGTTGTCTATACGGAGTGAATTTGACCCCTCCAGAGAGTGATTCAGCTCATCGATCTGAAATAATTACCTTAAGGATGAGAAAAATCCTTTTTTGGAGATGCCTCTTTCTCTCCACAGATTATAAGAGGAACCCTCCTGACTCAAATTAGCTAAAATTAATATCACGCTCACTAAACCACATAGGATTGACTCTATTCACTCACAGTGTCATACTCCTATGTGGAAACATACAATTATGGAAACAAAAAGTGCCATGCTATATGTAAGCAAAAGATCTAAACTGAGGTTGCAAAACTACCTTAGAATCTGAGTTGTAAGTCCTTGACCATGATCTTCTTTTAGTCCAGTCTTTATTGTGTATCAGGGCATCCATTGGACTTCATTTAAGATTCAAAACAAAACAAAGTAAAACAAAACAGAAAACAAAGAAGTTGTCAGTGTCTGTACTGTGTGACAGATGTGTGATCTGCATTACCGGTCCTTTAATCATTCAGACAGGTGTCCTATTGGAGGATGTCCAAGGTGTGCTCTCCATGTCTGTACATCTGGATTTATTTCCAAAGGAAAACAATGACTTGGAGGGACAGAAGCAGACCCGCATCTCACATCTCCCAAGTTAGAAATACTCTTTGTAATCTCTGTTCACTTCAACTTTACTAACAGAGAAATGAAAAAGGAAAAAAAAAAAAGAAAAAAATAGCCTCATAATTACATAGGTGAAAAGGATTTTTTTTGGCTTGCGTAATGGAATATAAGGAGAGAAAAGACAGGGGAACAGAATAGACCCCTGAGTCTCCTCCTCTGGCACTCGTATACATAAAGAACCTCAGTGATGGACAAGGAGGATGGTTGCAGCAAAAGGTTTTGGCTATTTTTATAATTTGGAAGTTCCTAGAGGAGCCTCCTTGTAATCTATCCTAGATAAACCAAAAACCTGACCCTTGGACCAAAGCCTGGAGTATGACGGAACTCCTCTGTTTCCTGTACTTATTGTAAACTGGGTACAGAAGAAAATGTGCTATTACAATCCTACTTTAATTTGTATTTTCTAAGGATAATTTCCCTTTGCTAGTTATAGAGGGAGATTTACTTTTAGTTCATGTTTTTACTACTGGTGATATGGATACTTTTTCAGCAATCGATGTAATTATCATACTTCTGCTTAGCTGACACCTTTATTTTCTTTAAGAAATATTAAATGCATTGAATTTTTATCAAAAAAAATCCCCTTTTGTCACTTCACTCAAAATTATCTGACAAGAGAAGTGAGTATCTTGTGTAGGAGGAATGACTCAAATCTTCATTGTAAGGGTTGTTACCTGATGTCATTGTGAAAATGTGTGAGTTGACTCATTCATAGAAAATCAGACAAACAAAATGACCTGTTCTTACAATCAAGCAGCCTAATTCTAATTCTTCCTTTAATACAGTGGGCCATTGATGGAATATGGACTTCACAGTGGACTGTGAAGGACTTCACTTTCACTATGCTCTGTGGACATAATCTGTCATTCAAGCACAGGACAAGAAGGACTCTCCCAGACGAATGGTCAATCTGCTACTCAGTCCCTGTGCTGGCATTATCATAGTTATCTTTATTATTTTAAAGAAAAAACAAAAGTTGCAACACTACTTTTATCCAAGAAATATGTTTTTCTTCAATTTTTTAAGCTAAACTTAGTTTCTGATTGAAAGTAAGTGAAAAAACCACCCATATTTTTTCCCGTAAAATGGTCTTCCAGAAATGATTCTCTTCCTTTTGAAAGATCAAACTAAACTAGAAAGTCTCATTTCCTATAAGAAGTTGATTACTCTCTGTTTGGATTATCATATCATTAAGTTTCCTTGGCTTGCCTAGGTCCATGATTACTATCTCATAAAGCAATGTACATTAGTACTTAAAAGGACTCATATATTAAAAACAGTCTTTGAATGCTTTGGATCAGAACATTGTGAGTGTGTAGCAAATCAGCATTAAATCTATGTTATCCATCATCCTGTATTTCAGCAGAAATAAATATGTGAATTTTGGCTAAACCAAGTACGAACAGAAATATTGCGAGATCTGAAGTCTAGTAATGAAGCATTGATAAATGACATGGACCTATGCAATGTGCAGATATGTAAAACCGAGGGAGAGGTTCAAATACTTTTACTTTTTAATTTAAAAAAAAAAAAAAAATTAAAGGCATAGCTGCAAGGCTGGCATAAGATAATTTTTAGTTAAGTTTGATAATGATCTAAGCAAGAAGGGTAAAGTAGTAAAATGTCAAATACTCCTCTCCCTCATAGGGCATGGTCATCTCATTTTTGAACTGGAATATCTGCCTTCTGCTAGCAAAAGGCAACAAACCATAATGAAGGTTTCACCTTAACAAAAATATGTTGTTCTAACCCTATCCATATTATAGATAGTGCATTTAATAGAAGCTTGGGATTATTTGGGCACATTAATATCCAGAGCTGAATTAACAGTGGTAAATATCAGGAGCTACATAGGCTGGACTGGTCTAGTAAAAAGTACAAAAGTATAATACAGCTGAGAAACCCTACTGTCTTAAGTGGTGTTTGAGCTGAAAATAACTATTATTCTTCTGATAGTGATTAGAGCAGACCTAGTCATAGCCAGATTGAATGACAATATATCTCAATTTTACAACCACTTGTAATACTCACTGCATATGTCATTATTTAAAACTTTGTATTGTGTAATCATGGATTACTGAAATAAATGCAGAGAGTTCTTAAGTGGCCTAGGTATTTAGTGAATTCTAATCACTATGAAATAAATGTCATCAAGCTTTTAAATTAACTGGAGCCTGCTATTTATTATTTCCTATTAGGTACACTACTTGACTAGTTAAACTGGTTATTGGATTCTTCATACAGTAGCCCCTGAACTCCTTCAGTCAATTAAATCCTTTATTGCATCTGATCTGTCAATGTCAGTGTCACTTCTAATCTCTTAAATCCACACCAGTTCAGAAGCTTTAAATGCACTTATTCTGTTGCAAAATTGGGAAGTTATGCAGACAGAATACTTCCCCTCTCCCTCCTCCCTCTGTGCAAACCACAAAGCTGCTAACAATGTAAAAGATATAAACACTTCTTCAGCCTCTATGTATATACTCATATAGCTACAGAATGAGACATTTCTTTTAATACAAGCTACAGAAGGTAAAGGGGAAAAACACAGAAATGAACAAAAAACCTATATTATGTGGTTTGCTACTGGCATATTGTACACTGAACACTTTTAATCTCTGCCTCAGTTTCTTATCACTTTAAATTATGGAAATTTGGAGAACAAAGTAACTATAACTAATTCCAGAACCGGAAACTTGAACATCTTGGTATAAATCTTCACGGTTTTTGATTTATATCTGCAAAAGTATTACAGAACATTTTTTAAAGTTGGTACAACACTAAATTCCCTCTTCTTAAATCTCCCCATTTCTTTGTTCATCAACAAAAGCTAGATTTCAAAGGAAAAATAGAGGTGCTAAAGGAAAAGCAAGGAAAAATACAGGGATTAAATTACTGTTCTGTGCAACGGTCTTGTCAGCCTAATAACTCTGTAGTTCACCTGAGGAGCAGCACAAACACGCAGGCTATTTATTTCCATATTGTAAAGTAGAGTTTGCCAGAGACAGACTTGTTTTTCCTTTAAAATATTCCCTTTCTAAAGGACCTCCTTTTTGCCAGTAAAAGCTACTCTTTACATATTACAGCCGTATAAACCTCTGAACTACGAAAGCAATTCCCCTCACAGGTTAGGCGCACCGCCTTTATTCTGAAAGAGAAGGTAAACCAGACCAGACTCTTACCAGACAGAGGGAAAAACAATTGCTTCAGCTCGATCCGGCAGTGCTGTGTGCGAGCAGGCAGCCGGAGCGATCCTTGGGCCTCACACAAAAGCGGGATAATTGGCTCTGGAGGAAGAGCCGTGAGCATCCATCACGGCGGCGCTGGCGGCGGCTGCGAGCTGCCCCGGCCGGGCTGGGCGCTCCCGTGCCCGATGATGTCAGACACATCAACAGGGCGTGCTCTCATTGGCTTCCCTCACCTGGAATCATACCTTAACCCTAAACTGCCAGCCACGATCTGAAATGCGCCTCTCTAGTCCTCATGTATACACACAGTTGGGGTCTTTATCCCCCCCCCCCCCCCACCCCTTTTCTTTCTTTTTTTTTTTTTTTTTTTTTTTTTTTTTTGCTTGGGGAAAATGAGACTGTACAAGAAGCTCCTGCTCTGGGGACCAGGAGTGGCAGGTGCTTGTTGCTTAGCCATTGAATGTAGCAATTAACAAAAAAATTGTAAAAACTAATTTGCCTAAATTGTCAAACAAGACCCTCAGGTAACTACGTTTTCAGAATCTGTTTACTAAATGACAGTGATCATCAAAATATTGTACAGAAGAGGTATTAAAGGAAAGGTTAATGCATGCAGCACCTGGAGAACTCACTTTTTTAATGATTTTGCATTGCCTTCTCTTAAACCATGAGCTTAATAAAGGTACACGCTGGTAAAAGGGTGTAAATTCAAGAACATGGCACTGTTGCAATGTCAGGTTGATTACTGTGTCTTTTTAAGTATTTAAAACTAACAGTAAAAGTAAAGAGATGCACAAATGCACATGTGCATTTATTCTTTGAATGCTAAGGAGCAGCCCAGGCATTCTGTAGTAAATGAGGCATGAAACACACTGCCAAATGTATGATGTCCTAAATATAGTGGCACTAAGTATTTTGCTACATTACAGGCAATATCATAAATCACATGAACTTTTAAATGAGTCCAAATCAGTGCTTAAAGAATTGCTTTTTCCATAAATGAATATTTTGATCTCTCACCTTTCAGTGACAAAAAATCCTATTGCTCTACGGAAAACTGAAAAAAATCTTATCTAGCACATGTTGTATTTGTATCTTTTGTTCTACAACTACTTTTTTTTTCATTTATGGAAACTAATTTTTTCTTTCAATGGATAGGAACCTGATTCAGTATTTATTTACAGTAAATTGTATACCACCCTAGTTTATTTATGATCTGCTATCCCTCATGACAAAAAAAAAAGTATTCTTTTTAAAAATTATCTTATTCAGTTTGTTCTCTGGGGAAAAAAGCAAAACCAAAGAACCAACCACACGAAACCAAACAAACAGGAAAAACAAAATATAATCAGACACGGTTTAACTTAATATATAAGACGTGAAACATAAGATTTCTAGAATAAACTTGATAAACAGCTCTGCCATTTCCTTGTGGTTCTTTCACAAAGTTATAGAGACTCAGGAGATTAAATTCTGGGGACTTAATAAACAGCAGTTCTGTGTGGGGATCTGGAGGCTAACCTATTAGTCAAAACGTACTTTAGGCCAAAATGAAAGCCTCTGTTCATTTATTTCTGCTCAGAAAACATGGGAGTTCAGATGGAAATGTATATAAAAAAAAGATTCATTGCCATGCAAAGTGACAAAACTGAATTACAGATCAGAAAAGATGAATTTGGACAATGGGAATGCCAGCTTTACTTTTGTATGATTAATGATAAAGGTAAGACATAGTAATTGCTAAGAAGATATGAGTCATGAGTAAAAGAATTATTGATGAGATAAAATATGCTTAGATATATCATATGTACAAGTTATATTCTCCTGAAAATTTAGTGCTATAAATAGTCTAGACCAAACAGACACATTGTTGACAAAATCTGATTATGTGGGTTGATTTGGCCTGAAAAATACACTGATTTCCCATATCTAGTTAATCTTACCATGATGAATTAAAGTTCTATACATTTTTTATTCTTACATAGACTACACTTTCTTCCTTAACAGAGCGTATCACTCACAGATGACCTGCTAGACAGTTTTTAATGGTAGAGTGCCGTACTCGTACAAAGTCTTCAGCGTTCATAAAGCATGTTATCTCGGTGATAATACAGAGCTTATGTTTTATGAACTAAGCAGTAACTTATATTAGTAGAAAATTACTTAGAATGGGTAGTACAAATGCTAGTTTGGAATTTTAGTGGAGAATACTTCTTAGTAAATGGCCTGTAAATTTTGACATGTTTTCTTTAGAAAAAAAGTCTTTTTTCTGCAGTAAAATATGATAAATCAATGTTTGGAAATTGAATGACTTATGAATATTAGTGATAAATTATAAATTTGTACATGCTCCTTGTTTTAAGAACAAAAATTGTCTATCAATCACCAGTGTTTTTAAAAATATGGTTGACACTGGAGATTCAGGCTGAGCAAAGGTAACAGCTGTAGATAACAGAGCAGTTCCATGATCCTAATCAAGTCACACAGCATTTTTCACACTTCAACATGCTGTCACACACAGGTTATAACCAGTTTGAAATTAGTATTATTTATATTACAAACAGAAAAAAATATGATAGGATTTAAATCATACCATTTACATATGCAGTAGTAGCAAGCCAACTCAACAAAAAAAGTCATAACGCCATTTCTTTAAATGAAAAATCATTTAAATAAAATAAACATATAGAATAGGTTACAAGAGCTTAAAGAAGGGTGTGCACGACTGTATGTGAAATCCAGGAACACACAATTCATATATTCCTATCATTGTGCCATGAGTTGTTTATCTGAAGAGACTAGCTTGTTAACTCTCACGTCTGGCACCGACAATGGAGGTACTGTTGCTGGTGATATTTTTTGTCATCGTAGTTTCAAATACAAATCACATGGAAAAAGAAAGAAGGAAAGAAAAAGAGAATGAAAGAGAAATGACCGATGATTTTCAGTAACCAACTGTATCATTTCTTTCTATAACATAATATTAATTGATATATGAATAATGCTGAAGAATCTAACAAGAGTGGATCTTTTAGTTCTCAAGTAAAGCGAAACTCAGGTTTATTAGTATATATTTCCCATGAGTTGAAATTATTACCGCATTTAATTGCTTGACAATTATTTCTGTCACATCAATTTAATGGTTAAACCAATTATTTATATTACAAAACATAGCTCTGCACCTGTCATGGTTTAATCCCAGCCGGTAACTAGGCACCACACAGCCGCTCACTTGCTCCCCCCTGGTGGGAAGGGGGAGAGAATCAGAAGAGTAAAAGTGAGAAAACTTGTGGGTTGAGATAAAGACAGTTTAACAGGTAAAGCAAAAGCCGCACACACAAGCGAAGCAAAACAAGGAATTCATTCACTACTTCCCACGGGCAGGCAGGTGTTCAGCCATCTCCAGGAAAGCAGGGCTCCATCACACCTAACGGTTACTTGGGAAGACAAACAACATCACTTCAAACGTCCCCCCTTCCTTCTCATTCCCCCAGCTTTATGTGCTGAGCATGACGTCATATGGTATGGAATATCCCTTTGGTCAGTTGGGGTCAGCTGTCCCAGCTGTGTCCCCTCCCAACTCCTTGTGCACCCCCAGCCCACTCGCTGGTGGGGTGGGGTGAGAAGCAGAAAAGGCCTTGACTCTGTGTGAGCACTGCTCAGCAATAACGAAAACATCCCTGTGTTATCAAGACTGTTTCCAGCACAAACCCAAAGCAGAGCCCCATACTAGCTACTATGAAGAAAATTATCTCTATCCCATCCAAAACCAGCACAGCACCAGATATTGATTGAAAAACACAAGTAGTTCTTCAGCTTTGCTTAAGCTATACATTATTAATATTGGAAGGGTTAGGTCTAAAGATTTTTGGGGAAATTAGAAGTCAGTCAGGTGATAAGAGGTTTTAGGGATTGAACGTGCAAGTTCAAAATTACAGCTCTCATAATCCTGTATATGAGCTGAATGCCAAGTCAGGTAGAGCTGATGATTATTATAAACATTTTTTTTTCTGCATTCTGGCAACATAGGCCACCTGCTTTTAGGATGTTTTTATCCACAAGATGGCAGCTCTGTTTGCATGGTCACTATTTCTTGCAATATTCAACTTGAAAATCATAACAAGGTGGTGTAGTTTAACCCCAGCCGGCAACCAAATAACACACAGCTGCTTGCTCACTCCCCTCCCTCCCTAGTGGGGTGGAGAGGAGAATTGGAAAGAAAGGAAAACTCGTGGGTTGAGATAAAGACAGTTCACTAGGACAGCAAAGATAAATATAATAATAATTATATTATATATTAATAATTATAATAATAATAAAAAAATTAAAATTATAATAGTATATATAAAATGAACGATCCACAGTTTCTCACCACCCAAGGACCTGATGACTGATACAGCCCATTCCGAGCAGCGATCATGGAGCAAAACTGAGAGCAATCTCAGAGCAGCGATTTCCCCAGCAGCAATCTCGGAACTCTAAGTTCTAGAGAGAGCGAGTGAGGGAACAAACAGCTGAATGAATGAAAGAACGAAAGCGTGAACGAACGAAAAGGCCCGCGGCCCACCGGCCACCCCCCACTACCTACTGGGCATGACGTCTATGGTATGAAATACTTTCTTTGGCCAGTTTAAGTCAACTATACTGGCTATACCCCTTCCAAGCTTTTGCACCTGCACCTTAGCAAAACCTGGGAAGCTGGAAAACGTCCTTGTTTGCTTAGAAGCAACTAATAACATCAGCGGATTATCAACATTCTTCACATACCAAATCCCATACTAAATCCAAAATACAGTAGCTACTGGTAAGAAAATTAGCTCCATCCTGGCCAAAACCAGGACACACATTCATTTTTTTAATTTTATAGCAGATATGCTTTCCTACCTCATGAAGAATTAAAAAAAAATCCCCAAACAATCCCAATAGTTAGGTATTAATTAACCACAATGTTGAGGTAAAATTTGCCAAATTTTTGCTGAAGCGTTGGCAGATCATAAGCAGAGTTTTTAACTACACAAAAACTTTATTTTTAGGGTTTTGAAAGGAATCTCCATTGAGATCCATATGTTTCCCATGCTTCAATTTCTAGGCCATCAATCCCAGCATAGCCTTTAACAGATTCTATGCAAAAATTATAAAAAGTTCTACTGATAGTAAAGGAAATGCTTGTATGCCTAAAGGTAAACTTAGGTTAATAGGTTTCCTCTATAGATAATGTTATCTTTTATTTTGTTTAATACCTAAACTCATCAAGAACGCTCATTTATGTTATTAAAATGTAGTAGATAACTTTATTTCTAAGGTAAAAAATGCTGAGATATCTATATGTTGGGATCAACCACATATAATGAATAACTGTTTGTGCCTTATAAAATTAATAAAATACAAAAAACCATAAGTAACAGGCTTTAGCTCTTTTCAAGAGGCTCATTTACAGCTGAAATGATTAGCAAGCATCTTAATTTCAGATTTGGGACAAAAGTATATAAAATGTGAAAGTATTTTCATTGTCAATGAAACCCAATGAATTAAAATGATGCTTTAATAAAACAATGCATAATTTAGCATGGAAATAGTTTGCCCATGGGATGGTCATTTCAAAGTAAATTTTTTGGCCAAGGGTAACTGCCTGTGTGCAGTCTTTGATGCCAGTTCTGGTGTGGAATCTTTGATCCCTCAGAGAGGGGTAAGCAACTCTGAGTTACCTAAAATTTACCATTGACCAAGACCCTTCACACATATCATTATAAATCAGTGGACGGGAGCTTGTAGACTGTAGTAAACGCAAAAGAAATTGATGTGACTTAACTCTTCATGAAAAAGAGATAAACTGTTTCTTAAGTATTGTGGACAGGAGTGCATATGTGAATGGTTATCACAGATCAGCTAAGGGGCAGTAACTTGTTAACATGTCAGCAAGATGTGCTTCACGGCTTAGGGGCGCATACCTGCTCTCACAGCATTTTACATAATGAAAAGCACAATTTGAGAATGTCAAATTCCAGAGGACAAGAGCATGGTTGGTAACCTAGGTCACATCAGCATTGACTAAGTTGAGATGTGCAGCAGAAGAGAAGCAGATAAAAAGGATCCAAAGAAAAAAGATGATATGACAGAAGGATAAAGGTAATTTGAGGTAGTTTAGACTTCTGTGAAGATACGGCAAGCTGCCCAATGCATGACACGAGCCTGAGCTCAGTCAGTTATCTCAGAGCAGATGATTCACTGGAAATTACGGTCCCACAGTGACTTGTTCATATAGCCACGCTGTAACAGCACACCACTGGTCTTGTCAGAGAATTGTCATAACAGAAGTGCTGGTCTTTCATCAGAGAATGTCAAAATACATTAATGTCATGAAGTTACATTTCCATTCCATAAAGTAAGCTGTGAAAAGGGTGTCAGGAGAACAAGGTTTCAAGTTTTCTTTACACGTGTTTGCGGGAGGGTTCTACGTTAGGGTTTCCTAACAGTGGATAAGTTGACTGTTGTATTCTGGTCTACAATGTGAGGGTCTATTTTAATACACTTTTTTTAAAAAAAGGCAATTTTCTATGCATTAGAATGCTGCAGTAAAGGCACCTTGACTGAGAATTTGCAACATTCTAAATAAAAAATACATATGAAGATTAACTTTTTGCAACACTGAGGATAAGAATTTTCCGATAAAGTTCAAATTTAAGATAAACTTTTCAAAAAAGTCTACATAGTTTAGGAGGCTAAATCACTTTTTCACAAGTGACTTCAGCTCTAAGCTGCAGATATCTAAGACTTAGCTCTCTTACAGCCTAAGTTCAGAGATTGCTGAGCTAGCTATGAATGCATCAGAATCTTCTTACAGGAAAGGGTGGCACCATGAAGGTGTACTCGTTGGGCCTCAGACCTACTGCGGAGAGCAAGTGGAGTGCCTGTCCTGTATGCTCAGTTAAGAGCAACACCAGGTTTGTTCAAAACAAAGCCTGTTTGAACTGCTGTTGCAAATCAGGAACAGTGCCAGCTGACTGACCTTCATTTGAGCATGACACAGACATCATCTGGAAAGATTAAAAAAGAAGATGAATACAACTGAAACATGGAAATGTCTTCTACTTCTCTGATGATCACATTACTGCAGTACTTCAGCTAACAAGCTGTGCTCACAAGCATCTCCATTTTGAAAGGCTACAATTTTTCTGTAACTGGAACCTTCAGAGAATCATTTTACAGGTTCTGATTTCAGAGCTGGATGGTATTCATACGCAAGCTCTGAAGAACTTTCATTATTGGACCTCAGGGAAAAAAAATTTCGAAGACAAAAATCATAAGAACGTAGTCACACAAAGTTTATGCATAAAATAGGGACCAAATAGTTTTTTCACACCTTTGCAAATCATCCTTTTAGCACCTAGCTTCCATAACTGCTTTGGAAATTCTTTATTTATTCTCTCTTTATTTAGTCAATTGTGTTTTGTGACTTCATTATTGACTCCTATGTAAGCCATTTAAAGTTTAAAAGTTAAAATGTGATTCGGTAAGTACAAACATAAGAGAAAAGTCTCATAATCATTTCACGCACAGGAGTCAGAACATATCCTAAATTAAAAAATATGAACTTCACAGCTTTCTTTTCTAATTTCTACTTTGATAACACTATCTCTATGTGTAAGCTTTAGCCCAAACAGAAAGATCAAAAGCACTGCTGGAAGCTGTGACTGCTGTATTATATAGTTTGCTCAAAGTAAGGATCATAGAGGTAAAAGAATGAGTAGGACGACCTGAAAATAGGTTTTTGAATACTAAACGTTCATTTCAACATCTTGACCTGTAAGATAGTTGACCATCCTGGAGTAGCATTTTCAGACACTACTGCAGTGAAGAGAGCTCCATTAGCATTCAAATCAGTAGGCAAAGAGCAACTTTTGCAGGTCCAAGTCTGAAATATTGGTCTGTGAGAACAACTCTCATGATCACTACAAAATATGACACAAGCATCCTTCTCTTTAACTCGCGTTTTCCATTGTTGGGTGTGCCCAGTGCAAATTTACAGGGGATGCTAAAGGTACCGGATATCAATGCCAACTTGTGAAGGACATACATTACATGATAAATGTATCACATGACGTATTAGTGGCCACACAGCTGCGCAACCCTTCCTCATTCAGACAGGGATTAAACTTGTTCCTGAATGTCATCCAAACAAGATGGCTTTTTTAGCAGTTCAGCTGAAAGTTCATCAAAGAGGAAATTATTCAGAATAAATATGTCAGTGTTTGATGTTTTATCAGGAGATTTTGAGCCAGTATAAAGTGAAGAGCTTGTTTCTGCAGCTAGCGTGGCAGTGTACAAAACCATGTCACACTAAAAAGGCA
Organism: Phoenicopterus ruber ruber; assembly: GCA_009819775.1. NCBI lineage: Eukaryota > Metazoa > Chordata > Aves > Phoenicopteriformes > Phoenicopteridae > Phoenicopterus > Phoenicopterus ruber. The sequence continues at coordinate 48,457,322 of CM020215.1, forward strand.
GAGGTGACTGATTGAGGTACAGCTCTACGCTGACTGACCAAACAACCTTTCTGATGTGTTAAATGTTAAGCTAAATTTGAACTGACAAATAGCTACATTTATGTTATTTATACAAATCAGTAAACTTCATTATGTTTGGCTGATTTACCCAAAAAGGTTACTTCCAAAAATATGTATAGCAATATTTAATACAGCCATTGTATTATTAAAACAGTACATACTGAAACTATAGAAAAAAAATAATAATACAAAAAGATACTAGGCAAGGTAGTCATCTTCAGTGTTTATTGAATGCTCAGGGAGTAATAAAAACAAGACAAAGACCTTGACAAGGATAACCTATTAAGTGACTTAGTCTTGAAGACACTATCTTCATTCTGACATTGTTTTGAGAACCAGAAGTGGAAAGGACAGCTTTCTGTCAGAGGTCTCTGCTAGTGGCTGGACAGATGGATTTAAAAATGACAATGAATTACTGTTATGTTTATCTTAACGTAAAAGTTATATATGGTGTATGATACAGATAGTATGTCATAAAATACATTTAGGCATATTTAAAAGTTCACTTTCCAAAGGCAGTGGTTAAAAGAAAACAGCAAAAAATAATATTAATACAAGTATTCAATACTGTTCAATAGAACTAATTTCAGCGGACATTAGTAGTGATAGGACAGGGAGTAATAATTTTAAACTAAAAGACTGTAGATTTAGATTGGATATAAGGAAGAAATTCTTTACTATGAGGGTGGTGAGACACTGGAACAGGTTGCCCAGAGAAGCTGTGGATGCCCCATCATTAGCAGTGTTCGAAGTCAAGTTGGAAGGGGCTTTGAGCAACCTGAGCTTTTGAAAGATGTCCCTGCCCGTGGCAGGGGGGTTGCCTAGATGACCATTCTATGATTCTATGACTCTATAACAAAATTTTCTGCCAGCACAGATAAAGTTTTGAATGTTATAACACTGAGATGCAATTTGTTTGTACTCTTAAAGGGTTAACATCTTTAGAATTAATATTCAGTAAAGCACATATACAGTTTCATGTAAATTGAAAACTATGTAGAAGATACAACACTAACTTTTACTTTATTAAGCACAGTCTATTAAAATGATAACATCTTAGGGTTTAGAATGGTTGCAGTAATTAAAGCTGGTCGAACCATTCTGCACAAGATAAAGAGTCAGTTGAATTTGGGGGGGAATTTTCAATTAGCCTACTAGATTAAATCTGTCTTGGCTTAAATCTGTCTGGATGATTTAAAATGGTAATGCTTTGCTGTATATGGGATTCAGGTTTAGATTAACACTCACAAATCCAAGTGTCTATGTGTGAGCTAGGTATCTTATCTCACTTTGTAATCAAGGCAGTGCTAATCAATGCAATCACTGGAGCCTAGAAATAAGTTCAGCTTTCTTTAAACTAGGTATCTATGGAGAGATACAGTTGTCTAAATACAGGACTTGTTTAATGTTATTTGAGACGGCCAAGGGTATCTGAAACATCAACATGCCAATGTAGCTGAAGTCTCCTTTCTGAGAAGTGACAGGTGGACACAGGAGTTACAGGAGACCTGCACCCTCCTTGTCCAAGGTATACAGGCCAGGAAGGTTACCCAAAACATCACAGAAGCATAATGCTTCTATGTTCAAACAATTGAATAATTCCTTTAGTAATTCTTCATACCAGTGGGAAAACTCCAGTTGTTTAAATATAGGCACCTATATTTGATGCTTCCTATTTGAGATCCATCTGACTCAGGCCCAGAGAGCAGAGGTCTCCACTGACCTTACGGCTTATCTACCATCCCTGTGCAGAAGTCTCCGATATACCTTAGGCCATCATCTCAAATGGCACCGGATGTTTCAGCAATTGATTTGAATCCTGTTTACTGAGGTGAAATAGCACCTTTTCGATCATACCCAGGATTATTTGTTTCTTAGATGTTACTTCCTAAAATAAGCACTTACCTCCTTTAGTCCATCCTTATACTGTGAGCAGAAATCTTGTTCCCTCCACAATATATACCTCAATATATATTTTCTACTCATGATCCATTCCAAACACAGAATGAAACAATGTAACTGTGTGATGAACCTTGACTAAGTAGGTGAGACTTAACCTTATTTCTAGGGACCCCACATTTTGTCTGATGTTCTAAAAAGAAGGAACTTAAAACATGCGCCATCCTTCAACAATACCTATATTACACTGTTGGAAAAATAGTCCAGGGAAATCAGCTCTTAACAGACAATGGGACTGTGAACTATAATCCCTATAAGGACTTGCACTAGGAAAGTACAGCTTCAGCATTGTTTTTTAAATTTAATGAAAATGGAATATAATCAGTCAACTTAAAAGAATGAATTATTTCATTTGGTGGACTGGCAGAGGGAATGAAGGAGGTGAACATCAGCACAATTTTTTATACTGTCTGGATCTGTTACTTCAGGTGCTACTATCCTATATACCACCTAACTAAAAAGCAATTTAAAAAAAAATCCTTTGTAAAGAATGTACATTTTACTTCTTTTCACTTCTGACACATACTTGAAAACTAAACTGTGAACTAAAATAATCCCAGTCATTGTAATTCTAGAGGGTGTGAGCATAAATTACATATAGATCTTGAACTTGTACATGAAGCACAGGAAAAACGGTAATCAATAAAAAGTTTTATTGTCTCAATATTACCTAAGATACACCAAGGGAGAAAAAAAAAGTATATAGCTATTTTCATCAGCAGGATTGTGAGAGTATGTGTGTTTTCTGAGGTGGGACTTCTCCATAATGTGTTTACTTTTCAACTGCTAGTGTTTGAGGCTGAGATTGTGATATATCTATATTTCATTTTTGTGAAACAAATGTTAATATATATTTTTATTTGCTGAAGCAGACATTGGGACATCTAGAGCAGAGTGTTTGTTGATTCATTCTGCATAAAATTGAAGTTCCACATTGTGTTCCTCTTGCTCGTAATTAGTTATATGATAGTTTTTCTTTGTTTGTTTAAAGCATATCTTTCTTGGACATGAAAAATTTTATACAGTCCCATACATATTGCTGGGTCAGTGAATCTTCTGCTCTTCAGGGAAATGATATCTTACCTTTGTTAATTATGCCATGACAACACACATTTTGTTCCTATTTAAGCAACACAACTGGGGAGATGCTTGAAATAATCCAGACACAGACCATTGTATTGTCATTGACTGTGCTGACTTCATATATAGATGCTCTCCCGCTCCATATTTACTTGGCTTTTTCCCCTACACTGCTAAAATAAAAGGGAGACTCACGTTTTCCTCTGTACCTTGCTTTAATCTAAATAAATTCCCGAGCGAAAAACAAAAAGGTAAAAACAGGGAAACAAAAAGCAACCCGAAGGGAAGCTTAAGGATTAGGGCAAGTTAAAGGTCTCAAAAGCCTCAAAAGCCCAAAAGACCAGAAAAGATCTAGTAAAAACTAGTGGCCCACCGACTGACCCTCGCTTATATTGGGCATGACGTCTATGGTATGGAATACTCTCTTTGGCCAGTTTGGATCAACTATCCTGTCTCTACCCCTCCCAAGTTTTGCATCTGCACGTTAGCAGAACCTGGAAAACAGCAAAATGTCCTTGGTCGTTCAGCAGCAACCAGCAACATCAGTGTGCTATCACTGTTCTTCTCACACTGAAGCCAAAACACAGGAGCTGCTGAAAACAAAACTAGCTCCATCCTGGCCTAAACCAGGACACTACCGTATGATATAACCTTACCTTGGCTTCAGTTAATAATTAGTCACTTTTTTTATTTTCTGCCTTACTTTAAGTTACAAAATTAAATAAATATTATCTATTCTGAGTTCCCTTATTGAAATTAATGAACCATATATTCCATTTCATCTACTTTGGATGAAATTAATAAAGTTTGAATCCTATTTTATCTTTTCTTTTCTGAAATTAATAACCTGTATGACCTTTGTTATCTTTCTTTGACTTAAAAAAGCAATCTTCATGTCTATTTTTTCTTTCTGTGTCCTGAATTGCTGAACCCAGCTTTGTCTCCTTCAATAAAATTAACAGTTTCCTTAAATCAGTTTATCTTTATTTTCATTTAAATGAGAGAATTCTTTATTACAGTTTTGTTGCCATCACTGCTTGGTTTCAGTGAAGGTCTAAAACAGTAACCTGCTAAGAAACATATTACTTTAAATAATTAATCTGCTGTCTAATGCATTAGTATGTAGTTTCTTCTACCTCAGTGTCCCCTTCCCATCCCATATGTCTTTGCAATTTTTAATCATTTTATATTTTCTTTGTATTTTTTGTCATTTTTTTCTGTTTTGTCTCGGTAAGGTGCACCCTGAGCCTCTAGCTATGCAGCTTTCCTCCCCCATGCTCTCTGTGCACAATCAAATTTACATTGTGGCTGTAATTCATCCCTGTGGCAAAAGGTAAGAACAAAGTCTACGAATCACCTAAGTCCAACTGAAGCCTTTAAATAGACTTTATATTATCACTGTGCATACAAATGAGTTTTGTCATCATAGTTTTCCCAGTTTATTTGTGTGCAACTGTTAGAGATATGTACAGTGCAACAGAAGCCCCCTGGGAAAAAACAAAACAAAACAAAACAAAACAAAAACCCTAAAGAACAACCACCACAAAACAAGACAAAACAAAAAACAACCCAAACCATCTGATTTTTATGAACTTCCAAAGTTGATATAAATGATTTGTCTTAAAAAAAAAAAATCTTCACAATACTTGGCAGTATCCTTATTGACAAAATTGATTTTTTTTTCTTTTTTTTGTATTAATTTGGCATAGAGTTATTAACAAAAACTAAATTTAGCACTTGAAATAAAATAGCTTTTGTGGATACACTGAAATCTACAGGTAAGTCCTAAGTCTCTATTCTGTGAGCTGGTGGAAATATTTACTTACTTCATATTTCAGACCTCTGAGATGCCATTTGGGAACTTTGGCCAACCTCTAGCCCTAAGTTGCCATGTGATCCCTGTTTGTAAGATATCCTCCTGAAATGGATAGAAAATGTAATTGCTGGCATGACAAAAGCCTAAACTGTGATTAAAATTTGCGTTTTTGAAATCACATTTTTTCATAAAGTCACTTTTAGACTACATCACCTAGATGGCTCCTGACTAGAAAAGAATAGAAAATGCTACATGATAAATGGGTATTGTGAAAAAGAAGTTAGAAAAAAGCCTTACAAAATGAAAGCCTGGTCCTAAATCTATCGAACTAGTGGAAAAATTCCCAATGATTTTATTGAACTTTGCCTCAAAGTGATAAAGAACACATAATCAATGACAAACTGTCAGTTATTATCTTCAAGTTACATAAGGCTGGATCTCCAGCAGATTTAAACCGGTGCAGCTCTATTTGTTTAAATTCAGTTGTCTCTTTACAGATTAAACATCTCTTACGAGTGAAATGTCCCTGTAGGTTAATTTGAGGTCATTTAAAAGAAATATAAAAGACAGATAAAACATTTCTAAATTCTTGATCATTAAAAATATTTTAATGAAATTATCCTGTTCATTAAGAAAAGTTCTTTAGAAAGTAATCAAGGAGGAATAATAACTACTTTTAATTACAATACCTATCTAGTCTGAATAATTTAACTACAGAGCATTTTGTCTGCAATGTGTTACAATGGGTCAATGATGCTACCTATGATCCCTTAGCCTCTCAAGCAGCTCCTTCAAACCCCTCACCCTCATCCCTTTTCTATATGTATAATTCAACACCTTGAAGCACTAGTTAGAGACACTCATAACATGGTAATGATTATGCTTCAAAAGCTTAGAAAGAAAGCATTCCCACGTGATATTTTCTTCCTTTCTGTTGTGAAACACTGTTTTGGGCTTGGAACTGACTATGGCTCATATTCAAAGAAATGTTCATCAAGATTATACATGTTCAAGGATGGTATTCTCTGGGCATACTGACTCCCCATGACGAAAAATTTTTTTCAGCTGCCTTCAGGAACCCTACTCCCAGACACCTGGGAAAACAGCAATACACTGTGATGGTCAGGACTGAACAGTGCTGATACCAACACAGGAAACATGTTCCAGTTCTGAGTATCCTTTAAAATGAAAAATATCTTCCTTGCAGTCCCCTACTGGTTAAGCGGAATGACTATTTACTCAGAGATGAGTGCACATGAGGAGAGATATTATTGCTTAGATAGAGTCTCTCAGCAAAGAGATGAAAATGCATCTTTTTTTTTTTTTTAATAAATCATTTGAAACATTTAAGGGTGGGTTGTTTTGTGGTTTGATTTTTTTTAAGTCCTTGAGCCAAATTTCAGCTTTTTCTTTCTCAGTCAGAATGAAAACAATTTACATGACTGAAAACAGAAATCAGAACATTAATTTCCTTCAAAAGTTCTCGTAGAATATATATGCTATTTTCCCACAAGTGTAATTTTATACAGTGTGCTTTCAGATAGACAGCACTGAGGGACAGCTGCTGAGAGGAAACATATTCGTTTTCCATTGTAAAACTTGATTTTAGATCTAGCTAGAGCGTGTTTCTCTTAGTTATGTCAAGTCCTGCTCAAATTGTTATCCTCTGTGTAGCTGCAGGGAACAGAAATGTTGAAAATTCATAGTCAACTTTCTTTAAGCACAAGCAAACCCCAAGAAAATAAATTTTCTAATAAAAAGAGGTCATTTTTACCTACTCAGTTAAAAAAAAAAAAGGGGGAAGAAAAAAAAAAAGATCTCCATCAGTGTTTTTTGTTCTCGGAAGAAAAAGAGCAAAATAAGTCTTAGAGATGTGATTATAAGAGACTACCTAGAAATAATTAATAATAAGGTCTGTAGAAACTGTCATATGTACATATGATGCCCTTAAATTAATAGAGGTTTACATTGCCTACATTGTTTTCCACAAAGAGTGCTGTTCCATTCTATTTGACCTTAATTAGTATAATTGATAGTAGTTTTAGAGCTGCACACCATTTTAATCATGTAGTTACGGCTTTCATGACAGAAGAAAAATGAAATAGCAGCTGGGAGTTATCTATTAATAGTGAGGGAACAGAAAGGTAAAAGGAAAGACTCGACTCTTCTCGGACTTCAGGGCTTTTATGGTGTTAGTAATGAATGACTAATGTATTCTAAGAGGAGCACGCTGATCTCCAAGGATGTAATGAAGGGCAGCAGGAGGTAGGATCAATGTGAGTTAGAAATTTGATATCATTAGGAAATCGTACGGCTACAGGAGTATATGGATAGGCCAGAAAAAATGTCAAAGCTTGAGAATATAAACCATGCGTATGCATGCATGTATGAATGGGATTACCTGGGCATGTGTGTCAGGGGTTCAGACTCTGACATACAGAGTGCTTTAAAGTTTCCTGGAACAGCATGTAGTACTACGGCAGGTCACAAGGTTAGAGTGAGAATGGCAAAATAATCAAAATTTATTTGGAGATATGATTATTTGGAATGGATTTGAAACAAGCCAGGGTACAATAAAAAAGAGAATAAACAAGAGAGTTTCTAAGCTGTGAGCAAAACATCCTAAACGAGTAGATTTGTTCACTAGCTTCAGTTGGTAATTCTTTTCCTGAAGGTTTCTCCTATCATTATTAACGACACTCAGAGTTTCTGAGATTGGGAGGCTTTACAAGAAAAGAAAACTTGTTCTACTGTCTCTTTCTCACAGATCTACTTAAAAAAAAAAAAAACAAAACCAACAAAACAAAACAAAAAAATCCTCTACTGGTGGCACTTACTGCATATCATACTGGGAGAAAGAAGCATGTTAAGCTAACTGCCAATTATGCATAAAACTGTATTCCACTAAGTTCCTCTGTGACACTACAGTTTGGCATATTACTTTTGTAAAAATTACAGTGTAAGGTGAATTCATTGATAAATACTGATTACATTTTATATCTAACAATTCATTCTTTCTTCTTTAAAATATAAAGGAAAAAGTGAACACAGACTTCAATTAACTTAAAAATATGTCAGAGGATGGCATAATTGAAAGAGAAAGAATCTGAGGATATCTATTAGTTTTTAACAGTGCATGTACCCAGAGAAGCACTGTGTTTACTTAAGGAAGACCAGCTTGGTCATGAAAATAAATAACATAGCGTAGTTTTTATAACTTAAACGTAATCACACCTATTTTGAAGACCATGCCAAAAAAGCTTAATTGAGGTACCAACTGTGTGTTATTCATAGTGCTAAAATATTTTTGCAGTTCCAGCCTTTATGGATTTTGCATACAAACACTGCTAGGAATATTCAACTGTCATGACATATGTGGGAACAGTCAGACGGTAAGAAAGAAAAATATTTCTAAAGAATTTTAAAACAAATTCTCATCCAGCTTTTCTTCTAGCTTTGCAGAATGACTGGTGGCCTTTTTCATTATTTTCATTTTCACTTGTGTTTCTGCTTCCTGTATTCTTGTACAGAGAAATGAACTTTGACAATGGGGATTCTAAGACTTTTACTGCCTAGGCAAAGTGAAAAACATTCACCCTGCAATTATTTATTCAATGAATAGTCACTAAATCTGTTGCTGTTCCAGTTAACAGTATAACGTGGCTACATGATATAGTCAGTTGTATTTTTAGGTCAATCAATGCAGAAAGGACATACATTTTTTTTCTGTGTCTTTTGTTATGACATATTTTTAACCTGCTCTATAGAAAAAATATTAACTATACATTGAAGTTAATACATTAGGGTCAATAAAAGTCAGGAAAACAGCAAAGTTAAGGTTACATACCGAATTCTACCTCTAGATATGAGAAAATATGCACAACAATTGCATTTATTACAGACTTTTCCAACAACTCTAAGTACACATATTTGGAGATATTTGCACCGCTTACTTTATTCCTAAACATGTAAACATTATTTGCATTTTATATCTGCCTCTGTACTGACTTAACTCAGAGTTCCTTAGAAGTAGCCATGCATTTCAGAAAGTGAAATCTTTTTCACTTCTAATGAAAGGGCAATATGCAACAAAACCCAGGGCACAAATTTTGAAATTAGTTCACAACTCTGATGAAGCACAGCACCCTGATTTCATTATGATTTTCCCTTCACAATTATATAAATGTTGAAAAATAATTAGTATTTTTGATTACTTCTCCTTTGCCTTATAGAGCACTAACTCAGTTCAAGTACAAGTAAAAACTTCAGAGATACACCTGAAACTTATTGTCTAAGTTTCTTGTAGATATTAAACTCAACTTATTAATCAGTCACAAGCACAGCTTTCACTGTGGGAACAGTTATGTAGAACTTTTTTTTTGGTTCAAAGCCTGGTTCTAGTCTACAAGATTTAATACTTTATCCTCAACTGGGGAGGGATAAAGTATTCCTTTACTGGGGAAATTGTGGAAATGTCATTAGCATCCTCAATTAAAAACAAAAACCCAAAAACCAAAGAACCCTCCCAAACCCCAAACATTTTAATATATTGTCGTGATTTAATGCTAGCCAGTAACTAAGCACCACATAGCTGCTTGCTCACTCCCCTCTGGTGGAATGAGGGAAAGAATCAGAAGAGTAAAAGTGAGAAAACTCGTAGGTTGAGATAAAGACACTTTAACAGGTAAAGCAAAAGCCGCACATGCAAGTAAAGCAAAACAAGGAATACATTCACTACTTCCCATGGGCAGGCAGGTGTTCAGCCATCTCCAGGATGGATCCATCACACCTAACAGTTACTTGGGAAGACAAACGCCATCACTCTGAATGTCCCCCCTTTCCTTCTCCTGCCCCCAGCTTTTTACTGCTGAGCATGACGTCATATGGTATGGAATATCCCTTTGGTCAGTTGGGGTCAGCTGTTCCAGCTGTGTCCCCTCCCAACTCCTTGTGCACCCCCAGCCCACTCGCTGGTGGGGTGGGGTGAGAAGCAGAAAAGGCCTTGACTCTGTGTGAGCACTGCTCAGCGGTAACAAAAAAATCCCTGTGTTATCAACACTGTTTCCAGCACAAATCCGAAACACAGTCCCATACTAGCTACTATGAAGAAAATTATATCTCAATCAAAACCAGCACATATATGTACATCTATACTAATACCTAAGCATCATCTGTAAATGTTTGCACATCCACAATTTACTGAAAAAAATTTTAAACAAAGACAATAACAAACAAATGGGATTTGTTGTATAAACATGACTTTTTAAGACTTGCCTCAGATCCATCAAGTTGAATAGACAGATTTCAGTACAAATGCCTAGTTTTATCAGCACTCCCAAGAGAATTTATATTAATTTTATAGCTTGTTTGAAATTTCTCTTGTTTTAAGATTGTTATTTTTATTCCTCTCCTCATATTTTCTTGATTTTACCCTCTTCAATAACACCATACTTTACATGATTGTGTAGCTTTTTTTGCAGGAAAGACTGTTTTTGCCAGAATGAGACCAATATGATGATGCTGACTTTATATATGAATATATATATGAAAATTTATGTGAATATAATTATATACAATATATATCTGAATATAATATGACTTTATTGAAACAAAACCATCAAATTCCTGTTCCATTTTCATTTATTGATTTTAGTAGTGAATCACTACTACTGCCTAAGTTGAGTTACTATACTATCATTACAGCTCCATATTTATCCAAACTTATGTCTGGTCTGTATTTAAGAGCCAAACCATCAATCATATTCTGCCACATTGCCTTCTCCAACTGTTATTGGAGAGGGATTCTTAAGATAATGATATATTTTATGAAATGTAGTACAGCCAAGTATCTAAAGCAAGGAAGGACCTAAAATGCATAACACCCTGCAATATGGCAACTCAGGCCAACATCTTTTAGTAAAAAGTAAAAATTCTGGTAGCTAGAGATAGAGAACTAGATCTAGAAATTAATCCTTAAGTAGAGCTAAAGTTCTGAATTCAAGTGGAGTGCAAATATCAGGAGGAAAATTCTGTTAAGAAATTTCAAATGATGCTTTTTCAGGAATGCTCTTGAACAAATAGAATAATTACTTGCAATATTTATTGATGAAGGGATGAAAAATGCCACTTTTTCAAATAAAATGTTTTATAATAAACAGTGAAACAGTCTACTTTTTCAAATGTTAAAATCCTACCAATATCAATTAAAACATGTATCACGTCTGCTGCCTTTCAGCTTAGATGCTGCTGTCTTTGAACTTCTCACAGTGTAATGATTTACAAAAATGTGACAACTAATACACACTGCAGCACAGGTCTTTGTGTTGAAACTCTTCTATACGAGTCTTGTTCTATTGATGCATTTATTTTTAAGTGTACTCTTAGAGTGCATTTAAAAAAAAAAAAGCCATGTTTGAAAGTTCTGAAATTTCAAGTTATTCTGATAAACAGAAATATAACTTATGATGTGGCCAAAAGTTGCTCTTACATAATTCAATGAGAAATCAGGGAATTAATGTTTTGTTGGTAAAACACATATACCATGAAATAAAACTCTAGTTAATTTTTATGCTTGGTAATTGTTATCATATTGTTATCATAAATTAGTATATAATATTTTCTAAGATTACATAGTCCCAAATTCTGACATAAAAATTATTCCTTTTTATTTATTCAACATTAACAGTGAGAATCAATCCTGTTATTGAGATTATTATATTTACAAATGTTGAGGCAAAGACGTCCCCTCGGAGCATCAATAGGAGGTGCTCTTGTGTTAATATAATTGCAAATCAAAAAGATACTGTATAATCTGTTCAATGTGTAAGTCGGTTGTGTTTGAGTAAAATAACTTTTTTGCTTTTCAGTTATCATACTTCGTTTCTCCCAAAAGAATAAAATATTTATTTCACATTCTTATTTTATCATCCATACGTATTCAAGAAAAGGAATGCCAGTGACTGGTGGGACTAATTTACTGAGAATTTTTACACAGTCCTTGACTTACTGAGCTTTTAGAACACAATTATGTTGACTTTTTGTGTACATGAGGGATGAATATAAAGCTGGGAATGGATTAAGGAGGACAAAAATAACCTTTTCTCACACAATCCTTATTTAGTAGAAGAAGGATCAATGGCACTTAGGCAGCACAGTTTACAAAAGACATCTGCCTAGAAGATGCCATGAAAGTTTGAAATGCTGATGCCTATAGTCCTTTTTACCTGCCAGCAACATTGACCAGAAGCTAATCGGTGCTCCCTGACTGTGGCACAGAAATTGCATTTCACTGTAACATTATACAGGTGGTAAAAGCAAATCTTGATCCCTTGATCGCAGAAGAGCATTGTGCTTCATGGCTCTGAGCCATTAGGCACTAAATGTGAACTACAGGCTATAACAACAGGCAGTAATGTAGCACAGTTTTTTTCCTATCATTTATTCTATATAATCTCAGACACTTTATTCTACCATCACCAAACAATGTTTTGACTGAGCTCATCCAAGCATCAGAGCATCTTTATAAACAGTAAGCAAAACTGTGACTCATTTCTGTATGACTAACATTTTTGTCAAGACCATCTAAACATTTCACCTGATAGTGGATATAGATGTTGAAAAGAATAGGAGAAGGAATTCACCCATGTGGATTTTCATTGGAAAGCAGATCAAATTAAAAGTGTAATTTCAATTTCAATGTCAGTTGAATTTCATCAAACTTTAGACACATACATAGATATGCTTTTGCACTGCAATGCAGTGAACCAGGAGAAATACTCCAGGGGAATCATAGATTCATAAAATCATAGAATCATAGAATGGTTTGGGTTGGAAGGTACCTTTAAAGATCATCTAGTCCAACCCCTCTGTCATGGGCAGGGACATCTTGCATTAGATCAGCAAAGCATTAGATCACTCAAAGCCTCATCCAACCTGATTTTGAACCCTTCCACCCTCGTAACAAAAATCTTCCATATATCTAATCTAAATATATTCTTTCCATTTTAAACCATTGTCCCTTGTCCTGTCACTACAGACCCTGGTATAAAGTATCTCCCCATCTTTCTTATAAGTCCCCTTTAAGTATTGAAAGGCTGCAATAGGGTCTCTCTGAAGCCTTTTCTTCTCCCGGCTGAACAACTCAAACTCTCTCAGTCTTTCTTAATAGCAGAGGTATTCCAGCCCTCTGATCATTTTTGTGGTCTTTTTCTGGACCCACTCTAACAGGTCCATCTCTTTATTGTGCTGGGGACCCCACAGATGGATGCAGTATGCCAGGTGGGGTCTCACAAGAGCAGAGTAGAGGGGGAGAATCACTTCCTTTGACCTGCCGGTCACACTTCTTTTTTTGCAGCCCAGGATATGACTAACTTTCCAGGCTGCAGTCATACATTGCCAGCTCATATCCAATTTTTCATCATCCATTATCCCCAAGTCCTTCTCAGCAGGGCTGCTCTCAATCAATTAATCCCCCAGCTTGTATTGAAATTGGTGATTGCCCCAACCCATTGTGCAGGACCCTGCACTTGGCCTCGATGAACTTCATGAGGTTCAAATGGGGCCACTGCTCAGGCCTGTCAAGGTCCCTCTGGACAGCATCCATGTCAACTGCGCTACTCAGCTTGGTGTCATCTGCAAACTTACTGAGGGCACACTCAATCCTATTATCTATGTCAATGATGAAGATATTAAACAGTATTCGTCCCAGTACATACCCTTGAGGGACACCACTTGTTACTGATTTCCACTTGGATGTTAAGCCATTGACTGTAACTCTTTGGATGTGTTCATCCAGGCAATTCCTTGTCCATCTAACAGTTCATCCATCAAACCAATATCTCTCCAATTTAGAGGCAGAATGTTGCAGGGGGGAGGAATTCAAAGGCCTTACAGAAATCCAGTTAGGTGGCAGGTAGGAACCAGTGAGTCTATTTGAGACATGTGCATTAGGATCAGATAAATTTTGCTATGTAAGTACCTACTTCTCTTCATTTTAAGGTAGTCTACACAGCTAGGTCAGATGCAGATATCCACAGTCATGTGAGTTGAATCTCACCAGGGATATATTTCCACAAGGAGGGTTCAGAACGTGTTAGAGTAACTGCTATTTCTGACATGATTTGCAGCAGCTGTTCATTATGAAGAATGTCAGAATCTTGAGAGAGAGATTAGCTATTTATTCTTACACTATCCATAGGCAGAGGCCAGCAGTCATCTGTCTATAGTACAAAAGCTGCTTACTTATTACTCTTTACTACTTGTTTGAACTGAAATGTAACACATGGAAAAAGTTAACTTCAATTAGATTAACTTTTTGTTGGGCTTTGACTAACTTCTGCCAAGCTTGTTCAGCTGTATGAAATTTGTCTCTATGAGGGATTCGGTCAGACTTGAAATATAGCATGAGTTTCCTCATGGGTAGTTATGATGTTACGTTCTTGACTACTTCGGGTACTGAATTGTGAATTGCACTGTGCAATAAAATCTGCTTAGCATGCATAGGTTTGTAAAGTCATCTTCAACCCCCCCAAACGACTCTCCTTACGCCTTCTGGTTAAGGATGGTACTACCTGATTGGGACTTATGAAAATTATGGTGATAGGGTATTTGATATTTTACCCTGGAATATCCATGAACTATTTTAGATATGAAAATCTTGGACTTAAGCTACTTAGGGGTTTCCAGAACATCTTGATGATTGAATGCACTGAAGCTTAGGTATACAGGCTGATTTTTGGCTTGTGTGTATAAAATGGGATGATTCATACTTTAGGCTTCATATATGAGATCCTTTATTATAAGAGCAGTATTGCTTTTACAGCGCCTCATGCTCCATTCAGTTGCAAGTGGTAGGTATCACTTTAAATAGCAACATGAACAGGATTTTAAATTGTCATTGAGAAATGTTAAGAAATATACTTGAGGAATTTGATATGTCTTTTCCCCTTTGGATGATTATAGCAATCACAAAAGATGTTTTCTCTGAAAGGTCACATGAAGTAGGTGTTTGCACAGCACGTTAAGTTGCTGCTGCTGCAAATATATTTCAACCTTTCCTGAGTGGTTGGTCTTTTATATTAGGATAATCCTTTATATTAGGATAAAGTCTCTCAAATATATAATATTGCATTTTCAACCCAGCCTTCTTAAGCAGTAATTACATCAGAAGATTAAGGGGAACAAGAAACAGAGTATGCAAACAACCTGTTTCTAAGATAAACATTTAATAAAACTTGCCTTTTATTAAAAAAAAAAAGGTAAAAGATGCCCTTTGAGATAGATCAAAATCAAACTTTTCAATTTTGAAGCTTGAATTTCAATTTACTGAATAAACTTTCTATGTTTGGTCATCTTATTTTTTTCTTTCTGGTCTGACTCCAGCAATTGTTAAATGATCTGTAAGAGCTTCTCATATTTACTCAGCACCCAATACAGAAATGACATTTTTTCCATCCTGTGTGTAAAATATTACTAACTTTATCCTATACCCCAACCTTCACTTTGTTATTGATGATAAGGAATTGACAACTGCTTCACATTAAGAATCTAAAAATAAAGATCATATTTTGCCAAAGGAAAATTCAATTTCTTCTGTTAAAAGAATGGGGGAACCAGAAATTTTCTGAGTTAGTAGGTGATATTTTATGATATAAGTTATGCCACCTGCTAACCAGAAATGGAAACCATATGGTGCTTGGTCAAATATGAAAGTATTGCCTTCAAACAATAACAAAACAATTAGTTTGTCTTGTACACAGAAGATTAGCCTTATGACTAACACATTTTCTTGGAATCAGAGATTTGTTTCCACTCAATGATTCAACAGCTTTAAAAGACCTTTCATTGCTGCTACATATCCTTTTTTAACTGAGTAATCCACAGAAGGAGTTCTAAAGAATCACTGTTGTTGAAAACCTCTTCACCTTGTTTGTTATGGAAAGATTCCACATTTAGAATTGGACGTGTTAAGAGACAGAGGTCTCAACATAGACTAAACCATGTATTTTTGTATTCTTTTACACGTACTTTCTCTCTACATAGTTATATCTATAGCTTTATTGCCTTCTCCTTCCATAAATACTTAGCTTTCTTAATAGGCTCTTCCATATGAAACCACATGAACAAACTTTTGTAAGTCTAAATATAGCATGTTTCCAAATTTCTTTTATTCATTACACTATTGACATCTACGATTCATCTCAAGAACTGAGTGAAAGATGCTTTTCTTGGTAGACACCATACTGGATAAGTTGCATTATTTCATGATGTTCCGTGTCTTTTACTACTCTATTTTTACTTATTTCTGAACAGCCAGTTGTCAGATACAGGTGAAAAGATTTGACTGGCTTAAAATTTCCGAGATAACATTTATAGCATTTATAGCTAAAATACATAGTTAAACTCATAAACTGAAACATAGGAGATTCCATCTGAACATCAGACAGAATCTGATGGCAAAAAGAAACACTTTTTACTGTGAGGGTGACTGAGCACTGGCACAGGTTGCCCAGAGCAATTGTGGAGTCTCCCTCCTTGGAGATATTCAAAAGCCATCTGGACATGGTCCTGGGCACCTGGCTCTACGCGGCCCGGCTTGAGCAGTAGGGTTGGACCAGATGACCTCCAGAGGTTCCTTCCAACCTCGGCCATTCTGTGTAATTCTGTGAAATCAATACAGAGTTAAAATTTCTGCTTTCCAAATGTCTGAGCCATTGAGCTGCTTAGAATAAGAGACTGGATCTTTTTGTTGTCAGCTCAGCCACTTCATAGTCAAGCTTTTTTAGACTCTTGGGTATATACCATCTGGAGTGGTGACTCTCTGCTTTTGAAGTTGTTGGTTTACTCCAAAAATGCTGTTTCTGACAAGTCAGTCTCTGAGGATTCCTCATGTTAATTATTAAACACGCCAGGCCCAAACTGCTGCATTTTTATTGATGGTGATAAGAAATGATCCACTTCTCAGTATTGTCTGCATCTCGTTTAGCTGTTTGTTTTAACCCTTTGATATAGCAGACCAATTTTCCCCTTCATAAAGAACATATTTTTTGCAAACCATTAAGATTCAATTTTAGCATGTCTGATTTCCTCTGATTTTAACCATTAATCACAAAACATTCCTCTCTTTCTCTATTCTTTAGTAAGCATGTTTCTGGAGGAAATGTGATAGGGCAAGGCAAAGGAGCCGGGGGGTCCATCTCACGAACACGACACTGTATGTGCACATATGTTGGTAACAGCATTTTTCCTGGTGACCAAAGAGTATGGTGACCTCTCATGGCTTTCCTTAATTTATGCCTGTCTTTACCATTAGCTAGGCAGTGACTTTTCCTCATGGGATAGGAATAACGGACTGTATTAAGCAATTTCTCAAACATCTTCATACTTAGTGAATCTGATATCAAATCTAGCTCCCAGTGGGAAAAAATATAAATCCTTAGGATTTCTGTATTTTGTGTAAAGAACAGTTTATATTTTAATGGGATATTAGGTTTGGTGTTCTTTGAAATAGCTTTGTTTTGAAGTGCTTCATAGGCAAGAGCATCAGACAAGGTACCTCCTTGATTCCAGAGACTTTCCATAACTAGTCTTAAGAGCTATTCCAGGTAGCAGTACGTCATCTAGCAAGTATCAAAATCAGAGCTCTTTGAAAGATGAAAAGTGCCTTTGCCTTGCTTTCTATGAGCCTAGTCCAGCTGGGGGTTTTACAAGGGTGGGTTTTTTTTTCTTCTTTTATTTCCTTTTTGGTTTTCTCTCTTTCTTCTATTCACTTTTAGCTTCTCTCAGGAAATGGAATCTGCTCAATCTAGATTATCAGAGCTTGAACTAAATTGCCACATAAATCTTCTAAAGCACTCTTTTGCTTCTTTTCACATCACTATGATGATAGCTAGTCATCACTCTAAGGAACCTACATATTCTTCATGCTCTAGATCTCCCTGTCTAAATATGTTAGGGATAGATGGATGCTTTTCCCTAATTTTGCTTCAGTTTGAACCCACTTGGTCCTCCCTCATGGAATTGAAAAGCTGGCATCATTTGTCAGATCCTCCATGCTTTCTTTTGACCAGATGTTAGTAGAAAGTAAATTAAATTAGAGTGCACTATGGAATTCATGGAACAGGTTTTACTTTGGGGATCAAATTGGCACAAAGACATCACAAAACAAGTGCAATTCCTATTAAATGGAAGAAAGAAGATAGACAAACAGTACTTTCTAAGCAAAAGAACTTGGAAAAGATTGTAAAATTCCAGAATTTATAAAAAAGAAAAAAACTTAAAAACAAATTTGAGTTTACAGCTGGTAAGTATGGTGATTACTAACTAAAGAAATAAACCATCATAGAAACACACATTTCACTTGTTACAAGTTCAAACAAGTCAAAGATGCTGGTACAGCCTTATTTCAGTAATGTTTTATATATGCATTGTAACACGATCCTTGTCTACATGATTACATACTACTTTTCTGTGAAAGTCTATTTCCAGTCATCTTAGTACATCTATGGCATCTTCAGACTCAATGTCTTCGTTCTAGCCTTCTCAGCTGAAGGTTTTCCTCCAGTTTAACTCCTGGACCTGCCTTTGTCCTAGCTACCTTTGCACACTTGTCCATGTTCCATCATCTACGTTGACCACATAGGTCAACCCCATTCTCCCTGTTGCTCCTGAACTTCAGAGACTTATGTTTACTTTTTAAATACTAATTTCTTCCCTTAATTTAGAGACACAGCAAAAGTGGGTCCCTTTAAAAAACATGCAAAAGGAGGACAAATATTCCCATACCCACAGCTAAAGGAAGAAGAGATCACACAACTAATGGCTGTATGGGTCCTAAAAACAAAGAAAAAAAACACCCTAGGTGACAATGTATCCTGTCACAGATATTCCTACACTCTTTCCTATTTTCCCTTTTTTCTGCCTATTTACTACCTCTTTATCTGCATACCAAGAATCCTCCTTTATAGTAACTTCCGCTTCTCTACCATTGATTAGGTCTCTCCTGCTTCTCTTTGCATTCAAGAAGGATGACTTCCTCTTCTTCACAACCATTAAAAAGCTGTATCCATACTCTTAGCAAGGCTCAGGGATCTGGACCCTCCACCTTCTAGACTTTGGGGTGAATTGTTCCTCCTTCATTGCCCATTTTCCTAGGTTTCACTCCAAGCGACACAAGTATGAGTAGGGACTGGCATGTCCCACTTTCCCCACCTCCCAACATGGGATCAGGATGAACCTGACTTTACGGAAGAGTAGATAATGCTACTGGAAGTACAAAGAAGACACTCTTTATCCTTGTACATACTAAAAAATAAACAACTGTACTGCAAATTACTACTGAAAAAATAGAAGAAAAAAAAGACACAAAGATGGTCAGAAAGAGAATGAAGACTGTGCAGCTTGAACTAGGCATATGCCTAGACAACAAAAAAACTTGCACCATAAGTTTCTTTTCTAAATCTTAATAGAAACTGAAACTACATTAGGACAAAAAAATACATTTTTTTCAATTGACCAGAGCAAAGTATTTGTGTATTTTTTTTTCTCTAGCGGGTACTCACCAAATATAGTAATTAATTATTTTCAAATTCAAGAATGAGTTAGGTAATTGGAGGTAGCACAACAGATTTCTTGATTATGTGTCTTCTAGATTAATTTGAGTTCCTCACAAAATTTATTACATGTTGTTCACCACTCATCCCCTTTATTCACAGTGTAAGAAATTTATTCAGATGTTGTCAGTGACAGGAAGAAAAACAGTAATAAAGAGGAGAGAGTGAAAAAGACAGAACTACATAGAAGATTTCATTTCTCACTCCTTTCCTTCCACGGCCAAAAGTTCAAAACATAAAATGATATTGTGGACTGTCTTCTCACAGATTTAACTTCTTTATTCAGCACTCTCCTTTCTCTAACATTGCTCAGAAACTTGGCCATCTATGGGACAACTATGTTATTTCTTTTGCATAAGAAAAGCTGTCTCTTGCTGCCCGGCCTATTCAATAGTCCCTGTTTCATGCAGCAGAAGCTATTTCTCCTCATTTCACACACAATGGATGAGACATCTCTCTTTCCAGAATTTTTTTCATCTTTCTCTTTTCTATGCTATAAAGCATCAAAAGTTAGTTGAGATTGCTGGAAACTTGGGAGAGTTTCGCATGATCAACTAAATCTCTACGAAATATGAAAATGTTCAGCAGATCAGAGTTTGAGAACTGACGGATGAATACATATAAATATTCTATTAAATGAAAAAAGCTATGTTAATTATATATTAAATATGCACAATTAAAATCTCAAAGTCAGCCAAATTCAAAGTTTAAGAGTTCCACACTTCAACAGTAACTCCTGAAAACAGCATAGAATATATATTTAATAGAAAATGCAATTAAAAATAAAATACGCAGGACGGAATTTCTGAGAGACAATATATAGAACACATGAGACAATAAGCTAAAGAAATCAAATAAAAAAGTAATTACATGACAAAACAATTCCTTTACAGAAATAATAAAATAAAATTTTAAAAAATGACTAAATGGTTGAAATTACAAAAATAAAAATTCAAATAAGCATTACCAACAAATCATGCTAGTAATTTCCTCTTATTCGTTCTCTAGCAACATCAATATGTGACCACATATACATCATTCTTATGAACTCTTCAGAAACATTTTACTTAAAAGAATGTCTTCAGGATATAAAGGTAATTATCCTAACAGCTGAAATCTTTCGTTTTCAGTGTTTATCATAAACTTTAAAAAATGCAGTAATCTCAAAGCTTAAGCATTCTTCTTTGTATTTTCCTCTTTATGACAAAATTCATACAATTTAAATGCACTCCTAGTTTATGTATAACTATGCTTATATATCAGTTTTTAGTATTGTGGCACTATGACTTAGAAGCTTTTATAATAGAGAACATATGTCTGAATTTTCTCCAGTAGGCAGTAGAATTGCAATAAACTTTGTGATGCTTCAATTTGTTTAAGTTTTGAAGTATGTTTAGATTAAGTAATTAATCCTGACACTTGACTACTGATAAGCTTTTTTATGAAGTCAGGCCATTTTGGTAGTAAATGTTTGACATGTGCTGTATGTTAAAGTGGCAACATTAATGGGACTATAATGCAAACACAAATGAAGCAGTACTGAACAAATATAATAAAGAATTGTGACCCCTGCACTTGTTTGTAGTATCATAGATGCCATAAATAGATTCTTAATCTATATGTAAATTAGATTATTTCATACTATGAAACAGCACTAAACAACTGTCGGAGTGGTTTCTCTAAAACAGCATTTAGGTGCCTGTAAAAAACATGATCTGTGAAGCACAAGACAAAACTTTCTAATGCTGCTTAGTTTAGCTTAAACTGTCTCATGGTATTCTTATTGGGGGATAACTATAGATTTGAGGCCCTCTGAATCTTCTTAATGAACCCATGCTTGCCTTTCTATTTCAAGACTCACAGAACTGAATTTCTGCTGTCATGCCTAAACATCTACCTTTAGAAACACATGAACTCTTCTGCAACATCAATATCACCAGTACTGTGTTTCATTGATATTTCAGAAATTGTTTTCATGGTGAGGAACAGACTTTTACACCTGTAGAAGCACATTATAAGGAACAAATTGTAATCAATCGTTGCTACTGTGACAACAGCTGTCCCTCACTACTGCATGCATTTCCTCCAGCCTGCTTTTCAAGCCAGTGGCATCAGCTTTGGTAAGTCGCTGTAATGACCAGGCCAATCTCTTTCGCTTTCCCCACATATAAAGCCAGTTACCATTTGTTTTCTGAGTGACTATCACCTTCTAGCCTCCTGCCCCAAAGGTGCTAAAAGGAAGTAAAGTCATTAACTGTTCATCAGTCCTCCTGTGGTTTTCCAGTGCATATCTGAATCATCTAGTCACTTAGAGCTGCTGAGAAATAAAGGCTGCATTACATCAGTTGCATTACAAAGTTCACTTTTTGGTTCTTTGTTTTTCAGCACATAAAATAGGATAAATTTAGTCAGTTACAACTGGGCGGATGTAATCTAGTCCTCACCTGTCTGAGTGGCGATTTCAGGTAGACTTCATCCCTTGACAGATATTTCTGTTACTTACAGACAAATCTGATGTACTGAGCAGCAGCTTCAGAAAACTGAGTATTTTTCTTCCTGCTACGGGAGCTTCTGTGGGCACGCAGAAACTCTAGGGGTCACATCCAAGCAAATGTGTTTGCTCTTCAAGTGTTTGGACAATACCCCCATACTGGCCATCGTGTCAGTTTTAGGCTGGAGGTTCAGGGTAATATTTTTAGAGAGCAAAATTCTTATGTATTAGTTGCACTCAATCATTCACCATGAAATGTTAACAGAAACTATGTTTGTTAGAACTATAAATCAAATCTAATAGATCAGAGAGAGCTACAGAAGGCTTGCAACAAAAAAAATTCACAGTAGTGTTTCTGCAAATTTCCAAAGGTAAACGGGGCTGGATTTTTAAGCACATTTGGTTAAATATAATCTATGGACAGACAATCTACCTACATTCCAGAGGAGTATTTACTACTAAGTACTGGAAAAAAACAACACGCAGACAAAAACCCCAAATAAACTCCCCCAAAACAACCAAAGCAGTAAGTCAACGTTTTTAGCTTTAAGATTACTAGCTTTAAGAATTGATAATATTCCAAATTCTCCTAAAATGAAAAGCGGACTGTAAAAAAATTTTTTTTAAAAATCCAACCTCTATGATCTGGTACAACTGCAATATAAATCTTAATTTGAAATGTGTTTTTCTGTTTATATGTATACATTTGTAAGAATGCACCTGAGGCAACAGGCCTACCTGTATGAGATATAATTAGTCTGCCAGCTATTTCTATTCATATCTTTCTTGGTAGGTAAAAATTGTCAGTGAGAACCTGTATGTGTACCATTAACTGATTGTTGGTTGGCACTTACAGTTTGTCTGCACAAAGGCAGTCTGAAGATGACCTGTATTACTTTTGCAATACCATCAGCATGCCATGCTTCCAGAAACTCTTCTACCACTAGCTATTTTAGACAGTAATGTATCAAAAAACAGGAACACGGACAGAAACTACAAAGATTAAAATTAGAACTGCTTACTTAACTTCACACATAAATATCTTAACAACATTTTGATTTAAACACTGTGAAGTTTTCCATACGTAGATTAAGGCTTCAGTATTTCATTTTAACTTCTGACAGAGAAGGTAATTAAGAGATCATCATGCACCTATATGGAACACCACTAGTCTTAGATGACACCTGTGGCCAAGCAAAGAAATAGAACTGATAGATGAGTCTGCCAACACTAGCCTAGCTTACTGGAAGAAACACATCTGAACACAAATATAACACAGAAATAGAGTGACGGTGAAAAACAAGAAACTTTTACAATAAATATTTTCAGTAAATGATGCATTTTTGAAGCCATACATTTCCATTCCACAGTTCATTAAAAGTTTTTTCTCCAATCCATCTTCAGGTGGTCTTACTTAGTAGTATATTTTGTGCAACTCTTTCCTCCTCCAAATACAGCTATGTAGAATATAAAGTACATGGAATATTAAGAATATAAAGCTTTCAAGCTTTCAGCTTCCTTTATGGATTACAAAGGTGAAAAAACATACATGAAGTTTGATTTCTATGGAGTCGAGAGAAATATTTTATCTTTTGAATAACCACTGTCCCCTTTTGGAGGAGGATATAGAAGACTTAGATATTATGTTAGTTATTCATTATAGATTAAAGAAATAAACAAGTAAACTTTCTGGTATCCATGTTCAATTACTAATGACATGACCTCATTTAAAATATGATGTGCAATGATTTAAAATGGCCTTTAGTGTAAATGGAAATCATCTTACATGTCTTGAAACTATCTTGTACACATATGCTTTTAATAGAATAGACTTAGAAAGAAATAGCTACACATACATAGTGATATACTAGCGGAAGAGCAGGGCAGCACTGAAGATGTCAAATGTTGCTACCTTTACACTAACAGTAGCATGGTATATGTGGTGTGTTCACCAAACTTTGTGAGTTTATGCATCAAGAGTAACCAGAGAGCCCAGCTGAACCCCCTCTACCTTTTCCTATAACATCTTAGTCTAAAAATAATGCCAGCCTACACTGTTACATTAACAACTATCAGTCACTACAAAGACTAAGTAGCCATGCAGCCTGTGAACATATTCCATATTAGGGGACCAGCAAAGTAAGTGACATATATCCACATTCACTTTTAAATGCGTAAGGTCTTTTCACTGTGTTGCTCCTTCTCTTCAGAACATTTTCTTTAGTTAGTTAATATAAAATGTCATCATCGACTTGTATTAAAGTGTTCCACTAAGCCACACTTTTGCTATAAATTATATGAGAAGAAACAGTAACTGAGTCTTACACGTGAATGACATCTTCAAGTACTATTACATTTTTGATTAAAAATTAGTGGTGGAGATTGTAGACACATTCCAAGTGAAATTTGCTTTCATTATATGCAAATAGTAGTACAAAAATGAAATGGTCGAACAGCACAAAAAGCAAGCTTTCAATTGCTTTTCAAGGCAAGCAATATCATGTAATATCAGTACGTGTCTTCCACAGAAAAATTATGTCTTTAAAAATTGCTGGGGAAAAAAAAATCAAAACAGATGAGAGAAGTCCAGTACTTTAGCAACTCCCTCAAGGGAACAGATATTAAACAGAAGCCTGAGTCATATTATTAATTACTTTGTCATTTTAGTAAGTGATTCATGGTATGATCTGATCTTGATAAATTCCTTGGAGCAAAAATTATGACTTTGTTCAGTTTCAGGAAGTCAATGATTTTGCTAAAGGTGCTTTTGAAAAGGTGCATTTCCAATTTCTGCACAATTTCCGAGGCTGAGCTCCTCAGCACAGATTTTTAGTTGTTCTTATTTAGTTCCTTTTCTCTTATACCTGATTTAATATATTGAATTAAAGATTCAGATTTATTCCTTCATTTGAAAGTAATTTCTTCTGCTTTCTATATCAGGAGACCATTGTCTCCTACTCTTTACAATATCTTGAACTGTATCTTTGTCATCCTGAGGTCTATCACAGCAAAATTCCTTGAGTCAGCAACTACTTAGCTTAGTAAAACAGGAGGAAAGTACTGACGAGGAATAGCAGTAGCAGGCTGGACTGTGGTTGAAGTTACACTAGACTAGCAAAGAAGACAATCCAGAAGTGAGAGCAAGATGATATGAAAGAAAAATCAGAAGTGATAGCACAGGATGACAAAGATGGCATGTGGGCTACATACATGGATGACATGGTTTAGCCCCAGCTGGCAGCTAAGCACTACGCGGCCACTCGCTCACTTCTCCCCCCCCAAGTAGCATGGGGAAGAGAATCGGGAAAAGGAAAGGCAAAACTTGTGGGTTGGGATAAAAACAGTTTAACAGGACGGCAAAGGAAGAGAAAACAGGAAAAAACCAATAACAATAACAGAATGTACAAAGCACGTGATTCACAGTACAGATATTGCTCACTGCCCAGAACCCGGTGCCCAGCCAGCTCCTGAGCCGTGATCTCGCCCCCAGTGCCATCCCTCTTTCATACAATGAGCATGATGTCATATGGTATGGAATATTCCCCTGGCCAGCCCGGGTCAGCTCTCCCGACTGTGTCCCCTCCCAGCTTCTTGTGAAAATTAACTCTATCCCAGCCAGAACCAGGACAATGGAATAGACAGTGAAATGTGTCGAAACCCGAGACAAATTTCAAACTTTGAATTTGAATATCTTCTCCTCCCCACTGCACTCAGGCTTTCATTGCTGCAAAACAAATGTTTTCCAGTTTTGTGAAAAAAATCAAGAAATTATCAGCTGGCTTAATTTCCCAGTTTTAAAATTCTGAGCAAAACTGAATTTTATATTCATCAACTGATGTCATCCTTATTAAGTCACATTGAAGGACTCAAGAGGGAAAAAAAAGCTAACCTGTATATAAGACAGGAGAAGTGTTTGCTGCAAGTGAATATATCTAGCATGACTTTTTCAGTTACTATGACATATTTCAAGCAGGAAAAAAATAATCTTTCCAGTGTGGGAAAATATTTTTTTTCTGTGTCCAAGCACATGGATTTTTTTATGATATATTAAAATACAGAATTCAGGATTTTGTATTTAAAGGACAACAGTGGTTTCCAAATACTGAATGTTAAACTTTGAAGTGATTTCTAGGTACAAAAAGAGCAAGGAGGAAAAAAGTTCCTAAAAGAAAAAAAAAATTACAGACAATTTAATTTTAAATTAGAAAAACTCAGCATGCAATCCTGTAACATTCTGTCAAAGATATTACGTAAAACCAACCATGTCCTTCTGTAAGAACTTCTAAATTCAGTGGCTTCATGAAAGTAATCTACATTCAATCACATAATTTTGTGGTTAAGCCAACTTTGAGATGGGTTTCTTAAAATTAAGTGATGTGAATACAATAAAAAAAAAAAGAGCAATGGAATGGAATTATATTTGAGATTAAAACTGATTCAATAACCTCAGTGACAGTAAACATTAACTCTCCATTTCTGGTGAATCATAAAGGTCATTTATAGAAAATGTGCCATTCTTTAATGTTTTGATTTTGTGAAGATTACTCAGAGTTCTTTCATTTTAACATCCAAACACCTTGAGATATTAAAATTGGGTATTAGATCAATCAACTGCTATGAAAAATATATAAATACAGCACTGGAAAGAGGTTCCCATTATCAGTACCTAAAGCAGTATGTGTGTAAATTCCTCCTGTACTTAAAATGCTATTGGAGCTGTCTGTGGATACCTTGTCTTTAGGAAAGATGCATGCTACTTCATAATATAGTTATTGCTAGACACAGAAATTTCTTAGAGCTTGTTTGTCATGGGTTAAAGAGCAACATCTCATAAAAATAGGAATACCTATATATATTTACCTAATTTTCCATTTGAAAAGCATTTAATCTAGTGATGTTTTGTTGGAATTTTCTGTTCTGTACAACTATTTATGGAAAAAGTAAGCAAAACCAAAGATGTATATGTCATACGATGTAGACACATTGTCATATTCACAAATATATTTCCATCTTCCCTATATGTTTTTTACAAACAGCTGATTTCCATTGTTGGCTGCCGCTGCTCCTAGCAGGAAAAATCAAAACACTGTGTGCTTATACTACCACCCATTATTCACACTTTGTATGCAATCAAATAATTAGCTGCAAATTGAGTAATTTACATAAACTACAGTACCAGTTCATCAAAAAAGATGTCATGTGTAGAAGAGAGCAGCTTTAGTGTATGTGACTCAGGGATGTATCATTGAATCCTTGTTTCTGCATCTTTTCAGCTGACTTTTTTCCCTTTACTGGCTCATTTATGTTGAAGGTGTTTGTAACTTACTTTTGTACAATGAGGCAAGTGTTTCTTTTAGTTTCATCAGCTTCTTTGCTAAAAATAAAAAAAAATGCCTCTTCATGTTTTTCTCATTACTATCCTTGAACAAACGAATGTCACTTTTTTATTGCAAAAATCCTGGGAGCTTTACTGTCAAGAGATGATTTCATGATATGAAGAGTTTGGTGGTAATACCAGTTTAAAATATTCCATCCCCTTCTTGCAATGGTGACAGGAGGTGGAATTATTCATTTTAAAACCCGAATCAGTTTGCTGCTCCCACTCACGAAGTGACTCCACCAGTAGCTGTTGCCAACAAAATGTGACAGGTTACGGAGGCAGGAATGACAAACAGTAGTGGCAGGGAATGGAAAGAAAGGTGGGAATATTTTAAACTAGGATTACTGGATTTTTTTATATCAAGCAATTACAGCACAGCACATGTTTGATAAAGTAATGAGCAGTACAACAAATATTTGGAGGGCAAGATGGGGGAAAAAAAACCACCAAGGTTTTCCATGAATACTTTGGCATAAACTTGGAGAATTTGGAAATGCCTGATTTACCCCTCTTTTCTACACCGTACAGTGATGAAGCTAGACAAATAACTGCACTTTTCCACTGGAGTTCACGGTTTGTAAAGCTGTCACGCTGACACTTGGTTGATAGCACTGGGGAAATGACCGCTCACAGCACAACAAGAATGCAGATTTAACTGCTTTGACTATGGGTGTCTTGGGAGCTTGCTAAACATTTTATCCAGGAACCAAGTCCTGTCACTTCTTAAAACAACCGGAAAAACTGCCCTGTGATACAGCTCATATTCTACACATCTTTTAGACTACTAATCTCAATTCCATGTAATAAAAACAATGGTAACTGAACTGACAGCTGTACTAATTCTTACTAAAAGTATTCCTAAATTAATTTGCATTATGCATAGTTCACTGTTGGAAAAGATGAAAATAATTAAGAAATAACAAATTTCATACCTAATTTTAGTTTTAGCAGGAATGACCTTTTGCGCATAGAGAGTTCTTTTGAAATTTTAAAACAAGTTAAACCAAATCTGAAAGATTCCTATTATTCCCTGAAATGTCAGTCTTTCATATCTGTGTTACACAGCTGTTACTTCTCAGCTAGAAATTGGAGGAATGCTTCGGAAAATAGAAATACACACTGGAAATTCAGATCTGTTTGATGAGGCTAACATTTTGCCATTAATATTCTGCATCTCTATAATGTTCAAAATTCACAGTCAAAATATTTTTGTAGCCATTGCTTGTAGAGAATATCCGCTGAGTACAGCTGTGACTTTTAATAAGTGCCTAAGTAAAGTAATGATGCAATAAGGATCAGACCTCCCACTCTCCAAGAGTCTGGGTCCAAGCCTGAACAGTTGCAGCAAGGAAAGGAGGCATCATCGCATAAGACACTGGAGAAAAAACAGAGCAGTGGTGTAATGAAGAAAGTTCTGGAACTGGGTTTTAATAGGTGGTTAAATAATTGAACAGGCTGCTCATCAAATCAAACGGAACCTCTGCCAACAGGTTTGCACTTTTGATGGCTGGAGAACTAGGACCTGTTTTTTTGTTTTCTTTTTTAACTTCAAAGGAAGCAAGAGAACAGAATCACTTCTAAATCTCATTAACTAGGACTATCCTATGAAGTTGAAGCTGCAAAAATACCTTAAAAATATCCTTTTTGGATGGAGGTTCAGAGCAAAACATCTACCAGAACTAGGACTAAAATGGGAATGACTCTGTTAAGCCATCTACAAACAATTAATTTGATTTTGCTTATATGACAATAAAAATATGTAGCTGACTTCTACATGCTCTCAACTGAATCACATATACACAAAACAAAGCTAAAGGGGAAAAAATGAACTGTGTCTCAGGTAAATCTTCAGCTCTATTGTGATGGTGTATTCCTCTGATGCAAAATTTTTTCACCACCTTCATACATGTACATTCATCTAGGTAAATGTATTTGTTATTTAAAGTTAAAAATAATATGAAAAAAATGAAGATAGGGAGATCTATTTGAATAACACTAACTGTATAGTTGTAAAATTCCTTCTTGCGTAGTATTTATGCTGTGTAATTGTAGTTTAAAATACATACAATTTTATGACATTGTATCACATTTTATAACCTAAATGTAATAGGTACTCGTATAATTAGTGTTCCTAATGTATACGTATGTATACCTTAGTATGCCTAAGTATACATTATATATAATATATATTACTTGTATATATAACTATATAATATGTATTACCTGTATAAATAACACTATATAATATATAGATTTAGATATAAAGATATATATTTATACCTATCTGTCTAGATCATAAGCCAACCAAAAAGCACTAAAAAAATGTAAGCCTCAATAAAGTAAAGGAATTGTACAGCACACTGGGAAGATACTGACGTATAGGAATATCTAGTGCTTTCCAAAGGTGAGAACATGCAGCAATGACTGGCCAAGCATCATTATAAAAATTCTAAAGCCCTGCCAAATAAGGTTCACAAAATTATCTAGAACTGAATACTACACATGTATACATATATAATCAACCTCAGAAGTTTCCCAGAAAATTAGTCCAACCTATCCAGTGGTTATAGATCTAACTTAGATGGGAAGAGTACAGAGGAGTTTTTCAAGACTAATATATTCCAATCAAGAGTGAAAGTGCCTGGGGCAGTCATCTTATCATTATAAAATAAAGAAAAATATTACAAAGGAAGTCAAAAAGAGAAAGTACTGAGAAAAAATGTTAACAGGGAAGAGTGTTCACATTTCCTCATCAAACACACTGTCACTCAGTATAGAGTTCATTGTACTTTACAGGGGGATGAAGCGAAGACAGGAACCAGCTATCCAAATGATTTGCTCAGTCAAGGGAATCAAGGTAGTTTGAGTTCTAAGGTCTGCAGATCATAGCTATCTTCATTTGTTCCTGAAAATGGGATGCAACATTCTGTGTAGCATATACAGAAATTAGTGTATTTGGCAAGTTCACAGCATAGGAAAAGAAACTTTGATACTTATCTAAATTAGAAATCTGAGAATCACTTACATAGTGAAAAAAATGTATAATGGAGAACACTGGGGGAAGGAAGGGGAGATAAAGAGAAAAGATAGAAAACCCTCCTAGTCATATTTAACATTTCAGTTTATATTAATGTTTACATTTTCATTCTTCTGTGTTAATAAATTTGAAATCAAAATAGAACCTTTTTTACTTGAAAAAGGGAACTATATTAAACATTCATATAATGGGATGCTATGTCTAAAACCACAAAATCTAGCTGTATTCTCAAGACTCGCTTATCCTATTGAAGCAGAAAGTGTCTGTGAAAATCACACTGTCTATTATGAAATTAAATTAAAAATATTAAAAGTAAGTAAAACCAAACCAAACCAAACCAATCCTAAAGAAGTGTACCTTTCTGCTGTGGTTCTGTCATTCTGAAGTCCCAGTTCATTGGAAGCTGCTAGCCTGCAATACTATATTATCTTTGTTTATTAGGAGTGAAAACTGCTAATTCCCTAGTTACCTAAACCCATCTGACAGTTGCTGGTTTTACAACTGATTGAACACTTCACAAACTCTTTACAAGTAGTGGATCTTTTAATTACATTTCTTTCACATACATTCAGCCTCTATGCCAAAAAGCCCTAGTATACTGTTCTTATAATAGATGAGCTTGATGTGCTACTCTGCACAACAATTTACAAAGAATCACTTGTCAGTATCACGATGATCTCTTTCCAAAGATCCCGTGTTCAATAGGTCTTGCTAGGCTACTTTCATGGTGCTCTGTCCTGTATATTGATGGCAAGGCAAGTTAAAAAGACTAATTAGACATCTGAGCAACACCTTAGCCCACAGTAGTTCTGGTTTGGCCACCTCACTAGTATTAGAAATGTTGAGATTTTATTTCATAAAGATTGAGAGTGAAGTGCCTTTTTCCATCAGTTCACATAATAGTCCAAGACCAACAATAAATTATTTTTAAATTTTCTTTTTTTAGTGCTTTACTGCATATTCTCCCAACTTCACCAGCATGGTCAAGGTGTTTTTATACTTCTAAATAGCAAACAAAATTTGTAAAATAACAAATGAACATAGAATGAGAATTTCTCATAAAACTATTCTTAAACTAATTCAACAAATATGTTTTCACAGGAAATATGTCACCATAACAATAAATAAATACAGACATCTTCTGAAATTTACTTCTGTGCTAGAGCAAAAATATGCAGCCGACTTTGTGTGTGGGAGCAATGTGTCAGAACTAGAACAACAGGCATATTTAACAAGTTATTCACTTATCAAATGCGTGACATAAAAAAGTGCACAGACAAAAATCAATATTAATGGACAACTACTCTTGCTATAGTAAGTGCAAGTGCTAAAGTTCAGGAAATGTTTGCCAAAATTTGCAGCAGTGGAGGAGGCCTAGAATGACTGCTTTTTTCACCAAAGATGCTTTCCACCTACAGTTCCTATGTACTTTGATCGAAGAGATGATTTTTCTGTCTATCTAAATTCGGCTATGAAAATTAACCCTCAGTAACTAAGATTAAATATTTTGACCCTCATTTAGAACTTTTCATCCATGTTTTTGAAGAGTTTCAAGGCATAAAACTTATGTTTACCCTCCTTTCTGCATTTATGATCCTAAATATGCTCAGGTATTCAGTGACAAATTGCTAAGAAATACTTTCCCATTAGCTATTTCCCTGCACTTTTAGACGATCATCTTTTCCATTCTCTAGCAGAAAGTGACCCGGAAGATAGATTCCTTAATTGTAGATCATAATTTTATATGAGAATTACATTTTAAATCAGGCAGCTCTTCTAACATTAAATAGACAAAGCTAAATAGCTTTGGTCAAATTTCTCATTTTCTCTCGGATGTTATTAAACATTTACTATGCAACAACTTACAGATGAGAAGAGTTAATTAGACTTAAGACACTTGGGGGAAACACTGAAAAAAGTCATAGAATAAGTGACTCAAAAAATCTTTTTGTTTCTAGACTTGAAAAGTCTTAGAATATGACATCATGCAATTCATTAGTTTCTCTGAGATCTAAGAATTTCTCCATGTTGGTTTTCACTACATTTCTGCCTAGTTTAATTTTAAGTGTCCTAATATATTTGACTTTTACCATTTTCTTACTAAACTCCATAATGAAATTACATACTTCGGAAGCAATGTTTTCATGACAACATCAAGAGAAATACAGCAGTAGCAGCCATCTATTAAAATAAATAAATAAATAAATAAATAAATCCTTTATCTCTCCCTTATTTTCTAATAAACTTTTGTTTAAGTAAGGCATAGACATGTAAGCCAGCTCAGTATAGAATAAGTTTATGGCAAGAAAAGATATTTAACAGATTCATTTCAAAATGAATCTGTAAATTTCTTATGTGAAAAGAAATACATAATTTAGGCAAAACTTTTCCTCATCTTCCCACCCATAAAATGGCATAAGATTACCCAATTTTGAAGAAAAAGAAACCTTGGGAAAAAAAGGTTGACTTCTGATGCTCAAGAATGGACAACATATAAATAAATTTATATACAATTTAGGATATTTTTGCAATGTTTTTAAAACTTTAAGATAGATCACAAGTTATGGAAAAAAGTATCCTAGATATATATTGCTAATTCTCATTTTCATTTAAAATTCATTCAGAGTTTCTCCCCTTCCACTAGAGTTAATAGTGATTACATACATAATACAGCTTTTCTGCCAGCTATAAGCTATCTCTACAGAGATATATAATACAGAGGAGAGCAAAAGGATAAGATTTAAACTAGTTCTTGAACTAGAATGTAAGTGGTTACAGAATTAATTATTTAGACTGCTTTCGAAGTTTCTGTCATCTGAAAATCTTACTATGGCAAGATTCTCCACATGCAGTTAAACAAACACGAGTAACAGCTTCATGGACCAATTCTGATTTTAAATATGTAAAAGCCTATGCAATATCTATTGTATTCTGAATATATTAGATATAATATACAAAGGGGTTTTTTCACAGTACTTGCTGACAAATTACTGCACAGCTGAAATTAAAATTAGGTCTAACCTATTGTGCTTAATTCTTTGAAAATGTTAATGATGTTAAAATTTGATTAATTCCTACTGGGAGAACAGTTCCATAAGTTCACAGATCAGTGGAATAGCATTTTGTATAACATACCATCAAATGCCAACCATGAAGTAAATTAATATGCTACCCCAGGAAAAAGTCATTTTAACAGAAGTTTAACTACTTGTCAAAATTCTATTTAAAGCCTATTATATTGTTTCTGTATGTTTATTGCATTTAACAGATAACATTAAATGTTCTTGGAACAGCTATTGCCAATGAGACAAAAAGAAATAAAACATTTGGATTGTATTTCTGCATTAAATTTGCTCCTCTTTCTATTTCAGATATTTATAAATACACAAACGATGAAATAAACAGTGGGTATTTTAAAGCTTTTTTTACATTAGGTTGCCAACTGAAATTTTCAGTATGCGTAAGTGAAAGTTCTCTTGAAGGATGTTACTAGAATTCCCCTATGTCTTTTACAGATAGAAACTAGTGTCAGGAGAGTTAAGAGAAACCATTTTGAGTCATTGGTCTCCATGACAGTACTACATTTCCAAAGTAGCATGAGAAATAAGCAAACAAACAAAGAAATAAATCTTTGGTACATTCAAAAGCTTTTTGAAAAAGAGTGATTCACCTTCAGTTCATGGATAATGTAGTTTTATAAAGTTAAACACGATCAGCTGTTGGAGTCACTGATTTCAAAGAACTTTTGCCCTTTTCTCATTGAGTTCTGTTGTATATTCCCCTTTAATTCAATGGGAATATATAAAAATTAACTTTAAATTAAATATGTCCCTGAAAAAATCTGGTAATAGAAAGACAAAAGTGCTTCATAAACCTACAGCTTCATTCAATAGTCCTGACATTACACTGTGAAAGAGAATATGGTCCTTATAGTGTGCAGAAAGACTTAACCATGCCAACATATAATTCTACCCAGAACCTACTTATAGTTTGAATTTAATCCTTTCCTCATTTGAATTCATGCTTATGAAAGAAAAATGTCTTCAGAGACCTCTTGCTCATGTATTCTCTAATAGTTAATTTAGGTTTTGTTATATCTGAGTTCACATTTTGTGCTGGTGTGAGCTTTCCCTCCATATGTATTTCCTGAATTACTTAGGAAAAGAGGTGAGAAAAAAATACTTTGCAAATATATATTATATTATATTGTATTGCATTGTATTGTATGATATGATGTATTTACTCTTTATTAGGGTCTTTCTAATGCAATGGAAACTTACAAGAAATATTACTGTTTCAAGGATAAATGTTTAAACCTGCACTTCTGCGTGTTATACACCTATGTGACCTTTATCATCACTACTTTGGTGCCATGACTATTAGTCTTAATGTCTTTTCAGGTGACTGTTTTTCCAGTTGGAGGGTACATACAGGTGGAATATTCTAAACCTGTGAATGAAAAACAAAGAAAGTCTCTCCATGGCAGAGACTGAATGTTTTGTGATGGCAGTAAAAAGGAACTGAGTGTATTACTGAATAGCTTAGCAACTGCATCTTACTTCTGTTTTGAAGTTCACAGAACTGGGCTTTTCCATATGGACAGTATCACAATCAGTTTTCCAGTGAAAAGTAGATATTAAGAGAATACTTGATTATCTTATCCTCTATATCCTCCTGAATATGGATTTCTTAAGGCTTACCTTTCTTTCAATTTACTTTCTTCTGGGATTATAGAGCCACAATCTCATTCCACTCTCAAAACTTGGAACCAGTTTTCATAATCTTGCAGAGAAATTTGCATTTCTACCCAAATGGTTGGCTTAGCCCTTCCAAAAATCTCAGAATAGAAAAATCATTTGTTTATTTATCAATAAATGCCTTCAAAGAAGGAAAAAGAAAATAAAATTGATTCTTATGAAAAGTCAGAAGACAGTTTTCTATTGGAAAAAAGTTTCCAATTAATTCTTGATAACACTTGGTGCATATCTCAAATAAATGTTTCAGCATTTACTTGCTAAATACTCTATTCAAGAGTCAGGAAAGTTAGGCATCACTCCAATCACCAGCTTAGAAAAGCAATGCCTACTATGTTTCCCTAAAGATCCACTACCCAGTCAAACATGGCAATGTGCACAATGATATAATACACAAAACTATATGTCAGATTGTCCATATATTTTCATATTCCAACTGAATTCTGATTAAATAACTGTTTAAAATAGAAGTTCATATTTTTAATATTTTCAATAAGTTCATGCAGAAATATGAAAACATTATACTTTATTGCTTGCTGATTATATTAACATTATTTATATTGTAATAATTGTTTTCTGATCTAAAGAATAAAATAATGTGGTTAACTACAAAGTATTTAGTTTCTTGCTTATTTTGAGATTCTCATTAAATCCATCTGAAAACTAACAGTGTAAACTAAAGGAAAGGAGAATAGCAAAAATGCAAAACACTGCTTTCTCAGTTTTGTCATATATGGCATTATGCCTGGTTTTTATATGGTGCTCACAAGAGGAAATGATTGTTAATCTAATACGACTGTGCATTTAATACTTCACGTAATATAATGTGTAAAATCTCACCAGTGTATCTGTGATGGAGAATAGCAGCCTGAAGGCAGGAAAGTGCAAAATCAGGTCTATAGCAGAAAGATTGTGTAACTTTTCTATAGTATAAAATGCAGTAGAATTGGATGGGAAGAAGAAATCAAGCATTTGTAGTATTCCAGCACCTAATAACAACCAATGAGGAACTAACTTCTTGTAAGAGGCAAATACTGAAGACAAATGTACTCCATCCCTAAATGACGGAAGGTTTGCTGGATATTGTTCTATGAATTTTTTATTTTTCCCTATATGGAGAGGGCAGCAAAATCTACCTTCTTGGGAAAGTCATTTTGGAAGAATACAGACTTGATGTTGACCCAAAATGCCAGTCAGAGGCAGTGAATTTGGAGCTCTTTATCAAAGCATGCAAGATGGTGGCTCAGTTATTAGCTGTAACAGGAGGATCATCCAAATTCTTCCCTATTTATTAGTTGCAATGAACTGGCTAGAGGAGTTTGAGAATAAAGTATATGATGTTAGAGTCAGAAATTGGCACTGGTGCAGTTTATCAACAGCTAATCCTCTTGATCACTTAATGGTGAGATCATTTGTGCTATGTATATATCAGTAAACAGATGTTATAAATTGAAAGTGCTCAGGATTGATACTGACATAACCAGAATTTGATCTTGATTATAGGTAGATAGATTTGACTATGGGAATCTGAACCAGTGTTATGGGCCCTTTGAAACCTGTTTGATTTGCGGTTAAGGTCAGGTTAGTAGTGCCATGCTATGTTATTTAATAAGGGGGCAGCTAATTGGAAGACTAGGAGTTATAAAGTGTTTTCATATAGTTCTGAAAAAGAAGAAAGTTTGCTTCAGGATTGAATCTGTTACTGAAAATAAGATACTTTTAGTACCTGCAGTTATTGATAGGGTAAGGATTGTCATATCTGCCATGCTCATTCGTTTATCAAACACTACATTATGTAGAAGAGTAGCTAATTTTTTTGAGGTTCCAAAGAATATATGGAAACATGGAGAAAATGCATGGAGAAGCCTTTGAAAAGTCATCTACTCCAATATTTTACTATGGTTAGGATCAACTGAGTTAAAAATACTACCACCATTAAAGCATATCATTATTCATATTTTTAGGTATTTTGTGCAAGTTCTGCACATGTGTAGTTTTAATTCAGAATTATATAAACCTGTATATCGATAACATACAAAAGAACTTGGAGAACAGGAACTGGTACCCTGAATATGGAGAGGTCATTCTGAGTAGAGTTTCAGAGTTTAGGGTAGAGTTTCAGAGTTTAAAAAGGCAAGACAAGATCATGGCAAGATAAAGATATAATGACACAAAAGAAAGAAAAAACCCCCAGTTTCTCACAGATGATAAGTTATATAACTTGAAATATGGGAAGTAGGAGGATCTCATAGAATATGAATCATTGTGAGTGTGGAAAAAAAAAAATTAAAAGTTAGGGGTTTCTGATAAAGAATTTCAATTTATTCTTCCAAGACTGGGACAATAACATCACTGGTAGATCTGGTAATAAGAGTTGAAAGGACTGAAGGGCAATTGGCAATTGGCCCTTCAGTCAAATCTGTAAGGAATTTGTGAATGTCTTTTGGCAATATAGTATCACAACCCCAAACTAAATGTTCAGTACTACTTAATAGATTGAAAAGGAAGGAGTCATCTAAATGAACATACAGATTTGCTGGCACAGTATAATGTACTCAGGTGGCTATGACATGAAAGTCAGGCACAGGCACTGATAATGAGACAATTTTTAAAGCACATGAAAAGAGAAGTAAAATTTAAGATTAACTGACAACCCTCTTGGATTATTTGCTAGTATATTGTGAAATACTAATTTCATATCTGAAAATGCATCAACTACTGTGTAGCCACAGAATTTGAGAATATTATGTTTATAAATGGTATTTGCAATAAAGACTATTCTATTCTATTAAGTCATGTCAGTAAATAGTATGTCTTTCTATATGATCTCCATGGATTATATCTAACAACTCACTTAAAAGGTAGAGTTGCCAAAAAGAAAAGTTATTCATCTCTTGTGAGCTAGGTCCAAAGAACATTAATCCTACTTGGAAGTTATCACCAGAGAAAAGTTAAGAGATTTATGTTCAGGTCATGATCGATATCCTTAATTTAACTAATGGAGACAAACTCTGGCTCCTCAGTGTCTTCTTGTCTGCCAAGGAACTTAACCTGAGAGAAAAAGATAAACCTTACTCTCTCAGTTTTTTACAATTATAATATGGTTAAAAAAAGGCTTTAAGTGAGAGGGAGAAGCTGAGGGAAACAAGGTGTTTTACATAAAGACAGAATTTGCAAGGTATAGGTAAGCATAGTCACAGGCCTTAATAATGAACTGATGTTTTTTGTATCTCTCTCTCTCTCTCTCTGTATGTTTACGTGTGTACAGCAAGTAGCTGGGAGACCTGAGAAGGAACTGAGAAATTATAATAAAAGACAGATTTAGTAGCTCTTCCAAGTAGCTCTTGCTTATCATGACTAGGTTTTCTTTAATGAAACTAGGGTTCATATGTTCCGAATTTTTGTTAAATGTAATAATCAGCCGAGTAGGAAGTTTTAATGTTTAGCACTCCATTTTCATTTGTGCTTTGTAATACCTTACTATAAAATATTTCTTCATTTTTTTTCTTTTGCTGAATGTTTTTGTAAAGAAGATAGGAGATGAAAGATACTGTTAATAATTAGAGAGAGACAGGAACATATTTAATATAGTACAACAATACCCTTGTCTACCAGACTAAAATACTACGGACTTAAACAATATTAGAATTACCACTGTTTGAAAAAAGTTACGTGTAATTAATCAGAATGTAAATACTAAGATGCGTGACACAAAGAGCATTGCTAAGTGTAACTTCACATGTGAACACCTTCTCAACAATTAATAAAATCATAGAATCATAGAATCATTTAGGTTGGAAAAGACCTTTTAGATCATCAAGTCCAACCGTTAACCTAACACTGCCAAGTCCACCACTAAACCATGTCCCTAAGCACCACATCTACACGTCTTTTAAATACCTCCAGGGATGGGGACTCCACCACTTCCCTGGGCAGCCTGTTCCAGTGCTTGACAACCCTTTCAGTGAAGAAATTTTTACGACTATCCAATCTAAACCTCCCCTGGCGCAACTTGAGGCCATTTCCTCTTGTCCTATCACCTGTTACTCGGGAGAAGAGACCAACATCCACCTTGCTACAACCTCCTTTCAGGTAGTTGTAGAGAGTGATAAGGTCTCCCCTCAGACTCCTTTTCCCCAGGCTAAACAACCCCAGTTCCCTCAGCCGCTCCTCATAAGACTTGTGCTCTAGACCCTTCACCAGCTTCGCTGACCTTCTCTGGACACACTCCAGCACCTCAATGTCTTTCTTGTAGTGAGGGGCTCAAAACTGAACACAGTATTGGAGGTGAGGCCTCACCAGGGCCGAGTACAGGGGAACAATCACTTCCCTACTCCTGCCGGCCACACTATTTCTGATACAGGCCAGGATGCCATTGGCCTTCTTGGCCACCTGGGCACACTGCTGGCTCATATTCAGCCAGCTGTCGACCAGCATCCCCAGGTCCTTTTCTGCCAGGCAGCTTTCCAGCCACTCCCCCGCAAGCCTGTGGCGTTGCCTGGGGTTGTTGTGACCCAGGTGCAGGACCCAGCACTTAGCCTTATTGAACCTCATACAACTGGCCTCAGGCCCATCGATCCAGCTTGTCCGGATTCCTCCGTAAAGCCTTCCTACCCTCAAGCAGATCAACACTCCCTCCCAACTTGGTGTCATCTGCAAACTTACTGAGGGTGCACTCAATCCCCTCATCCAGATCATTGATAAAGATATTGAACAGGACTGGCCCCAGTACTGAGCCCTGGGGAACACCACTTGTGACCGGCTGCCAACTGGATTGAACTCCACTCACCACAACCCTTTGAGCCTGGCCATCCAGCCAGTTTTTTACCCAGCAAAAAGTACACTGGCCCAAGCTATGAGCAGTCAGTTTCTCCAGGAGAACGCTGTGGGAAACGATGCCAAAGGCTTTACTAAAGTCTAGGTAGACAACATCCACAGCCTTTCACTCACCCACTAGTGGGTCACCTTGTCACAGAATGAGATCAGGTTAGTCAAGCAGGACCTGCCTTTCATAAACCCATGCTGACTGGGCCTGATCACCTGGTTGTCCTGTATGTGCCATGTGATGGCACTCAGGATGATCTGCTCCATAACCTTGCCCAGCACCAAGGTCAGGCTGACAGGTCTGTAGTTCCCCAGATCCTCCTTCCAGCCGTTCTTGTAAATGGGTGTCACATTTACTAACTTCCAGTCAACTGGGACCTCCCCAGTTAGCCAGGACTGCTGATAAATGATTGAAAGTGGGTTCGTGAGCACTTCCGCCAACTCCCTTGAGTGGATCCCATCCAGCCCCATCAACTTGGTGTGTCTAAGCAGTGTAGCAGGTCACTAACCATTTCCCCTTGGATTATAGGGGCTTCGTTCTGCTCTCCATCCCTGTCTCCCAGCTGAAGAGAGCTGGGTACCCAAAGAACAACTGGTCTTACTATTAAAGACTGAGGCAAAGAAGGCATTAAGTACCTCAGCCTTTTCCTCATCCTTTGTCACTATGTTTCCCCTTGAACCCAATAAAGGATATTCTCCTTAGCCCTCCTTTTGTTGCTAATGTATTTATAGAAACATTTTTTATTGTCTTTTGCAATAGTAGCTGCACATAGAATCCCATTTATTTCTACTACTAAACAACTATAGGATAATATCAATTCATGCAAAAGAGGCTGAAACAAAATCAAAATAACACACAGGCACACACCCTCTTTAATTCATGTTCCTACCAATGATGTCACCTTTGCCACAAATTGTGTAACCATAACATACACATCATTTTCGTTTGCTCCTTTGGACAACACACATAAAGGAACCTTACCTCCCTGTCAGGGGATATAAGGGTACAATTTCCTATTGAACTGGGTGCAGCTATAAAAGTAAAAATATGAAAGTAAACTTATCACCATGAATCAGAACGAATGTCAAATTTAATATCATTGATGTTTGGATCAGGTTCACTGTGCAGTACTGTCAGCTATAAGTTACATGCATGCTCTAAGTTTCAATGCAAGAGCAAGATTTCACAGCAAACAATGGGAAAGGTTTTCTTTCTCATTTGTAAATTAGACTCTGGGTCTTCTGATGGTTATGGTCATCTTGCAGTTCACAGCACTTCAAGAGCAAAAGCATTTTGTAGAACTAGATAGTATTTATTCAAAATCTTTTTGATAATACTACTCTCTGGCATTCTGTTTCTATTATCCTTTTTTTAGAACAGGTATTCAAAACAATAATGAAGTATTTTTTAGATATGCTAAATGTAGCATCAGGTGATTTAAGTGGATACTTTTAAGGAAGAAACTAAAATGACTTGCAACATCATCTTGTCTTCCACCTACTGAAATTCAGCTGTGATCTCTGAGTTGAACCAAAATCCACAAAGGGTCATCGAAATGTAGTATGTGCAGCTCAATACTGAAAAGGACTGCTCTCTAGTAAAGCACTATTCCTCTCAAGCAAACAGCAATTAGGACTTTCCTCAAGAAACTATCATTGCTTGTCTCACCAGCCTTCTTCACTGTCTAAAGACTAAAGCTTAGAAAAATAGCTGGTGGGAACATTAAAGAGTCCAAAGATTTTTATTTTCATACCTCTCATCTGATGGTCAGTCTAAATATGGAACTTACTGTAATAGTCCTTATTGTATGGCTATATAGACAGACATCTATACTGCTTTGAGTCTCTTTCTCGCTAGATGAACTGCCTATGAGTTGGGTAGAAAAGTATAGCTTAAATTGTTCCATTTTCCCCTCTCCAATAGATTACAGAGTGTGGATTTAGGCAGTTGCTCATCTGCACCCAGAGACCTCTGCTCTGTGATTCTCCTTTGAATTGCTCTTCAATATGTATGTGGTGCTGCAAGGAAGGAGAAAGAAAGATTAAGTGGATGGTAGTGTCAGCAAAGATGTGAATGAGGCAGAGCTTTGGCACTTTTTTAGACTAAGATGCCTTTGCTTTATGGGTGCATTGCCAAGAGTGAGTGTTTGATTGAGGGGGATGGTTTCTAGAGCTATAAGTTTAAAAGAGAATTGTAATATAAGTACACTAAGAGAAACCTTTAGAACGGTAGATAGGGATTGAGAGGGTGAGGTTATTTCTTCATTATTTATAGTAACCACTCTTATTTCAGACAGAAGATTTTAGTATGATGCTGAATACCCACTGAATATCCACTTACATATCCATTACTTTTAGTAACATTAGCCCCAAATGCACCTTTTCATTTCTGTCTCATTTTAGCTTTGTAAAGTTTCTGCAAGTCTCGTGCTAAGCAAAAGACCCAGAAAACACATTTTTTGAATTGGCATCAATCATCTACAACATTTGTGTTCTAAATTCTTTAGCAACCTACCATGTAACTTGGAGGAGGGCATGTAACACAAAACTTGTTAGTTCTTCTATTCACTTATTTTTAAAATGAATGAACTCTGAATATGAGATTGATACTTAGTGAGTACTTCTGTGAGCTGCTATAGGCAGAAGAATCAGACATTTTGATTACAATCTAGACTTCTTCAAGTCATGCCAGTTATTGTAAATTATTTTATAGTAAGAAGTTAACCTCTTGAAGGAAACTTCCAGGAAAGCAATCATTTAAAGAATTAGTTTAAAAGAAAATGAAGGATTAATTTAAAATAAAATTATATACATCATTAATATATTTTTATTTATGCAACTAATAATAATAATGGATTCATTGTCATATAATGAAATATATTCAGTATCAGTAATGACTGGACACCTGAAAACAGGCGTTACAGAGAATGGGATGTTAGTTGTTGGTGGTATTGAAATTGAACTCATTGTTCACCAGTCAATAATACAAAGTGGTTTTGAATGAGGGCTTGAATTAATGAAATATCAAAAACCTCCTTTTAAGTATGATTGTATCCTAAGCTATCAGAAAATTAGTCATACTACCTATAGTTTGTTAAAACGTATAGGCCACATCCATTGATTTAAAAAAAACCCAAAACATCCAAACATTTTTTTCATTGAATCAGAATTTTTTTCTTAAATATTCACACGTAGCAGAAATTGGCAAGAGGAGAGCCACCCTGCCTAGTGAAACTACCTTCAAGATTTTCTTCAAACCTCACAACAGTCTCCAGGTCTTTTAGAGAGCCTTTCCCCAATGACTGCATGAATGTAAGAAGGGAAGCCCCAAGCCAACTATTGATACATCCCTTAGTCAGTAGTGCTGTGTGTTGGAGGCATATCAATATTACAATAATTTAGAGTTGGATGGGAAATTTGATTGGCATCAGTACTGAGAATTAGGAAATAGGAAAGGATACAGGGAAGGTGCTTACTATTAAATGAGAAGAGCTCTGATACTGAACCATAATCATCACAGCAGACTTGCATGTTCCCAGTTAC
The DNA here is from genome assembly GCA_009819775.1 of Phoenicopterus ruber ruber. Taxonomy (NCBI): domain Eukaryota; kingdom Metazoa; phylum Chordata; class Aves; order Phoenicopteriformes; family Phoenicopteridae; genus Phoenicopterus; species Phoenicopterus ruber. The sequence continues at coordinate 48,500,875 of CM020215.1, forward strand.
ACTGTTCATTTAATCATTCAGTCCACAGTCAGTAAGACTTCAGGCACGCTGGGCTCAATGCTGAACCATAATTGCTTTGAGCACACATAGTGGACAAGCACAGCTTTTAGAAGCCCAGACTTGCAGCAGCCTGGGAAGCAGTTGCACAGAAATCCATGCCTGTATCCATAACCACAGCAGCAGGACAATGGATTACTGATTTTTACTGACCAGGTACATACAGTTAATCATGTGAGACCAGTTATTCTATGTATTAGAATAACACAGAATTCTAGCAAGTGTTATCGAACTCACTAGCAGTGCAATTCCTCTCTTCAGTATATTTGCTTATTGCCCTATATCAACAGGCAATTGCTGTACTGGATAGAATGGCAAAAGAATGTATTTGTCCTTACTTATATATTGAAAGAGAATGTTACTTTAGCATGTTATAAAAAAATGTTCATCACAAAAATAATTAATACACAGATTAAAATGTATTAGTAGTTCACATCATCCATACATTAATGTACTGCTTCCTCCCTGTATTGTTTGAATTATTCCTTGTGGCATTTTGCATTGTCAAGCAGTATGTTCCATGTCAGAAAGACTGTTGTTAATCTTAGTAATCTACATAGATATCTGCAGTGCCTGTACGGCAAATAACTCCCTGGAGAAAGTATTATCAGTGATGATGATAGATAGGGCAAAACTATATATTGCACTGGTTTGGCAATAGGCATAGTATAGCATTTGCATACTGGCGATTTTCAATATTTGTTTAGCTTTCATGCAGGGCTTGTGCTATCAAATGAATATATGTTTTAAAATTATTTTTTCTAAGTTTTCTTTCAGGGTTTCTACAGCATTATATGAACTTGTTCATATCTCATCTTTTTTGTCACCTCTACGAACTGTACATACATATATGCAATTTATAGTAGTGACCTGTAAGTATGAATAGCTAAGTCAATGCATAAACATGATACAAAACAATGAGGTTACCTCCAAGTACAAAACTGATATGTAGTTTTAGTCTATTTTAAAAAATTAGGAAATAAAATATTCACAATTCACAAAAGAAAATTACAACTTAAATTGAAAGAATTGAAAAAACTGCTAGATTGAATGTATAATTATTGGTTGTTTGTGAGAATCTGTTTAATGACTGTAAACTTCTATCAGGTAGGTGGAAAGTAAAATTCTTTATTTTAGTAATTTAAAAAGTAACTACAAGAAATGGATTCTTTTCTGTTTGAAATTGATTTCTAGTCACTTGCAAACTTCAGCTCTGAAAATATATTTTGGGATTACAGTACTTTGACACTCAATACCTTTCAAGACATACTCATCTTTACAAGAAGCTCATTTAGAATGACCCTGAAATATGAAGTCAACAGCATATTCATTAGCTCACTGTTTTGCCACCCAAGACAGCTAAAATTTATCTCAGAATAACTTTAAAAAAATTGCTTAACTATCTGGATAAAGTGATGTATTTATATATTTTGATACCAAAGATGGTAAATATGTCTAAAACTTATTAATGTAAATGATTGAATATGTAAGTTAAAGGTGACAATAAACATATTTTTGGAAGTATATTCTGACCGAATTTATGTAGGTGCTCTTCTAATAAATTGTATAGTTGCCTAACTGAAATAAAGATTTTCTAAAGCAAAAGCTATCATACACTAAGCATGTGCTACCATCTTACACAGTTAGCAGCTGGTTAAAGAACAGCAAACCAAGAACAGGAATAAATGGTTGTTTTAACAATGGGAGGTTACCTGAGAAATCCCTTGGCGACCTGTGAGGGAACCTGTATTTTTAAGTATATTCATAGATGGATGATCTGGAAAAGGCATTAAACAATGAAGGAATATATGAAGATATCGAAATTATTCAGAATAGTCAAAATTAAAGTTGACAGCAAAGAGTTGAAGAAGTCTTTTATGATACTAAGTAACTGGACCATTATATGATAGGAGAAATTCAGTATAATCAGTGTAAACCAAAAATTATGGAAAAAAGTCAGACAAGTGTATACATGTGTATATATAACAATGGGTTCTAAACTAACACATTAGAAAAAGCATTATAGTCATTGTGGTTAATTTTATGAAAACAGTAGTTCTTAGCAGCAGGCAAAATTGTGGGGTTTTAGAAAAGAGGAAAAAACTATAAAACAAAATCATAAAACATAACTGTGGTATTTCGTAATTGCGTAGTTCGTATGTATTTTGAATGCTGAACATCTTTCAGGTCTCCTCAACTCAAAGGAAAAAGTACAAGTAAAAATGAAGCATGAAAAGACTTGTATATGAGGAGAGATTTAAATCAACTGGGATTCTTCACCTGGAAAAAGAAATGATTGGAGAAGAATACATGATTGTAATATAGAGAGACATGAATAATGCAGAGAAGGTGAAAAAGAGGAAGCATTTTTCACTAATTCACACAATACAAAACCCAAGAATAATCAAAGGAAAGACTACTAGAAAGAAGAATTCTTGAATTGAACTGAAAGTAGGGTTTTTTCCACTCAATGTGCAAATGAATTGTGAAACTTATTGGCAACATGCTGTGCCAATATAACTGCTGTTGCAGTTATTAAGTGATATCAAACACAAGAACATAGAGACAAACTCCAGTTCAGAAGGTCCTAAGCTACAGGACGTCAGAAGCTGTGAGGTTAAACTGAGTGAAGTACTAATTCATTCTTGCGTCCACAATTGGCCACTGTCTAACACAAGATGTTGGAGTAGACGAGTCTTTTATCTTGCCCATTATTGTTGCTTTTATGAGCATTTCACAGTCTGATCCTTTCTTGAAGTTAACTAAAGAGAGCATTTGACTGCTGCATTTTTGATATGGGCCTGTGTATGAGTAAAATTAATCAACCGAAAAACATGAAATTTGGATTGCTCTGTCTGCAGCCATGCGCAAAGGACTTTTATCTTGTTATAGCTATTGTTAATTGGCTGACAATCCTAAATAGAGCTTTCTAAAAGAAGATTTCTGGGGTTCAGTTTGCATAGAGAAGCAATAGAATGAAGTTCTTTTTACAGTGGCACATACTTAAAGATCAGTTAAATGATTCAGTAATTTACCAATATGTTATAGAATAGTTATACATACAACAATTCAGAGTATTTTTACAATGTAAACTTCAAACTAATAAAAAGAAATGCTGTTAACTACACTGTGATGGAAAATAAATACGTTAGCTCAGAGGCAGTCACAGAATAAGTAGTCACTAAATGAAGTATTTTAAAGATAACTGCATGGTGTAAGTCATGCAAAAGATAGTACTGAATTGAGATATATGTACATTATTAAACATAATTCTGTCATTCACAGTAGTCCATTAGACTTACATACTTTTTTTGTGGATCTAAGTTCCCTGGTAAGAGTCAGAAAGTGTAACTTTTGTGCTTTATTTTTATTACCTGTCTTCAACACATCCATAGTCTGTCAGCTAGTGATGTGCATTGCACTGTGCTGTTTGCATTAAGAATCTCTATAGTGGTTAATAATTAATGAGTTCAAGAACAGGCATTTCCTGCAGTTTTCACCTTAGGCCCAGACTCTCCAATTTTCTGCCAAGTTTCAGGAAGCTCATGAAAAAAAATGATCAATGTGCTCTTAGATGCTGAATACAGTAATCCTTATTTAGGCAGATATATAGAATAAAATGTTCAACAATGGCCTACAAAACCCAGCGTTTACCTATTGGAGTCATGATTTATGCACCTCTGACAATGCAATATATAAACATACAGAATTCTTCAGAGGATTCTTAAAATGACAGCTAGTTTGCACAACATATTTTTGTCTATACAAATCCAGATTTTCAGATCAAAGGGAAGAGAGAAAATTTTTTTAAGCTGCTTTTATTGCCATGCCAAAACCCTGGTCTCCAAGGCCTTGTATAAAGTTGAACTAGTCAATTTGTAATTAAATCTTATAGGATACAGTAGTGATACTCGTTACAGAAAAGGCATTTTATGGTCAGCAATCTTATTTGCAACTAACAGGATGATACAAAAGTCACAGTTCACAGAAGCTTTATGTCTGTTATTTTATGCTGGAATAATGCTGCACAAACCAATTAGCCAGTATAATAGTGTCACTGAGTATTTAAAGAAAAAACTGGATCTGGCAAAACTTCTCTGCTTTTCTCATATTTATAATGCCCTGTGTATTACTGGAACTGTAGTTTTACATTTGAAGGGTCAGTCTTGTGGGGTGCTAAGCAATAAATCTCATAAAGCACTTAGCTTATATATAATTAATGTAGGACGATGTAACCCCCATTCCATAAATATGATTTTTCTTACAGTTGCAAACAATAGGCACAGTTCCAGAAAAGCCAAACTGAATAAAAACTATTAAAAGTAAAGAAAAAAAATATCATTACAGCATAACAGCTTCAGTTAATGCATCCATTAACGTGAATGGGATCAGAGACTGCTATGTTTCTGACAGACTGCTGAATTAAGTCAGCAATGCCTAGCGTGAAGGTTTTTCACATCCATGAGTGCTGGTAAGCATGGTCTTTTTCTTTTGTCTCTTTGTTTGAAACAAAACTGATTCAGGAATATCACAGAAAAGGGAGGGGAAATGGGAGAGGAAGAAGACTGAAGGACTGATGAAAGATTTGAAGGGGGATAAATTTAGTACCTTAAATTAAGCCAAAGTTCTGATTTCCAGAAAACCTCTTGCATCAGGTTCTTGTAGATTTTCAGGTAACTGAGATGTACATAAAGTTTTACAGAGGAGAGACAAATGTTTGTAAAGCAGATGTAGTGTTTAAATCAGTAAGTAAGGATGCTACTGGATTCTCAGAAAGCCACAGATTCTTGCAAGTTCTACTAAAATGAAATTATAATATCCAGTTATATTTTTACAATGGCAAGTGGATTTCACAAGATTATAAAACTAAAAAAAAACCCTAAAACTTGTAGGAAATGTTTATATGACAAATCTTTGTCCTGTGACTACATGACTTTTCTAGGAAGATGCAAAGATCTTCATATTGTTGCATGCCCGTAAGTAACCACAGTACGTGGAAGTGTGAATGGAAGAAAATGTTTCATCACAGATCCTGACTACTAGTTCCTCTCTTTCTAGTCAGTGCGGAGGACAGTATCAGTCTAAATCTGCAAGTAAACCTCATTTGGATATTCAGATTGCGTCTCATTCCTTTTATCATGACAAGGGATTTACTTTAGACTTCTATCAAAATATGAACATATTTACATGACAATTTCTAATTCTATTCTGCTATGATAGAGCAGTGACACTTTTTTCCCCTTTTAAATATTCAATACTGTTTTAATTGGCTGACAATTCCAGTTTCACATTTAAGCAAAATAGTCATTTTATATGTTTAGAAAAGATAGCCAGGTATATTAGAGAATATAAAAGAAGCTTTACAGCAGGATACATATGGGTTTGTCACCAGAGGCGAAAAAAATAAGAGCACTTCAGAAATGAAAAAATTAAAGTTGTTTTTAAACATGGAATTATCGAGGAGCAATTCTACTTCATTCAGCAGGAGGTTTATACCTTCATTTCTTTATTTCCTTTAAACAAAAATGAAAATATCAGGCTTAAAGAAATAAACAAAATGGAAATATTGCTGTGGAATTACCAGACAGCCCATATTCTTTCCGATAGCTTATGGACCACAAGAAGAAAATGGAAATCAATCAGTGAAGCATGAATTTCTACAACGAGGTCTCAAAACTGTAATTTCCTAGACTACTACTGATGTTCTAAACAGCTAAGAAAATCATGCACAATTTTTTTCCCTAAGTAGTAATATAGTTACAACAGATTAACTTTCTTTGTCTGGTGTCTAGTTTTCTTTTGCTTTCCATGCTTTACCTAGAAATGAACACAGTTGGGATCAGAAAATTTAACTAAGAATATAAAAAAACATTAAATGAATGACACAAGCATTGAAAGGAGATCTATGGTATTTAGGTGACACTTCCCAGATTAAGAATGTACATAAAAATGTTAGCCAAAAATATTTTCATGTAAAGAGGAAAAATATTTTATTAATTACTGGGTACAGATTTTTTAGTATTCAGTAAGTTTAACATCTTTAGCATTACATGCTCAAAAGTCAACTCACACAGAATATTTTACGTTTCTAAAGGAGGAAAAACGTTGGGGTTTCATGTGATGCCATTTCCTATTCAGTATTTGAAACCCATGGTTGACTTGCAGTAGTGTTTAACTAGACAAAAGTTTTAGTTTTGTGTTCTTGAAAAAGAATAATTATGAATTTCAAGAATTTAAGAAGAATTTTAGGAAGAATTATGTCTCTATAAACTCTTTTAAATGCATGTACTGTATTTGTCACCACTGCTTTCTAGATATACACACAAGGTTGAAGTTCATTGTTTAATTTACAGATTAGAGGGTGTGGAGGAATTTTCATTTAAACATTGTGAATTCTACATGATTGACCTAATAAACTGTCTTTCATAAAGCCTTAGTAACTATTGATATCATAAAAATATCATTCAGCACTGGAAGTGGTGGTGAAGGAGAGACAGGAATAATTCTTAATCCATGCAGTGTAAAGTCTTCCATTTGGTCTACAATAAACTGTTCTTGTAAAACGGAAAGAAACTAATAGCATTTGGTTTATGTTTCATCCCAGTATAGAACATCCACTTTTCAATTGAAATAATGAATTTATTTCTGGACATATTTTGCAGCTATAAAGATTGTGAATAAAAATTTTAATATACCAGAAATATTGCTTTTATGTTATAGTTTACATGTCCTTTATTGCATTCATTTAATATCACAATTTGGGAAATGGTAGAAAAATGTACCTAAACATCTTTCTAATACCCACAGTAGGAGAAAGAAATTAAGTTTCAACAAAAGTATAGTTTGAGTTAATGTATCCTTTATCCATTGCAAACATGTTAATAGACTTTTAGAAAAAATGCATTATTTTAAAATTGCAAGATGATTTACTTTCAAGATCAGGAATTCAGGAGGATTTTAGGACAGTCTTAGGCTTGAGTAAACCTCCATAAAAATAAGACCGCAATTTATTTCTGTTGTCCAACAGCACTCTCCCCTGACTCCCAAAAGAACAAAACAAGAAATTTAATCTATCTTCTATATATAGTAACTACAACAAAAAGCTTTACTAACAGAAAGTAAAAGACACATTATGAATCTTGACACAACAAGCAGCAACCATTCATTTGATCATATAGAAGCCACACATAAACTCTCCACAGAATGATAGTTATCTACATTATATTAAATAATAATCAGCTTTTCCAGGGGGGAAAAAAAAAAATCTAGTGTAAAATCTCTAATTAGATGGAGATTTCAGCTGCCAAGATCTTGACAAAAACAGCCTGTATGAATCAAGCATGTTCCATCCAGTAGCATGGTTCTGATGACCCCTGAAAGTGACCTGCTCCCAGTGGAAAGCAATTTAATGCTCTACTGCACATAGAACAGTATATATGAATACAAAAAACCCAGATAAATTACTGACAGGTACATCTGAATAGGACTGCTTCTTAGCCACTTATCTGTAGCTAGGCAAGCTTGTTTCACCTCACTTTAAAAGATAAAGACACATGGCAGGCTGCCTCTGCAAGTTCTCATTAGGCAAACAGCCTCCATTGTCCATTAGTGGAAAAGTCTCGCTATTATTTAAGGAAATGTGACAGCAATGGAGGTGAAGTGAAAACTATCTGATGGCAGGAAATTCATCAGCGCATTACAAAGCTTTTTGCCTTCTACAACTTTCACCAGCCTCTTTCTCTTTCCACTTTTTTATCTGACAGCTCAAATGCCCCAGGGTCGTAGCCACGGCAAAGGTCAAGAACATAACAACAGGGCTATAAAATGAGGCTGTTTCAGGGGGAGAAGCTGCCAAACACAAAGAAGTTTATTGAGCACTAGACAATGAGATGAGAGCCCACATCTCAGCAAATTTATCTTAGTAGCTGCCACTGCTTTTGAAAAAACATTAAGAACCTTAAAAAAGATTTAGAACTTTTACATACTCTCTGAAACCTAATAAAACTAAGAAATATTAAAATATTTGTTATAATATAAATATTAGAAAGTTTCATTTACGTTGGGAAACATTGTAAATATGCATAATTAATAGGTAACCTGTCTTTTAAAACAACCATGTCAATCACAAACTATTAATTTAAGATATTCATGAAATAATGCATGTCATATCAAGCTTGCTTAGTGCATATACAAACGTGTGTTTTACTAAAGACTAAATCACTTCACTATGATGGTCAATCAAAAATAAACAGAAAATGCACTGTCTTCTTTCTTCCATTAATAAAGACAAGGTTTGCAACGCTACAAATGTCAAGATGAAAGGCAAGAGTTTTGCTTATATTAATTTAATCCTGGAAATCTATGGCTTTAATTTTTGACAATCAGTGGTAGCAATAAGGTGAAGTTGAATTACCTTTCACAATGTCCAGCAGTACTCTTCCCAAGTCAAAGAACAAGTTGGGTATCTGCGTAGAAAATCCACAATGCAAAGTCCTGCTAAAACAAAGACAAAAATAGGATCTTAGCTTCCTATTCTGTCAAAATGTTAATCTTTATACGCATACATATTCATAATGTGCAAGGAATAAAATAATTTAAAAAATATGAGATAGCTTCTGCATACATGTGCATTCAGATATGATTTTGTCAGTAGGCAAAAGACTGTCTGTTGTCAACATCTGGCTATTATGGTGATACACACATCATATAAAAAAGTATTCTAAAGCAAGTCACCCATTAAACATTGTTAGGCTCAAACACCAATGATTTTAGATAGATATATAGATGTATCAACATTTTGCATTCTTCAGATTGTGTATTAACATATATGAGTCAAGCTTGTGGTGGATTGACCTTGGCTGGATAAATAGATTTTATTTTTAAACTGTTTGTGTATGACTAATTTTTCCATCTAGTCCCCACCCATACAGATACCAATGCAATATGTTGCTGGATGAGATAACATCATGTTTAGAGACCTGGGATTATTTTTTCTAGTTTTCATTTTTAGATTTCATACATGTATTCACGACTGAGTTAGATGTTTAAAGTGGGAAGCTTGGATGAAAAATTGTGTATGTTTGGTTTTGAGCATACACCTGTGTTGTTCTGTATTGTTATGACTGGTAGTTAAGGACAGCATCTAAGGAAGTATATGCCATCATTCTACCTTTATCTATTCCATATTAAGAACATCATAATAATAGCAAACAGTGCATAATTATTTCTTGTTAAATTTGAAATATTGTCTTAAGCTATTTCAGGTAAAATAGCTAATTTTACAGACAGAAACTGAATTAATTACAATTAATTCATTTCTACTGTATTATGTGCCAAACTGTTTACAACTTGTTACCTTAATTTTATATGTATATATTTCAGCTTCTATACAATCTAAACGGAACTTTTGGAAAAACTAAAGAGAACAATAAATAATTTAACCAGAGTGACCATTACTGTTAGCAATTGCTGCAATAGTGCTTATCAACAAATGAAGTGCCTTAGACTCTACAGTCACTGATAGCGCTATGCAGATTGATTAGGCCTATCTAGTTGTAAAACTCCTTTTTGTAAATGCACATTGCTTTCAGTGCCTTTATCTCATCTGCAATATCTTAAGAGAACTTTTTTTTTCTTCTTTTTCTTTCATGCTGAACTGATTCTTTTATGAAATATACTTGAATAAAACAATTTTGTAATGTATGCTTAGAGGTTCTTAGAAATGTGCTTCAGACATTTCAATATTCTAAAACTAAAACTTTCATCATGAAACTTGTTTACCCTTGAGTTTCATGAATGTATTTTGACAGCGCACATTTTATGTTAAGTAGACTAAAATGTGTTTAAAGAAAGGTAGATTATAAATGTATATATTTGTGTTTGTACATATACATGTATATACAGATATTTATATACCCGTTAAAAAAATGATACTTCTCCAAATTTGTCACATAACACATCTTCTCCCATTACATAGACGGGATCCATTGTACTATGCTAAGAAATATTTTGGGAGCATTCCACACTAATAAAAGTAGGAAATTTTCCTGCAGATGTTATTTATTATATACATCTCTGTATGTATGTCTAGCTGTACCTCCATCTTTCTATCTCTATATATTTTTATACATAAATACATATGTATGTATACAATTAATTTCAACAGGATGGGGAAGAAGAGAGGGAGTACTATCCCGCTCTTTTTCCCGTCATCAATTAACATGGCTCTGTCTGGCATACTGCTTCCTCATCTGTAGTATATGCACACTTACCCCAGTCATTGCAAGTATTATTACACGCTTAGGAGATGTCTGATGCTAATCTCTTTGGGCCCCACCACTTGCTAATATAGATAAAGCTAATATGCCCTAATCGCTCTTTAATGTGACCAATGGAGAATAAATAGCATGTAATATTACTGCCAGAGAACTTTACTTACAAGGATTTGAACATTTCCCCTTAAATCTTGGGTCACCAGAAGATAAGAAAGCAGTGGATGAAGGCTGCATAACCAAGACACCTTTTTCAAAGGCAGTCAGCAAAATGGGAACAATACCAAGCGAAGAACTGAGAAGCAAGTAAGGTTTGTACTTGCAAAGTGAATGCGATGAAAAAGAACAGGCAGCAGTGAGGAGAGCTGCCATGGGACCTGGTCCCACCGTCATGCTCAGTGGGGGTGCGGATGGAAAAGAAACAAATGATCTATACAAACAAAGCAATGAGAGTGACGTACTGTACAGTTTCCAGAAGGAAAAGGAAGTACAGTAAAGAGCACTAGCAGAATGAGTAAAGATGTTTACAGGAATGAAAACAATTTTAAAGAAAGTAAGTCTGATAAGTGACATCTAAAGTGGTACAGGGTGAAGAAAAAAGTGTTGTGTAATCATCCAAAGTTGCTGTAAGAACTACGTGTAGAGTAACCAGATTTAACCAGAGATAAATATAAAAGACATAACATATTAAATAGAAAGGATTCATATCTCTAGAATACTCAGAAAAAAATTTATTAATCAAAATCAAGGAAGGAGAGAAGCTTCATTTTGTGTCAAAGAAGATTTCATACACAGAATTTCTTAAAACACTTAACAGCAAGTTGATAAACTGTAGAAATACTAAAAAACTAGAATGCATAAAATCATATAAAATATAACCTACTCTTATTGGCCATATGAAGCTAGATATAAAATTAGATAAAGCATTTTAAATGTGCTTATAAATATTTTAATGATAGCCTTTTTTTTTTCATTTGCAGATAACTTGACATTTTTCACTTTTAGCACTATTATTTAGCTCAGTTGTGGCTCAATATAGATCAATTAATGTCTTTGAATAGGTGATGCACAGCTTTAGCTAATACTCCATGACAAACGTTTTCCTAGGTTGCAGCAGATCGAAAAGGAATATACAACTGTGATCATTGGCTGAAAAATCAACTTCTCGGTTAACTGGTTCAAGAATCAATGCACAATTGATTTATAGCAACAAGACTCTCAACTTCACTATAGACATTGATAAGGAAAGATGAAATGAATGCTTAGAAACATGAACTGTAACTTTTCCAATTAAATTCAGCGTGCTTATGACACACACAGTTTAGAGTGAAGAAAACCCTTAATAAGGGTTGAATGAATTCTCAGCAGCAGTGTCATAGCATGGGTCTTGCAGCAAACTAAGTTCTCTCCATTCAAGTGTCTATGAAAGGAGGATCCTCAGCTCCTCTCATTCTCAAGCTTACCCTCAAATAAAAGTAAAAAATTTAGTTACTGCCAAAGGTCATAATGAAAAAAGAACACACTCAGCTAGCCTTTTAAAAATAGAATTTCATTTTGATGATAGGGATGTAAGTCACCCTTCCCCATTAGCACTGACTGCTGTGAGACAGTTTTTCTTGTGACCAGAAGCCACACCTGTACCTGCCCCATTCAGCTTCAGCTACTCAGCACAGCAGAGGTATTCAGTCTGCTTCAGTACATACCATAGCCTTATGCTGAATAATTAGGCATAGTGCTTTGAAAAAGATGCCTTCAGAGGACTGGAGGTGCAAAACATAAGCACATTTTAGAATTTCTATGTATATCACCAGTTCAGTAAAAATACTCAGATTGTGTATTGTAGGCATTTAGAGAACCATGTTACAATAATTACGTGAAGTATATCCAATACAGTCTTATGGTCCAATACTTATCTGACGGGATGACCTTGGATGGGTGCCAGACGACCACTCAGCTGCTCTCTCATTCCCCTTCCTCAACAGGACAGGGGGAAAATTAAGATAGAAAAGCTCATGGGTTAAGGTAAAGATAGGGATCTCACTCATCCATTACCGTCATGGGCAAATCAGACTCAGCTTGGGGAAAATTAATTTGATGTATTGCCAATAAAAAATAGAGCATGATGGTGAGAAACAAAGGCAAAACCTAAAATACCTTCCCCCTGCACTCCCCTTTTTCCCAGGCTCAACTTCACTGCGTCATTCCCAACTCCTCTACCCACCCCACACCCCAAAGCGGTGCAGGGGGAAGAGGAATGGGGGATCAGTCCACAACAGCTCCTCTCTGCCGCTCCTTCCTCCTCACACTTTTCCCCAGCTGTGGCGTGGGCTCCTCCATGGGCTGCAGTGTGGATATCTGCTCCACCGAGGCCCTCTCCCACCGACTGCCTGGGAATCGCAGCTCCGGCGCCTGGGGCACCTCCTCCCCCTCCGTCTCCTCTCACCTTGGTGTTTGCAGGGCTGTTTCTCACACTTTTTTTACCTCACTTCACTCTCCCTGTCACATTTTGCCCTTCCTTAAGTGTGTTTACCCAGAGGCACCACCAACTCTGCTGAGGGGCTGAGCTGTGGGGGGGGCGGGGAGGTAGGGGGAGGTGGGGGGCGGGGCAAGGTCGGTTGGAGCCGGCTGGAACCGGCTGTGTCCGGCACAGGGCAGCCCCGGCCGCTCCTCACAGAGGCCCCTGCAGCCCCCGCTGCCAGCGCCGGGGCACCTGCACCCCGTGCAACTTATAACAAGGCCTGTTCAGTCATGTAAACCTGCCCGTAAAATATTGCCTTTTTTTATTTAACTCACATCACCACATATAGATCTTACACAGAGGAAAACTATGCATTGAAGTGGAAATGAAGATCAGATTTAAGGAATTTGCATTGTTGTGCTGCATAAGGTAAATGTAAGTAATTTTCCCTTTCTGTCCAGAGAACTTTAATATATCAAAAGATTTGGACCTTGTGCTTGTCTCCTTGCTGCATAAATAACTTTTGTCTGCTTTTATAATTTCTCTCTCACTTTATATACTAAATTTCTTATTGTTCCTTTACAGCTTTTCTTCTGATTTCACATATTTGAGGGACTGAAATAGAAGTATGCAGAATATAAGTGGGTAATAATAAGCATTAAATGACCTCAGACATATAGTAACAGGTATGGTGTCTCTCATCTGAGGCTGCCAGAAGTATCTTGTTTTCAATTACATGCAAACTAGGAAAACACTTTCAAACAAAAATGCTGAAGACACTGTGAAGACTGTAAAGTAGTTTCAAAAGCATCTCTCTTCCACTTCGAAGTCAAAATTTCACTGAATTTGCATGGAATTCTCCCTCCATATTACCCACAATTCCATATTCAGCCCAGTTCTTCATATTGCCAACCTGGTTTCTGTCAGCTTCAGTTAAATTGTTCATGGTTGCCTGCAGCATAAATGCAAGGAGAAATGGACACTCCACATCTTGAAGACAACCCTTTCTGATATCTTGCATTAGTGCTACAGTTAATTATCCTTCATTTTCAATATAATCACCCAAAGAAAAAGTAAAATAAAAAACATAACAAATAAAATCCTTGCAAACTTCACTGTCAGTCCCAGTGAAGGGAAAACATACCTAAAACTGTAAAACTGAGAATGTACATCTTAATTTTCTATTTGAGCACTATGCAGTAGAAAAATATTTCCAATTTGTATAGCAGTGTCATTGCAAGGAAAGTGATTTTTTTATGAAGAAAAAGCATAGTCAGTAGTATTTACAATATTATGCTTTTGTGATTAATACTGAAAGCATGACTAATTGTAATACATACAATAGAAAATGATTAATGCAAACTTAAAATTCAGCTGGGGAATATTATTTCAATCAAAATTAAGACTTGAAGAATAAATCATCATTAAAGTGACAACAAAAATAAGATATAGTGAGGTAATTCTTCAGGTTATAAAAAGTGATTTTAACATATCTGGTATGATGAAATTAAAAATATCGTAAGCCTCAGAATTTTCTAAAGAAGTTGTTTTTATGGTGAAACTTTGACCTTATTTAAAGAAGCTTCAGTACAATTTGTGGAATAAATTAAAAATGACAGAGTCATAAAACACATAGGTTCTAGCAATTTGTTAGAGGAACTGCAATATTTTATAATTGTCAAATCTTTATATTTGTGGCAATAGCATCAATCATAAAGATTCAGTCTGGTATTTCTGCAAATGGATAGTACCTTTTATCATAATTATTTTCCATTTTCTGTTAACTCTTAAAAATTAATTTCAGATTAGGGTTGTTTGAAACGTATAACAATATATAAACCAAGATGACATCTAACTTTGGTGAATTTAAGGTATTGCAGGAAGTCACACAGCCCTCTTCTTAACAGAACTGCATTTCATACCTGGGAAGAAGATCTTTCATTTTCCTTTAAAAACAAAAACGTAATCTTATAATTGAAATACATAAATAAAAATTAAAACTAAACAAAACCCCATGGAACAAAGCCAATGGTCTGGATTAATTTTTTTCATAGATCTGTATGAGGAAGCAACATGAACATCACGTTGAGTAACTTTGATAGTTTGTTGAAAACTAACCTACATGAGCTAATGATCCATGGATGCAGGTCACTGTCACTGTCAATAAGTGTCCGTGCTTGTTAATGATAAATACAGTATCTATCTGCAAGAGAGAATTATCTCATGAAATTGTTTTTAATATCAAATAAATGGCTGGTCATATTTCAATTTCAAAAGTCTAACTCTTATGGACAAGCATACCAGAAGCCTGTGACAACAGACCAAACTTAAGCTTTCTCATGATGTTATTCAGTGTCTCAGGGACCAACCACACCACCACAAATTTCTGTGTATGTATATATTAGAAACATTGCTGTGGCCTCCATCTTCAATACAAGATACCCTTGATTATCTTGTAAAATCTTCAAAGTGCTAAAAGATGAGAAGGCAGTCTGGAAGGTGTGAAGAAGCATAACTATAGTTCTCATTCACATGAAGTAAATTCTAATATAATTTTAAAACATCTTAATTTCAAGGTTCAAAAAATAGATGAGACAATTCTGAGAAATTAGACTAAAAAGAAGCAAATTAGTTAAACTACATAGCCCTTACTGTTTCAGGCAACTTATACTGCTGTTACCTTAATGAAGATATTTCATCTTCAGATAAAGTTCAATCAGAATGATGCTTATTGTCACATCATTTTTTTTAGTCTTTCACATCTGAATACAAGATTGGGAAGAATGACTGAACAATAGCATTTATTTCACAAGAAAGTAGATGAAATATAGGCCTTCCTCTCCTGATTTCATTGTTCGAATTCAAAAGATGTAGAACAGAACAATGGGCTGTTCATTTTCTCTAAAATCATGGTTCAAAGACAGATGGGCCTAATCAGTCTAAGCCTATGACAAGAAACTTGATAGCCTTAAAAAGGTGAGGGAAATTACCTCTGGCTGAAGGTACCAAAGAGGGTGATTAGCCTAACAATAGTTAGCACAATTCTTTCCTTAGGCTTATCTGTAAAATAAAATATGAGTTTCTTTGATGCAATACTGTAATAACTGAATAACCATTAAAAACATACTTTATCTTGACTATTTTAAATAATAGATATTTATTAAAAATGTAGACAGTCTACAGCAATTCCCAATCTCTATTAGTGAGAGTTCCCCAACGTTCCACTCATTTTGGTGTCATCACAGGAAGTAGTAATGCATATATACCCACTTGAACTTTCATGATTATGCAGTAATCCTCTCATTTAATACTGTGCACAACAGGGATTAGATACTCTTTATGTTTTAAATGTTTCAAAACATTTCTGATTCTTTGTCTACTTTCACAAGTAGTGTGATGATTGTAAGTGGATTAGCAGGTCAAGGCAATGAAGACCCTACAGCTACATTATGCACACTTGGATGGGAAGGTTTATATGGCACTACAGTTAGTCTGACCATCTGGACTAAACTATCAGTGCCGGAGTGCCACAAGGGCCAGCAGCTCCCTCCGAGCTGGGGGCTGGGAGCAGTGGAGGGACCTCATGGGGAGCAGCAGGGCAGGTTCTGGCAAACAGAGCCCAACCCACCTTGCCAGCCAGGAACAGGGCAGCCGGGGGGCACTGGGGCAGCTCCAGCCCCAGGCATCAGGCAGCTCCATAGGGACCAGGCTGGGCCAAGGCCAGGCTGGGACATCAGTCCACAGGTGGAGGGTCAGGATCTGTCCCAGTGAGGGGAACCAGTGTCTGATACAACCCTAGGATGGATGGGCAGGCCTGTGGGGATGGAGCCAGGCTGAGGCTGGGTCAGGCCATCAGCCCGCAGGTGAACTGATGTGAAACATTTTTTTCTCATGACCACAGATAAAACCACACTGAACCTTTGGTGAGCCCAATAGAGAGAATTTGGCAACGAAAGAAGCAACAAGGAAAAATTAAAAAAAAGAAAATGAAAGGGGTTCAGTAACAAGATATGGCAACCAAAGAAAAGGCAAGTAGGACAGGAAATGATATCAAGACAAGAAAAAATCTCTGTAGAAGACAAAAGAATGAGCTATAAAACCTGAGGGCTGGTGGTTGACAGCAAAGTTAAAGCACAAATTAGTTTTGTCGTCTTATATAACATTTCAGATACTATGAGAGTTCTCAGTGGTTTGAAAACCTTCTTTTAGTATGAGTGCTTGGTAGGCACTGCAGTAAGTGGCACAACCCCACCTACTGTTTTGGAGTCTCGTGTCTGCACTACGAGAAAGCATGTGGTGCTCAGCTGGAGTGGATTTTCCAGTTTACTTTCATCTAAAGGAATCTTGTTTATATACACTTTGCAGTCAAAATGAATCACAATAAACAAGGAGAATCAGGGGGTTTGTTTCAGAAGTGTATTACTGTTCCAAACTAAAATGCTAATGAAGATTCATCTTCTGTCAAATATAAATGTGGGGAAAACCACTAGAAACATGCTATCATCAAGGTGACTTTTCTCTGCTTTTCTGTTGCAGGTCAGTCCCTAGAGAAGCTATGAACTCTGTTCATCTTCTAAGAGCATGGAACTTCCAAACTATATTCAAATATTGGCAATACATACTGGCTAAAAGTCACGAAATTTGGACAACACAAGCAAAGCATATTCAAAAACATCAGGCCTTAAAGCAATGTACTAGTTAATGTCTTATCAGATACTGTAGAACTAGATCATTTAAGTTCAGAATGAGAGGAATACAAAGGGACATAAATTACCTCAGATACAGTAAAGAAGAAATAATTGATGAACCAGATAGGAAAATTGCAAAATCCACACACTAAATGCAGTAACTTTAAAATAAACTGACTTATCCAAATAGTGAGATATATCTTCTAGTCTCTACCTTTGCTATTACTCAGTTTAATGTCAGCAGTGTATTATTTATGAAGAAATATGTCATGATGAGCAGCATACATAGTTCTATTGCCAGATACTAAAAAAATGAAGAAAAATTACTGGTTTTTATTTTCCTTTTTTTTTTTTTTCCTTTCAATTCCCTGTTAACTGATCAAGACTTTTATAAAGATAGTAATTTTTAAAAATGTCAGTTGGTAAAACTGAAACCACAAAGCTCTAAACCTAGTGATGATTGAACTCCAGCCGTTTTCTTTTTGTAGTGATTCAGTAAGAAAAAAAAAACCTCTGTATATTTTATATCAATTCAGAAAAATGTGCAGTTAGCTGAATGTGAGACAGTTCTCTTTTCCTGAAAAAAATTAGGCAGTTATCTAAGAAAGTGGAGACACATTACTCTCTCCCAGTAAATTAAAGTTTCTGACCTCAGCAAAACAAGACCACACACAAATATCTACATTCTTGTAACAAATTAGGAGCAATCTCATAAATAATGAAGACAGTGTGGGCTTTTTGGATATGTCATTCACATAGTTCTTTTAGAGAAATTGTAGCTTGAAAAATCGTACACTGTCAATTTAAATTCTTGAGGTTACTACAGTTCCTGTTTGCAAACCTTCTGTTATGTTCCTCTGCACAAGTTAAGTATATTTTTCATTTTGTTCCAAAGGTGGCTACATTCAGAAGTGGATTAAACAGTAACCAACATTCCACTTTATGTATGTTTGGAAAGTATTTTGCAATGATAGGTGCTTTGGGATGGAGGTGCCTCACCTTCATCCCTGGAAAGGTGATGGAGCAGCTCATTCTGGAAGCCATCTCCAAGCATGTAGAAGAAAAGAAGGTGATCAGGAGTAGTCAGCATGGATTCACCAAGGGGAAATCATGCTTGACCAATCTGATAGCCTTCTATGATGGCATGACTGGCTGGGTGGATGAGGGGAGAGCAGTGGATGTTGTCTACCTTGACTTCAGCAAGGCTTTTGACACTGTCTCCCGTAACAACCTCATAGGTAAGCTCAGGAAGTGTGGGTTAGACAAGTGGACGGTGAGGTGGATTGAGAACTGGCTGAATGGCAGAGCCCAGAGGGTTGGTGATCAGCAGCACAGAGTATAGTTGGAGGCCTGTAGTGATTGGTGTCCCCCAGGGGTCGGTACTGGGCCCAGTCTTGTTCAATTTATTCATCAATGACCTGAATGAAGGGACAGAGTGTACCCTCAGCAAGTTTGCTGATGACATGAAACTGGAAGGACTGGCTGATACGCCAGAAGACCGTGCTGCCATTCAGCGAGACCTCGACAGGCTGGAGCATTGGGCGGAGAGGAACCTCATGAGGTTCAACACAGGTAAGTGCAGGGTCCTGCACCTGGGGAGGAATAACCCCATGCACCAGTACAGGTTGTGGGTTGACCTCCTGGAAAGCAACTCTGCAGAGAAGGACCTGGGAGTCCTGGTGGATGACAAATTCACCATGAGCCAGCAATGTGCCCTTGCGGCCAGGAAGGCCAACGGCATCCTGGGGTGCATTAAGAAGAGTGTGGGCAGCTGGTTGAGGGAGGTTATCCTCCCTCTCTACTCAGCCTTAGTGAGGCCCCATCTGGAGTCCTGTGTCCAGTTCTGGGCTCCCCAGTTCAAGAAAGATGAGGAACTACTGGAGAGAGTCCAGCGGAGGGCTACCAAGATCATTAAGGGACTGGAGCATCTCTCCTATGGGGAAAGGCTGAGGGAGCTGGGGCTGTTTAGCCTGAGGAAGAGAAGACTTAGAGGGGACCTCATCAACACTTATCAATATCTCAAGGGTGGGTGTCAAGAGGATGGGGCCAGACTCTTTTCAGTGGTGCCCAGTGACAGGACGAGGGGCAATGGGCACAAACTGGAACACGGGAAGTTCCACCTGAACATGAGTAAAAACTTCTTTACTGTGAGGGTGACAGAGCCCTGGCACAGGCTGCCCAGGGAGGGTGTGGAGTCTCCTTCTCTGGAGATATTCCAGACCCGCCTGGACGCAGTCCTGTGTAGCCTGCTCTAGGTGACGCTGCTCTGGCAGGGGGGTTGGACTAGATGATCTCCAGAGGTCCCTTCCAACCCCTACCATGCTGTGATTCTGTGATACTATGCGATTCCGTTTTCTGTCATTGTCTCCATTATCCTTTATTATTTTTAATGACTCCCTCATTTATTAGTTATGAAGTTTAACAAAAACTTAGCATCATTTAAAATTGTAAAGTTGAGTGAAAACTGGTCCATGTGTCTTTTATTACATCATCACCAATACATTTAAAAATCTATTTTTCCATCGAACACAATCCTTACAATAAGACTTGGTGTCCTGAAGGGAACAATAGTGGTGCTTTGTGCTTTCTGCTGCATCTGTGAGGACCTTTAGGAAGCCTTATCATTGTAACAAGCAAATGCTCCACGAACTTCAGTTAATTAATTCTTACCAAACTCTGTCAAATTAGGTAATAATAATATTCCTAGTTTATATGTTAGAAAAGGAATTGTCCAGATCATGATAAAATTTGAAACAAAATCTTATTTTTCTGAATCTCAAAAATATTTTCTTTGTTTCTTACCTGTAAAATGCAAGGAATTTTTATAATACAGGGATTGTACGTAGTTATATGTGCTATCTGTCCATGTACAGTACTATGTTTTCTTTTCAGATTTCCAATGGCCAAAGCAGGATGTAGTTTTAGAAATACTACAGGAAGTTAGTTCAGCCAGTTATATGGAGAAGGGGGAGCAAAAAATGTCAATAATTACACTTTTATAGATACCGAGAAAGCTTGCAAGTTTAGTTAAATGTTCAACTTAAAAAAAAATATATATATATTTAGAGACACTACAAGTATTCTATTGTTAACTATTTTACTTTGTCCATCAATAAACTAAGCATGTCCTTTTCTTAAATTTGGAATAGCTTTTCATTTTTAATTTATTTTTTAATATTTAAAATGTGTTAGAATATATTTGGATCACAAATAAATAAAACAAAATAAACGTATACTATTTTTCTGTTCTTCCCCGGAACTGTCAGCAAACTGATATTTATTAGATATCAGCAGAATTAACCTCAAAAATTCAAGAAAAACACCTGCTTGTACAGTTCTATCAAGCAGAAAGCGTCATACCTTGTAAGATGCCCTTTTTAAGGGTTAGAAATATTTCTCTTTATACCACCTAAGGATTCGGCTTTCCCCTAACCCTTTTATTTACTTACAAGGAATAGCAAAAAATAAATAATTATGGCTAAAGTATACGAGCTGTAAAGCAGATTATATATTGCAGAAAATATGAAGAGCTACTTCTGCTAGTCTTACTCATGTTCAGTACGTTTATCACACCAGTGGTAATACTAAGATCATGTTAATACTCAGCGTGTAATGTTGGTAAGATCACACACTAAATAAATTACATGCATAGAATTTCTTCATGAATTGCATGTACTATAGAACACAGGAAAAAATTCCCCACACAAAGATCTTACTTTTAAGTTGCAATAGGAAAAAAATAAGATGACTTATAAGCAGATGAATTAGGCAAAACCTCATGTAAGAGAGTTTTATCAACCTTATTTTCATTTTTTTATAGGAAAGAACTGAAAATTGAAGTGATCTGAACAGCCTAAAACACCCAGAAAAAATCTAAGTTTTAATGGTGGGGAATTGTCTAAACTCAGATTCAGGCCTCAAAGTTGCTATTTAGTGTACTTGGAATGTATGGAATTCAACATAAAATATGTTTTTAAATTGTGGTCAAAACAGCGAATTAAAACAAAAAGAGATTAAAAAGTTCTAGGATTTGGGGTAGGCATTTGTTTGTTTTCTGTATTTTTTCTGGTTTTAACAACACCCTAGTTTAGAGTTCGTGCCCAAGAGATAGGAACCCAGCTTCCCAACCCTCCTCTACCTGAGACACTCTAACTCTCTTTCCAGGAAGTGCCCTAATAGCATCTTGGGTGTTTGCCCCAAAAATCATCAGATTAAGTTGGGATACTTTTACAGTAACTGGGAAGTGTGTGTTTGAACCCACCGTAATTTAAGTTGAGGGAAGTTTCTTAAATTTTTCTGTGGAGGTGCTCTGAAGTGATTTAAAAAGAGATATTGTTCACTTTTTTGAGAACTACTTCTACTTTCCAAGTAACGAAATACCTACTTTGGAGCCTGGGGTTAACCACTGCTTTAGACAAACTCTTGTGCTTAATATCTCTCATTAATTAACCCCAGGCAGATCCTAATTGGAATATTAGGTACCTAGACTCTCATTAGTCAACAGAGAGAGATAGAGTATTTGGTCTTCAAACTGTTTCACAAAGGAGGCTATTTCTCTTCGCAGAGAGGGGCTATTGCCTGCCTCCAACGAACATCTGCTTGCTAAAAGAGTATCTAGTTCCCTAATGTCCAAATTTTGGAGCCTAAAGTAGGATACAGCTCCTTTTACAATCTTCAAAATTGAGAAAATTTAACTTTTTCATATTGAATCAACTGTACTTTTCAAAAACATCAAAAATCTTCACACACCAATCAGTTTCATTCTGCAAATGTAGTGGATACAGAAAAAGATTTCTGGACATCCAATCCCAGTCAAATTTACTTGTAGTATTTCAGCCAAGCTAATGGAATATACAGATTTGTCTATATTGGTAAACAATTGTTAAAAACCCTCAAAAATTGTCTGAACAAGATTTACAGATACGAAGAGAAAATATGTCCATGTAATTCAGAGATAATGACTATATTTCTGTACGTCACTGGCACATTGTGAGAAATGCAACTCTTTTTCTGAAAAATGTGAATGTTGTAAATTACTTAAAGGCAAATTTTTTCAGTTTTAATTCTGTATAATAAACTTTTTAAATTCTGTATTCATATCCCAGATGGAAGAGAAGGAATTCTTAAGTCTCAAAGCTCACTGGGCATGCAGAGAAAACAACACATCTCACACAACCAACTATAATGGTGTGGATTTATTTATACATATACACACAGATTATTAAAGGTAATTATTTACTTTGCCATCGGCTTCATCTCACATAGTTCCAACATTTTAATTGGAAATTAGACACATGAGAGTGTGCCTTATTGATTCATTAACAACTGCATCAAGTGTACTGTCAAGCATAAGGCTAAAGTTTGCATACCTCCAGCCTCTTGAGAGATTTATTAATAAATCACTTCTAAAAAACTTAGTGTAGATTATTATTACAATTTGGCATTGAATTTTTGCATATGACTTATAAAAATAATACGTAACAACTTTGGAAAAACTTCCACTTATTGAAAACAGTTCTCAAGGGAGGAAGATGACAAGTGAAAGAAAAAGATGTAGAGTTTAAAAAAAAAAGAAAAGAAAGAATGGCAATGCTATAATGAAACATGCATTAAATATAATCAGATACTGAGATACTGCAGGTAAAAATATAGGTGCTTTGCAAAGATGGTCTTTTTTCTTTAAATTGAAAAAAAATCTTTAGTTGTTCCTTCAGTATAATGTAGAGAAAAAACCAATAGGCCTTATAGTCGTATGCTATAGGGCAGATTGTCAACCTAAACATAAGTAAAATTTTATAATTATAAACTTTGGATATTATGATGAAAGAGCACATAGTAATAAGACAAAATGCTTTTGACCGAGTTAACACAGAGAGAGTGCTGTGGCCAGGATGAAAGGAAACTTTTCCATTCATCTGCAGTTCAGCTTTCTGGCATTCCTTTAGTTGTGATATTGTAACTGATGAAGACCTTCCTTAAGAGATGTTATAAGGGGCCACCATCTCCTGTGCACTTGGGGCTGGGGGTTCCTCCTGCCTGGCTGCTGGAGCCCAGTGTGGTGTACCCTGAGGCCTGGGGGTCTCTGCCTCAGGTCTACAGGCACAGCTGCTGCTCTATACATGCACCCTCCCACACACCCACCCCCCCATACACTCCCCCCCTCCCATGGTCATACACACAAAGACACAGACAAGGCACTGCCTTCAAACAACAGCAACATATACCACTACCAGGACCCACCTAAACGTAACTGCAGGCAGCCAAGACCCCTCCTCCTCTTCAGCTGGCAGAGGCAGAAGTTCACTAGTGAAAGCACACACACACGCACCGCTCCCCGGGTTCATGAGCACACACACATTTGTGGATCCCTCATGTACCAGCACTGCCCCCCGTCTGTCCAACACTCCTACCTAGATCCTGGGTCCTCTTTTCCAGTTCATGGTCATGAGTCTCCCACTCACCAGCTAGCCCACCTTGGTGCTCACTAGCAAATAGACACATGCACACACAGACTCGTCTCACCAGCACCCCTCATTTGTGGATCCCCTCAAATACTAGCATGGGCCCTCCGCCCACCTGATACCCCTGCCCGGACCTTGGGACTGCTACTACACCTCACCAGCTAGTCCTGCTTGAAGTTTGCTAGCAAATTGCACATACACCTCATGCACACACACAGGTTCAGAGAAGATAAAGACACTTGCCCCCACCAGCAGCCAGCACCAGGCACATGGGCTGTCATCCGCAGTCCCACTTCTGCCGCCAGCGCTGAGCCCCTCACTTGCCCCAGTCATGCCAGTCCCTCACAGCAGCTGCTTTTTGGGACACACATTGTTCTCTCCCCTGTGGCTGGTGGTCAAGACCCTCACTCGCTCCAGTTGCTGGCACTGAGACCCCTACTAGCACCAGTAGTTGACACCACTGGGGTGCCTATACCCTAGTCGGACTCTAAATTGCTGATACCAAATCCACTCATGTCCACCTCACCGGTAGCTGGCACTTAGTCTTTACAGCACTCATATGCACAGGACAGAGGGTGAGATTACATGGAAAGTGAGTTAAGGAAGCATTTAACAAGATAGGACAGACAATCAGATGCCAGGCTTGGTCAGACAAGTGTACTGCCTCGCAATATTTTACATGCAATTGGCACCTTTTGTATCCCTGTCTGTCTATTACCCTCTTTGTTCCTCCCTGATCACCTTCCCCTAAACATTCCCCAATAAATTTTGCAGAGTCTCACAGATGCCCTCGAAAATGTTTGTCTTGTTTTCCCTTTCTTATCAGTTGCAAAGTCCAGATGGTCTTCGCTAAAGCTGTGCCTGGAGTTTCATAATGGTCCATCAATTAGTAACTGGAGGCTTTTGATCTTTGCCATTGTCTCTGTTATCCTTGTTGTCTAATAGGTTTATGTCTCCCTGTGTTCTTATTTATCACTGCCCCATTTACTTATTATCTCCTTTTGCATTGAAAAGGTCCTTGATTATTGGATGACCTTGATGAAGCAGATACTTTCACCTTCAACATAACTTTACAGCCTTATCTACTGAATTCCAGATTACCCATCTGCCATTTTTACTTCCACCTCTGACAATGATGCTCAACAAGGAGCCACCAAAGGAAAATGAAGAGCCAATTGCACCCGTCTGTTTTTGAACAATTAGGTAGCCCCCCCCCCCATTATTGCTCTTGTTTTATAACCTCTCCACATTTTATTATTGCTTTCTCTTTTCTCATAGCATACAGTCATACAGTCTGTTCAAGTTTCAATCTGTAATGCAAACACTGGCATTCATCATTGGCTAACTTCTTTGAAAAACCAAAAGCAGCACCATTTTTCTCTATTTCTATAGGAATTTTCTTATAGCCGATTAACTAGATAACACCTATGGGGTGCCAAAGGGTCAGACTTAACAATTTCGTATTAAAGACTTTTTTTTTTCACCAGAAAGGTTTTAAACAAGCCAGTTTCTGCCTACAGTTCCTTTGTATTTTTTTCCCTTCACATGCCCCAACCATATGCTCACTTAGTGAACCCTTTCTCTACCTTATCATCTCACCCAGACTTTGTATCCCCTTTTTGCATCCAACGCTTCTGCTTGAAATTTCCTTCACTGTTTGTTGGCACTATTTTTTATCCAATACTCTGTCATGAATGGTGTTTTCCTCCCTAACAATTTTATGAATACATAAAGGCTATAAGACTTTTATTTAAGAAGAGATTGAGGGAGTTGAACATGTATTATTTTAGATACTTTTTTAAGGACCTTAAATCATCAAAGACATTCATGTTAGGCTGGCACATATGACATGCACGGAAGATTTTTGTTTATATGTAATAACTGATGGAGATCAGACCAGGCAAGACATTTAAGATGTTGCTAGATATCTACATTCAGTCATGGAAATTGTGCTCAGTGTCTCATGGATTAGAGGTCATATTCACAATAGAAAGTGTGAATGTAAGTGTTCCTATAGAATTGGAGTTTTAAAAAAAAAATTGATCTTCATTTATTATTTTTTGAGGTGGAGGAGTAAGCCAAGTAACTCTAATAAGGGAATATTCTGGTCATGTATATTATTTTATTCCATATTCTAATTCTAATACTCTCACAAAGGACACATGTTACTCAGGTCAATGAACATAGTATATTCAGCAGTCTTACAGTCAATAATCATATAAACTCCCTGATTCACAAATATTGCATAAGATTTTGGCAAAATGATGAATTGAAGCGACATAAAGAAAAAAATAAATTTATGTGCAATTTTGTTAATATTACTTATTTCCCTTTAAAATTATGCCAGCAATTACATTCGTATTAATTACTGTATTTTTCTTATTTAAAGTATGTTGTTCTAAATGTTGCATACTGCTTAATATAAATAGTATAGATTGTTTATATAACTCTCTAACTTTCTATAATCCCATTTCCAAATGAAAACTGTAAATCTCTCTCTTTATTGGTCCCTTTGTAACTTGAATATGTTTTTAAATCAACCAGAAGTCATAGCAATGAAAAACAGACTCAGGCTAGTGATTTTCATACTACAAAAACTGTGTGTTTGTTAAAGCTTGTTCTTGACCTTTTCACAGATGAAGTGTGTCAATAGCAAGGAACTTCTAAAGACTAGCAATTTTAATGTCAAGCAATGGTCTCCTGTTATTCATGACAATACAAAGTTACTAGAACCAAAATTCAATCTTCTATTCACATACTCAATCAGGAATTTGAATCATAATCTTCCTAGGAACAACAGTTACTGTGTAATCTGATTAACTGCTGTTATTTTTTTTAAGTTTTCAATTTAAGAATTTGGAAGAATACTCTGATCTTTATTTACAAATAATCCATGAACAAAAAAACACATTAATGAGAGATGCCGTAAAAATCCATTTAGCTAATCCCTCCACAATTCTGACATTGTTAATAAAAGCCATCAATTGCTTATCTAAGACACCAACTGAGTAACAATAATAAAAAAAGTTCAGCATTTGGTAACAGTGCTCTATTACCAGCTCAGCCTAATGATTCTCTGTAGCCATGAAAGAAAAGATGAATCACTAGAATAAAGGAAATCTATCCATTACATAGAGATGAATAGAGTTAATCCTACCATACTAGTTCATCAAGTGCTACAGATACCCATCCCGAGTCTGGATTGACTGTACATGGACTGACTACTGACTGGAAAACCACTGAGCTCACGACACTGTCTAAGTATGTGGAAACCCACTTGCTTTAAATAAATGAGAAAATCAACACCAGTTCTTGAATCTGCTGAACAGTTTTTAACCAGATATATTTATAGTACTTAACAACTTTAATTACAATTTCATTTTTTTTTATTTGTACATCTCCGTTTCATGAAATACATATATGCTCTACGTGATACTGGTTCTAGGAAAAGATAACATCCTTCTTTTGTTTACTCAGTGCAACATTAAAAAGAAGAAAATAAGATTACTTGAAGTCTGTATACTTTAAGAGAAATTGGGTTTAGAATGGTTTGCTTTTGAAATAAAATGCTTATAAATGTCTATAAATAATATAGCATCACTGTTGTAAGTGAAATTGTATGGGAAAGAAAAATAAACAAGATTAAAAAGAGTTAAAAATTGGGAACCCTGAAAATATTTCTTGATGCAATATTAAAACAAAATAACAAAAAGTTGGAATTAAAACCATTTGTCCTGAAATGCACTGTTTTCAGCTCTTACTGGCATTTTAGTAACTTAATTATTTAAGTTAATTGAAAATTTAAAACAAAAATGAGTTTTGGAGAAAATAATCTTCTCCATATAAAATGGGGCACTTGGACAATGTATGTTAATATATAAAGGAGGTAGTGTTATACAGTCTTCTGGAGTCAAATAGAAAATTTATTTACAAAGCTTGACTGAAATTTTCGATACAGAGGAGAATATTTAAATGCATAAATCATGTTACCTTTAAAGAACAGTTAAGATTTCGTCCTTCTAAATGCTTCTCCTAAAGTATTGTGTACTACTTAATGAACAAAGCCAATATTAGTATAGAAGTCAGCTAAGGAAAGAAAACATTTTATGTTCCTGTTTGTTCTATTGATCAAAATGGCAACACAGGGAAGCTGAGGAAAATGGGAAACCTTGTGTAGAAGGTGAGAAGGAACTTTTGATCATCTGAATTCTACAATCATCTCTTGAAAAGATGGCTCACAGAGGAGATAAAAGCTTACAGCCATAATTTAAGCATAAGGAGCATAGTAGTCAACAGGGACTTTTGCTGTCCTCTTTCTGAGATCGTAGTAGAAGAAAATGCACACCAGTGCCAAGTCTGGCAAGACCTCACTTTGGTCTGAGTTACTCTTGATCATGTTGTAAGAAGGGCACTCAACTTACCAGCTCATGGAAAGGAATCATGGAAAGGAATGAAAACATGATATGATTATCTCAAAAAGTAGAAGATACTGTAAAGTATAGATGCAATCCAGGAATATTGTATGTATGAATTCTGCCCAATCCAGGCATATTGAATGTGTGAATCCTGCCCTGGATAACTAAAGACCTAGTAGTCACATCAGAGCTGTGATACTGAAGACATCCATCTTTCTGTCTGTCTATCTATTTACCTATCCATCTATCTCAAAATGCTAACTACATGTCTTAGTAGATAGCAATACAAAAAGAAAAGTTTATGTGTTCTTATGTATGACTCAGTTAAAAATCCAGGCACAGCAACTTCATGATGTTATGTCAAGTAGTCAGTAGGATTACAAGAAAAAAAATCTTTCTGAAAACAATGTGTAAGTACAAGAGTATTGGCTTTTTACAAATAAAACTCAAGTACTAGTATGAGCTTGGTGATGTGAATCACACTTCTAGAACACAGAACAACATTCCTGTCTGATGAATTCAGGACCTTGGACCACTTATACAGACCTGACAAAGCTATGTATATCGTAAACTTCCACATTCTTCTTGTAAGAAATAAAGTTGAGCAAACTAAGGAAGCAGTTGAAAAAGAGTAACAGGAGCATATTACTTTTCTAGTCTGCAGGAAAACAAACAAACAAACTTATAGGTTTGTTTTATAATTTGTAGTTAGTTTCCAAAAAGTAAAGATTTATTGATTTATGAATTATAAATACAGAAGGAGTAAGTTATGAACATCCTTACATATCTAAATCCCAGTCCAATGGACTTTATTTAATTAACTCTAATCTGAATGAGAGTATATCTCTGTGGGGAAGTATGGATGCTTTGCTTTAAAATTTGCAAGTGTTTAAAAATTCTCCAAAGACTTGGCTAGCTGATGCATCAGTTATTTATACTTTTTAAAAAAATCTTATATCTTTAAATTGTATCTAGTTTCATTCTCAAAGTATTTGATCATATTGTAACCTAGTGTTTAAATAATCTTCTTATCAGCTTCCTGCACTCAGGTACGTGTTTCCAGACCACAGTCTAGTTACTGCCTCTTCTTTTTGCTACATCAACCAGAATTACTGTCTTGATATTTACCATGAAATTCCAAGTCATTTTCTAATTTACTGTCTGTGAGAATAATGTTTCGTATCATTAACTAGAAGCCAACAATCTTTTCCTGATTTATCATGAAATTACCTTTTAATTGTGTAATATGAATACATCACCATCTACCTTTTATATAAAGTCTATAGCTTTCACAGATAAATTTAGCTTTTCCATTACTGCATTATTGCAGACAACTCTATGTTACTACCCTAATTATAAGCATAGTGTTTCATTCAAGTCAGAATTATCTTTGTTATTAAAATATATATGTATCCTTGGACTGGATTCAGTGATTCAATTCAAAACTGAGACATTTACATGTAGAAATCTATATATGAGAAGCATCTAGGTTTTTTTTTATAGTTAACACATCTAGCCAGTAGAACTGACACAATGATTCCCCTGACAAACTGCAAGTCAATTGACTAAACATAGGCATCTAGTGATGGTTCAAAATACTGGTATTTGATACATCTGACAAAGGGCCAGTAAGATACCTGCGCCCTTCAGGATTAGCTACTTGAGATCAAGTGTAATATCAGGACATTTCGAAGAACCTTAAACCACCATGCTTGGACATGGAATCCCATCCTTAGCATGTGCTACACGATAAACTGAGCTGCTCTTCAGTCTCTATTTACTATATTGAGTAAGTATTTAATTCCCTTGCCTACAAATAGACTGTAGCATTCAAAATGCGTTGTGGTATCCTGTCTGGCCACCAGCTGCCACTCCAAAAAAGCACAGGAATCCTATAAGTTCTACTGGTCCTGTATAGATATACTGAATAAATTAAGGCAACTCAAATGGCCCTGGATGTCTAGTTCTAAACAAATGAATTGTACTATGGATTTCCACTGACTATCATGGGGGTTTAGACATCTATCTCACATAGGATCACAGCATCAGGATCCAGCAAAAGCTCTATATATGAGATCCCTGCTTAGCCAAGTCAGTCTCCTGATATATCTGCTTGTTTTCCTGGGTGTCAGGATAGACTTTTCTTGCACTTGAAGGATGCTATCCGTAAAGACCTGACAGCTTTCCTGCTCTCCTTTGCCATTCAGAGCTGCCTCCCATGAGATCTCACCTACCAGTTCCGTGAATAAACCAAAATCTGATGAAGTTCAGGACGCTAAACCCTGCTAATTGCTTTCATCACTCACTTCAGGATGTTGAACTCCATTATTTCACATCACATGAAGACACCTACGTTAATATGTCTTAATATGGAGCTGATATGCACGCATAGTGTCCTAAACTATCTCTGAGTCTTTTTCTTTCTATTCTCCTTCTTTCTGAAGTCCTAGTCTTAGTTTATTGTAATTGCTATCCCCCTTCCAAACTGATTATTTTTAATATATTAAATTTCCATCAGCTTAAACATAACTTTCTTAAACAATTGTCAAATGTAGGATAATCTTACCATTTAGAACTACTGTTGAAGATAGTCTGGTTGTATGTCACCTCAGATATTCAAATTAAACACATAAGAATAGGAGACTAACTTTAAAAATATAAAGGAATACATATATTTAATCTAAATATTCAATCCACAAATCCTCTTCTTTTTGTTTCCAACAGTCCCCAGCCATGCTGTTCAGTTCAAAAAGCATAGTATATATAAGTAAGATGAGGTTATGTAAAAGAATAGCATTCCAGTTTGTTTCCATTTTATCTGTTGTGATACATCACATTGGAAAAGATAAAGACAATAACTCATTTCCACACATATGTTGGCAGCATTTAAATGGCTAGCATTGATATATTTATACAAAGTCTCTCTTTTGTCAGAAGCATATTCAACAAGGGTAAAGGATGAGTTAAATAAGAATAATCTGTTTTTTCCCTTCCCGTTCAAGTGGCTCTTAGCCTCTTTATGTTTCTCTGTATCCTTTGGCATATGTTGTAGTTAGAAACACTGGCTCTTAAGAATGTGTAGTGTTAAGATTTCATAAACTAGATGTAATAAATGACACCATAAGAAACTCCTTCAAATGTAAATATTTATGTAAGGATTTTTGAAAATCTTATTAATATGAGAGGTGTCATTCTCTATGTCACCTGAGAAACCTTATGATCAACAGCGTATCTTTTTTCTTCTGAAGAGGAATAAATCATTGCAAGATGACTGTTACATGGTTGGTAATTTCTGTATTGCAACTGCAGCACAGCTTTAGAGCAGAAGTGTCAGAGGTTTTTTTCTACATATGCAGATACATACATGCATACACACATTTATAGATATACATGTATATATGTGTACATATATCTCTATATAGACATATATAGACATGTAGAGATATGTAGGATTGTTGTTGGTTTTGTTTGGGTTTGGGGTTTTTTTTGTTTGGTTGGTCATTTTTTTTCAAATAGAGTGAAATTGTGTACATAGTGATTCAGAGCTGTCTTTGGTGACTTTAATCAGTTTGTCGGTCTTATTGGGTGATAAGATGGAAGAAAGTATCTTAAGAATTTTTAACTGAAATGCAAGAGACATGGTTATGCTAAGACTGTCATAGTTAGAGCAATGCCACTCTTAAAAGGAAGGTTGATAATTAAAGCTTGGTCTTTACGTTCTGTTGGCACAGTTTACTTAATGGATCCCAATCAGAATAGGGAACAAAGAAGAGGGAGGCAACACTGCAGTGCTAATGCTGCCATAATCTGGAAATATGGGATAGAGAGTTTATGCTATTTTTATTTTGCTTGTAAGTGCATTTGGTCGAGCATGAAATATATGGTTATCAGATACCTAATGGTCACCAGAGACTTGACAACCTAAATTACTTAGGTCTAATGAAGATAAATAGCATTCTAGACATGGACACATACTACATACCGAAGAGAAATTGACACCGATGTTGTTGCCAGGCAACTCATCTCCCCATGTAAAACATGCATTTCCTATGATTTTACTGTATATGTATCCAGAAAAAGATGGGGCCAGGGCCGGGGGAGGAAGAGGGATGGGGGAGGCAGGCTCTAGTATTTTCTTTCACTGAGTTACTACTGCATAGTAATGTATCAGAAAAAAATCTGTATTCACTAATATAATGTTATTATGTTCTTAAACATAAGATCCTCATTCTTTTTTCATGGATCTTACATATAAAACAAGGTAAGAAAGCACAGTCACTTACTTCTGGTGGGTTTTAAAAAGTTAAATTGCACGTTTTCATTGAATAATGATGCTTTCTTTAGGGATTTATATTGGTAGCTGGGCAATTTTCTTGATACAGTGCCAATCATTATCTGTAAGTGGATGAAATCACATTTTGTCTCTTTCAGTTCAAACAGTAAGAATAAAGGATTCCGCTCTATCACCATTTGTTCTGTATGCAGCCAATTTATGACAGATTTTTGTTTTCCATTCTCATTCTCTTTCTCTTATTATAGAATAGATCTGTGGTTGTTCTTTTTACATAGAGTTTTCCTAAGTGCATACAAGTACCACATAAGCGTTATAATTAAGATTTATTTCTAACAAAGCAAAATTGAATTACCATTAAGAGAAGTGTATAGAGCTTAATGATATTCTAGTAAAGCTCAGAAACCCATCCTGTAACAGTCATTTTCCTAAGAACTTGCTCTCTTATGTTTTCTTGGTTATGCTACAACATCCCTGATTAACACACACTACAAGAAGCATGAAGAGTGTTTACAGTAAAAGCAGATGTCATTTTATATTTCATTCCACATTTTGATTCTTTGTTTTATAAACTACTTTAATGTACTTTGTTCCCGCATTCTCACATAGCTATTTGGTGAGAAGAGTAAAGCTATAGAAAGGCATCAGCACACTTACTATAGTGTAACAAATACAGTGAATTTAAAATTAGTTCAGCAGTGGACTTGATACAGAAATGCAAGCTCTTTTTGATATTAGTCCTCTCTGTCTTCTAGATGAAAATCATAATAAATATTCACCATGCTTAGGATGCCAGGGGCTTGTTTCTCAATTTTACGCAACCCAGACAGAGTCTTTCAGTTTTCCTCACAGCTAGTGCTGAGATAGATAATTGGGAAAATTCTAATTTAGTAGCCTCCAGATCAAGCAATGATATCACTTGCAGTTATATTTTCAAGAACCTTAAAACCAAAATTGCAATCAAGTATTCAAAGAATTATTATTTTTTAATTCATTGTTGCATTCATTACTTGACATTGTTTGGGCTATTGAACAACTAATAAGATTGTCATCACTTTAAAAAGAAAGCACTGTGCAAAGGTTTGTTCAGTGCTGCATCCAGTATTGGATAGGAGAATATGTTTAACTTCCTGTAACTTAAGACCCGGGGTTATATATTATGATATGGTTCTCTAAACAAGCTGAAGATAAGTTTTTTCCATTTCTAATATGAAAGATGGAGTTATATACATTGCAAAGAAGTATGTTTTAACAGCCTTCTCTGTTGCTTTCTGTTAAAGACAATGTCAGGAATATTTAGTGCTTTTCCAGTATCTCAGTTTTCACACCTGAGAATATGTTTCAACATAGCAAAAAATGCAAAGTGGGCAAGGCTGAAGAGCAAAGAAGAGGATCACATACCTGTACCAATGAAGAGTATTTTCAACTGGAAACCGAAGTCCTGTCTCCCTGGACTTAGTATGAATTTTGTATCAAGTGGTCACTGGATAAAATACAAACAAAACGCTCTACAAGGAATGCATTTTTCTCAGACATACTCAGTGATATTCACTTGTTCAATCTTTCCCTAGCCTTTTGATTTTATCCTTATAAAGTATGTTAGTGAAATTTATATTGGACAGTAGGGTGCAGGCTTCATCATTTGATAATCTTTTCTTTCTAATATACTTTGATCATCAATGAGATACTAAAAATTCACATTATTATTACTGGAACCTAACTGAGCACCACTGAGATGAAAGAACAGGATTTTCGAATTATGTTTTATTACAAATGATTTCAGAATCTGTCAAAACATTCATTAATAGTTAGTTTGTTCAAGCTCAGAAAGGCTTTTATTTCTGTTTTGCTATCCTAAAGGCTAGAGGTTTTATTTTATATTTAATGAAATATGAAATATTCAAATACAGAATAGCAATCTGAAAGAAGAAATAAGCCAAGTCAGCCTAACCTGAGCCCTTCTTAAAAGAATGGATGTAAAGGTACAGCGCAGGAAACCCCAAATTTTTGATGTAGTCAGTATGTCTGACATCATAGAATCATAGAATTGTTTTGGTTGGAAGAGACCTCCAAGATCATCGAGTCCAACCATTAACCTATCATGCTCATCTTCACCAAAAATAATCGTGAAGAGTCCTGGAGATGAGAATGGCCATGAGAATCGTAGGCATTTGAGACAACACAGAAGGAAAGAAACCGTCTTGACTAACAGAAGTCCTCCATAGGATGTACATTTATAAATTCTGCTCTTAGATCCACAAACATAGCATTCACTGAATTCAAGGATCTGAGGGATTACCCAAAATTAATAAAATTCTGCTTTGTGTAATAGTTACAGTAACACTGGAGTTGTCTTGAGAGATTAACTTTTTATTGATACTCTTATATTTAAGCTAAAAGCAGACGAAATCAAAAAGAAGTAAATGACTGATTCTTATCAGGATTCCAACTGGATAAGGTGCATATTCTACAAAAGTTCAAGGATCCAGTTTAAAATTGTTTTTCTTCAGAACCTGCTTTCTTTTGTCAGTTAACTTATCAGTAAAACAGGAATTAGGAAGAGATACTTAGAAGTGAAGTGATTAGAGAGCCATTTAAATAAAGTTTTCATGCCTGTTAAAATATTTCAATATAGTTCTGATGTTAAAGATGGGGTTTAGCATATGTTAATGAGGAATATTCACATATGCTTTCAATATAAACATGAACTATAGCACATCATGTCACTGGTGTTTAAGCCCTGAACAGTGGCATCGAACAAAGACTGCAGAAGACCTGATGCTTCTGTATCTTTAAATTTAGAATTAGGTTTTGTGGTTTTAGACTGATTTCAGTTTTAACTTCAGACAAAAGATTTATTCTTTCTGTAACAAGAAACAGCAATAGGAATTATACAAAAGTAAGGTATTTTTAACATTTATATGGCTGAGGCAAGTAGGTGACACAGATATGTTCAGCAATACAACAGTACTGTGGAGAAAAGATTCTGTGAAAGAACGGCTTCATTTCAGTTATTAGGTACAGTAATAGCCCTCTGGAGGCTACAACCTTAAGGACAACAAGAGATTTGACATATATAATTTCATAACAAGGCAGATGATAGGCAAAAAAGCAACTTTAAGACAGTATTTCCCATATAAAATAATTTCTCAAAGACTGTGTTTAATTTATTGTATAGGTACAATAGTGATATAGGTACAATATATTGTATTACAATACAATATATTATATATAATAGGTACAAGGTATTGTACAAGGTACAATATAGGTACAATAGCGGAGCAATGTAATTCATATTTGTGTATATTTTTTCCATATGTTTTTCCATCTTCTTCTACAGAATATATAATTTGCTAAAGGTTGTATTACTATAGTAGCTATAAATATTCCAAAATACAAAATCTATCATCAGTATGTTAATTTCATGATAACCATTGCACTAGTAATTTATGTCTTTAATTGTTTTGATCAAAATAAGAAAGGAATAAATGTGTGTTCATATTATTCATTGACTGATATCTCAAATCCTTTCCTGATAATAGTTCTAATTATTGTTCTTATATGATATTATTTTTAATTATAATTTTGTTAATTTTCTGATTCTCTATAGTTGGTTTGCCTGTTATTCTTAATATTCTATTTATCATATAACAATTTCCTTTTTATAGCTGTATGAGTGAGGAAAACTCAAGAGACTTAGAGTGATCATATGAATATTTAGAAACACAACATAACGTGAGACCAGGCTGATGAAGGATGTGGATCACATTCAGAGACGATAGGACAGGTGGTTGGATGGGTTTCATTACACAACTAAGAAAACTAATATTAGGTATATACGTGTGAACTTCGTGACTAATCTTCTATTGTAGTCAATGAAGAGCCAGAAAATGCAGTCAGCAGAAGTAGGATAATGATTTGCCTGTCTAGATATTATACATGGAATGTTGTTTCCTAAACAAAAATGTCAAGTACCACTTGCAGCACTGAGTGGTTTCTCACTCACACAAGGCTGGTGGATGTGACATGGAGCCTATGGGAGAACTTGTGAATTGCTGGAATGGCAGCTGGAGAACGTGTGACACATTTTAGGTTGACTAAAACTGTTTAGATAGCTGGACTATGCCTTAGGCATCAGAGCTCTCTGGGCTCCACTAGTAATGTTAGGTATCAGGAAGGTTATATGTTGATACATGGTTGTACATACCTGTTCAGTGACAAATGGTGTCCCTCAGGGGTCCTTATTGGGACCAGTGCTCTTCATCAATGACATAGACAGTGGGATCGAGCACACCCTCAGCAAGCTTGCAAACAACACCAAGCTGAGTGGTGCGGTGGACACGTCTGAGGGACGGGATGCCATTCAGAGGGCCCTGGACAAGCTCGAGAGGTGGGCCCGGGCAAACCTCATGAGGTTCAACAACGGCAAATGCAAGGTCCTGCACCTGGGTCGGAGCAACCCCCAGTATCAATACAGGCTGGGGGATGTAGGGATTGAGAGCAGCCCTGCTGAGAAGGACTTGGGGGTACTGGTGGATGAAAAGCTGGACATGAGCCAGCAATGTGCACTGGCAGCCCAGGAGGCCAACTGTATCCTGGGCTGCATCAAAAGAAGTGTGGCCAGCAGGTCAAGGGAGGTGATTCTGCCCCTCTGCTCCACTCTGGCGAGACCTCACCTGGAGTCCTGCGTCCAGCTCTAGAGTCCCCAGCACAAGAAGGACATGGACCTGTTGGAGCAGGTCCAGAGGAGGGCCACAAAAATGATGAGAGGGCTGGAGCACCTCTCCTATGAAGAAACGCTGAGAGAATTGGGCTTGTTCAACCTGGAGAAGACAAGGCTCCGGGAAGACCTTGTTGTGGCCTTTCAGTACTTAAAGGGGGCCTATAAGAAAGATGGGGAAAAACTTTTTAGCAGGGCCTGTTGCGACAGGACAAGGGGTAACAGTTTTAAATTAAAAGAGGGGAGATACAGGCTAGACATAAGGAAGAAATTTTTTACAGTGAGAGTGGTGAAACGCTGGCACAGGTTGCCCAGAGAGGTGGTAGAAGCCTCATCCCTGGCAACATTCAAGGTCAGGCTGGATGGGGCTCTGGGCAACCTGATCTGGTTGAAGATGTCCCTGCTCATTGCAGGGGAGTTGGACTAAATGACCTTTAAAGGTCCCTTCCAACCCAAACTTTTCTATGATTCTGTGATACCTAAATTTAACTGTCAGTCTTAACTGAATCCTACATTGCAGTCTCATTCCACACATAAATTCCAAATGATTTTCTAAATGTAAATGTGAAATGTCATCCAATTTAAACTAATAAAAATAATGTATCTCCACAATACCTAATAGGTATAAATATAAGGATTTTCTTTGCACAAGAAATTTGGCTTCATAAACATGGCAAACTCTCAATAACAGACTATGAATAATCAACAGGAAAAGAGATCAAACAGTCTAT
Organism: Phoenicopterus ruber ruber; assembly: GCA_009819775.1. Lineage (NCBI taxonomy): Eukaryota > Metazoa > Chordata > Aves > Phoenicopteriformes > Phoenicopteridae > Phoenicopterus > Phoenicopterus ruber. The sequence continues at coordinate 48,538,967 of CM020215.1, forward strand.
TTGATTGCCAAACATACTGTTCTATACAAATGAAATAAATATATGGTTAGAATACAGTATGATAAGAATTATAATGATTAATTCATTTGTTGCAGAATTCTATGGATAAACAAAACCAATACCTTCCTAGAAGGCAAATTAATTCTGTCCAATTCTGCACAGAAAAAAAATCCAGTAACAATACATTATTTAGAATAAAGCTATACAAACTCATTCCTTATTCATATCTTTATTCCAACTATCTGTTATCTCAAATGATAAGGGGAATAGACTACCTGACAGAGTATCTTTCTTTTACTGCTAGAAAGGGAGAATTTAATTAATACGAATATATTTCCTATATTTATATTTCTTTTCAAGTCAATATTTTATTCCCTAGGATTTCCCTTCCTTGAGAAACTGAGTTTAACATGCACTTCTCATTACTAAAGTAAAATTTATGGGATGAAAAGAAAAGCAGCAAAGAAACATTCACATTTTTATATTGATGAATGTTGATAGCTCATAGACTAAACAGACTAGAATCCTGTATATATGTGTGTAAGTATACATATATGTGTGTATGTGTATACACATACATTTCAGGGTTTTTTGTTGATCCTGATTGTCTACAAGGATATGTTTTAATTTTGTACTGAGCTTTTTGAAATAAACAAAGAGATACTGTGCATTAGGCTGTAGTCATATGTTATCTTCAAGTCTTTTCAGATATTTCCTAAGAAACCACTGTATTAGTTATAAACACCAAATTCAGTTAGTCTAATTTATAAGTCAAACAACATCTGGAGCATTAGAAAATATGACAATTTTAGCTCTGGATTTCTTTCATAAGATATATTTGAAGAAAACCCCAAACCCACATGTGTGGAATGCACTTAAAACAAGAAGAGAGGTAAAGAAATTAAATGCAAAAATTTAAACTGTGAATTGCCACAATGGACAAGACCAAAGTATTACAGTCAGTAACAGAAGCAACTTCCGTGCAAAACTTCTAGAAGTCCAATTCAATTGCCACTAGAATTACAGTAGTGTTGGTAATCATAGATTCAAGGTTATTTCCCAGGGATCAAGTACAGTATTAAAAAAAAAACCCACCCTGATATTGGTTGTGTTCTCTTGTTCTTATTACCAAATTACCCTTACTTTTGCCATTCTAATTTGTTTCCATATAATGGGTAATTTAGCTAGAAACAAACTCCTAATACAATTCTTTGTCTTTATCAGAAAGCATGAATTTTTAGTTATATTAATCCATCTTGTACCCTGACACATGTTTCTATGTATGGCTTTCAGGTACATTAACAAGTAAATCATAGGTGGCCATAAAATGCCTGAGGTTTCAAATATATTGTTTTAATTGTTAATGAAAGTTTATCTCACTATTATTCAGATTTCTGAATTTAATTCTCTTAAAGGCAGTCTAACTTGGATGATAAGACATGCAGTATTCAAAATACAAATATTTCGTATGAATATTCATAGTCCATATGAAGTCCATATGAACATTTACACTACATCTATTTCTATATACGTTCTATTAAATTGAAACAGTACTCAAATGTAGTGAGATTGCACAGATTCATTTAAAAATGATTTTTAATAGCTTTGGGAAAAAAGAAATCTTATCTCTTCCTCTTTCTTATTTTGTAGATGTGCCCAGAAAAACAATAATAATTTACCTTGTAGATTACTTTTCTCATACTATACATCTTTTTCCCTTTACTTCACTAACAGATGTTTGCATTCTGGGTTTTGATATTACATGGAAATATTAGCGGAGGTGTTGGCTTTCATGAATCATATGTATTAAGCTTTTGCTAAAAGGATCCACCGTAAAATGTCTACTGCAACTTCTTAATCCAGAGCTCTGTTTACAGTTTTTTGGAGAGGGAAAGTACTCTCTAAATGAACTTCAAGAAAAACTTAATCGCCTATCCGCCTACATTTCTAATTGTTTTCCAGACTGTTCTTTTTGATTTTGTGGCAATCTCCAAAAACACTATTTCTGTGAACCACTCATATCGTAAAAGACAGACAATATGTAGAGATTTCACACTTCATTTGGAAATTGATGGACCTGTGGCATAAAAAGCTGATTTAAAAGATTGGCTCTTTATCAGAGATTGTCAAGCAAGTAGTAATGTCTTGCTAGTATCAGAGAGGCTTAGACTATTATGCATATAAATAGTTTTATCATAATTTTCATTAAAATAGTCTTTGTTACAACTGTAAAGACGCAACAGATGTTTAGCCACTGAAACTTGTAAAATTATTTGCAATTCCTATAGGAAGTTTAAGTATTTTTTTCTTATTGAAAGCTGAAAAGTTTATTTTATGCCCTTTTCTCTTTCCCCTTTTTCTACCCTCCATCCCCTCCCTATCCCCTCCGTGCAATTAAACCACACTCTGTTTCTTCATGTCTTCCAAGAACTATCTCTGGCAGGAAAAATCAAAGTGAAAAAATCTCTTGGACTGTACTCTAAGAAGGATCACTGTTTTTGACACAGTACGAGATGCCTCCTAAAAATGCCTCTATAATGCTCCAAAATAGTCCAAATGGAGGTACAAAAAATAAAAACCTTTGGAATACAGTTCCACAATTGCAATTTTCTAATTATTCACAAAAATGGAATTTTAGAGAAACACCTGAACCAATTAGGTCATAAAAGCAAATAAGCTATTCCATGAATTTTGCCAAAAAAAGAAATGAGATCAATGAGCAAGAACATACTTGCTATTCAATTACAACCAAATATATGTAGATGCCAATGGCAGTATCAATACTGCACCATAAAAGTCTCCTAAATTGTCCAACTAGATTCAAATGAGAGTATTCTTATACTTGATGGTTTTGAGGCTGGAGAGAAAGCACTGGTCTGACTCTACATATCCTCAGTTCAGTTATTTGAGACTACCTTACTTTTATTAGGTTTTGTTTGCTTGTTTGTTTGTTTTAATTGGAAGAGAAGGCTTAATCCCAGACTATTTACAAAATTTTTACTTGAAAAAACGCAGCCTTCCTTCTCTACAGGATACTAGAAAATGGTTTGCTGTTTCCTAATGGGGGCTACATATCCTTGATATTATATGAACTGCCTAGTGGAAGGATTGGAAGATGTCACTTAGAGCACAAGACCCAGTCTTCAACAATCACCAGAGAACAAAAAAAATGCAGGACCTTCAGCCATACTCTTTGTGGGAAAATCTACATTGCCGAGGAGGGTGCTGGAACTTGATGATCATAGACTAAGATCTACAGTAAGCTAAATATCCTTTTAGTTTATTCAATGTTTCCCCTACCTGTATTAATATAATTTGTTTTCCCCTCATCAAGGGTTATGTGGCAGAGATCGTTCACTGATGCACACTGTACAGATATACTCTACAATTTATATCTGGATATTTTAAAATAATGTATTTGCCATCTGCTGTTGAATCCCACCATGTCATTGTCCATATTTTCCCTTAAACTGCTGCCAAGATTAAGATTTCCTACTTTGATGAGAGTGTAGAAATCCATGTTGTCAGACAGATTGTCACTGAGGAGGCTTAGACACATTGGGACATTTCCACCTGCCCAGTAATCACAGATCCTTGAGCACAGAAAAGAACAGCCGTTTTCTTTGCCGCCACCACGGCCACTGAACACATGATGTCTTCCTGATGCAATTGGCTGGACTTGGAACGCTTTCTGCTGATGGTAACCTGACCTTTTTCACTGCAGCCTCATTTGTTACCATCCTAGCTAAAGAATAATGAGAATGAATTTTGCCTGTCACTGGGAAATCCTATATATACAATTAACGAACTGGCTGGTAATTAATACTGAAACTTGTCAGCCACAGGAGATATTGCAGAGTCAAGAATAATCTGAAACTTATAGTTTAACAATTAGATACAATAATTACAATATTTCAGATGCTCACACAGAGTATATTCCCGCTTTACTAAACCTTAAACTTTTCATGCTCCATGTTTTTAATGCTTGAATTTAAAGTACTGTTTGATAGCAGAACATTATGCAAATACTGTTGTGCGATATACATTACAACCTTGTGTCTGTCTAAGGATGACATTACCACATCTTTCAAAAGACAATTCATCATACTGACACTTAATAAGACATTAACAATTCAAAAACTACTCTATGGCTCACCAATGTAATGCATGCTCGACTGATGGTTTTGCAAGAGCTGCAAAGGCCTATTCTTTGTTGTGATGCTAATGTGAGACAGAAAAAAGTTGTGCCATCAGTAACTAATTGAATCAGTCTCAAAAAAAAGGTCTTACATATATTGTTAAAAATATCACCTAAAGAATGCTGTAAAATTCAACTTGTTTTATAAACCATGATTTTTCTATTGTATTCTATGTCTGTTCATATATAGAATTCCAAATTTCATTTCCTTGCACTACTTCTGTCTGATCTTTGATTTACTAATTTTTTAAACTGTATGTATTCAATTATGTCATATTTTATAAATAGAGTATACCAAAACAATTTAAAACAAAATAACACTCTGGTAATTGCACTAGAAGAAACAAAATTTTTAGATGTCTTTAAACTCAATTTTTATGGATTTGCCTCGTATGGTATGGTATCAGTTTAGATCACATAGAGACCTATAGAAAATGTTTAAATCACATAATAATGGCAATGTAAAACTTTCTTGTCATTAAGTAAAATGCACCTTAAAACCAAAACATTAAATTAGAACCAATAAACAACTGAGTAGCTTTAGCCATATTTTATAACCTCTTGAATGAGAACAGTGAAGACTACAGGAAATCTCCTTCACTGGATTAGCCTTTCTGTGAGAATCCTGGAGGATAGCCCTGAGTTTCTGTTTTGTTTCCACAAAGTACTGCTTACTACGTACAAGAATTACTAAATATTCCATATTGCACTGTCATGAGTATGATACAGTCAAGACAATATAATTCAACACATGATTTAAGTACCTCCTCCATTTTTCAGGATCTAACTCGTTCTTTTCAACTACTTCTACGCATGACCATCAGTTCCTAGTTGTGTCTTAAGCTTCTGCAATTAACATTCCTCTGTGTATGCCTGAGAAAATTCATTCCAAATGGCTATTAATTCTCAAACAGGGGAAAGATTTCAGAATAATAGATTGAAGAGCATCTATATACTCAAAACATGACAAACTTTGTAAAGTAGGGTTAGTGGGCTATATGCGTATGCAACAATTTTCGCAAATAGATAAACACTCTAAATATCAGTTTCCATGGAATCAATGATGAAAGAAGAAACATTCTGACAAATGTTTGCGTACAAGAAGTGGGAAATAGTATGGAATCAAAAGGTAATTTTGAGAAAGAGTAAATGCAACTCTTACAAATGTTTTAATAATGAAGATCCACCACCATAACAATAGCAATAACAACAGCGATAGCAATAGAAATAGCAATAGCTGGTATACATGGGATAAAGACATTGCAGAGGTGTGGGACTGATAACCTAGAGCAGATGGGTATTAACAAAATTTGTCAGGTAACCTTCTTTTAAATTACCACAGATGTTTCAAAAAATTACCATTTGTATTTCCATAGTTGTTGTCTTCACAAAACAAGATGGTAGACAGAGTATAAAATTTGCTGGATGTGTGAAAGCAGAGTCAATGGCATACCTTTCCTGCATCTCTTATTTAAGCATAAGGTCCTTAATAGCAGTAGAGGTGAAAATTGTCATACAGTTACTGGGGAGGGTAAAGTGAAAAGGGTAAGAGAATTTGATAGTTTGTCTCCTACTTACATCTCACCAATATATATAGGTCTCACTGTTACAGATGAGTTTTGTTCTTTTAAGAACTGAAAGGAGGAGCAGAAGAACAAGCTGTGGTGTGATGCCTATGTTCATCAAAAGAGACAAATTGCTTTATTCGACAAAACAAATTAAAACTGCATAGGAGGAGTTATTTGCTGTAGTGCTATCGCACAGCCTTCAATGTGGTGGGAGAAAAACAAACAAAAATGAAACATTTACCATACTTGATACAACAAGAAGTCTTGTCTCAGACCTCTTTGTACCACATTATTACTATTATGATGATTGTACAAAGCAGTTCCCATTACCATACTAGAGGACAACCCTCTAGAAGAACGGAAGGACAGATTTCAGCATTGCTGTAATGTTTTGCACAGCTCTTCATGAAATGAGAAAAATCCAAACATATTTTGGCATGTTGCTTACCTGGTTGGTCTCTATGACTCACACAATATTAATATAATGGCCTTTCAAAACTTTCATGTAAATATTCATCACGACAGTCCTTGCTTATGGAAATTAGATGCTATTAAACCAGGTTGTTGATTTGTTTTTTTCTTTTTTCAAATGTATCAACAGCAGTTTCTCTCTAGGCTCCATCTAGTTGGTTTGCTTTCCTAAAAAGTAATATAAACTAATACCTTTAATGAAAAAGCATTGAAACCCTTGCTCTTTACCCATACTCGAAGTCAAGGCGTTCTTTGCCTTGTAAATACTGACCAACATATGTTATAAGGCCATAGTCAAATTACGCCTAAACAGCATTTAATTTGGTTAATGTGTACAAAGAATGTTCTTATTGACTGTTAGGCCAAAAATACACAGTTGCATATATTGCTATTTCTGATATTTTCCTACTTATTTTCCTCAAAGGAAATAAAGGTAGTAATAATGTGTGACTGTTAATTGTTCAAGGCAATAATGACATCCACTAAGAGTCCAGTTGCAGTGTCTCAATATTTTAGAATTCCTGCAATCTCTTATTTTCAAGTTTTTATTGCTTATGCTAAGTAAAGCTCACCCTATACTAAAGAAATTATTTGTGGACATAACTGCTAATGAATTTAAGCAGTTTCAAAATCTGTATTTAAAACATTGATCATTGATAACAGGGCATTTTGGAAATTTTTTTAAAAAGCCTCCCCCACCAAAAAAAAACCAAAGTAGCAACAGAGCAAGAGAAATCCACATTATTTGCACTTGTCTAGTGTACAAAATTAATGAAGTAACTGAACACTAAAAGCTGATTTTGTGTGTGTGCATTTCAAAGGATTTGCTTGGTGTAGAGTCTAAGAATTGCCTTTCACAAAATCATAGAATCAGAGTTCAACTGAATTTGAATTAAGCACTTTTTTGTTTATTTAATTATTTTGAAATTTTATCAGTAAAGAAAACAAATTATTCCAATTTACAGTGCTTTTATACTGAAGTAGGAGTTTACACTTGAATGTTTAATAAAATATTAGATTTAGTATCACAGTCATGTAAATAGGGACTAATTCCATTACTTAGAAATTTGTCCAGAAGTGTTTCATTTACTTGGACAGCTGTAGCGCTACAAAGAATTCACAGAATACTTTTTGTAACTTGTTCTTGGAAACTATGAAATGTCATTCATTGGGGGTTGGACTAGATGGCCTTTAAAGGTCCCTTCCAACCCAAACTATTCTATGATTCTATGATTCTATGATTCACATAGTTATATAGGAAAAAAAATCAATCTCTTCCTCAATTAATTGAATAGAATTAATTGCTTCTCTAGTCTGATATTCTAGTCTATATTCATTTCTTTTCTGCATTGTTAACACTTCTTTTCAGATATATGATATTTTAAACGAAGCTGAAAGCAAGCATGCAGAAAAGAAAATATGAAAGCATTTGTACATGCCCACAGTCAAAATTGGATATTTAAGGTAGCTTTTTCCCTGTTCCATCTATCAGTTACCAAGCCTGAAGGCAATGCATAGACAAGATTCTGGAGGAGAATATCATGCTGACAGTAGAATCTGGAAACATCATCACTTCTAAGTTCCCTGGACTTTGCTGCATCGCTGGGGTTTTTTAACTTGACTGTCTCTCAAAGACTCCAAGATACCGGCTGCAAAATAAGTTTTGAAGGAAATTGAACTCTCTAACATTGCAGCTTCAAAATTACTAGCAACTTCAAATCATTTTCTCTAGATAGTTTTCTTGGAATCAATTTCATTTGTTCCAAGGGGCTACAAGAGCAACAATTATCAAACTGGAAGATCAGGAGGAAAATGCGAGATCAGAGAAGAGAATGTATATTTAAGACGTGAAAGACTCATATTTTCTATGACAGAAAACTGAAGCCAGGTTTTCCCCATGCTAGATAACTAAGATGTAAGAAAGATGACAAAGGCTCTACCAGCAATGGTTGTATCTCTAGTCATTCTTCTATTTTTCATTTCCTACAGTGTTTTACTTTAGGTTTTCTACTGAACCTACAGAAAGACAGGGGAAATATAAGAGAATAAGAGAGATTTATTTTAATCTTTTAATCTAAAGCAAACTTTTCCCTTCTTTTTTTTAGGTTAACTCAGTCAGCAGAGGAATGAAAAACAACTTAAAAATGTTAAAAGTTCAACTAAAATTAAATGCTGAAACATACCTCTCGTATTCTTTAAACTCAAATTAATACCACTCTTATACATACTGAAAATACAATCTTATCATCTGAGTACATATAGATACTTTCACCCTGTCAGGAATTCAGATTCTGTAAAGAATCAAATATCTGCAGTATCACACCTCCATCTGTAAACAGTATAAAACTCTAAACTTTGGTTTCACATCTTTGAAATGTCTTTACATTGAATAAGTTATTTACTAAGAAAATCTGTTCTTGGGATACACAAAATCTATTGCTAGTGCATTTGAAGAACTGTATGTCCCATGTCCTATGCCCTTCACTAGAAAAAATTTTGATTATAAACTTCCTTTCCCAAAAGTAGGGGTGTATATTATGTACTGTGACCATGAAAGATCTTTACAGAGCCTATCAACAGAGGCAGACCTTTTTATGTATATATGACAATGCAGAACTCTATTTCAAGAAATAACTACAATTCCAAGTGAAAGTGGATAAATAAAGTGGATAAGAGTTACTGGTGTTTCCTGGGAACACAATATGTGTTGAGTCACCAACCAGTTTACTGTGACAAAGAAAATCCTCCATCACTTGATTTAGTATAACCACCACTCTGATTTTGAAGATGCTTTCCTAGATCATATTTTAGCCTCTTCTTGGTCAGTGTACCAGAAAGACTAGATAACAGCAGACCAAAAGAAAATTTAAGAAAATTGTCTGGATCTGACATATTTAGGACATAAATATGGACATCACTAGAAAACTGCCTGAAAGTATTTGGTAATTGAATCTATTGTCTGACAAGAACCACCAAAAAGTTAAAATATTTTATATTTCCTGGTTTGTAATATACTTTTCATTTTCAGAAGAAGTTTCAAAGCAAGCATGTAGGGTAGAATAGGAAAAAAACAAATTAATATAAACTAGTACTTTTTCTTATTATGACTAATAAGAGCTGCTTGTTGTGCTTAATACAGTCATCTGTCCTCCCATAAATGCACTCACTGACCATCAATGCATCTCTGATAATTTATCTATGGCACAACGACTGTGACAATGTTGCAGTTTTCTAACTGAAGACATGAGAATTTGAAGGCTACTTCTTCTTCATCATCAATCAAAACAAGGTCTTTCTAGGTTCTCCCATCTAAAGCAATTCTATTCCAAAATTTGTCATGTCTCAACCATGAAAGCGCTCCGTGAAAACATTCCAACCTTCTAATACTCCAAAATGGAAAGCTGACATAAAATATTTATTTATTTAGTAGCCTTGTTAAAGGTTTTATAAACTGTATTTTGAAACTCCCTCTTTAGCCTTCAGTTGACTCTTCACACACAAAAGACAAGACTTTCTCAATACTTGCCAGACCATATTTGAATAGAATCAGAACACTTACTTACAGTCAAAACAGAGAAAATCAATAATAAAAGTTAAAGGATCCATATGCAAACTACACATATGAAAGAGTGTGACTCATCATCCTAATATAGCATTGATGATTTAGGTATAAAAGGCAGAAAGATATAAAAAGATATAAAGGTGGAAATAACAGTGGACCTCTTCCTGATCCCAGTGAGGCGTTAGTATTCAGCTTAATTTAAAGCCATGCTACCAGAAGGAGTTATTTATCTAAAACTAACCTGTATCTCAACTGCAGTCAGAGAAATAGGCACCTTCAGAGGTGATTCAGCTCATTGAGACGGTGCTGGAGATGACTGGCTGGAATTACTGAATGTGTAAATGTCTGTTTCTGTCTACTAACCAGAGGAAGTTAGAATGAGCAGTTCAGACTAGAAAATCAGCTATTAGATGCCAGCGTCCTCTCTGAGGTGCACAGGACAAGATGCAACAGGCACAAGTTGCCAGAAAAAAAATTATGATTAGATATAAAGAAAAAACTCTTCACACTGTGAATGATTAAGTGTGCAACAGCTTGTCCAGGGATGCAGTGGAACCTTGTCCTTAAGATATTCAAAGCTCAGCCCAAAAAGGCAAAAGGAAACCTGTCTCTAGCTTTGAATTTAGCCCTACTTCGAGCAGGAAGTTGGCCTAGATGATCTGAATGCAACAGCTAGATGCGTCTGCCAGCCATAGTCTTTTTATGGTTCTAGATCTAAAGTCCCGAGACAAATCCTATCTTAGTTATTAACCTAACTGCTACAATGATTCAGGAATACTACTTATGGGAATAGCAAAAATTGGAAGCCCAAAGGTGGGTTCAGAAGAACAAACAAGCACAATGAAAATACCATTCTTAAAAGGGAAAAAAATGCTTATTAAGATTTTATGAACTTCAAGAGATTTTATGAGGTTCAAAAATTTTAAACCCACATGCATTTGACGAGATGCTGCCTAAATGTATTTACTTGTATCTACATCAAATCCTAGCAACGTGCCGGTGCACGTCAAGCATACGCGGCCCCTTAGCTCACCTACATTTGCTATGTACCGAAGTGCTTTGTCAGCAGCTTGCAGTTCTGGAATTTTTGTCAAAGGTTCCAACAGTGCTGCATGTGCTGGAGAAAGACAGACAGACAGACATGTGGGTATAGGATGCAAAAGGTATACTTTGTTAAACATATATTGTAAAAATTAGAACCCTAATGTCTACATTCATTGTTCATTCATTTCTGCCTTCAGAACCAGACATGTTCTCAGAGATGCTAAGGGTAGTACAAAATTTAAAAATGTCTTTCAAGTAGGAAATCTGTGTGCATGTAAGTATTTATGGCAACTGTTAAAATTAAAAAATCTAGTGTCATTTAAGGTTTTAAATGCAATGCTGAAATAGGGATGCTAATTTCAGTTAGTAACTGACCTCTCACTAACGTACATAAAAGTTTGATTATGCCCTTGCGTAACAGTTTATTGTACCTGAACACCTTATATAATCATATCACTCTTGAATTTATCAGCATTTACTCCTTGCCAAGTTCTAAGCAGCTCCTAAGGATGACTTTTTTTTTTCAATATTTTCACAAAAGTATTTACAAGAGTGGAAAGTTAAAGCCAACTTCGATTTGTCACCTTTTTTTAGTGAACAATGAAACTAACTAAACTAGTTTCCCAGGGATTTGTGTTTATTTCCCCACAGTAGTGCATCATCTTTCCCTATGACACCTCTGCTTTGTGATATCTTCAGTTTACCGCTTTGCTCCTCGCCCACCTTATGAATATTTCTGGGTCCTTCTGTGCTCTTTTTCCCACCTATCAGCTGGGCAGGAGTGAACAGGAATCACCAAGGTCCCAGCCAACCCAAGTCGTCCTACAATGGGACAGTTCAGAAAGAACGGATGACTCTTTTGCTCCTGATGTAGCTTTTCTCTCAATATAGTATATACTTTTCTTTCTACCCTCCTGTGAATTTTATAAAATTGGAACCTTATACTGGTTTTGGGCTCTGTACTTCTGTGTCAAATTTGGTTTAAATTGGCCAGCAGGTAAAGGGTTATTAGGGAAAGGGGAATGACAGATGGAACGAGTGATTGCATAAACCTTTCTTAATGAAACTGGGCTAAAAAGGAGAAGAAAAGATAAAAACCATAAATTTTGTGGATGTTCAAAATAATATCTTCAGCATTCAAGCTCCTAGATACTTTCTAAAATGTCTTTCTAAATCATCTTTGAATAAATAATACTACCCTTCAAACCATAAAAGACAGTCCCAGGGGACTGAATGCAGCTTTATGAATTTCTGCTGTCTGAGAAAGTCAAGCATGGCTTGTCTGTAATTGCTCTGAGAATAGGGTCCTTTTTAAATCAATCTTTTTAAAGAAAGGAGAGGAACAGGAAAAGGAATATTACCTATAAAATATTTTTAATACACATGGAATTGGTTTTGCATTACAACTTGGTTTTGGAGGGTTAAAATCCAGTGCTTTTTCCTGCAAAGATTTAACTTTTCAAATTGAAGAAAAAACAAAATATGTAAAATTAATGAGCTGAATTCAAACCTGATCTTAAAGCTGAATTAGAACTAGACAAAAGCTGAATTTGGATGCAAAGTAAGCAATTTTCTAATAGAAAAATTCCCAGTATAAGTAAGTTTCAAGTTGTCATAAATTTAAGTCATCACTGGGATAGATCATGTTCTCTGGAATCAGTCAATTTTCACTCTCCACACACTCCAAGCACTGCCTTTCTCCGTTGTTTGTAGGGGAAGGTAATATTTGAATTGAAGTGCTTCTGCAAATTCATGAAGTTATATCTACTAACCAAGGATGGATTGTCCTAAGCTCTGAAGCTGAGGACACAGAGAGGACCTTCAGGCAATAATTTTATGCAACAACTATTCCCATTCCAAAATGGGATTCAGCTGACATTGAATTTTGGAACTGAAATATTTTTCTGAAACAAGGGAATTCCATGCAGCTTCACCCAATACAGAGGAACTTCAACCAGTACAGATCTCCAGTTTAAGATTCGTAAATGTCATGGGTGTACCCAGGAGATCGTTAGCACCTGTACAGGACTAACATGAAACTAGATGATACCAGAGACAAAGCACAGTGTTGAATACATTTATTATTCTTCCACAAAGATAATTGCACTACACAAAAAATAGGGCTGATATCCCTGCAAACAGCTTCAGCAATAAGAGATCATTGAATGCCATAGTTACTTTGACTAAAATGCTGTTTAAGAAAATGTTTTATGTTACTTATCTACTGTTTTTATCAATTGAATGTGAAAATGACCTTGACAGAAGGAAAAAAAACCTTCCTGGTTAATTGCTGCACCTACATTTTTAGGTCATGCTCTAGAGAATGTAGACATCTTCTCATTTTGTAACACTTAAGTTCTTTTCAATCATATTTAGCTAAAATACTGCCATAACTTCAAAGAGAAAGAAAATCATATGTTAATTTATTCTATCACAGACACACTGGTCAGAGGTTTCAGACTCTAGAGGATCTTGCTTGTGATGAAGCTGTCAAAAAATTGCTGGAGTTTCTCCACCCCTAAAGGAATGATGATGTCTCTGATAAAATCAAAACATATTTGTACTGTATAAACTTTGCTAAGAAAGCAGAAAGGCTTGGTGTTTTTTCATTTCCACCTTGTCATTCTTTGTGAAGAGGTATGCAATTATTGATTTGAGTATTTATTAGGTCCCAAAATAATTGAAAGAAAGTCCAATTTGGATATTGAAAAAAAAATCCAGCTTTGAAAAATTGGAAATAGCAAAGTAAGTCTGCCAATCACTGTCTCTAAGTTCTTTAAAAATACAGTATAAAAGCCAACAGTGGTTGCTTTTCATTTAAGATGTGCTTTTTCAAGCAGCTAACTGATTCTGAATGTCTAGCCACAGAATTAACTCAATACCAGAAATACTTCTTAGGTTTTCTTTGATTCAGAAATCTGGCAAGCAGCATAACTCTGTGGTAACACTGGCCAAAGAGAAAAAAAGAAACAAGCCAAATCAAACCAAACCAAACCAAACCAAACACCTCACAACCTCAAACTAAAATCAAACCAAACCAAACCAAACCGAAACAACAGCAATAACAAAAACAAAACCAGAAGAAACCCAGCAAACTCCAGCTTTTTGTGGGAAGAAGTTGGTGAGCTCAGGTCTCACCCAGGAACAAGTACTGATTCATTGGTCATGCATCTAACAGTAAATTGTATGGAGTTTATATTTTGCACAGCCAGCTACTGGCTTAGTATTTGCACTCATCGCATAACTAGTCTCACTCTGTTTAGAAAACAGAATGCATCCAATATTTAAGCTTTAAATATCATGGTTTTGCTGGTACCTTTCTCGGGCTGTAAAAGCTTGTCAATGTTAGTCATATTAGGATATATACACCTAAAAAGTGTAAGTATGCAACAATTTTTCTACTCTTTTGAATGCTTCTGACTGTAATTATGGGTTTCAGAAGTATATATTCTATTGCTGTTGTTGATCTACTGGAAATAGCAAGCATATAAAAAAAAATCTTCTTTGATGGCATTCAAAGTCCACCTAGTGTTTTCATTAAAAATCCATACACATAAATCATAACAGTTAAAAAAGCTAATAAAGTAAAACATCAGGTTTGCACATTCTGTCACAGACGTGGTCCTTTGGAAGGATGGAAATTTCAAAGACTTCATAAAGTATGGATATTGTGAATACGTAGAATACTCAACATGCTACAAGTATTGTTGTGTTCCGGGACCATGGGATGTATTTCCTGATGAAAACAAATTTCCTGGATGATAGTTATTGCAAATCAGTGGCATAAACTGTAAGTCTTTGGAAATATCACTTCAAGGTATGCACGGAAATAAGAGGGGCTTATATGTACAGTTAAAGTGGTAGGACAGTGTATGCTATTTCGGTCATTCTCAAGATGTCTAATAAAGCAAAGAGACCGTCTTAACTTATAGAAAAGTATCCTCACAATAGCAAATGAACAAAGAAATGAAAGACTTGAGATTGGGCAAATTAGGAACTTACGTGTAAGATAGGTTACAGATAGACACTACTTTTTCAAGATGAGAACGTTTATTGCTTTATCATCCACAGTTTCTCATCAATGTTAATGTCTCAAATGATATGCTTTGTGAAAAATGGCTGATTAGTTAATAACTTGAATTAATTAACACCTCTCTACTCAGAAAAACAGCAACTCCTGCAATATTAACTTAATTTCAGATCTGATAAAGTCATCACAGTGAGCTGTTAGGAGTCTACAGTCTTAAGGCCTGTCATCAACCCATGGGAAAACTGTTGTCTGGAAGTCTGAGACTGAGGATGGGATACTGGTGATTCACAAAGGAGTCAAAAATACAGGTAAGTCGTAATCAGTCGACCAAATAAACAAACAAAACAACCAGCAAGAAATACTGCAGTTGTAGTTTTAAGCTAAACTTTCAAATACTTTCATGTTAAGATGAAAATTATTAGGATGGAGAGGTACTTTTATTTCTGATCAAAAGATCAGTGAAGCGAATAAAAGTCTTTTATGATCACATCAAGTTGTCCTTCAATCAGTCCTTTCTTTGGGTGCAAACACATTTTCCTGTGACTAACTCAAGACAAGAGACTTTTAGTTGTATTACAAGATGGTCTAACACACAGCTATATTTAAGTCATTTATACCTTACTCCTTAAGGCTATTGGATGATGATGCTCCTTTTCATTCAGACTAAGTATTTAGAACAGATGGTGAAAAGCTTAGATTAATCTAATTTTGGCTTTAAAATAACCCATATTACCTGTAATTTTCAGTATAACAGCAGTTTAGTTTACTAGAAAAGGAATTTATGATGCATTGGAATTAATCGCTAGATGTACATACTTGAGTAATATATTTCTGAGTCAGGAAATTCTCTATAGAGAAGATCTTCAGTAGCTGGGTTTTTTGGGTTTTTTTCTTTTTTTATTTTTGCCTTAAGTGAAAATTATGAGGATTTTAGGTACCCAAATTAATAAGTAATTCAGAAAAAGGCACTAATGTATTCTGTTGCCTGAGGCATAGCTTGACATTATGATGTGCTTGGCCAAAGTTCCAGCTTGATGTATTCTTGCTCCTCTCTCAGTCCCTGTTACTAGCCCCTGCTCCCTGTCTGAGAAGCATTGCACCCACAGTTTTCTCAGTCTGCCTTTTATGGAATTCAGTTGTGAACTTGCTTAAAAAAACAAGAATCCTAACATCCCACAGATAACAGCAGCATATTTCTCTAGGGGGAAAAAAAAGCCCCAAACCAAACAAACTAAAAGCCAAGTACACTTAATTAGGTGTCTACATTTTTTATAACAGTATATGTTTACAGATACAGTAATTTTAGTTGACTTCCCACACAAGGCTGCTTGGTATTCACCTCTCAACAATGCTATGTAGCTGGGAAAACAAGTAAGGAGGGTGAAAGGAAACAAAAAAGGACTTGACTATCTGTATTTATGGTTATAACGTGGAGAAGGGATTCAAGGGGGGGTGAAGGAGATACAAGCGGCAATCCTAACAATATTTCTGCATTTTGTATTAGACAACCACTGGAATAAAAATAGGAACCCAAAATTGGTCTATGGATGAATGAATCTTGTATCACTAGTTTCGGAGTTACTTTATTTTAACAATATAGTAATTTCAGGGAGTGGTGGCTTTTAATTTAAGAATAGCAAGGTCCCTCCCCACTAGAACTTCAAACATAAATCTTATTTTGTACTACTACTAAGCGTAGATAAAACAGATACTGGCACCAAGCCTGCCACCAGAACACTCTGAAACAAGAAGCTTGCACTGAATTAGAAAATCTGCTGCACCTGCCCATTGAGAACCTCATCAGATAAAAGAGACATCAGTAGTTTCTGACTTGACTGTTGGGATGCTTACTTTGGAAATAGGAGATACAAATTTCAGTCTCTTGGACTAAAGAACACCTATAGATTTTCTAACTCTTGGGCAATTTGTCTAACCATACAGTATTACAAAAAAGGATCGTTGTGCACAGCGGCGCAAGATCCAGCTATGCTTTCAAGGTAAAGAGTAAGTCATTCAGCTATACCACACGAATCATATAGATACCTGAGTGCATGGAAATAGTTTCAGTCTCTGAACATACATTGCACAGTGGTCTTATGTCTGCATTGAAATATCAGAGTCCAATCAAGGTAAAATTGTGAAATATACACTTTTCACTCCAAAACTATTTCTAAAAAAATAATCAAGGGAGGGAAAGTCACAATAAAATGAAAAAAGCTTCTTATTTTAAATATGCAAAGATGACAATGACAGATATGTGATGTATTCCGTTAGAGCAAACAGCTGTTTATAGTGAAATAATCAATGCATATATTTTCAAAGGTAGGATAGAAATATAACTACATCACAGGTTACTCAGAATGAAAAATGAGAAATCTCTTCTAAACTTCATCCAGTGAATGACATTTATACTAATAACATTTCATCATCTGGACATAAGGATTCCATGCAAAACATGTTTCACTGGTACTTCCTTTGAAGTGGGAAGGCTAGGTTGTTCTTCAAAGTGTGCTGTACCAAAAACTTTGTAAGAGAGTTTATGTTTGGGTTTAAACAAAGATCTGAAAGAGCTATCTGATTTCTGGAAAAAATAAATGCCATCAATGGTTGAAAATAAGGTTTAAAAAAGCCTGATTAATTATTAACAAAATGTTCTCCACTCTGTGTAAGAATTGAGACCACTGAGCAACTAATTTAAGATGTTTCCGTTTTATTTTCGGAGTCAATACTGAATCTCTGTGACTGATGTTCAGCAGCCTGCAATAAGAGAAAAGCATATTACACTTAAAATAGAAAAAAAAAAATTGAATCCTCATACCTCAGATCCATTTTGCAAAAGAACTAATATGATCCAACATAATTTATATACAGAAGATTGCACAACCTCTGTGAAAAGAACATTTTTGTTCAGAGTTGGATTACATACAAATTTGAAATAGCAAAATTACTTTAAAGTAAAAAGTAATGTCGCAAAACCCATCATAGCTGTTCTTTACCCAGATTTCCTGGGTTCTCTTTGTGCCCTGTATTTACCTCCCTTATGATTCCAGCAAACTTTGTTCTTCCCTGAAACCTCCCAAGCATCCTGTTCCATTCCTCACATTTCCTATTTGGAGTAATAATAAAATCAGTAACATTTAATATAAAATGGGGGTTGTAATTCTTACCCATAGCTGTAAAGGTTCTCAACAAAATCGTATAGACCCAAACAATACGAATCATAAAAATATCTTGAGAATTTGGGTAAGAATTGTTTCCTCCCATGGTTCCCTTTTTTCTCAAACTGTCTCCCTTTTTTTTTTCACTGATTAAAAAACTGGGAGCAAAGAAATGTTCACTGCTTGTTACTAGAATGGTATTCAAACCCCCAGTTTATTGTCTGCAATCTGCTATCATAGTACAAATACCATAAGAGCACTGTAAAATATCCATTGAATGCTCCCTCTGGGACGTCATTAAAAACTAGGAGCAGATCAGCAAAAAACCCTAGTAGAACACAGGAAGAAAAGCTAGAATTAACAAAAAAGAAAGAAGAGGTTGAGGCAGTAAATACAACTATATTTTCACTTGAAAAAGATACCATTGTAGCACTGAGACAATAATCAGAAATCACAATTTCAGAATTTTATGGAAAGTCAGTTGAAATGAAACAGAAAACTCCACAGAATCAAAGTACTGAATGAATTCCTGTCAGATGAGTGGCAAAAAGAGAGTGAAAAGCTAAAATACCTGACCTCAACAGGATTTTTGTATCAAGATAACTAGCCTAATATAAGAAACACCATGCTGGTGTGGTATAAAGATGAAAGAACAGGAATCAGTAATAAGACCTGAATCTACCTCTTAAAATAACTATAAAACTTTGTCCTAAATATGGAACATCTTTTAAAAATACTGTTTAACATGATTTAAAATTAATATATGTTAATACTGTGTGAAATTAATGAAGGTTACAGAATACCTCATCTTATCTTGCAGAAACTGCAGAATTAAACTCTCTCATCTTACCAGTTTTTCAGAAAGACAGTGAGTGAACAAAAGTCATCTTAATGAAAGACAGATCTGAAATACACAAAGAAGCAAAGTGCCAGCATTTTCAGTTTGAATTGATGGGTGCTTCTGAGATAGGAAACTATGAAAAACAAAAACATTAACTACTTGTGGAAAATTTACAGAATCACTGTGGGACGGAGAACGCATTTTTCTTTCTTAATGCCGTAAATAAGATCATTATTTCCTCCCTTTCTTTATTATGCTTTTGGCTGAAGAACTCTTCGAGCCCCTGCCAGCCACTAACACGTACTAGTTCACTTTAGGGCAGACTGAAATAATTAGATATGTTTCTCTGGTAAACAGAACAGGACAGAGAGATAAAGGCATTTCCCTCTTGGTTAGAAGTAATTAAGTATCCAAGTTATAGATATGCAGACATTTGTCTGGAGAGATTTAAATTGATTTCCAAGTCACATGAAAGACAAAAGTTCTCCATCTTGGTACAGGGGATCAATACTACAGTTGCTCACATTTCCTCATGTCTGAAAGCCAGTTGTTACAGATAAGAACTGCTCGAAAAATGCAAATGCATCAGTTGTATCATGACAGTAAAGGTACTTCAGAGGACCACGTTCCCATGTTCAAGGGAGTCTTCTGACTAGCATGGAAAATCCTATCCTTCTTAATCCTTAGTATGAAAGTGTGTATTCCAGTGTGTCCTCTCTGTGTCACCTACAGGAAGGTATACATGCATCATTTGAGAATTTGTATCATTCGGGGAGTAAGAACAGGAAAGAAAATCATTATGTGTTGTAACGTCTCTTGCCGGTTTGTGTTAGGGAAATGCTGAGAGACAAACGGATCGCAATGTTTCTAAATAAGTCTTCAATACTTATTACTTTTATGGTAGATATTCTAAGACATTCCAGGCGGAATTGGGCTATATGGTGCTAGGTATTAGATAGATTTATGACAAAGAACCTTCCCTGTTGAAATTTACAATCTAATTATAAGAGAAAATAAATGGGTACACTGTCCTGGAACAAGTAAATTGTGGGTACACAGCTATGGATCTTACTTTATTCTGCCACACGTCATAATAGGCTGTATATTTTTTCCCAACTACATGTCTTAAAAGAAATAAAGTTGTTATTACCCTGGCATCAAAGCTACTATTTAAGACAAAGGACAGACTATTAATATACTGTTTCTTGTTTTGTATTGTTCTGCTTTACCATCAAATTTAATAAAAAGTAAAGAATTGAGAAAGGCAAAGGACAATATAGGGAAAGGAAGAGAAAAATAATTCCTCTGAATTCTTTGAATGAATATTCAAATGAGTCAAAATGAAAGAGAATGATAAGAAATAGAAATGCTTCACTAATTTCTACTGGGAGACAAAAGGACACATAAAGCTCATTCTGAATCAGAACCAGATCTAATCTTTCTTTTCTTTATGGAATGATAAAACTTCAACAATCCTCTTCATATACCATTTCAGCATGGATTGTTCAGCAGTCACTGTCTTAAAAATGATAAACGTAAATCCAAAACAATCCCTTATTCTTAATAAAAGTCACCACAAAGACTTTGTAAAAGACAGTTATGGACTAGCCAAAATATTATTAATTATCTTAGCTGTTCTTGCTTACAAATTGCAGCATCAAGTGAATACATTAGATGAACTTAGGTAATGTAAAGATTTTGGGATGGATGCAGGGTATCATTCCTATCTTCCAGGAGAGAGAACTGTGGAACAAAAAGAGTAGCACCCAGATTCTTATGTCTCTTTTTAAATGAACTGTTGTACAGCTTCACAAGTAAGTTATTGACCTTGGGAACAAGAAGGGCAATGAAAGCGTGAGTTTAACACTGGAAAGAAAGGGGTAGACTGTTAGGAAGTGTGTATAAAACATTTAAACTTATGATTATTATTATTGAAGAATTTCTGTAATAATTTCTTTACTTTCTTTTTCTCTAATAATTGATCTGGAATAATAATAATTCTTTTTTGTTTAGATTTCAGTTAGACTAATGCCTTGTGTATAAAGTATGTTTCACTGGTCCAGTTAAGCTGCACAAGTTGTAGCAAAAAAAACCCCAAACAATCAGATGGAAGAATATGGGATACCTAGGCTGTAATTTAAAGGCATCATAACAACAAAGTAAAGAAGATAATTTAATACTTTCTTTGCATTTATGCTACTATTAGAGGGTTACTTTTCTAAAACAATGACAGGAAAAATTTGCTAACACCATCACAAAAACTAGGGAAGTGCAACTTTCAGAAGATGTAGGTCATATTCCAGTTTAATGAAGTATGACTAAATTTATAATTGCAGTCCATATATGTTTTGTAAAACAACATTTTCTGCTTCTTTATCCTTACTGAAAGAATGTAGTCAGTATAAATATGGAAAGACAAATAGAACATAACACATCAAACACCAATTCTGAACATCTCATCCTCAGAGAAATGGAGAAAGGAAGAAAAATACTGAATTAAAATGGAATCAGAGATCAATCAAAACTTTATGCAATAATGTATGTTGGCAACTTGGATAAAGATTCAACATGTCCAAAATGGAAGTAGAAAGGAGAAGGAAATGGTTTTGTTACAAAGAAAGAATAATAGAATTTTAATTATTAAAAAACATTTCACATGTTATTCAGAAAATGATACATGTAAATTTTATAGATAAAAGAGTAATTAAGGCAGATTTGAACATTATATGAAATTATCATAGTAAAATGTGATCTTACATAACATTCTCAAGTCTCAGCCAATCCCATGAAAGGAAAGGAACCTCTCTATTACACTGTAAACTCACCGGCCCCTCTTTCATCTTTTCCTTCGACCTAGCTGATACATATGATTCGGTCCTTCTATGATATTTTTGTTGTCCTCTAAAAGTTTTTACCAAAATATTTACTTTGAATTCAATTTCATTAAGTGTTGAAGAGCGATTGCAATTGAAAACAGAGTACGAGTGGTCGTCTTCTCGGTGTTTGCAATGTATTATTAGGTATTTTTACTGATAAAGTAACAAATACAGAACTGTCAGTTTCAATGAGATTTTTTCTTAGACTTCAGGACTTAATAGAATGTTGATCCAGTGATAACTCTTTAATAAAGGACACTGAGAGTACTGGTTCTGTCATTTTGTGAAGTGATAACTTTCTCTACAAAAAGTCTAATAGAAATTGAGTAACTATTCTATCAAGACACTGATTTTGACTAAGAAGTGAAGATTTAGTCCATGCAGCCTGTTCTATACCAATATTATTTCTACATTATAAAGTTTTCAGACTCTTTCCAATGTATTTTTTTAAATTTATTTTATAATGACTCTTCTAATTAAAAAATATTCATAAGACTTCTCATTTTGTGACACAAATGAATTTTCTTTCTAGTTATTTTAAGACATACTAATTAGACACAGTTCAACCTGCTTTGTACAACATGGGTGACATTCAGAGAATGTCAGCTGGGACAGCTAAATTTGCACATAGAAGATGAAGAAATATGGGAAGGAAAGGTACTAATGAGTTTTAGCAGAAAGACCAATATGCAACCAAAGTACAGGATAGGTTCTACTGTAAAAGAAGAATATGAAGGGTTGTTCAACAGCAACAAAATCACAAATATTTGATGTACTAGATAAATTACTGAATAACTATTTTATCATAGTTATTTAACTGTACCAGAACTGGGTTCTCAGCAAATGAAAGTGTAACATACTTATCACATTCCTTGAACAACCCAGTGACATACATTTTTATAAACCAAACCATTAGAGGGAATGTAGTTTTAGACGTGTCATCTTACACTACCAGTGCTCTTTAAATTTTTATAAAAGTACTTTGAAATTGGAACAGATTAGCAGCCCAAGAAAATACAATTTAAAATTACTTATCTTTAGATTATTAGGAGTAAGACTATTTATGGACAATTAGGTACTCTGAACTTCAAAGAAAAATCTATCAGGCAAAGATGTGAAATTTGCAGTCCTCACTACAATTAAAACTTTTAAAATCCACTCTATGACTGCTTAATCAAAAAATTCTTTGTTAATGTATATGTAACTCTAATTGAATCTTCTAAAGCAGAGACAACAGCAACAGAAACAGAAGTAATTTATCTTCCAAACCACATAATTACAATGAATGTCAATGCTTGAGATTTAAATTTACTGGTGACCACACTTTGTCTCTCATTCATGTATAAATAAATACAGAGAACATGTAACTCATTAAAGTAGATATGAAAAAATTGTTTGCAGCTGGTTTACAATAGAAAGCACATACCAGTATAGTTTTTCTAAACTTAAAAGCACTCAGGTTGTATTATTCAATCATTCTCTTCAATGAATGCAAAATGAGACATGCAGCATTGTCTTATAAATTTCAAATTTTTTCGTATACTAGGTAATCTCATGTTTTTTAAACTCTGGAATTCATAATCCTATCTTTTAGTATTCAGAACTATTCAGAGAGCTAGATCTATAAATCAGAGCATGTTGATCCATCACCACATGGCTCCCTCTAGGTGTGCGTTGCCCACCTTGTTGGCAACACTGCGCCATTGCCTCTCTGGTGTTCCATTGAGAGCTTTCATAAGGTGCAGGGAAAATTCTCTCCTTAATCTAAAACTGATTACAAAATAAAGGTGATATAAAACCAGCTGAATTATTTTTGACAAGAATCACAGAGAGAGATTAAATGGTCCTTAGACCTACAGCAGAAGTGCAGTGCTCCTTGCATCACAGGAATTCCTGAGCCAGCTTTCTCTCTCTTATCATCCTTCATCTTACCTTTCTGACTCCATCTGCTTTTCACTAGGCTAATCAGGACTGTGTGCATTTTTAAAGCAGGATTTTTTTTTGCTACGATGTATTTGTGATGTACTCATGAAAGTAAGATCTTTCAAAATATTAAAACCTTTTGAAAAGCTTTGAATTTGAAATCTCCATACTCTGTCTCCCTTCCAAAATAGTAGGAAAGAAAGCTGGACAACAGATCATCACAAACAATTTTTTTCCCTGCCATGCAGAGTGAGTCTACATTAGTGTTTTAGTTCATACCAGGAGTGTACTTTTGAAGTGGTTATGCCCACTTACTGCATTTTGGTTCAAATGCCAGATACGTACATAAAAACTGCATTTGGGTTTTTTTTTGATGATGCAGAATCACATTATATGTTCTAAGAGCGCAGCTAGTGACCTCCAACTTCTCATTCAGTTCAGTGGAGCAAATAAAATAGAGTATGAACTAAAACCACCCAACATGTTTGTAGTGATGACTTCCTTTTTCTTCTGAAAAGCCATTCCTTTGGGCTGAAGTGGACCACCTTCCTTGTGAGGAAAAGGAATCCTCTTAGACTGAATTGTAATTCAAAAACTCTCCTGGTTGAACACATGTTGCTGAATCATTTACAGTGAAAGCAATATTGCCCTTCATTTAAAAATGCCTTTTCAAGTTATGTTTTAGATGACATATTGGAATATAAAGCAAGGTATTAATTTACACCTTACTATTTTAAGAAAAGCAGAGAAGAAAGTTCTCAGTTGACCTATTGGATAGTTTCAAGATGTGGAATAAAGTATCAAATTATGTCAAACAGTGTAGATGTAACTTCCAATTTTACTTTCTCTAAAATCCAAAACACTAACTCAAAAACTTGAAAACAAAGATGAGCACATGAGCAAAAAAACAATCAGCGTTTAATTTCTTCAGTAGTCTGTACTTTACACTGGCAGATAGTCAGCAGAGGGAAAGGAAGTTAATTAGCAAGAATTGTTCCCAGAGCTCTGCTGATATAATTAATATGTAGGTATACACAGACATAAATGATGAAGAGGAATACTGATTTGTCTTATATAAAAAATGAGGGGTAGAACCCTTTAGTAACAGAAGTCTTGACAGACAGTATCCTACCCCTTGAAAGAAGCTGTTAACATTTTTGCACCCAGGGGAAAACATATAATGCTATATATAGATTTTGGAAAATTATTCTGACAGAGTTGAAAGAATGACACTTATTCTAAGGTGATAGTTTTGAACATTAGGTTGTAACTCTTTGTAAAAGGCAACCTATAGGATAGTCGTTTATTCTTGGATAGTTATTGATCTATGTCTGGTGCTTGTCCATACACAGAATTCTACTGTCCCTCATCATTTAAAGACTGTATTAGATAAAGATGGATGAGACATTTCAGCCAGAATCCAGAGATTTCTTTCTCTTTGAGTCACTTCTTATTCCCTGTAAGAAATCTGAAACATGGGGTCACTCAAGATATTTTTTATGAGGTACCTTTTGGCACCACTTGAGATACATCACTCTGCTTCCAAATGTTTAATTTCTGAAGACTGGCATATGGCCATCAACTACACTGAGTTTTTCCACTGGATCACAAAGTTCTTGCCAGTTTAAAAAATAATCCCAAAACCTCTTTGCCACATTTGTTTTTTTCACTTGTGTAACAGCTACTCCAGAAGTATTCCTGTATTCCTTCTTTACCTTGAATAGCACGAAGTGTTTTAAATGAACAGTCTTAGGTAAGTGGGTTTGCTAGTCTCCAGTGAACTAAAGCATAAACGGCCCTGATTCCGAATCAACTTTTCAAACAGCAGTAGGAAAACATTAACAGATGTGTGTATATGAACACATTGCAGCCAAGACAGAGTAGCTCATGTAGTGCTAATACTCGTAAAAAGATAAAGCACTGGAGTGATCCACCATCACAAAACTGAGATACAGCCTCAATGATCTGAGCAGCTACTCAATCCAAAATACATAGTGAGTCCTCTCTTGCAAAATGCAAACAATGCTTGAAAATGTAGGGGTTTTGTTGTTGTTGTTGAACATCATTACTGGCAGCATATTAAGTAGGTCTAATATTTCAAATTCTTTTAAAATTGCAGGAACAGCAATCTAACATGTGTGATACTTGCAGGCAACTGCCCATGAAGGTTGAATTAGGGAACAGGAATAGAATGCGTTCCCAGAAAGGGACAAACTGTGATATATTTGCTGACATCATACAAAAGATCTGTAGCTTGAAATATGGAGGTAAAAAAAAAGCCAGTTATATAGGAAATGAACATATAATAAGTGACATGAGAACAATCTCTTCAGGGGAGTCAGGTCGTTAAGGTAACAGGAGTGGCCTTGTGGAGTAACAGATGGATGAGAGGCTGTAGCTGTAGATATAATAGGAGGAAGACGTGGAACTGCTGAGGTTCCAGCCTGCTCGGTTTTGGGAACTATTTGTTGTCCAAAAGGAGAAATGGCTGTTCAGAAGAGAGGAAACTAGAGGAAGATATGAGGGAAGGAGAAATATAATGGTTCCTTGTCAACAGGAAACTGCAATCAAGTAAAATCAGAAACGGATATAAGGAATCTGTATGTCAGCAATCTTGAAAAAAATCATAACTTTTATCCTTTTTAACCAGCTTATATAGAAGCTGGCTCCATTGATTTATTTCTAAAATTATTTCATGTAGCATGCACAAATGAGAAAGTAGCAGATAAAAATTAAAACCAAGCATTTTTAATAGAGATTGTGACATTTTTAATACTGAAGGGGAAGGAATGTCAAAAGTATGAAATAAAATCTAAATTCTTAATGTTCAAGCTATTTTAATTGATTCCTCAATATTACGGAAAGAAAACTGAATAATTTGTTGAGTAGGAAGTACATAATAGGAGCAATGTGTGAAGTAGAAAAAAGAGTTTTATCTTTGGTCTGTGCAAGGAACTTCATATTCATGCACCAAAGATAAAGATTTCTATATTGTTGAAGTAATGTAGTACCCAAGTCACTGAACAGGTGTTCAAGGTATATCAGAAGATATCAGAGAGGAAGGATTAACTCTTTTGTAGGAGATTAAGGATGTTTGTATCAAACAAAGAACATCTAGGCAAAATATTTATGTAAGTATGCTTCCATCAGGAGACAGGAAAGAAAATACCTTGACTACAAGTAACAATAATAAAAAACCAAACCGCAATAAAGAGAAAGCTACAAGTATAAGTTGTGTTACTACCATAGCTATTGAAAAGCAGGAATCACCTTGAGCTAGCTTTGCCACACAGGTGAAGCTCATTCTATGAGTTTCCAAGTGCCTTGTAGCTCATCATTCCTTTTACATTAAATAAGTACTGCCCTTTGGAATATCTATTTGCTCCTTCTAAGCACAGCAGCATCATCCTCATGACAGATTTGAAATAACTCTCCAGTCTCTAATGATGGGATAAGGACCATAATAAGGAAATAAGGCAATTAGGGCTTGTACAGGCTCAGTTTCAGTTCTAGAAGGACTATTGCATAGGAGAACTAATGGATAAGTGGCTCATGATGACAGATATGCCAGGGTCTGAGAAAGTTCTTGCTGAAAGGATTTAGAAATAAGATATTGTAGCGAAAATGTCAAACAAAACCCAACTGAGAATCAGGGAGAACCTACGTCTTAAACTAAGTGAGTCTGGTTTAATTTGAGGCAAGGAAAATTCTTCTGAGAAAACTAATTTCTCAAATGTACTACAGGCAGAATGAGGTCCTAGTTTGCAAATATTATAGAAAGTAGCAACTGTGCTAGCATTGCCTTTGTGGTCATGTACAATATACAAACCCAACATGGCTACAAAGAGGTCCAAACTCAAGCTAGTTACACCCAAAGGGGAAGAGGAATTAGACCTCGGTGGTGTAAATACATGTACCAAAGAGAATCAGTGTTCAAGGCCAGGTTGGATGTGGCTTTGAGCAACCTAGTCTAGTGGAAGGTGTCCCTGCCCATGGCAGGGGAGATTGGAAATACATGATCTTTAAGGTTCCTTCCAACCCAAACTATTCTATGATTCTATGGCACATAAGGCCATATAAAACACCATGCAATAAAGTTTGATATAATAATTTATACATAATACATACATTATATAATAAACATCCCAAAACATATGACCTGAAGAGACACTCTATCTCAAAAACTGAATAAAATTCTAGACAATAAAGGGGTATTTAAGAACAAGAACAACTGAATGTGCTTTGAGTCAGATTAAGAGTAATCATCACCAAGCTTCAGGAAGAATAGAGTGGCTGTGAATAAGACTAAGTTGGTCAAGAATCCATCCTCTCAGGATTGGAGTTAAACTCATAGTGTTTGTTCTAGGCACTATGACACTCAATTCCTGTAGAATAATAAGTAATGAAATATACAGTAGCAATAGAAATACTAAAAGGTGTAATAGCTTAAGCAAAAAAAAAATTCATATGATGGACTGATGGGAATGGCGGAAACACAAATGACTCAAGCAGTTCTCTAGGAAAGTTAAAAACTTCAAATGTTATGGTACGATACATAAAAGAGACACACAGAGTGAGAACTACAAGAAACTAACTCTGGCAAAAAAATGGATGGAAGTGGATTGAAGCCCTGAATCTGAGAGGATGATGGCAATAATCAAACAAAACATTCACTAGGAAACTACTGAGTTCTGCCTCACTCTCTCTAACACTTAATTGCTTCCTCTGATACATGAAGAAACTTTACATTAACTACTTCTGAGTTAAATCTTTGTTATGCAGGTCTCACAACAGAATCACATTTTTTATTTCACTCCACCCAATATGGATTCTTGTTTTCTCCAGACATTGAGATATAGTGGATTAGGTTGTGTGCAATGCAAAAACCTGTCTTTAAAATGTAGTCTAAATTTTAAACAAATTAAAAGTAGTCTTACTGATTATCTAAAAACTTGTTTTACAAAGTGCGAGCTACATGCTATGAAGTCTTCTCTGTATTAAAGAGTATATGGGAAATTTTGAAGGTCGAAGTCTAAACAGACAAAAAAAGACTGTAAATGTGGCTGAGCCATCCCTCCTATGAGGTGTTTAGGGTGAGAATCTGCCAGATCAGAGCATACGAATAAGAATTTCTTGAATGCCACAAACATGTCTTCCTAAATTTTCCTAACTCTTGAGAGGACATCCATTGATCTGTTTTAGAAGTTGCTTTGGCCTTCCACAGTACTAGTATTATAGGCTGCTGTGCTATCATGCTATTTTATTTTTAGAAACTTAATCCAACAGGAATCAAGGAAGCTTCACCAGGATAAAATCACAGTGAGATCTCAGATTTTATTGACCAAAATAGCTCAAAATACATGTTTTATTTTAGTACTGAGAAGTACAAGAATACTATAATATGTTTTCTATAATGTTGTTTTTGAATGAGATAATACAGGATATTTTTTTTCAATGTGAATAGTCAGAAAAATGGTAAAGATGAGATGCTAGAATGTGGTTAGAGACTTTGAGGAGAAAGAGGGAAACAGAGAGAAGAAGTGGGATCAGGACTCAGTGTGTCACTGGCAGAAAGACAGTTATTGGTGTAACACAAGTTCAATGAAGAGAAAGCATTTGAAAAATAGAGGAAGAAGCACAACTTTACCAATAGAAATTGTGAAGTACTAGAAGATTACCAGCAAAGGAAATGTCAGAATTAGACAAAATGTCAGAAACTGTCTCAGAGAAGTGGATCTCCAGGAAAGATGAGTGATCAACAATGCTAAAAGAGGCAGAAATAAACAATAATAAGCATGAAACAGAGATGACAGAAAAAGTAGATATTTATTTTGCTTATGGCACTTTTGTTAGCCTAAAGACATTTAACATTCTAATGTAATGTGATGCATGACAGCAACAATAAAATAAAATGTCATTGACCCGTATCAGTTGACATAATCCAGTACAGCTCTGCTGTAAGCAATATAACCTCTATGATTCATACTACATGAGCATTGGCTGTGTAAAATGAAAGCAGGAAAGTTCAGACTACTCGTTACAGTATTCAAAAAGTATGATTTTCTACATCACCTTCCTCACTTTCCCCACCCTCCCTCACAGAGAAATGATGTTCCAAGATTTGATTAAGTTGTTTGGTAACAGATAACTCTCTTCAGGTCATTCAAACGTAATGAAACAAACAGAAAAAAATATACTAGAATATGTATGAATCATCTACCAATGTAGATAGTGGATATTTTTGTGTGGTATTTAGACATGAACCTTTTGTATGAATTGTTTTCAGAAGATGAAGCTTATTCAAACACATTTATAGAAGAAGTCTGTAGCTGTACTTTGTTCACAAGATGACCTCGTCAAACAGTAATGTGCACTCTGCTGCCCACTGCAAGTCAGATGATGGAAAAGAATAAAAACTTTAATGGACTGTAACTGAGGAGGCTTTTGTAACACAGAAATGTGTTCTTAAGAACATGTTATGCCTATGTCTCCCCAGCAAGCCGTGAATAGATCAGATATATTTCTAACATTCTGTAGACCTGTAGACTATTCTTTCAGCTGTTTACATCTTGAAGTTTAGACCCTGTTCAAATATACCTGGTTACTTATGCACCTATGTCAGTATTCTGCTCATGGATTTCTGATTTTTTTTAAATTCTATTCTATTTTTAATTCTATTTTATCATATTCTAGGGCTATTAATGTGAATGTTTCTCAAAACAAAAATACACTCACATCAGAAGAAACAAACTGGGGGAAAAAAAAACCCAAACCAAATTATTTTTGCCTCTTTTGAACCATGGCACAAGAAGAGTAGTGGGAAATCCTATCAAACACACACAAAAAGTTCAAATGATGACTGCAAATCAAACTCATGTTCTTGGCCACCCAGTAAAGGGCTTTGGGATCTCTTAAAGCATAATGAAAATTTCCAAAATTTAAAGCTTTTTTTTTTCATTTCTATTGTAAAAATAATAAATAAATACAAAATTCACAGTTACAGAGTATTCTTCCTTTAAACTGACTTCTCTTCTTCTGGAGGAAAAAAAAGAAAAGAAAAAAAGAATTGCCTCATTAATTGTCCTAGTTAAAAAAAGCAGTCTTTGTAAAATCATTTTATTAACCTTCCAATAATAGTGTCACAAACTGAAGTTACAGGGATTTTCTTATTTGCAAAATTTTCATATTTAAGTACAAAATCAATCAGTCATATAAAAGTGTCATAAGGACAGCAAATTCTTTCTTTTCAAATATCCTTAACTACAAGATATTAGTGTAAGGGAGATTAATTTAGTACATTTAAATTATTCACATTAGTTTCACTGAATAGACTGGATCCAATCTAAGAGAAAAGAAAACTTTCAGTAGGATAGTGAAATAAAAGAAAAAGAATACGTGTTGAAAATACGATGTTAAAATTGAAGACTTCTAATAATTATACCTGATAGAGGGTAGTCACGATGGATTTTCTGAGGTGTTAAGTAACTTCCTTTGGAGTGAATCAAAGCAAGATATTGATGATCAGAGCTTTGAAATATAATGGCAAAGACCCCAGGTGAAGCCCAAAAGTATGTTCACTCTTGAAAAAATTGCTTAAATACAACTACACATTGCTTTCTGTTTCATTTTATGTCTGTTAATAGTAAACCTTTTCTCATTTGTTAAAAATGCTGAAATAAAAATATAACTATGTCAGTGATGTACACCAAACATCACTGAGGTTAGACTGAGAAGTATATCTACATCTACATTTACATCTACACCTACATACAAATAGAATAGTCACCTACTTTATATTCTTTATCTGAACCTTCCACAACAGCTTTCATATACAAGCACAGAGCAGGATTTCATCAAGGAAAGATATGTGCTCTGGGATATATCTCACTGAAAGTTTTGCTTTCTTGATTTTATTACAGAAACAAAATAAGATAACTGCAAGATTGCAAAGACCTTCATAATTTATACTGGGAAATGTCAGATGCAAAGGCAATTTAGTATTTTTTCAAAGCTCTCTTAACTGTTCCAAGAAAATACCTTGCCTTACTAGCTTCAAGTAGTCGTTTAGCTATCTAACACTACCGCTGAGTAATTACATTTCAAATATCTTCAAGTATCATAGGTAGCAAAGTGACAAAAAGATTTTCACAGCTCCTTCACTGACCTGTCATATCACTACAGTCATTTATATGTGAAAAGTATATGCACTTTAATAAAAAAAAGTATATGCGCTTTAACATTTTCTTCTGGTTTCAAGAGTTATCAGTAAAAATGCCTGAAATACCGAGAAAAAAATCACAAGACAAAATACTGGAAATGATGTTGTTAACCATAGCCATCGATTAAGACTACTCACATGCTACTACTATTTAGGGGTCTTCGTGTCTGCTTCCCTGTGAATGCTTTAAAATTGCTTGGGTTTGTAATAAATCATTTATTTCACTAACATAACAGTGTCTTCTACTAAAAATACATTCTATTCTATGAAAACCTATAATATGAACAATTGTGTGGTAACTCATTACATACAAAATCAGATGCGCACAAACAAGCATTTAAAATACATTCTTATTTCAATACGTATTTTTCTTTTTCTTTTAGAAGAACCGAATTAAAAAGATGCCTTGTACACAATCATGATACTTTGCAGGAGGATTGGTAAAAAGAATGGAATATTTTTTGATCATTTCTACACTCGTTAAGAGGCAACATGCACATATGGTCAAGCATATTTTGAAAAAAGACTCTTCTCTTGATGAGCTACATCGCAGGAGAGCAGAGGTTGTTGGCCTGTTCTCAGACATCCTACTTGGGCAGGCAGATTGACTCTGAACGTGAAGCGCTGTTGCATACACTCTGCAGAGCTGCCCAGAAAAGAGCAACGTTTAACCCTTTTCTTTACATTCTAACAGACACAAAAAACCTTCTCTAAATAACCAGTTCTGTAACACCATCTATTTATCAAGCATATGCTAACACTAAAAATAAACCAATACTACCATATGAGAAAAGTTATATCATGTTACGTAGCTATTTTAGTCTGCCAGTGTAGGTGACATTTTTCTTTTTTCTGAACAGACTTGGTCTGAAATATCCCCCTCCTAGGCCACTGAAGTCCAATATAATAAGGAAATAAATAATCAATTAAAATGAAATAAAATAATGGTTCAGAAACCATAAGAAGGCAAATTATTGCTGATTTAAACAAATCTTATTTATTCCCAGTGCAAAGAAAGAAGCCAAGCTGATGCAAATTTCAAGTAATTTCATGTAAATGAATATGTAAATTAGTTGTAGCCCTCTGGTTCCTGAAAAGTTGCCAGTGTGGCCTTTTGTGTTGTAAAGGTTGTAATCCATTGCGCTAGACAAAGGGAGCAGACCACAGTATAAGTGAAAGCCAGAAAGAGCTATTTAAGGAATTAGAACCAAATAGATTAGAGAAACAGCAGCACCACAAATGTCCTCTAGATACACATATTTTTCATTCATTTCCTCATTATGCTCCTTAGTTGTTTCCAAAACACCCAAGTGATATTAGTGTTAGGTATTAGCACTCCGTTCCGTAACTACTTTCAGGTCTTTGTACATGCTGAGAGAAGTCTCTTACGCAGTAATCAGTCTGATTACTTTTATCTTTCATTACATTAATGGATTTTGGCAAGACTACCAGCATACAACGTTTGTCTCTTTCTCCAACAAATGTATTTTTTTTTTTGCTTCAGACTAGAAAGCTGTTCCTGAACTATTGTCAGCTACATCAATTCTATTTTGCCCTTTACGTTCCTTTTTAAAGGCCTACATCGGAAAATCATCTAAAAGAAAAAAGTGTGTATATATATATATATAGTTCTGCTTCCTTCTTCCTTTTATGCCTCTAAATCATATTGTAATTCAGTGAAAAAGATTTCTAACTGCAGTTTGTCTCACTTCAATCTGCCTTCTCCCTTATATATGTGCACGTAGGTACCCACGCTCTCTCACACACCCATTCCCCAGCCTCTGTTCAGTTGGGTATCAGGGAGCAGATGAGAGTGAACTAGAGCAGAAGAGAGGATGTGCTGGTTTTGGATGGGGTAGAGTTAATTTTCTTCATAGTAGCTAGTATGGGGCTATGTTTTGGATTTGTGCTGGAAACAGTGTGGATAATACAGGGATGTTTTCGTTACTGCTGAGCAGTGTGCACACGGAGTCAAGGCCTTTTCTGCTTCTCACCCCACCCCACCAGCGAGTGGGCTGGGGGTGCACAAGGAGTTGGGAGGGGACACAGCTGGGACAGCTGACCCCAACTGACCAAAGGGATATTCCATATCATATGATGTCATGCTCAGCATATAAAGCTGGGGGAATAAAAAGGGGAGGGCATTCAGAGTGATGGTGTTTGCCTTCCCAAGTAACCGTTAGGCGTGATGGAGCCCTGCTTTCCTGGAGATGGCTGAACAGCTGCCTGCCCGTGGGAAGTAGTGAATGAATTCCTTGCTTTGCTTTGCTTATGTGCATGTCTTTTGCTTTACCTATTAAACTGTCTTTATCTCAACCCACAAGTTTTCTCACTTCTACTGTTCCGATCGTCTCCCCCATCCCACTGTGGGGGGAGTGAGCGAGCGGCTGGGTGGTGCTTAGTTGCTGGCTGAGGTTAAACCATGACAGAGGACAAGGGTGGAAATATGAAGCTGGAATGAGTGACTGGAAATGAGACGACCACCAGAACATTCACACAAATTGTGGCATTTTTTCCAGAATTTCATGATACAAAAAGCAAGGAGTAACTACATATATGATAGTCAGTGTCTGAGGACTGTGGATGTGGGAAACATGTGGCAGAAAATCCAAACCATGAGAAAAGAGCATGGCTAAAAACAACCTGTGTGAGTCTAGCTGGAGCTCCGATAACACAGGAAAGCCAAAGGCTGTGTGGAAAATAGCAAGTAATATTGATACTGTTGATCCACAACAGGACTTGACTAACAATAGCTGATGCAGAGGACTCCTCAGTATGTCTGCTTTGGACTACAGTTAGCGTGGGCTCCTAGCCTGAACATCTTCACTACATACATGGTTTGAAGAAGCAGGAAGGACATTTATTTCACCAATGTTTGTTTTCCAGACTCTGGGTCTCTTAATGCACTACATCATGCTATTCATTTATTTAACACTTATGCTGATACTTGTACTCATGTAAGGGTTTACACATGGAAGCAAACCTTATTTCTGTTTCCATATCTATTTGCAGCATGTTTATGTTTCTGCTCATTTATAAGTTACGTCACTGATCCTGATACCTGAACCTTCTCCTACCTGACCCGTCATTGTCAAAACAAACTTCCATTTTGTGTGCATGAATTTCTGTGTGATGGGAAAGGGCATGAAATGGTGACTTTGCTATTGTGGTTATGGCAGCTACTACATGTAGCCACCTTGGATGATTTGGCTTGATCTTCTTGAATGCACTTTTGACTGAAGAGAAAGATACAGATAGTGATTTTTTGAGAGCCTTTACCTTGCTAACAGATTTGGCCCTTGGATGACCAGAGACTCTGATCTCTGGAGACAACTTCATCAACAGGCTGGTGTGATTTCATCCTGTTTGGCAGAGAAACAGCCTGCACCAGCTGCAGAACCTTCAAATGCAGAAGGGCATAGCTGAATCTTTCTGCTATAGGTGTTTTTATACAATTTTGCACAACATTACTTTAAATAGAAGACTTTTCAGGAGCTTTTAAATGTAGAGAAGACAGTGCCTAAGTGGAGCTCGTAACCCCTCGATAGCTATCAATTAATGGCTGATCAGCTAGAGAGGACACCTTTCAAGTTTTCTCCCTGATAACGCACATGAGAAATATTGATGAGACAATCCAGTTATGGGAAACATATGAATCGCTCATCTCTGTGCTTTCCTGGTGTGTGGGTGGTGTTGACAAGATCCAAATTTCACTGTTGTGTCTACTGCAGGATATTCATGATTGCATAAACCACAATTTGGGAGGCTTACCAGGAGAGATGCATAACAGCTGAGTTCTATTACTCTGCCCCAGACTCAAAGGGGATGCTGACACCTTTCTCAGCAAGACAGGGAGATTCAACAGGACTTAGATATCAACTTGTGATATCGGAGACACTATACTCCAGCACCGCTGTCTATAGTCAGGTAATGATAGCCCATGTCATGACATTATTTGCGTGCCACATGGCTGTAAAACATGGGTTTGCTTGCCTGAGCGCAAAATGGCTTCACATAACAGACCAGACACCAACATTCTCAACATCTTCTTAATTATGGGTGCCAGATGTGTCCTGCACAGCTTCTGTGAAGATGTGATGAGATTTTCTATTCAGACCAGAACAGCAAAGACCCAGTTTTCTCAGGAGCTATATGCTCAGATGTCCACATAATCTGCAAGGAGTCAGGACACCTAGAAGAGCACTCATCTGTACTTTCATTGTAAGGAATACTCCAAGTGTTGAGGAGATTGAATAGGACAAGAAGAACGTAGCTGCACATCAGTGCCTTTAGCTTTTGTCCCTCTTTTGGCAAAGATTGATGAGCTATGCCATTTCCTTGGAGTCCTGAGTGGCACCACACTGAAAAAGGGGCAACTGAAGGCAGGTCATATTAAAAAAAAAAAAAAAAAAAAGAAAAGAAAACAAGAGGGACACTGGATAGATGAGGAAAGAGCAAGAGGAGTCACTAAGGAAATTGGGTCCAAATATAAAGATGCATGAGTCATGTTTGATATAGCACAAGAGGTACTCCATAGTGTGGGCTGACAGCCTGATGTTTTCAAAACATTCTGTTAGCAACGCGTGTGCTAGTACATTCTGGAAGACTGTGCCCACTCATTGATCCATTTGTTCCCATCAGAGACACTCCTGGTTAGATCTTACTGTCTGGTTTCATTCAAATGGAATCTGTTCACCTGCACAAAGCCCACCCTTCATGAACAGCAAACCAGAAAGTGGAGATGAAAATGGATCCACTACAAAAGCACACTCAGGATCTGTATTAATATCAAGCACAATAACTGCCAGAAAATTTTCTTATATAAAAGTAAAGGATATATAGTAGGCCCTCCAAAATCTAGAAAAAGTCAAATGGCACATTTGTTACACATGAAATTCATTGAAGTAGCTAATCTTTTAAAATCTGAATGGAGAAATAAGTTACTAGACAGCAAAACTGACAAAATATTGGCAAGTTTACTCCCTAACACACAAATAATTAAGATGCCCTAAAATTAGTCTGACCTATATGCTTCTGAAAACTCATGCAGGCTTATTCACTTTTTAGACCAAGGAGGCTTATGAAAAGTCTGAACTAAAGTGCTAGATGAGGAATATATACAACCAATGCTTAAAAATTATTGGACTCAGAAACACTGGTTGAGTGAGGCTCCATATAGCATACAATTACTGAATGTACTTTGCCAAAGTCTGATTTGTCACAATCACTAACTCTGTATAACTTTAAAAAAAATGCATCTTGGTTTGAAAGGAAGCACTTTAAAAACACTTTACATAATAGTTTCTCCTTTTAGTGATGCAAGCAATATATATGTGGTACAAGCAGATGAACTAAAGTGGGTTTAAATCTGCCCTGGGAAGTCTAAATAACATGCTTAAAATATAGACAAACTCCTCCTTACAATGAGTAATAGTAATTACTCTGTAGGTATGAACCACAATAAAAAATAATGGAATTTTTTTTTTTTCTTATGTCAAGTGTTGTTTGGTGGGGCTTTTTTCTGCTGGGGCCAATTGGTTATTGGCAGTGTAGAAACTGA